>CM060938.1:656518487-657768487 GCA_030765085.1 Allium cepa | reverse complement strand
GAGGGGGTTGTACCTCTGAGGAGGGATTTTTCACGTTTCAACACTTGGAAGTTTTATTTCAATCTTGGCGAAACGTGTACCTCCAAAGAGTTGTTCCTTTGAAGAAAGCCTTTTCACGTTTCAACACTTGGAAGTTTTATTTCAATCTCGGTGAAACGTGGGCTTCCAGAAAGGTCTTTATTTTGTTTACATTTCAACTCTGGTGAAGTGAAATTCCAAAGAGCGGTCGTAACACTTCAACTCCTGGTGAAATCGGCCTCCGAAGAGGGCTTTTATTTTGTTTACATTTCAACTCTGGTGAAGTGAAATTCCGAAGAGCGGTTGTTACACTTCAACTCTTGGTGAAATGGGCCTCCGAAGAGGGCTTTTATTTTGTTTACATTTCAACTCTGGTGAAGTGAAATTCCGAAGAGCGGCTGTTACACTTCAACTCCTGGTGAAATGGGCCTCCGAAGAGGGCTTTTATTTTGTTTACATTTCAACTCTGGTGAAGTGAAATTCCGAAGAGCGGCTGTTACACTTCAACTCCTGGTGAAATGTGCCTCAAAGAGGGTTTTCATCGCCTGGAAGTTACTCTCTCATGGTTGGAGGGTCATGACTCCTCCAATCTTTTTTGTTGAGTAGAGAACTTTCTTTTTTGTGGCGTATGACCCATTAGAGGTATTTATCCTCCGAAGAGTTGTGCCTCCGAAGAGGATTTGTGCTGCCGACGATGGCTTTGGTTGTTCCCTTGTCCACTTGCTTATGCTTTTTCAGTGATCCTTTTTTTTTTTACAAGTGACTTGTTTAATCCAAGGAAATGTACTTCATTGCCAGGCAAGTTCGTGAGAATGAGCATCAGCTTCTTAATTGGATGTTTGTTTGTTCAAACGATCTCAATTTATTAGCAAAGGCCCGTTTCTGTCGAAATCATAGGCCGTTCAATTGAAGTACTTCCTATCTAGGATTTGAATTTGGAGCTTTTGTGAATTGAAATTTGGCGAGAATCACTGGGTCTTATTATGTGCAAGTTTCACTTCCATTGTCTGCAAAAAATTAAATCGACATTTCAGCAATACATTCTATGTACTTTTTATATCGAAAATAAAGCAAACATGTAATAATAATAAGGAACACAAGATTTATAGTGGTTCGGCCAGGAAATTGGGCCTACATCCACTTTATATTTTTTCATTATTTACTTGCATCAGTTTATAATTGCCTTCAATTACAAGAATCATACATTCATAATTCTTTTTACAATATTTCGACAAAATTTTCATGTAAAGTATGGACGCAAATGATTGCTGTTCCATGCCCTTGGGATTTGATCTCCTTCAACAGTAGTGAGTTTGAATGTGCCGTCAAGAAGCTTCTGACTTATGACATATGGTCCTTCCCAATTTGGCCCAAACACACCTGTCGCTGTCATAATTCTTTTCAGGACTAGGTCTCCAATCTCAAAGTTGCATTGGCGAACTTTGGAATTGAAATGTCTACCTATCCTTTGCTGATGAGCTGCAATTCTGAGATTAGCCTCATCTCTTTTTTCATCAAGGAGATCTAGCGCTTCAAGCTGTAGCTTTTCGTTTTCTGCTTGGTTGAAATGGATTCTTCTATGTGAAGGGACCTCTACTTCTACTGGAATCATTGCCTCCGACCCGTATGCTAATGAAAACGGGGTGTGCCCAGTCGCAGTTTTGTGAGTGGTTCTGTATGCCCATAGTGCCAGTGGTAGCTTATTGACCCAACCACCTTTTGCTCTTTCAAGTTGCTTTTTGATGGCTGACTTAATAATTTTATTCACGGCTTCCACTTGCCCGTTTGCCTGCGGATGAGCCACTGTTGAGAAGCTTTTTCGGATTTTGAATCGCTTGCAAAAATCTTGGAATTCTTCACTTTCAAACTGAGTACCATTGTCTGTAATTATTTTTTGAGGCACACCGTATCTGCAAATGATGTTTTTAGTTACAAAACTTATCATCTTCTTTGAGGTGATAGTAGCCAGTGGTTCAGCTTCTGCCCACTTAGTAAAATAATCTACAGCAACAATGGCATATTTAATTCTAGATTTGGCAGTTGGTAACGGTCCTACAATGTCTATCCCCCATATTGCAAACGGCCATGGACTGACCATCTGTGTGAGTTCAGTGGAAGGAGCTATAGGAATTTTGGCGAATCTTTGGCATCTGTCACATTTTCGGGAATACTCTGTTGCATCTCGATTAATTTCTGCCCAAAAATATCCGTATCGGAGAATTTTCTTTGCTAATGTTTGGCCACCTGAATGATCACCACACTCTCCTCCGTGTCCTCTGCTAGGATTGCTTTGGACTCTTCCCTGGATACACATCGAAGTAATGGCATTGAGAATCCTCGTCTGTAATCGGCCATCCTGGATTATGTATCGAGAGGCCTTTCTTAGTAGCTTTTGTCGTTCTTTTGAGTTCCCTGGTAAGGATCCATTGAGCAGATATTCTGTTATCGGAGTCATCCATGATTCTTGCTCTTGAGACATGCTCATGATCCAATCAATGTCCATCTCATCAATGCTAGGAGTCGACAGGACCTCCACCGGAGTTAACCCCAGAAATTGAGCTTCGCCGGTGCTAGAATACTTTGCGAGAGAATCTGCTTTCACGTTTTCTTCTCGAGGAATGTGACTTATCATGTAATGATCGAAATCACCCAGGAGTTCCCAAGCCTTTGACAAGTAGGCGGGCAGATTCCCCCCTTTTGCTTGGAATTCCTTTTTGACTTGGCATACAATAAGTTGAGAATCACTGAATATATGCAACGCTCGAATGTTTAATTCTTTAGCAATCCTTAAGCCAGCGATAAGGGCTTCGTATTCTGCTTCATTGTTTCTTGAAGGAAATTCCAATCTTAGTGCATATCATAATGATCGGCCTTCAGGGCTCTCAAGTACAACTCCGGCTCCAGAACAGTAGTTGTTTCTCGCACCATCGACATATAACTTCCATTGGATTGGGGAATCGTCGACCGTTTTCTCCTCACTGTTACCCTTATCTGTGAATTCTACGATGAAATCCGCTAAAGCTTGTCCATTGATTGCTTTTCGGGGGTGATAAGTGATTTCATACTGACTGAGTTCAATATTCCACTTTAGAAGACGACCCGAAGTCTCAGGGCGAAACAGGACTTGCTTTAAAGGTTGATCAGTGAGGACTCTGATAGGATGAGCTTGAAAATATTGCCTCAACTTTCTAGATGCAATTAGTAGGCAATAGGCGAGTTTTTCCAACTTAGAGTAATTCATCTCTGCCCCAGTGAGTCTTTTGCTGATATAGTAAACTTGATGTTGAATCCTTTTGTCTTCTCGTATCAGCGCTGCACTTAAAGCATGAGACGATACTGCCAAGTATATAAGAAGATACTCGCCATCGCCAGGCCTAGAAAGTATTGGAGGCGTTTCCATATGGCGAATCAATTCATCAAAGGCTTTTTGGCATTCGGGAGTCCAATCGAAGTTTTTCTTTCCTTTCTTTAGGGCGTCAAAGAATGGGATGCATTTATCTGTGGCTTTGGAAATGAACCGACTCAAGGCGGCGACTTTTCCATTGAGACTTTGCAATTCCTTCTTTGTTCTAGGGGCTTTGACTTCTTTCAGTGCAGTAATTTGAGCTGGACTGGCCTCAATGCCCCTAGCACTCACGATGAAACCTAAAAACTTGCCGGATTCCACTCCAAATGAACATTTCAAAGGATTGAGCTTCATTCCGTATTTTCGGAGGACTGCGAACATGTCCGCTAAGTGTTCTATGTGATCCACTGCTTTCTTAGACTTTACTAACATGTCATCGACGTAGACTTCCATAGTCTTGCCTAATTGCTGTTTGAACATAGCATTAACAAGTCTTTGGTATGTTGCCCCTGCATTCTTTAGCCCGAAGGGCATAACTCTGTAGCAGTAAAGACCAATGTCGGTGATAAAGCTCGTGTCCTCCTGATCTGGCTCATGCATCATAATCTGGTTATATCCGGAGTAAGCGTCCATAAAAGATAACAATTCGTGTCTCGCTGTTCCGTCTACCAGTTGATCGATTCTGGGTAATGGGAAGCAGTCTTTGGGGCAGGCCTTGTTTAGATCTGAAAAATCGATGCATACTCTCCATTTTCCGTTGGCTTTCTTAACCAGCACTGGATTTGAAACCCAATTCGGATAGGTAGATTCTTTGATAAAATTATTCTCCATGAGCCGATCAACTTCTTCTTTTAATGCCGCCGACCTTTCTGGACCTTGAGTTCTCCTCTTCTGTTTCACAGGTGTAAATTTTGGATCAATATTTAGAGCATGCACTGCAACTTCTGGAGATATTCCGCACATATCGGCATAAGTCCAAGCAAAAACATCCAGATTTGCCTTTAAAAAAGATATTAAGATATTCTGAATTGACACATTAAGTTGTGAACCCACATTCAACACCTTGTTTGGGTCCTTTGGGTCAACAGGTATTGGTATTGTCGTTTCCACTGGTACCACTCTATTTTCCCCTGCACTGACTTTTCTAGGGTCCATCTCTTTCCTTGCTCCGCTGTGCTCGCCAGCGCAGGGTCCGCCCTGTAATTGCTACAAGGCTGGTTCTTTGATGCGGACTGGGGCTGCCGCATTCTTTCCCATTTCTCTTTTTTTGGTTTCTCGTAGATCTGTCAGATAACACTCTCGCCCAGCATTTTGATCCCCTTTTATAACTCCTACTCCATTGTCTGTAGGGAATTTAATAGTGAGGCACCACGGGGCAAGAACAGCTTTGAACGCTGCCAGAGTTGGACGACCAAGGAAAGCATTGTAAGCAGAAAATTCGTCGACAATCACAAAAGTTTGCTTGCGGACCACTTTTCTCTCTCCTTCTCCAAGTTCCACAAACAAATCAATGGTCCCTACCGGCTGCTTTGGCTCCCCAGTGAAACCAGCAATTTTCTACGATGAGGCTTGCACATCAGCCATAGGGATCTTCATTTGGTCGAATGTTTTCTTGAAGAGGGTATTGCAGGATGCGCCACAATCAATGAGAACTCTTCTGACAATAGCTGGCCCGATACCAGCCGAGATGACTAGAGGATCCAAGGTAGGAGCCTCAATACCTGCGGAATCCCTAGCTTTGAACACAATATCATCATCAAAAGTTCTTTGTTGCTTCAAGGGCGTAGCACCTTCCAAAACGAATACATCTTCCTCGGTCGGTACATACTTTAAAGCTCGGGTATACCTTTCCATCTCACCCAGCTTCTGCCTGCTGGGTGAGGTCCTCCTGTAATGACATTGATAATGGGCCTTCCAGATTCATGCCCTGCAGCCTTCTCACTCGTCCTAGGCTGATGAGTAGGAGCCTGTTGCCCCTGACCAGATGAAGCAGGATTGTTGCTATTCTTTTTCACAAATTGCTGCAGTTTGTTTTCCCTTAGCAACTCTTCAATCAGATTTTTCAGCTGGCGGCATTCGTCGGTCTCGTGACCGGGTTGATTATGGAAGCGGCAGAACTTCCCACTCTGTATAGCCTTTTTCCCGGTCCTTAGAGGAGGAGGTTTAGGAAAGTCAACAGAATCTTTAGTGGCAAGGTAGATACGCTCCGGCGTATCTGATAAAGGAGTATATTCTGATGGCTTGAATGATCGGGGTTTCTTCAGATTACTCTGCTTCTTCCCATCGTTATTTTCCCTTTTTTGCCCTACAGATTCATTCTTGCGTGGAACAATAGTGTTATCTTCGGCTTTTTCCAACACTGCCTTTACCGGTACGGGACGGCTTTCTAAGCGTATGAATTCATCTGTTTTTTATAGAACTTCTCAAGGGAATTTGGTTCCTTCATGTTTAGCCATTTCCCAAATTCGCTCGACTTGTCAATACCCTTCATCAGATAAGTCAATATCATTCGCGGTTCTGCATTGTCCACCTCAGCTAGCGCTATATTAAAGCGGTTTAAGAAAGATCTGATAGTCTCTCCTGGATTCTTCTCCAAACTTGACAGTGACATGATATCCTTGGCTTTTGAGGCGTATAGTCTGAACTGCTCCTTGAACTTCCGGGTTAAGTCAGAAAACTGATCGATAGATCGGACTGGGAGTTTGGTGAACCAAAGCAGAGCTACACCTTCGAGATACATAGGAAAATATCGGCACTTTATTTCATCGGAGGCTCTGGCACCTGTCATGTGCCAATCATACTTGTATAAGAATTCGTTTGGATCACTTGTCCCCCTGTAAGCTGGAATGGTTGGAGGGACAAACTTCCTTGGGAATTCAGCCTTTAAGATTTTCTCAGTAAACGGAGTTTTACTTGGGGCGAAACCCCATTCTTTCTCATCTTCAACCCTTTGCATACTCTCTTTCATAATTTGTCGGACCATTCCAGAAAGATACTCCTCATCATGTCGAGTTCTAGATCCACCAACCTCTGGAAGTGTTTGTTGAAAGGGGCTAGCAGCCCTTTCAGGAGCATTTCTTTCTTCAGCATCACGAATGTTGCCAGCAAAATTCCTTTCATTATCTGCCGGTTGACGGTTTGCCCCAAGCAAATCGTTCAACCTATTCAGAATTAGGGCATTCTGGGCATTCTGAGCCTCGAATTGTGCATTTTGGGCATTTATCTGTTGGTTCAACCCTAAGATTGCAGCATCCAGCTCTACCTTTGTAACTCCGACAGCTGGAGTGGCTTGATTTGATATAGGGGAAGCGGAGGTTCCCTCTTGAATATTCCCAGATCTGACAGATCTACTTTTCCTTCCAGGAGCCATAATCTCGGATAGACTTCTGGTTTTCAAGGAAATTCTCTCTACAAACCTCTGTGAAGCAATGATGATAACTCTCCTGAGTTCAATTCTCAGTGAAAGCACCAAAAATGTTAACGCTAAAATTTGAATGCTAACACCCCGGTGTATGAAGTGAGATCGTGAAAGCACCACCCGATAGCTCGGGAACAGATTATAAGCAGATAGTAGCGAAAAACAGTAAACAACAGCAATTTTATAGTGGTTCGGCTTAAGAGATAGCCTACGTCCACTTTGAATATCTTTATTGATGATTTGATTACAAGTCAATGCAGTTACACTTAGATTACAACACACTTTGAGTTTCAAGTGACTTAGAACAAGTAGCCTAAACTTCAACGTCGATCCAAATCTTTGAACACATGTTTGACATGTTTGATTTCTTCGTGAAGTTCCTTGAAGGTGTTGAAGTAGTTAAGAATGCAGCAGAGTAACGGCGCTTGAAATGAATGAGCCAAAAAGTCCCTTGAATGTTGGGGGTGGCCATGAATTTATAGGCAAATCTGGATAGAAGTTTTTTGCCCAAGTCCTGAGTCGTGACCGACTCAGGCTAAGCCGTGGCCGAGTCAAGTTGAGTCATGGCCGGCTTATCTGATTAAACATTTGGTCTTCTCACTAGCTCATTCTCTTGCTGGATTCTAAGTCAAGTCCTGAGTCGTTGGCGAGTCAATTCTCACTGGGTCATGCATTGTAGCAACGGAGTACGACTCAGTGGCTTTAAGTCGCGGACGAGTCATCCTGAGTTATGAGTCATCAAGTTATTTCTTAGGTCGTCAATTCTCTTGAGTCGTTTCTTATGATGAGTCGTGGACCTGTTGAGTCGCTGGGACAAAGCCTTTGATGAGTCGGTAATGCATTGAGTCGGTCCTGCCTTGTGAACCGTTAACCCCTTGAGTCGTAACCCTTTAAGTCGCTTTGAGCTTTAGGTCATTAACTCCTTGAGTCGGTGACTGTAACGTCCACTCTTTTCGCACACTTTAAACCGACACTTGTCCCAATTCAAAGCATACGCAAGGGCGGATTGTTATGGGGTAAATAAGAAAAATGGAGAAGAAATAAAACGAAAATAGAATCTCACAGCGGAAGGATAAAATATAATAACAAATATACAGTTTCATAAACAGTTTACAAAAGCTTGATTCTTCTTTTACAATAAATATCAGAGTTACACATACCAATACAAGCAATGCAGCGGAATAGAAAGAGTGTGGTGCAATACTATATGTAAAATAATACTGATTCTTCGTCTTCGTCCTCCAATGCTAAAATCTGCTATCCTGAAATGCTCGGACTGACCCGAGCGAATTTGAAAA
Source organism: Allium cepa (assembly GCA_030765085.1). Lineage (NCBI taxonomy): Eukaryota > Viridiplantae > Streptophyta > Magnoliopsida > Asparagales > Amaryllidaceae > Allium > Allium cepa. The sequence goes on along the minus strand of CM060938.1, from coordinate 657,760,407 downwards.
GACAAAAACACTCGAGTCAGACTAGAAAATCTTATGTGAGTTAAATAAACAGAAATAAATATGAGTACAGTAACTCAAGAGATGCTCGGGATTTACATCTCCTAAGGATCCGTTAAACTATTTACTATGTAGTATATTGCGCTATTATAATAGTGTCTAATTGTAAAATAAACTTACTTTTAAATAGCGTTAAGGCTTTACATTTTCCACCTTAACACGTAAAATGCCAATAGTCTATACAGTACCGTAATACCTCCTGATCGGGAAGCTACCAGAGGATACTCCATAGGTACGACACAAATAGAAACTCGTAGTAAAGGCTCGATATGGTAGGTGACACGGCACAACTAGGCAATGCCAGGGTAGATATACCAATTGCTATCCAGGCTGGTGGAAACGCGTAGCTGCAGTTACCGCCCACCTCGGACTAACTCCCCAAAATCAAAATATAGAAGTGGCCACTGAATCAAATCCAAGTCAAAGTATAATATCGAAGAGGAGCGTCCGATCAGAGGAATGACCTCATTGGCCTGAGAATCGCTCCTGTTTTAGCCACCTTATGCCAACTCACGGGAGTTGGGTCCACGTATTTACCTTACAGGAAACGTCGCCACCACCTACTTCATTCTGGAATCTCCACCGCGTACACGGTTAGTCAAAGTGGTTTTCGGTATCGACATAGAGTATGTCCATATCCGATCCCGGTCTCTTTGCCAACCAATCGTTATTATAACACCGCGGTCATTTAAAAATAGTTTATACTTTTAAAACCAAAATAAAATCCATTTCAAAACCATAATATTACGATATCATTTCTTCTTTAAAACCCAAAAAGATTCATTTTGATATTATTTTTATAAAACCCAAATCAATGATATCATTTCCCAAATATAAATCTTTTCCAAAAATTATGCCACTTTTAAAATTTATAATTCCTTGTAACCAAATATTTGAACATTAACTTTCAACATAATACTTCGAAATCCATAGTTTTTAAAACCATTACTTTCAAAACTAAATGGTTTGGATATTCAACAATATATAAAATAAGTGATTTAACTTTATGGTTACTTTGTACGGAAAATAATTTACATGGCTTTGTGAATATTTCTTTACTCAATGTTAAAACCATAATCCAAAATATTATTTCAAGTCCCAACCATTCCAATTTTATATATTTTTATATCCATCTTGAGGGTTAATATTTCAACTAAAGTTGGATTTTTATTCTTTCAACAAATCAAATGTTCTATTAATTAGTTTTGAACATTCACATAAAATCCATAAATAATAAGACTTCAATTTCTAGTAATAAAATATATATATTTTCCAATTCAAATTATACTAGAATATTCATTTTAATTTATTTTGGGAAAAATCCAATTGTAAATATACTATCTTAAAATTTCCAACTTAACATTTAAACATAGGATATAAATTATCAAACTCCATTTTCTAAATTTTCTTCCATTTTAATAAAGAGATTTATACACCTTTTTATTTCAAATTTTTCAACTTCATATGTATATAAATATGGAAGAAAACATTTATTCAGTATAAAATTTAAGATTTTTATAAACCGTATTCCATCCAAACCATAGAAATCTCATTAAAAATAGTTATATATAGACCGCGGTGCCTGTATATAGTTTTCTATCCTATGGTCAAGTGATACGGATATTTATCATTTCAATCCGCAATTTAAAAAATAAAACTACGGTTGTATATCATTTCAAACCGCAATCCCGAATGAAATGTAAATGCATACTAACTTGCAGTTTAATGATATCCAAATAAAACATTCATTCAACAACACATCCATCATCCAATCACACATCGATCAATATCAATCAATAACAATTATATATGTGATCATATATAACAGGTGATAAATGGCAGTTTATTCAAATTAAATTTATCAACTATTAATCTAACAGTTTATTTAGTAATAATTTACATAACTATTGACTAGCAGTTCATATGCAAACAATAATTTCTAACAGTAAATTAATACGCAATAAATCAATTAAATTTACAGTTAAATTCAATAAAATGCAATGTAACAGATATGAATGAAATAACATGCCAAAAACTCATAAATAAATTACTATTCATTTCTAAAATTTATTTAACAAACATAAAAGCTTCTAGTAGTTGTGAGTGGGTTAAAACACTCACCTTTTGAATTTAAATCGAATTTAAAATTCGATTTAAACCCAAAAATTCGCCCGTCTCGGAATTCGTCCAAACCAGCGTCATCAAGTCCGGAATTAAATTACGATCCTAACAAAAGAAATTTCATGTGAATCCGACTTCGTATGAGAAAGTTATGGCGAAAAATGATGATTGAATTCAAATTGAAAAATAAATAGAAACGACACACAATTAACAACTTACTACGCCACGTCACCTTCTCTCCCAGGCTTCACGCGCAGGCACCAATTTGCACGCAACAGAGAGAAACGAACCCAACACGTCCCTTTTTGACCAAAATCCGACCGTCGATTCGACCAACGAACCATATAGATCTAACCCCCTCAGTCCCCTCTCCAATACCCAGAAACCGTTTCTCGATCCGATGAAGTTTTGTGCGATGATGATGAACGGTTTTGGGGCTGTTTGAATTTATTCTGGATGAACGACAGCTCCAATTGAAAAACGAATTTCACCATGAGATTACGCGTATCGAAAACATCAACATAAATTTTTTTGAAAATTTTCTGAGGTGTTTGAATTTTCACTGAATTTTGCAATTTGAAATTGGATCTGAGATGTATACATTGAGGAAGAAAGAAGGTTGAAGAAAATGAACGTACAACAGATGAAAAAAGAAGGGAGCTAGGGTTTATAACTGTATATTTATAGATAGGCTAGAGGTAGGGTAGCTAGACTGGATACGCGAACGTACGGAATAAATTATGGCCCAAAATGGCTATTTTTAATATTTATTAAATAAATTAAAATAAATTATAAATCCAGTTTTTATGTTTCAACTTCTAATATTGGCCAAATTTTGTGACTTATATAATTCAACAATCCCAAATGGTTTTCCAAGCTTGGATGTGAATTAAAATTTATAAGTATATCAATTTTGCAGTGTTAATTTCTGCGTTTTCTTATTATTTGGGAATTATAAATTTTATTCGCAAAACATAATTATTAAATCATATACTCTTATACTCTCACTTAAATCCAATTAGATAAATAGATTTGACTTCCATTCCAACTCATTTGATTGCAAATAAACTTTTTACCATAAATAAAATTCCAAATTATTAATAACTTTATTCCCATTTCCTTTACACACAAACATCGTATTATAAAGGTATCCACATTATTCTCCATTGGTTTGCCTTAACTTATTTAAGGTAACCTTACATTAATATCTATTGCTATGTTTTCAAATTATTCTTCCCTCATTCTTCTTTACTATTATTAATTTCAATCTTAACGAATTCAACATTATAAGTTTGATAAATTCACTCAATTGTTTACAAATTCCATTTTAAATTCAATAACGTAATATTTTACGTTTAATTCTATTTTATTTGTAGTAAATACCCTTTGTTGGATTTAATATTCAAATTATAAATAATATCTTGCTTTCTAAAGTTATATCAACAATGGTCCAACTAAATTTGAATTAGCTTTAACTTTATTTTTATGGAATTAACTATTGCAATAAATCCAAATTGATAAATAAGGCTTGATTCCTATATTAACTACTTTGGTTCCAATTAACCTTTTATGGTGAATATGAATTTCAAGGTATAATTGAAATCTTTATATCCATTTGATTTCACTGTTTCATTTTTATTATTAAATCCATTATAGCCAAATGCATGAAATTAATATACACAAATATTTTAAATCCCAACTTAAGTTTTACTTAACGTATAAATAAACGTTTAAATTTTCTTAATTGCAATAACTCAATTACCTTCATTCTTTTTATTCACGTAGCCAAATCTTGATTTAAAATCTTTACTATAACCCATAGTCTTATTAAAATAGAATTTTACACTACCTGTAACGTTAATTTCCATCAGTAAAGATCTTACACCCTTTGTTCCATAGATTTAGATTTCACAAATTTAGCTACTGCATTAATTCTTATTTATATAACATAAATGTTCATATACTTTGAATTCATTCTCAATTCACCAACTCAATTAATTATGCTTTACAAATGTGTTTCCAATATATAGGTATTTTATACTAATTGTTATCATACCCATAATTACAAGCTTATAACTAATTCCCACATTTGCATAAATTTATTAAGTTAGAATGTTTATTAAGGTTTATGCATTTCCAACTTGTACTGATTTTACACAATTATTATGATTTCTCACAGAACGTTAAATTTATTAAATGACCATTTATTATAATTTAATTCCCTTAATTGAATCAATTGCTTATTATTATATATATTCTTTTCATTCTACCATTCCTTCCCATTATAAATTCATTAGCGTATTTACACATCTCTATCTTTCAAATATCAATAACCAAACTTGATTACAAACACTGTCCTTATCAATCTTCATAAATTTGTTCAGATCTATACTCCTTTATATAATTAGAGTTTATGTCTCTATTAGATTTCTTTTCACTACAGGCATAAATTATTACTATCTTACTAATTACATCTTTGTATTAATGAACACCATTCAAGTTAATATTTGTACTACGTTCACAGATTCAACATTTGTTTGTTTCTTAAAATTAACTTTAAATCAAATTGTGACAATTTGCATTATCCACATTTATCGTCATAAAATCTAATTTACAAGCCTATACTTAATTATTACCCTACAATACGTTTACGTTACTATAATATCCACTCTTCCGTTACTACATTTCTATAAATTTATTCGTTTATAAATTTATTGTCTGAAAGTTCTCCTTTTATTGACTAGACACAACAATAACCAAAATAATTAATTAGATTCATTTATATACATTAGATAAATGGGTACACTTCTGCAATAATCCTATAAATGAAAATATTTTGGTGCATAAATTTCTACATACTTAGTGCATTCATTTATTAAATTACAAATTTCCTCAATCCACATAAATCACCCATTCACATAGTTTAATTTAGCGTTTATTTAAATCTTCGTTTATACATTTAGAGTTTCTACTAAATTGAATTACACAACTTATGAACTTTAACAAATTTAGTTCACTTAATAAATTTTCTAATGTTTATTAAATTGCAATCCAATCCAGTTATCATTTCATTAATACCATTTAATCAGCTAATTATAACTAATAGCCACCCACCAATTTACGTTAATTCAATCCATGCCATATAAGTATTTAATTGTCAACATTAAATTACAATCACTATATCAATTTCTACATTTATTCTTAAACAAATTAAAATTTATATCAAATTAATTTATTAAATATTATTAATTCACGGGTCGTTACACTCTCCCCCACTCAAAACTTTTCGTCCCCGAAAAGGAAAAGAAGGGAGAAGGAAGAATAAAATAGTGCATCTTATTTCAAATATTAACTTATAAACAATATTTTACTGGATTAATTCCCTTTAATGAAATACACTTGTTTTATAATCATTATATCCTTTAATACTTGAATTATTAAAGTTGGAAAAATATTTTCACAAAATTCTAAGTCCAAAATTTTCTGAAAATTTTGGCAGAGTCTCCTTTGTAGGGAGGACTCTGGAGAAAATATAATATCCAAGTATACAAATATATTACACATATTATCCAAATAAAATATCCCACATGGGAAAATATATAAAACAGCGCTTTAAACGTAATCCGAAAACGTACATATTTGTCGGGCAATACGCTTATATTTTTATGGAACCAAAGCAATAGCAGTGGCTTCCATCACCTGTATTCACTTATATAATCTAAAAGTTAAATATTTATTTTACAGTGAAATGTTTGGGTAGATTCAATCCTTCATATCCAATCAATTGCAACAACCATACATTTTAACAAACAGCACACACCACAACAAACAGTCGTTCAATCCAACAAACAGTCAGTTGTTCGGGTTCAAATTTTTGAAATCATACATCAACCAAACAATTCAAACCAACATCAAGATAGCTTATTATACATTTATTTCATAATTCAGTGGTTAAATTTTCTTTCCTTCATTTATGGAGGAATTTCTTTGTTTCTTACAAGTTTTATTTTCCAACTATCACAAAATTCATTATATTTGTATTTCCTTTTTATTACTTAAGTTTATAAAATAAATTCTCATTAATAACAACAATTATTTGAATATCTTCATTTCCTTACTCTTCACTTGTAAGATTTCCCTTAAATTCTAAATCTGCTAACATTCATTCTTATAAGTGGAAGTTTTTATTTATCCATTGACTGTGAATTGCAGTCATTTAATTTTTCCTATTTTCCATTATATTAGAATAGGGAAAATTAAAACATACTTAAGTCAATAATCATACAATCAATTCTTATTTTGAATTTCATTTTATATACTTAGGTTCATATCATCTATTAATAATTCTTAACCCTTTTCAGTAAAATTTCAATTATAACCTAAGTTTATACCATTAAATTCTTATTATAACAGTAATTTATTGAATACTTCATTTTTCCTAAATTCCTACTTGTAAAATATTCAATTCCAGTTTCTCATTTAACACTTCAACTTTTATATTTGGGTAAGTTATTTATGTTAAGGAAATTGCAATTGAACTTATACAAGTTTAATCTCCATTCTTTTAATTAAATTTAACGTTTATCCATATTACTCTTTGTCTCATATGTATGCAAATTCATCTTTATAGCTTTGCAATTATTCTCTTATTTCAATTAGAGGTTTCAATTCATTTATTACTTAACTTTTATTTCACTAACAAATTTTAAACAATTAATTAACGGAAAAATTTAGAATTAAGTACCGGGTTAAATTTCAATTTATTTTCAAATAATAGATAAATAAGTTCTTACAACTCAATATCTCTAATTATAGTTAGAGCAATAAAAGAAATTTTTTTTAGAAAATTTCAAATAAATCTGTAGTAGAATTCACTACAGTAGCCTTTCCCCTTCGAAACCCGAAAATGAAAGTCGATGATGCGGCCGCCATCACCGAAATTATTTTCCAGCGACAGAGAGGAAAGTACAAAATTTATTCTCTCCAAAATCTTCTTTAAAACAATTCTTCCAAATTATACTAAATACTTATATAAGAAAATACTTATAAACCAAATCATTATATTTCATAAATCCTTTGAAAGCAGATTTCAAAATCCCGGACTTAAGTTCTAAAATCTCCCATTTGATTTATTATAATTTCAACTTAGCTTCAATTTATTATAAAATATTTTTTTTTCCTAACACCCAATCTATAGCAACCAAATATATATATATATATCTTTATAAAAATATTTTTATATATAGAAAATATAATAGGCAAAATTCTTTCATTCACCTATATTAAAACAAATATTATGTCGGTCTGTCCTATTAAGTGTTTAGAAATCCCTATTGATGACATAGCGTCCCATGCATCAACCAGAATTTATAAATACAAAGCGGAACAGATTAACACAATATAAAAATCTTTTTATTAATACTAACAAATACGCTCTCTCATATATATACACTCAGCGACTCCCATAGGATATTTCTACCCTATTAACAAAGAGTCAAACCCCACAAAGCCAAGGTTTATCGCTAAACCAAAGCTCTGATACCAGATGTAACGTCCACTCTTTTCGCACACTTTAAACCGACACTTGTCCCAATTCAAAGCATACGCAAGGGCGGATTGTTATGGGGTAAATAAGAAAAATGGAGAAGAAATAAAACGAAAATAGAATCTCACAGCGGAAGGATAAAATATAATAACAAATATACAGTTTCATAAACAGTTTACAAAAGCTTGATTCTTCTTTTACAATAAATATCAGAGTTACACATACCAATACAAGCAATGCAGCGGAATAGAAAGAGTGTGGTGCAATACTATATGTAAAATAATACTGATTCTTCGTCTTCGTCCTCCAATGCTAAAATCTGCTATCCTGAAACGCTCGGACTGACCCGAGCGAATTTGAAAAGACAAAAACACTCGAGTCAGACTAGAAAATCTTATGTGAGTTAAATAAACAGAAATAAATATGAGTACAGTAACTCAAGAGATGCTCGGGATTTACATCTCCTAAGGATCCGTTAAACTATTTACTATGTAGTATATTGCGCTATTATAATAGTGTCTAATTGTAAAATAAACTTACTTTTAAATAGCGTTAAGGCTTTACATTTTCCACCTTAACACGTAAAATGCCAATAGTCTATACAGTACCGTAATAACTCCTGATCGGGAAGCTACCAGAGGATACTCCATAGGTACGACCCAAATAGAAACTCGTAGTAAAGGCTCGATATGGTAGGTGACACGACACAACTAGGCAATGCCAGGGTAGATATACCAATTGCTATCCAGGCTGGTGGAAACGCGTAGCCGCAGTTACCGCCCACCTCGGACTAACTCCCCAAAATCAAAATATAGAAGTGGCCACTGAATCAAATCCATGTCAAAGTATAATATCGAAGAGGAGCGTCCGATCAGAGGAATGACCTCATTGGCCTGAGAATCGCTCCTGTTTTAGCCACCTTATGCCAACTCACGGGAGTTGGGTCCACGTATTTACCTTACAGGAAATGTCGCCACCACCTACTTCATTCTGGAATCTCCACCGCGTGCACGGTTAGTCAAAGTGGTTTTCGGTATCAACAGAGAGTATGTCCATATCCGATCCCGGTCTCTTTGCCAACCAATCGTTATTATAACACCGCGGTCATTTAAAAATAGTTTATACTTTTAAAACCAAAATAAAATCCATTTCAAAACCATAATATTACGATATCATTTCTTCTTTAAAACCCAAAAAGATTCATTTTGATATTATTTTTATAAAACCCAAATCAATGATATCATTTCCCAAATATAAATCTTTTCCAAAAATTATGCCACTTTTAAAATTTATAATTCCTTGTAACCAAATATTTGAACATTAACTTTCAACATAATACTTCGAAATCCATAGTTTTTAAAACCATTACTTTCAAAACTAAATGGTTTGGATATTCAACAATATATAAAATAAGTGATTTAACTTTATGGTTACTTTGTACGGAAAATAATTTACATGGCTTTGTGAATATTTCTTTACTCAATGTTAAAACCATAATCCAAAATATTATTTCAAGTCCCAACCATTCCAATTTTATATATTTTTATATCCATCTTGAGGGTTAATATTTCAACTAAAGTTGGATTTTTATTCTTTCAACAAATCAAATGTTCTATTAATTAGTTTTGAACATTCACATAAAATCCATAAATAATAAGACTTCAATTTCTAGTAATAAAATATATATATTTTCCAATTCAAATTATACTAGAATATTCATTTTAATTTATTTTGGGAAAAATCCAATTGTAAATATACTATCTTAAAATTTCCAACTTAACATTTAAACATAGGATATAAATTATCAAACTCCATTTTCTAAATTTTCTTCCATTTTAATAAAGAGATTTATACACCTTTTTATTTCAAATTTTTCAACTTCATATGTATATAAATATGGAAGAAAACATTTATTCAGTATAAAATTTAAGATTTTTATAAACCGTATTCCATCCAAACCATAGAAATCTCATTAAAAATAGTTATATATAGACCGCGGTGCCTGTATATAGTTTTCTATCCTATGGTCAAGTGATACGGATATTTATCATTTCAATCCGCAATTTAAAAAATAAAACTGCGGTTGTATATCATTTCAAACCGCAATCCCGAATGAAATGTAAATGCATACTAACTTGCAGTTTAATGATATCCAAATAAAACATTCATTCAACAACACATCCATCATCCAATCACACATCGATCAATATCAATCAATAACAATTATATATGTGATCATATATAACAGGTGATAACTGGCAGTTTATTCAAACTAAATTTATCAACTATTAATCTAACAGTTTATTTAGTAATAATTTACATAACTATTGACTAGCAGTTCATATGCAAACAATAATTTCTAACAGTAAATTAATACGCAATAAATCAATTAAATTTACAGTTAAATTCAATAAAATGCAATGTAACAGATATGAATGAAATAACATGCCAAAAACTCATAAATAAATTACTATTCATTTCTAAAATTTATTTAACAAACATAAAAGCTTCTAGTAGTTGTGAGTGGGTTAAAACACTCACCTTTTGAATTTAAATCGAATTTAAAATTCGATTTAAACCCAAAAATTCGCCCGTCTCGGAATTCGTCCAAACCAGCGTCATCAAGTCCGGAATTAAATTACGATCCTAACAAAAGAAATTTCGTGTGAATCCGACTTCGTATGAGAAAGTTATGGCGAAAAATGATGATTGAATTCAAATTGAAAAATAAATAGAAACGACACACAATTAACAACTTACTACGCCACGTCACCTTCTCTCCCAGGCTTCACGCGCAGGCACCAATTTGCACGCAACAGAGAGAAACGAACCCAACACGTCCCTTTTTGACCAAAATCCGACCGTCGATTCGACCAACGAACCATATAGATCTAACCCCCTCAGTCCCCTCTCCAATACCCAGAAACCGTTTCTCGATCCGATGAAGTTTTGTGCGATGATGATGAACGGTTTTGGGGCTGTTTGAATTTATTCTGGATGAACGACAGCTCCAATTGAAAAACGAATTTCACCATGAGATTACGCGTATCGAAAACATCAACATAAATTTTTTTGAAAATTTTCTGAGGTGTTTGAATTTTCACTGAATTTTGCAATTTGAAATTGGATCTGAGATGTATACATTGAGGAAGAAAGAAGGTTGAAGAAAATGAACGTACAACAGATGAAAAAAGAAGGGAGCTAGGGTTTATAACTGTATATTTATAGATAGGCTAGAGGTAGGGTAGCTAGACTGGATACGCGAACGTACGGAATAAATTATGGCCCAAAATGGCTATTTTTAATATTTATTAAATAAATTAAAATAAATTATAAATCCAGTTTTTATGTTTCAACTTCTAATATTGGCCAAATTTTGTGACTTATATAATTCAACAATCCCAAATGGTTTTCCAAGCTTGGATGTGAATTAAAATTTATAAGTATATCAATTTTGCAGTGTTAATTTCTGCGTTTTCTTATTATTTGGGAATTATAAATTTTATTCGCAAAACATAATTATTAAATCATATACTCTTATACTCTCACTTAAATCCAATTAGATAAATAGATTTGACTTCCATTCCAACTCATTTGATTGCAAATAAACTTTTTACCATAAATAAAATTCCAAATTATTAATAACTTTATTCCCATTTCCTTTACACACAAACATCGTATTATAAAGGTATCCACATTATTCTCCATTGGTTTGCCTTAACTTATTTAAGGTAACCTTACATTAATATCTATTGCTATGTTTTCAAATTATTCTTCCCTCATTCTTCTTTACTATTATTAATTTCAATCTTAACGAATTCAACATTATAAGTTTGATAAATTCACTCAATTGTTTACAAATTCCATTTTAAATTCAATAACGTAATATTTTACGTTTAATTCTATTTTATTTGTAGTAAATACCCTTTGTTGGATTTAATATTCAAATTATAAATAATATCTTGCTTTCTAAAGTTATATCAACAATGGTCCAACTAAATTTGAATTAGCTTTAACTTTATTTTTATGGAATTAACTATTGCAATAAATCCAAATTGATAAATAAGGCTTGATTCCTATATTAACTACTTTGGTTCCAATTAACCTTTTATGGTGAATATGAATTTCAAGGTATAATTGAAATCTTTATATCCATTTGATTTCACTGTTTCATTTTTATTATTAAATCCATTATAGCCAAATGCATGAAATTAATATACACAAATATTTTAAATCCCAACTTAAGTTTTACTTAACGTATAAATAAACGTTTAAATTTTCTTAATTGCAATAACTCAATTACCTTCATTCTTTTATTCACGTAGCCAAATCTTGATTTAAAATCTTTACTATAACCCATAGTCTTATTAAAATAGAATTTTACACTACCTGTAACGTTAATTTCCATCAGTAAAGATCTTACACCCTTTGTTCCATAGATTTAGATTTCACAAATTTAGCTACTGCATTAATTCTTATTTATATAACATAAATGTTCATATACTTTGAATTCATTCTCAATTCACCAACTCAATTAATTATGCTTTACAAATGTGTTTCCAATATATAGGTATTTTATACTAATTGTTATCATACCCATAATTACAAGCTTATAACTAATTCCCACATTTGCATAAATTTATTAAGTTAGAATGTTTATTAAGGTTTATGCATTTCCAACTTGTACTGATTTTACACAATTATTATGATTTCTCACAGAACGTTAAATTTATTAAATGACCATTTATTATAATTTAATTCCCTTAATTGAATCAATTGCTTATTATTATATATATTCTTTTCATTCTACCATTCCTTCCCATTATAAATTCATTAGCGTATTTACACATCTCTATCTTTCAAATATCAATAACCAAACTTGATTACAAACACTGTCCTTATCAATCTTCATAAATTTGTTCAGATCTATACTCCTTTATATAATTAGAGTTTATGTCTCTATTAGATTTCTTTTCACTACAGGCATAAATTATTACTATCTTACTAATTACATCTTTGTATTAATGAACACCATTCAAGTTAATATTTGTACTACGTTCACAGATTCAACATTTGTTTGTTTCTTAAAATTAACTTTAAATCAAATTGTGACAATTTGCATTATCCACATTTATCGTCATAAAATCTAATTTACAAGCCTATACTTAATTATTACCCTACAATACGTTTACGTTACTATAATATCCACTCTTCCGTTACTACATTTCTATAAATTTATTCGTTTATAAATTTATTGTCTGAAAGTTCTCCTTTTATTGACTAGACACAACAATAACCAAAATAATTAATTAGATTCATTTATATACATTAGATAAATGGGTACACTTCTGCAATAATCCTATAAATGAAAATATTTTGGTGCATAAATTTCTACATACTTAGTGCATTCATTTATTAAATTACAAATTTCCTCAATCCACATAAATCACCCATTCACATAGTTTAATTTAGCGTTTATTTAAATCTTCGTTTATACATTTAGAGTTTCTACTAAATTGAATTACACAACTTATGAACTTTAACAAATTTAGTTCACTTAATAAATTTTCTAATGTTTATTAAATTGCAATCCAATCCAGTTATCATTTCATTAATACCATTTAATCAGCTAATTATAACTAATAGCCACCCACCAATTTACGTTAATTCAATCCATGCCATATAAGTATTTAATTGTCAACATTAAATTACAATCACTATATCAATTTCTACATTTATTCTTAAACAAATTAAAATTTATATCAAATTAATTTATTAAATATTATTAATTCACGGGTCGTTACAGTGACTCGATGAGTCGTGAGGCTTCCTGAGTCGTGAGGCTTCTTGAGTCGTTAAACACCTTAAGTCATGGCTCGTCCCAGGCCTTAAGTCGTTGACTCCTTTAACTCGTAGGCTGGAACGGGGTTAACATCGTACATAACTAATTTTACTCAAAATTTTAAACAATAAAATTGTGGAATAAAATTTGATATTTGAAATGCATCTATTTAATTATAGTAATTGGAAAAAATTTATTGAAAAATATGGAAGTTAATTTATTTGTGAAATTTTAAAATATAAATTTATCAAGTATGCCCGTTGAAAATTCAATATTTTGAAATTGGATATTTTTATATAATAGAAACGTAAATCATTTTCTGAGAGAGACGCTGTAATTCTTTTCGCCAAATTTTGACATCTATAGCTCCGTTTATCTTATTTTCTACGTTTTGGCAGTATTTTCGGTAGTGATAAAATGTGACGACGCGACTTTTCGACGCTCGAAAACCGACATCAATACGTCCACTGTATCAACTACCGAGCAATCGAATGCCGGAAAACCGTACCGTTATGGTTTAAGGAGAAGAAAAAGATAGAAGAAGAGAGAAAAAGATAGAACAGAACAGAAAGAAACAACAGAACAATATCAGAATCTCACAATCGCAGCGGAACAACATATAACAGATAAATGAATAATCTTTGAAAAAAGAACTATATCAGTTATTACATTACATCATATTACATTACATTACATCATCAGAGTGTACAACAACAAACAACAACAAACAGCGGAAAAGAAATACTATGTACTGGTGAATACGCCATGTCATCCAGCTTGCCTCCAGCAAATCCTGAATTCCAGAATATCCTAATAACCTAACTTTTGACTGCCCGTGTGGAAATTGGTGGGCACCCAGAGTTTAGGGAGGAAAACAATAAACTCTGAGTCAGTCATGTGACTGGTGTGAGAACTAAAATAGTTTATCTTTAAAATAAGGAACAGGATAATTTTAAAATAGATTCGCAATGCTTTTTTAGAAAATAAGACTACCATAAGGCCTCCCGCACACACACAATGCAAACGCAGAATCAGAGGAGATTTCTCCTTATGATAGTCAAAGATGCTTGATACGCATTAAAAAGAAACATTTGATATTATTACTAGTGCATAGTGTAGGAAAAATCATTTCGAAAATAAAGATATGAATCTTAGCCAGCATAGGCATTTCGCACTTATGCCTACTATAGCTACCATCCAAACAGCGGTGACCACCATAAGTGAATGATAGGTCCTACAACTAAAACCGTACAAGATCGTATTGTTTCTTTGGATTTCCAACAAATGGTCAGGCCAAGGAACTTCCCATTGCCACATGGGTACGCCTCTGGAAAGACGACCCGAGAACCTAACCGGATCTCTGCCAACACAAGGCCGGGTTACCCCTAACTGGGTAACTACTAACACGAATATGTCATTCTCCGATTGTAACCGATCTATATCCGAGGATCCTCGATTTCCAACAACCACATAGCAATAAATTTGCAGCAACAACATAGGTTAAGTATCTGGGCTCCATACCATGGTACCACCTCTATCCAGAAGGAAAGACATACACTAAATGGGCGCTACCCCCTAATAACCTTGCCGCATCCTTCCTGTTTTAACCATTTCCGGGGTGTGAGGTCCGACGAAGTCTCGTCCACAAAGCCACGCTTTATACAAAAGCTGTGCTTTGATCATCAAATGCTCAACAGCACTTCGTATGCCACATTACCAATTTGGGAATGTATCACTAGTGACCATCAACTACATAACCTCTAAGGGTGTTAAGCTAAGAGAATGAATTCTCCGCCACCAACGGAAATATATTTGATAGAAACCAGATTTACATCTCAAATTGTAATGTCAGACACACATCCATACAAGTCTGTTCCGGGATCGAACGGGACCGAAGGCACTTACAAAGAAGTCCTTGCAATCCGGATATTCACTAATCACGACCGGACTTCCCATCACAAAGGGTAATAAATTTCTATATCGGAGATCAGCCAATGCAGAAACATTCGACGGTAATCCTTCCGTTTTACAAATATCTGGTCTTCAACACCGGTCATCAAATGCAATCCATAACGACGTATCACATATTCAGAATGGGTTATACGACCCCAAGGTCCTTTCCCGGCTAATCCGAATAGTGAGCGCTTATTTTGAAAATAAGTGTGGCATTCAAATTCAATCAAATCACAACAAATACCTATTTAAAGGTAAATATTGATAGTCGGTTATTTAACTATCAATAGGCGTGTTCAACATCACCAATTTCCAAATAATTTTCCAAATTATTTACTTTCCAAAAATATCTTTACAAGATATATAATTTCCATACTTCAACATTTGAAAACAAATTTTCAAATCACTTTTCACCTTTACCACTTTAGAAAACAAATTTCAATCATTTTCCTTACGTGGAAATACTTTCATTTCAACATGGTTCATTTAAACCAATTAAATAAATCCTTACCGATTTACTTTACATTTACGTTCCAAATCCGTAAATTTATTCTCACACTTCAAAAATAAATCAACGTTTATTTTTAAACAAATTTCCCTTTCTTTTGTAAGTTCCATTGTGAATTTACAATCCCAAAATATCTATGAATATACGATTATCAAATCGATTTCTAATATTCATTTTCAATTTATCTTTAAAAGATAAAATCTCAAAATATTCACTTCATATTGGAAAACATTTCCATACTTATTTAATAATAAGTAATTCACAAATCCATTTATTTTCAACACTTGGAAAATATTCAATATACTTAAATCGAAATTAAGTATATATTTCATTCTTTAAGGAAAACATTCACTTAAACACATCTGTTTGGGCCAAAACGAATGTTGCGCAAAACATCGTTATGACAACCCAAAATCACTAGTATAGGGATTCGAAATTAAGATAGATATATAAATCCCAATACTATACGAAACTTTTCCTTTCGGAAATCATTTACTATAACAACAGTGTTATAGTCCACCATTTCCTTCTATTTCTCGAAAACGTCTATTTCAACAATAAATGTTGAAATCTATGGTTTCGATAGTTAATCCATTTTAAAACATCTTTAAAACAATTAACTTCATTTGATAATATTCATTTTCCCAAAACATATCCATTTTGTTTAATAATATATTCACTGTCCAAAATCGTGAATATACTTCACTAACCAAATTTCAATATTTTCTACATATTTTATTTCAAGGATAATTCACTATTCGAAATCGCGAATATATCTCCTTTAATAACCTTCTATATTAAATTTATCAAATTCA
The DNA here is from genome assembly GCA_030765085.1 of Allium cepa. Classification (NCBI taxonomy): domain Eukaryota; kingdom Viridiplantae; phylum Streptophyta; class Magnoliopsida; order Asparagales; family Amaryllidaceae; genus Allium; species Allium cepa. Next base: position 657,743,566 of record CM060938.1, on the reverse strand, counting down.
ATTGATTTCGGATTTATAAATAATGTTTATAAATTCCATTTCTATTTATAAAACTTCGGTTTATAAATCTCCTTTATTAACCACTTCAGTTCATAACTCAATTTTTTAAACCAAAAAATCCGATTTATAAGTTAATTATTTATAAATCTTTTATTTTACAAAATCTATTCATTTCATAACTTCACAATTTATAAATCTATAATTTTTAATGAAATCCATTTTATACTTCATTTTAACACATAATAAACTCGTTTTATAATTCCAATATTATATATATATATATATATTATTATAAATATCAATGTTAAAAATCTTTTATATACATCCTTTATAATAATCCAAATTCCAAATTTAAACTATTTTATAAATCTATTTTATTTTAAAAATCACCTTTTGGTTATATTTCACAAAAACCTTAATTTTTATAACATAAAAATTTATAACGTTTTAATTATTTAAAATGAATCAATTCAAAAATTCAATAAAACGTATACTTTGAAAAAATCATTTTAAAAATCATTTTAAAATCAAAATCGTTATTTTTAAACTTTAAAAATGGATAGTCAATCACGACAACAAACATCATATATCATCATACCATAATCAACAAACATCAAAATATCTGTAATCAAATGAATACTGGTGAGGAATCCAGTTGGATCCCTCCAACCTGTTTTCCTGCATCCAAAGATGTTAGCACAATACCAATTCCGTTCCAGTACGGAATATCGCGGTATATGGGATTCATAAAATATTATCCACTTAATAGACAGCGCAATAGGGTCTCATCCGCTATACAATGCGGGAAATCAACTCCAAGTACATAAATAATACCAATTTCACTTTTCAGTGAAATTATCGCGGTATATGTTTTTAATAAATAACATCCGCTTACTAACGGCATATAATGTCTATTTTAACAATCAATAGATAACAATCATCATTCAACATACAATCAATAATTTTAAATCTAACTATTTAAAATTTAAATCGAAACTATTCGATTGAGTGAGAAGTTCTCACCTTGCTTTCAATTCAATTTTCGCGTTTTATTTCGAGTAAAATTAAACGCGCGTTTAATTTTACCCAAAATTCTCACTAGCTCCAAACGACTCCAAACTAGTTCCATTGCGTAGTGTTCATCAATACGAATCCGTCGCAATTCGTTTCGTGCGAAACGGACCTCGTATGAAAAAGTTATGATATTTTAAAGTTTACTCGAATTTAAATATAAATAAATTACAATTTTTTATAACTTTTTAACCTAATTTATATCTCGGCCGTTGATTTTTCAAATTCCAGATCTGGCCGCACAATCATTCATCTCTCCCTCACGTTACTTCCAGGCTATCATGTACGCAAAGCAATGAACCCATCACGCACGTCGACTTCATCAAATCGCGAGCCACCCAACTCGATTTCAATATGATCAGGACCACCGCCTTGTTGCCCAACGCGATATCGACCCACGGTCGAAGACCGACCACACTCGGCTGCACGCATCACAAGAAAAAAGCTTGTAAACGTCGGTCGTTCTCGAGCAGTTTGCCGTTGATTCGTCACGCCATTGACGATCTTAACCGTTGGATTTGTAGAGCTCGCAGAGCTCTACAACAATGCAGTTGACAACTTCCTCTAATTGTTGACGAATGAGGATAAAATAGGGGAGGAAGGAGGTGAATTTCTGGCCTTCGAAATATCAAGTGGCGGCTGGACAATATTGGCTAGGGTTTTGAAAAGAGGGGATGAAGGGTTCCTTTTACAGAAAATGACGAAAAACACTATTCACTCAAAATTTCCGAACTCCAAATCTCACGCGGTGACCGACGTTTCTAGGTTTTATCCCGCATTCCGGGCATAATTGAATAGGTTTCGGAAGCTAATTCGATCATCTGTGCGAGTTACGGCAATAAACGTTCGATTTTAAATTAAGTCGATTAACTAAATTTCTATGCATTTTGGCTTGCCCTGGACAAACGGTAAATCCGATTGACACGAAATTTGAAATCTTATAATAATATAACATTACGGATCCGATGAAATGGGTTTCGTCGAAATCCGAGACTGTTTGAAAAATGGCTATTTTTCAGTCGATAATTAAATATTAAAATATTCAATTTTCACAGATTAACTCTAAATTCAATTTTAAAAGTTCTATAACATCATTATAACTTCAATATGATAAAATAAAATTTTACAAATCATTTTCAATCATATTAAACCCGATTTTCAAATATTTCTGTAATTTCCAATATTAAATTATCAATTTAATCACCCAGTTAAATTCAGATATTCGAAAAATAAATTATTCGACTTAAAATTTTCGCTTATTAATATTTAAAATTAATTAAATACTAAATTTTAAATTATCAAAAATTCTAGGTCGTTACAAACTTGCCCCCTTAAAAGAATTTCGTCCTCGAAATTACCAAGTAAGAAAAAGTTACAGAATCCATTAACTTTCCCAAAATCAAAGTTAAACTTTTTGTAAAAACCTTCTAAGTTTTCAGATCATACTTAGTTATCCTTTCAAACGAAAATCAACTATATCGTTTAACTTCAAATTCCAAATCAAATTTATAGTTTTCAAAACTTTCCCAATTTTCTCAAAAATATTCTAACGCCTTAGATTTTCGAAAAAATTCGCCGGAGTCTCCTTTGCACGGCTCGATCCGAAAAAAAATGACAGTATATATATATCACAAATATACATCTCATCAAGTGATGAGGCATCCCGCAGGGAAAAAAGTGTAAAAGTACGGTATGTAATTCGAGATATGTACCTTATTTATTATTAACGAGCATATACGGCTAATATACCGCGAAAGCGAGCTCCAAAAGCGAAGCAAGCGCAATCTGCACCTACTAAACACTGAACAAACAAATGAGAAACATGTATTTATGAAAGTAATATCAATATACAGCATATAGCAACATCTATATATGCCAATATAGCAAATGCAATCAAAACAACAATCCAACCATCAAACAACTATCATCCAACTATCATTCGACAAATTCATAACCAAATCAATATGCATTCACTTCTCATTAACATTCAATGAATTGGTTTTCATTTTGATCATATTTGATTCGTTTACATTGGATTTTACTAACATTTATTCATTCGTTTCCAATTAGTTTACATTCACTACTTTACATTCAATATACAACAAATTGGTTTTTCATTCTCATCACATTTGATTTGTTAACATTGGATTTTATCAACATTCATTTTCAATTCAATTAGTTAACATTCACTAATTTACATTTACATTAGTTCACTTCCAATTTGAATCAAATTAAATTCTATTTAAATTCATTTACTTCACTTTCAATTGGAATTCAATTACTTTAGCTTTCCATTTTATCAATTCAACTTCATTAACACTGAATGAATTTATATACAATCATCCAACATTCATATAATAAACAATGTATATTCATTACAACCAAATTTATTCAATTTACATTTCTTTGCATTCAATTTGGTTCAACACTTCTAATTCCAATTGGTTTAATATTAAATTGATTTTCATTCAATTATTCAATTTCATTAGCTTCCAATGAATTAACACTTACATTCATTATTCCATATCAATTCATTTACATTAGATTGATTAACATTCAATTCATTCATTAATTCAATTGCTAATTTATTTAACCAATAAGGTTAAATTTCGTTTATACAACTCAAGTTCACATTATTAATGACTTCATTTCATTAATACTTATTAATTTACTTCGACACCAAAATCAACTTTATTCAATTTCACTTAAGTTATATTCCATTTTAAATATCATTTGTTTAACTTAACTTAAGTTTCCACTTATAAATCCAATTCAGATTCTAACTCTATTTAACTTTTTCCGAAGTCAAATTTCTTCACTAATTCAAATTCATATCTCATTTTGCTTAACAAATTGTTTAACCATTTTTAACTATTTGTTTCGCTTTCATTTTCACATTTTATAAGTTATATAACTTATATTCAACAATTACCACTTGGATTTTATTGATTTACTTATACTTACTTTAATTTAACTCCATCCTTTAAGTTAAATTTATTCTATTAAAACTCAAATTGTATAAGTTATCAACTCAGTTATCATTCTCATAAATATTTTAAATAATATTCCAGAGTCTTTTCAATCTTTCAAAACCATATTTGAAACCAATTCAATTATCCTTTGAATTTCAAAACCCAAACCCAAATTTTCCAAACAACTTTCATTTAAAACAATTTAGCAGCAATCCCTCTTTTGGAAACCCGAAAATGAACACCGATGATGTTATGATCATCATCGGAATTATTTTCCAGCGATCGAAAAGAGTTTAGAGCTTTGATTTCTCCAAAACAATTTTCCCAAAATATCAAATCCTTTCAAAATACTTCTCTGGAATTTTATTTTCAGATTATAAATCACATTTACAAACCTTTTACTTATATAATTTCACTTCTTATATATAAGATTATTTCACAAGTGTAAATCATTTTATTTATAACTTCATACTTATAATTCATTTACTTATACAATTCATTCTTTTATAGCTGTTATTTTTATTTAACTTATTCAACAACCAAACAATAAATTCATATACACTTTAATAATTCTGAAAACTTATTCCTTTGTATATAAAATATAATCAAGGTAAAATTATTTCATTTACCCTATTTAAATGATACTATGTCGACTTGCCTCGTTTAAGAGTTTAGAAACCCCTATCGATTACGGTTGTACACCCCGCACCGACCAGAATTCATAAACAGCTCAACGGATAAGCAAACACAATATAAAACAATTTATATTCGCTAACAAATACGCGCTCATATCTATTATTACACTCACACTCATTCTAGAGTACTACTGACTCTATCTCTAATGAGTAATTCCCAACAGAGCCATGGTTATCACTTAACCATATGCTCTGATACCAAATGTGACGAAGCGACTTTTCGACGCTCGAAAACCGACATCAATACGTCCACTGTATCAACTGCCGAGCAATAGAATGCCGGAAAATCGTACCGTTATGGTTTAAGGAGAAGAAAAAGATAGAAGAAGAGAGAAAAAGATAGAACAGAACAGAAAGAAACAACAGAACAATATCAGAATCTCACAATCGCAGCGGAACAACATATAATAGATAAATGAATAATCTTTAAACAAAGAACTATATCAATTATTACATTACATCATATTACATTACATTACATCATCAGAGTGTACAACAACAAACAACAACAAACAGCGGAAAAGAAATACTATATACTAGTGAATACGCCATGCCATCCAGCTTGCCTCCAGCAACTCCTGAATTCCAGATTATCCTGATAACCTAACTCTTGACTGCCCATGTGGAAATTGGTGGGCACCCAGAGTTTAGGGAGGAAAACAATAAACTCCAAGTCAGTCATATGACTGCTGTGAGAACTAAAACAGTTTATCTTTAAAATAAGGAACATGATAATTTTAAAATAGATTCGCAATGCTTTTTTAGAAAATGAGACTACCATAAGGCGTCCCGCACACACACACAATGCGAACGCAGAATCGGAGGAGATTTCTCCTTATGATAGCCAAAGATGCTTGATACGCATTAAAAAGAAACATTTGATATTATTACTAGTGCATAGTGTAGAAAATATCATTTCGAAAATAAAGATATAAATCTTAGCCAGCATAGGCATTTCGCACTTATGCCTACTATAGCTACCGTCCAAACAGTGGTGACCACCATAAGTGAATGATAGGTTCTACAACTAAAACCATACAAGATCGTATTGTTTCTTTGGATTTCCAACAAATGGTCAGGCCAAGGAACTTCCCATTGCCACATGGGTACGCCTCTGGAAAGACGACCCGAGAACCTAACCGGATCTCTGCCAACACAAGGCAGGGTTACCCCTAACTGGGTAACTAATGACACGAATATGTCATTCCCTGATCGTAACCGATCTATATCCGAGGATCCTCGATTTCCATCAACCGCAAAGCAATAAATTTGTAGAAACAACATAGGTTAAGTATCTGGGCTCCATACCATGATACCACCTCTATCCAGAAGGAATGACATGCACTAAAGGGGTGCTACCCCCTAATAACCTTGCCGCATCCTTCCTGTTTTGACCATTTCCGGGGTGTGAGGTCCGACGAAGTCTCGTCCACAAAGCCACGCTTTATACAAAAGCTGTGCTTTGATCATCAAATGCTCAACAGCACTTCGTATACCACATTACCAATTTGGGAATGTTTCACTAGTAACCATCAACTACATAACCTCTAAGGGTGTTAAGCTAAGAGAATAAGTTCTCTGCCACCAACGGAAATATATTTATAAAAACTAGCTTTACATATCAAATTGTAATGTCAGACACACATCCATACAAGTCCGTTAGGAACGAACGGAACCGAAGGCACTTACAAAGAAGTCCTTGCAATCCGGATATTCACTAATCACGACCGGACTTCCCATCACAAAGGGTAATAAATTTCTATATCGGAGATCATCTGATGCAGAAACATTCGACGGTAATCCTTCCATTTTCACAAATATCCGGTCTTCAACACCGGTCATCAAATGCAATTCATAACGACGTATCACATATTCAGAATGGGTTATACGACCCCAAGGTCCTTTCCCGGCTAACCCGAAGAGAGAGCGCTTATTTTGAAAATAAGTGTGGCATTCAAATTCAAGCAAATCACAACAAATACCTATTTAAAGGTAAATATTGATAGTCCGTTATTTAACTATCAATAGGCATGTTCAACATCACCAGATTCCAAATAATTTCCCAAATTATTTACTTTCCAAAAATATCTTTACAAGATATATAATTTCCACACTTCAACATTTGAAAACAAATTTTGAAATCACTTTTCACCTTTACCACTTTTGAAAACAAATTTCAATCATTTTCCTTACGCGGAAATACTTTCATTTCAACATAGTTCATTTAAACCAATTAAATAAATCCTTACCGATTTACATTATATTTACGTCCCATATCCGTAAATTTATTCTCACACTTCAAAAATAAATCAACGTTTATTTTTAAACAAATTTCCCTTTCTTTTGTAAATTCCATAGTGAATTTACAATCCCAAAATATCTATGAATATACGATTTTCAAATCGATTTCTAATATTCATTTTCAATTTATCTTTAAAAGATAAAATCTCAAAATATTCACTTCATATTCGAAAATATTTCCATACTTGTTTAATAATAAGTAATTCACAAATCCATTTATTTTCAACACTTGGAAAATATTCAATATACTTAAATCGAAATTAAGTATATATTTCATTCTTTAAGGAAAACATTCACTTAAACACATTTATTTGGGCCAAAACGAATGTTGCGTAAAACATCGTTACGACTACCCAAAATCACTAGTATAGGGATTCGAAATTAAGATAGATATATAAATTCCAATACTATACGAAACTTTTCGTTTCAGAAATCATTTACTATAACAACAGCGTTATAGTCCACCATTTCCTTCTATTTCTCGAAAACGTCTATTTCAACAATAAATGTTGAAATCTATGGTTTCGATAGTTAATCCATTTTAAAACAACTTTAAAACAATTAACTTCATTTGATAATATTCATTTTCCCAAAACATATCCATTTTGTTTAATAATATATTCACTGTCCAAAATCGTGAATATACTTCACTAACCAAATTTCAATATTTTCTACACATTTTATTTCAACGATAATTCGATATCCGAAATCGCGAATATATCTCCTTTAATAACCTTCTATATTAAATTTGTCAAATTCAATTGATTTCGGATTTATAAATAATGTTTATAAATTCCATTTCTATTTATAAAACTTCGGTTTATAAATCTCCTTTATTAACCACTTCAGTTCATAACTCAATTTTTTATACCAAAAAATCCGATTTATAAGTTAATTATTTATAAATCTTTTATTTTACAAAATCTATTCATTTCATAACTTTACAATTTATAAATCTATAGTTTTTAATGAAATCCATTTTATACTTCATTTTAACACTTAATAAACTCGTTTTATAATTCCAATATTTTATATATATATATATATATATATATTATTATAAATATCAATGTTAAAAATCTTTTATATACATCCTTTATAATAATTCAAAAATCCAAATTTAAACTATTTTATAAATCTATTTTATTTTAAAAATCACCTTTTGGTTATAATTCACAGAAATCTTAATTTTTATAACATAAAAATTTATAACATTTTAATTATTTAAAATGAATCAATTCAAAAATTTAATAAAACGTATACTTTGAAAAAATCATTTTAAAAATCATTTTAAAATCAAAATCGTTATTTTTAAACTTTAAAAATGGATCCGACGATGCAACAGCGCCCAATAGTCAATCACGACAACAAACATCATATATCATCATATGATCATCAACAAACATCAAAATATTTGTAATCAAATGAATACCGGTGAGGAATCCAGTTGGATCCCTCCAACCTGTTTCCCTGCATCCAAAGATGTTAGCACAATACCAATTCCGTTCCAGTACGGAATATCGCGGTATGTAGGATTCATAAAATATTATCCGCTTAATAGACGGCGCAATAGGGTCTCATCCGCTATACAATGCAGGAAATCAACTCCAAGTACATAAATAATACTAATTTCACTTTTCAGTGAAATTATCGCGGTATATGTTTTTAATAAATAACTTCCGCTTACTAACGGCGTATAATGTCTATTTTAACAATCAATAGATAACAATCATCATTCAACATACAATCAATAATTTTAAATCTAACTATTTAGAATTTAAATCGAAACTATTCGATTGAGTGAGAAGTTCTCACCTTGCTTTCAATTCAATTTTCGCGTTTTATTTCGAATAAAATTAAACGCGCGTTTAATTTTACCCGAAATTCTCACTATCTCCAAACGACTGCAAACCAGCTCCATTGCGTAGTGTTCGTCAATATGAACCCGTTGCAATTCGTTTCGTGCGAAACGGACCTCGTATGAAAAAGTTATGATATTTTAAAGTTTACTCGAATTTAAATATAAATAAATTACAATTTTTTATAACTTTTTAACCTAATTTAGATCTCGGCCGTTGATTTCTCAAATTCCAGATCTGGCCGCACAATCATTCATCTCTCCCTCACGTTACTTCCAGGCTATCACGTACGCAAAGCAAAGAACCCATCATGCACGTCGACTTCATCAAATCGCGAGCCACCCAACTCGATTTCAATATGATCAGAGACCACCGCCTTGTTGCCCAACGCGAGCTCGACCCACGGTCGAAGACCGACCACACTCGGTTGCACGCATCACGAGAAAAAAGTTTGTAAACGTCGGCCGTTCTCGAGCAGTTTACCGTTGATTAGTCAGGCCATTGACGATCTTAACCGTTGGATTTGTAGAGCTCGCAGAGCTCTACAACATTGCAGTTGACAACTTCCTCTAATTGTTGACGGATGAGGAGAAAAAAGGGGAGGAAGGAGGTGAATTTCCGGCCTTCGAAATATCAAGTGGCGGCTGGACATTATTGGCTAGGGTTTTGATAAGAGGGGTTGAAGGGTTCCTTTTATAGAAAACGACGAAAAACACTATTCACTCCAAATTCCGAACTCCAAATCTCACGCGGTGACCGGCGTTTCTAGGGTTTATCCCACGTTCCGGACACAATAGAATAGGTTTCGGAAGCTAATTCGATCATCTGTGCGAGTTACGGCAATAAACGATCGATTTTAAATTAAACCGATTAACTAAATTTCTATGCGTTTTGGCTTGCCCGGACAAACGGTAAATCCGATTGACACGAAATTTGAAACCTTGCAATAATATCACATTACGGATCCGATGAAACTAGTTTCGTCAAAATCTGAGACTGTTTGAAAAACGGCTATTTTTCAGTCGATAATTAAATATTAAAATATTCAATTTTCACAGATTAACTCTAAATTCAATTTTAAAAGTTCTATAACATCATTATAACTTCATTATGATAAAATAAAATTTTACAAATCATTTTCAATCATATTAAACCCGATTTTCAAATACTTCTATAATTTCCAATATTAAATTATCCATTTAATCACCTAGTTAAATCCAGATATTCGAAAAATAAATTATTCGACTTAAAAATTTCACTTATTAATATTTAAAATTAATTAAATACTAAATTTTAAATTATCATAAATTCTACGTCGTTGCAGAAAATTTTGAGTTTTTATAATTTGATCGTATCGGTAATATCTGTTTACCATTCTATTCATCTCATCGTGCTGATCTCCGTAGTATATTTATTTTTGTGGAAATTAGCCACAAGGGCCTCTTTAGCAAGTGAAATTAATTTCTAGGACACACAACTGAAATAATTACCTTTAAGGACAAAATGCAAAATAATTAGTTTCTAAGGCCTAGAAGCCTATGAAATTATGTTCTTGAAAGTAATTAGACTGCTGACTTTGTCCTTAAAAGTAATTATTCTGTTGACTTTGGCCTTGGAATTAATTTCTGTGGATATGTATCCTAGAAACTAATTGGACTGCAAAGTTTGTCCTTCTAGTGAAATGCCCCTTTATTTTTTGTATTCTGTGGCCCGATACGCGACGGAAACAACAAAAAACAGGTGTCATATCGGTACCGTATCCGTGACTTTTTGTTTCCTTTGCCATTTTAAACTACAGCCATGGCAGCCAAGCAACAATTAATTGCTTTGATTATTTTACCGGATTCAAGCTTGTGACCGTTGCCATTTCAGCCATCTTATATTTTATTTTGCCTTTCCACTTTTGCTTGTTGTTCATTCAGAGAGGTACATTCTTATTGTACTGTATTATATTTTATTCTATTCTATATTTTTTTGTTTTTGTTTCGTTCTCTCGTTCTACTCCTCCATATTTCCGCCGAGCTCTCACCCGTGTCATTTTCCATTTTCCTGAAGCAATAACTCAATGCCTCTCCTTGCGTGCTCACCTACCTTCATCTCTTTGCTTCTCACTCAACCAGGGTGCCTAGCCCTCTGACCCGCGCCTAGAAAAAAAAGAAAAAGCACCACCCACCATGCCACCTCCCTCCGACCACCAGACCTAGGACAACGCCGAGCACCACCCTACCGCCACACCTCAACCCTGACCGGGTTGCACCCCACCACGCCGCCACAACTACACACCGCCCAAAACCGAGAGCGTCTCACCCAATCGACGGCTCCCCATTACCCGAGTTCCCCTACCGAACACTAGCCACCGCCATGCCCCTGCTCCCACCCGTAGCCTGACTGAAGTCCCCTTCATAACCGAAGCATCCCCAACCTCAACCAAGACTCCACCTACAGCCTACTCTGCCAATTTTTTATGCACGGTCCTTTTTGATTTTGCTTTCTATTTATACATATATTGTTGTTGAAAGCATATATGTTCATGTGTGTCCTCAAGCACATATATGTGTTTATCAAATATATATATATATATAACGTTTTTTTCCTTGCGGTGGGTTTTCTTTTTTATGCTTGTGATGTATATAGTATCCTATATATGCAATGCATATACAAATCAATGGCAGTAGTATGCATTTTTTTTGATGTCTGCACCTGTATAGCGTGGCTAAGAATGCATATATATTGATATATTATGTATGTAGCTGTCATCGGCATTTACTTTGGACTCCACCCTATCCACCTTATCTTAGTCACCATCAAGCCTTCAAGTCTTTTGAATTATGCATATATATACTTGGATAGTATACATATATTAAGAATAGTTCATTGGTGTAACATATGTATACTGCTCTTTAGGATGAATGTACATTGTAGTAAAAATATATACATACAGTTATACATAGCATACGCCTTATCTTTGCTTTACTCTTCATATGTATGTTGTAGTATGTGATATGTATAATATATATGTGTACACGAATGATCACATATATGTATTCTGTACCTAGATTTTTTTACAAAAGCTATATGTGCTCGGATTTGAACCTATGCACGTTATATATAATACGTATATAATTGTCGATAAAATTATACACGTTTTATATATATATTTGTTCTTTCCAAAATTTTATGACACAAAAATATATATTCTACGTATATATATTATTTGACCATGTTGTGTGTGTCATTTGTTTCAATTTCCGACAAATTGCATATGTTGTATATATTGCATGCGTGCAATTTGGCGATTTTTTTTACATGTTGTATATAATGGTTCTTTTAAAAATTATAAAATAAATGTATGCATATATTGCATATGCATATTTTATTTGTTTTCGCTAAATTTCTTGTGCTAAAATTATATTCTTGCTTGTCGCAGCAAATTGACTTATCGTGCCTGATTCGTGCCAGTATCCGTTGGTTTTCTCTTTGTGTTTATTTCGATTGATTTACAGTCATTTGTGTAAAATTACCCCAGCAATGATCAAATTTGAAAAGTGGAGAAAGAAATTATAGAACCTGTATTATATCTCACAGCGCATCAAATAAAATATAATAATCATCACATATATAAAATTGACAGGATGGTAATAACTAAATGAACAACAAATATCAAAGTGCATGGTTTTACAGAGTTATACAAAATAGTAGTAAAGTTTATACAACTAGAAATAAACTCAATATAATTGTCTCTAAATAAAATAGCCAACACTGTTTAGGCTCCATAGTGTCGCACAGTGGAATAAGCATTAGTAAGCCGTATATAAATACGAGAAAGCACAAACTCCTACTGTCCATCTACACAGCACCACCTATTACCCATACTTGTTTTCCAGTGTACTTATTTAAGAGTACCCAAAACAATAATAAGCAAAACATAAAACAACGAGTCAAACAACAGTCTAGTGTGAGCGATAAATAATCTCAAAATGCTATACAAGTTGGTATAGTAATGAACAAAGGTACAAGAATCATACACAATATGTCCCTACATAAAAAGAGGATGAAGGAGATGAAAATTGATTGAAGAAATGAAAGAAAGGAATTTGTTTTAAATAAATAAAACATTTTCTATTCTCTCTTTGCGAACTGTCCACTTTAATTCCTTACTAATTTTCAATCAAGTCAATCATCCCCCTTCCTTCGCGTGGTCGGGCAAGTTTTCGAGAATCTTCAAGAGTGGCTTGCACACCAGCAAAATCCAAGTGCGAAACCCAAAATTCCAAGAATGAAGACAAGCCATGGATCGATACCGATCCATACCTATGGATCGGTTCCAACCCCTAATGCTTGCCCAAAGTTGCTACATGGTTCATGCTGCACATAGTTAGAGTGATCCTCAATCAACACATGCCATATAAGATGGTTCGCTGGCTACTCAGTATCCAAACGATAGATGGATAAATCCAAGTTTCAAGACAACTAAATCAATTGCTTTTACCCAACCATCGAACCATAAGATTACTATGATCCAAGAGTCATGCCGATACATCTAAGCTCCACAAATGAAGGTACAAGCCATCCAAGCAACGTCGAAGGATCAAATGAAGATTAAAAGTCATTTTATGATCGGCGCCGATCCATATGGCATGATTTGGTATCGATCCCTAAATTTTTTTTAGCTGGCTACGATCTTCTGAGAGCGGCACCTTCAGGATGTGGGGAAGAACATGGTTAAGAGAACTCCGTCAGCCTTCAACTATAAATAGTGGATGATAGGCTTTATTTATGGGATCTTTTTGCTTGCACTCTAAAGTTTTGTACTTCTATTGTAACCTCTCGTGTTAATACCGATCCATAGACTATCGATCCGTTAGATCACCCTTGTAAAAACCTTATAGAATCATAAACAAAGTTCAAGTAGACGTAGGCCAGTGATTAGCCGAACCACTATAATTGTTGTGTGTTTTTTCCATCATTTGCTCATTTATTGTCTTCATTTTATCTTCTATAATATTTTGGGTGTTTATGCCAACTTTTCAATGGGATCGATAGGATGCTTCTACAATAGAAGATCAGAGCACTGGATGCAGGGCAATGCCGGTCAAGCACTTTAGAAGCTCCACTTACCATTAGAGGACCTTTCGATGAAGTCAAAAGGTTCCCTTCCGCATCAAATCAGCTGCCCTTCCATCATTACATCAAAGCTGTGGATGTCGCATGCAGACAAGGGCATCCAAATATGTTTAGAAGAGCTATAAGCCAACCTTCTGACAATGCTGAAAAGCCTTTCTTTTGTACGAGATCGGAAGGATGCGAGCGAAACCTACCTTCCGGCACGGTCGCCATGACCCCTACGGAAGGTGCAAACCCGCACCTATAAATAAGACCCGAGGGGTCCATTCTTGGTATCTAGATTTTGGTTTTCGAAATCACTACTATATTTTAAAGTTTGTAACCCTAATTTATGAATAAATTTGGGGTTTTTCCCAACAGGTATTATTATGTAAACTTCAGTTCATAATAAAGAATTTCATGTTAGAGATCAATGTTTTCATGTCATTTACGTACTTTATGTCGATATAATCAAATATCGATCCTTTTTTTATTTCATGGGTTCAAAAGGTTCAAGAGCATCTTTCTACTGGATCCAATCCCCCTCTGAAACCCCTTGAAATAGTGAATCCTTTTAAGATGCAATCTATGAAAATACCTTTCGACAAGGAGTTCTTCATTCAGAAGAAGGAGGAAAGAACAAAGAAAAAAAAACAATGAAAATTGTAAATTATAAAATGGTTCTTTTAAAAATTACATGTTGTATATAATGGTTATTTTAAAAATTATAAAATAAATGTATTCATATATTGCATATGCATATTTTATTTGTTTTCGTTAAATTTCTCATGCTAAAATTCTAATCTTGCTTGTCACAGCAAATTGACTTCTCGTGCCTGATTCGTGTCAGTGTCCGTTGCTTTGCTCTTTGTCGTAGTTGTTTCCATTGTTCTTTGACCACAAAAGGTGAGCAATCAGTAACGACTAATGTTCTTATGCTTATTAAATTGATTTCATAGAAAGTGACAATTTAAATGTGCTGTAAAATTAGAATTGTTAATTAATAATTGTTAGTATGATCTGTTATTATTTTAAATTTACCACTTATGTAAATTGACACCATTATATGTTAACAAATTATTTATTTAAGTTGTTATTCATCACATATGCTAGAATTGTTATGTTATGGTATTGTTATTATTATGGTATTTGAATTAATAACGCTAGGTTGCTATTTCTAATATACTCTCATTGTTAGATTAATAATTTTGCTTGGCATTTTGGGCATCCAATGTGATTATGCATCATTTGCATATACAATAATGAGTAGACTGAATTGCCTTGCTAAGGATGATCTACCTTGATTGTTTGAGACTTATTGACGTTTTCGAGGATCTTGGTTCATCGCACTTTTTGTAGTATAGGATTTTTGTATACAGTTATTTTTTGGACACTTTAGATTCAAATTTATGTTTATTTTTCCTGTATTTCTTTATTTATTGAGATTAGTTTATTAGGATGGGTGTTTTGTTTTATTTTCATTGTAAGGTGGGTTTTTCGCTACATGCTAGGCGGCATGTCAGAAGCTACATTTTTTAGTGTAAAATAAAATATATGAATGCTCTCTTGCTCGAATAGAAGATCGTCCATTTTTATGATAAAATAATAATAATAATTATTATTAACCACTTTCTTCAGTTAAATCAACGTATGACTATTATGCATTGTTTCAATTAATTTTTATACTTCAAATAAGTAATAAAAATGTTACAAAGATTTAATACAACATTTTAAGTTGATTTTATAGTTAATTAACAATATTTATAAATTAATTTTACATTGATCGACCTCGACAATTAATTAACAAACATGGACTCCCTCATGCGAATTTTATCATCCATGTTCAATTAATGTAAATAGTATCACGTACAACATTAGTTGAAGTGCAGCATCGGGCATATTGTCTGGATTGCTCAAAATCCAAATTAAACATAGCTTTAATTTAACAGTACGTGCGTATTTATCTTTGTTCCTCAAATCTGAATCTAAGTAGGTTCTACATTAGTTGCGAGCTGAAATTTTGGGCTTTGAATTGATGGAGGTGCGCCAGTCCAAGCAGTAGTGCAACACCTGGACGACGCGCAGAAGCCCTAACAGCAAGCTATTGAGATAGGCTTCACCCCACTTAAAAATTAATTTAATATCGTTATGGCCCAATGGGCCACATATCAGATATTAACTGATAAGAACAGATACTACACTTGATCTTAGCCAAAAGGCCGAGAAAGGTATGAGTTATGATCGTGCCTGCGCTCTCTACTTATATTTTATGCTCGGTACGTGCCTGTTTTCTCACATGATGTGGGACTAAAGAAACTCCGTAGAGGTTAAACAAGAAAATGCACCAGCAGCACAAATGAAAACCTCTATAATCTAGTATATTTTCTCTTTCCTTTTGATGGCTGTCAAATAGCAAGAAGAGGTACCAATCTCTCAGAACCTAACAAATCCAAAGAAGAGTAACTTGCTTGCTCTCGACATTGTTGAAACCATATCTAATTCCGAGGAATCCTAACCGAAATGGAGATATCGTCGGCCACGTCGATTCATTACATGATGATCATTAACCGATCGCTTTCTTCCATGTAAGTGATGAAGCTAAGAAATTTCATTTCTTTCTTTACTGATTTTGAATTCTCAGGGTTAATTATGGTTTAAGGTCTTCTGGAAGAGGATGGCGAGGCGAGCTGTTTGCATAGAAAAGTTCAGACTTCTTACACCCAAGAGGTATAATGTTTGTATTCGCTTCCTTGAGTGCTGAAGCTTAAAACACGCTGTAGAACAGAACTTGAAACTCAATTATGCCATTGAGTTGGCTGCAGTTGAAGTGGTGATTGTGTGAGTAATGAAATGACTGGTTTTGAGAACCCAGAATTCAGCCGGCAGTCATATGTAATAGGTGTAAAGTGAGGAAAATGTGATTTTATGCTTAAATGTTTTCAAAACTGCCTGTGCCTGTTGTTGCTGTTGGTTTGTTGTTTCTTTATATTCAGAACCAAGTGAAATAAATCCAACTCAAGTGATTTTATCAATAAAGTGATTTTATATTTAGAACCAAGTGATTTTATGCGTAAAGAAAAACACAAAACACTCGAGTTAGGATTAACAATCTTATATCAATAAATCCAACTCAAGTGAAATAACAACTGAAATACAAGTAACTCAAAAGACGTTGGAATAACCATCCTCTAAGGATCCGTTAAACTATCTACTATGTAGTAGTGTACGCTAATTAGATAATGCCTATCAGTAATATAAAATATCAAAATAGTGTTAAGGCGTTACCATTATCCCCCTTAACACATTTTATATGTGTCATAGACTATATAGCACTGTAAACTCCACTGTAAACTAGTGGGATATGAGGGAGTACTCCATAGGTATAACACAAAACAAATTCGTAGTGGTCGTGTATATAGGAATACAAGTATGACAAGGCACACGAGGCAATACCCAAGATAGTGAAACTACCATTTGCCTGATCCAGACTGGTGAGAATGCATCGCCGCAACGATCGCAACACCGCGAAACAACACTCCCAAAATTCGAGGGTGCGCCAATCAATAACAAGTAATGAGTAGTTTACGAAGAAGTGTGTTCGCTCGACGTGGCTAACCCCATTTGGCCCGGCACGGCTCCTGTTTTAGTCATTTCCAATTTGACACAAGTGTCAAGGCTATCCATTATCGTTCTCTTTCTTCAGTCATCGCGCACATAATTCCAATCACTGCATTCTGGATCACAATCCGCGTATAGTTATTAAAGTGGTATTTGGTTTAGACAGAGAGTATGTCCATAATCGATTCTGGTTTCTTTAATAACTTTCGCAATTATTACACCGATTGGTCGTTTATATATTTCAAAACCAAATCAATTTCAATTTGAATTTATAAACCAACATTCCATTTGTCATTCTATATAAATTACCATAATTTACGTTTCTAAACTTCCAAATTACTATTTAAAATCTTATAATTCAATTTCAACTTTTATTTAAAAACAATTCAAATATTGATTCAAGTTCGTATATAAGTTTCATTCCGAAATCATTTAAATTAATTTAATTTGACATTCAAATCAATTTAAATTCATTGATCGATTTCATTAAATATCATTAAGTAAATTTATCATTAAAAAAAATTTCTATTTAATTACCAATTTATTAAATCAATTATTTAAGTTCAACTACATTATATCAAAACTTCAAATTGAATTAAACTAAATTCGTCAAATCAAGTTCTTTAAATTACAAGTCTTACATTAATTTCAATAAATCACATATTATTTCTTATTAAAGAAAAATAAATTTTACTTATTTACTTATCTAATTTAAACAAATTTCCAAAACTTAATTATTACATAACACAATTTTGCTCACTAAAGAAGTCAATTTCACTTATTACGAAGTTCATTTCACTTATCAAGAATTCAATTTCATTTAATTATTAAATAATTCAATCTTATTAAATTATTAAATAATTTCAAAACTTAATTATTAAATAATTTCAAAACTCAATTATTAAATAGTTCCAAACTTAATTATTAATTAAATTTAAACCAACATTCTTTCATCGACTACTATGTTAATATTTTGTTTCAGATTATTCAATATTAACATTTTCTTTCATTAAAATTCAAATTCCAACTTCATTTCAAAAACCTTATTATTTATTCAAATAAAATCTTTATTTTTTTATTTTTATTTTTTAATCAAATTATTGACCAATCAGTTTTTTATTTAATTCTCTATCCTAAGTCAAAGTTTAATTTGGGTATTTATCATTTCAATCCGATTCCATTTCAATTTAAAAAATCAAAGCATAGCAAAGGTAACTTGCAGTGTAATAACTGGGATGATGTCAAAGTAAATAAACAAGCAATAACAACAATCAATAACAATCCAATAACTAATTCAAATAATCATGAAATAATCGTATTAATTCACATTGTTGTTTGTGCAAATTAATATAATTATTTCTATAATCTACACTATCATTTTATGTAGATTAAAGATTATTACACCGATCTTTATATGGTTCTTCACTTGGTATCCATTTTCAATTTCATACATCATCAATTTAAACAACATACATTCGATGGTTCAGGGTGTAATCAACCAAATCCTACGTGTCAATTTATTGACATTTAAAGGGTCATATTATACAAACTTAACTAATCAAATTCAACACATATATCAATTTTAAATTACTAACTACCCTATATCAAATTCAATTGCATATTATTTATCCCTTTAAACAATTAACAATTTAACGTCCAATGTCAACATCAACAATCAATCATTTATCGACCAAACTGGATTATCATTGCATAAATAACAGATAATGGTGTCAGATGTCACAGTGAACTGATACATATATATAACAGTGTAAATAACTAACAGCAGCATATTTCAATTTTCGTTTCAATTGAAATCAAATTTAATAAATAAAAGAACATTAATCGTGAGTGATTTCTCACCTTTCGAGGCTAGAGATGAACGAGAAAGAGATGCGTTATGAATCCAGGTATGAATTCTAAAGCAAAGCAAGATTGGCACGAATTCGATGAACAAAGCTGATAACAAGGAATCGATAAAACAAATTGGATCAGTTTGATAGAAGCAGCAAATTTTATATATATATATATATATATTATTTCCATGGAATCAATATCAAAATAACATATATACAAGTGAAAACATTGGTTTAAATTGACTCGCATATTAAAGTCAAACATATATTTGAAGTAATATATGCATATATTTTTAGATCAATAACTTATCTTTTATATCGAACATAAAATATATATATATATATATATATATATATATATGAAAACAAACTTCACACATCTACTGAACAAGGATTATACTTACACAAGTTTGTACATACATATATAAGTAACAAATATACTACTTATACTACTTGTATATTATAAACTAAGATAACATTGATAGTGTGGTACAGCTATGCAAGTACACTTTATTTATCTAAATGCGTGCCCAGGACAAATGCATACTCACGATATTTTTAAGAACTAAAATTATAAACAATTTAAGTACAGTAATATAACAATATAGACTAACAAAAATAGGCATTGTAACCAACTTTACTGTATATGTTTACCCATTTATAGGGATTGCAGACCAATATATATAATACTGTAAATATTGTATACTTAAAAGTTAAAACAGTAATTTATACTTAAACAACATGTATATATTATATACTTTATATACCTTATAGCATATAAACTGTAAATACAACTGTAAATAAATAAGACTATATAAACAATCTTTATAATACAATATATAATACCTTTCATAACTTATAAACTATAATATATATAACAAACATAAGCTGATAGATAATAACTTACTATAACTAACGTATATAAGACATATAACTATATATATGACATAATATATATATACACCGTGCTAAAAAATGTTGAAATCACATATATAAAAATACCTTTGTCATATTTTTGTATATATGTTGCAACATGAGTTATAATAACTTATATAAACTTTATAAACTAACAGCATACTAATTCAAACTATATAATAATAGACTATATTAAATCATGTATATAGATAATACCAACAGGACTTGTATATAAAACTGAAATATACATTCATATAATTATAACAAAATATAATTGTACTATACATATATAAGCTTGCATGTACTGAACTTTATATATAAATAAACAACCATTTATATAAATAACTAACCTATAAACATATACAAGAAGAAGCTGCAAGGCCGAGCACAGTTAAAAGTAAGGGCTAGATGGTGGAAGGCACGAAGGGTATTGTTGCATGGCTTCGGCCGAGATAACATGGCAAGCTCAAGATGACTGGGGTGGTAGTGAAGCAGGGTTTTCGTGACAGGTTGAGCGGAGGCAGTGCACGGCTGATGGGGTGGAGGAGGCGGGTTCGGGTGGAACAGCTGGAGGAGGGAACCAAGTCGCGGAGGATGGCTCGCCGAGGGAGAAGGTTGGTCGAATTTGCTTGCGCGTGCTTCGAAAGTGAGGAAGCAAGGTAGGATGAGTAAAGGCTGAGGCGGACAAAGAGATCCAGGCGGAGGCAAGCAGCTGTTGGAGGAAGAGTTTTCTTCGCGGTGGTTGGGTGGGCCTTCGGCCGTGGGTGAGGGTGAGTTGAGCGAACTAAGGAGGAAGGGTTTTGACGAGGTGGCAGACCGAGTTTGCGGATCTGGTGTGGTGGAAAGGTGACACGAGGTTGTAGGCTTGTTATGGAGGAGCTTGGAAAAGAGGAAGGAGAAGCTCCGGGTTTGGGAGGACACGGCGTGGAAAGATGATGGTCGATCGGCTGCGTGCGTGATGTGTGTGAGGCTGTGCAAGCGGGACAGGCGGAGACGCGACCGGTGGAAGGCGCTGCTCGGCCTTGGTACGTGACCGACGTGGATCTGTTCTTGGTTTGAGGTTGCCGAGCTCAGCATGGATGATGTGGCTGTTCGGCGGGTTGTGGGTTGCATGGGGTTCGCTGGAAATAGGCGGGGAAGTCTGGTGTGGGTTTATTTTTTTGTTTTTTTTTTGAAAAGTTTAAGTTACAGGGAGAAAGGAAAAAAATTGAGATGGGATGGATGAGGAAGAAGCAATTGAACAGGAGGTGTACCGTGCTTTGTTCTTTAATTCCATAACTTGCAACAGTAATTGCGATTTTGGATTTTGTAACGACCCGCAAATCCGTACCCCTTGAGTCAACACTATTCTACAATAATCAAATCAAGTTGTACAGGAATACGAACCATTTGGGTTAAAGAAGAAGAGGTAGAAGAAGAGAAAACAAAATCAACATCAGAATCTAACCATCGCAGCGGAATAAAATATAATAGACAATATATAATCTTTACTCAACATCAAATATTTCTGTTTATATATTACATCATCAGAGTACATAAATCACTGATCACATCAATATCATACAATGAATACACAGCAACTCAATACAGCGGAATATATATATAAATAAGTACGAGAGTACGTGTCGTCATCCAGCTCGTCTCCTGAGCTCCACAGCATCTCCTGTATCCTATAATACTCGGTCTGACCCGAGCATTATAGTTAAATAACACCCGAGTCAGTCTGGAATACCAGCGTGAGAAAATCACACCCAATTGATTATTAAAGTTTCAAAAATCCTTTGAAAACAAAAGCATCTCGTAAGACCACGCCACAAATAAACATGTCGGGTTTTTACCTTACGATAGCTAAAACAATTTTTATAGAAATCCTCTGATATTATAATAGTGTCTATAGAAAGTAAATAGAATCTAGCTGAAATGCTTGCATCTCACGTTTCAGCAATAGTTGGGCACAATCAAAACCGTACGGGCGCGTAGGGAAAATGGATTTCCAACAATGACTAGGCACTGGGGTACCACCTGTCACAGTACGGGGCCTAGATCACCGTACCGAGGACTACTCCCTTCATCCCCTGCAACACAAGGCCGGAACCATTCCTTACTGAACAGTCCCGAACAAGATAAACCCCGTGGTTGGCGCGACCAACCACCCACTAAGCCGAAAATATATAAGGGACATCTAGACAGGGGAATTATCTTGTCCTGCTTGGGCATGACCCACCTAACCTTGCTGCATATCCCCTGATTTTCAGTCATTCCCATTTGATGAGGCTTGAGGCTAAGCGTTACCTTTAGAATGTTTTTACTTAGAATGCCCATCGTCCACCTGACGATGTTTCGCAAGCATTCGTCCATACAAGTCCGTCCCGGGTTCGAACGGAACCGAAGGCACTACTCCTACTACATCCATTTTGGAAATATCCTCAGGATTAGTAGCGACTAGCCCTTGCACTTCACTGCTCCATCTTCGACTCTGAACACGTTTCACGGAACGTACAAATCGAATCGAAGTGGTTTTCGAGGAATAAATCTCGATCCCGGTCTCTTCGAAACGATCAACGCATTGTCCAATATTGATAGTCGGTGATTTAACTATCAATTAATATTCTCAATCAACCATCAACCAATAAATAATTTCCAAATTATTTATTAATCACAAAAATATCTTCACAAGATATATTTCTATTTTCAATCCTTTGAAGACAGTTTCAAAACCATCATTCTTTTCATAATCAACTTTCCCAGATATTTTATATTCCCTCTGAAATCACCAAGCACAAAAAAAAATAGATTTTAAAAATAATTTAAAACACTTTACTTTAAAATACTTTTAAAACATTTAAGTTAAACTACTTCAATGATTTGTTAAAAATATACATACCATATAAATATATGAAAATAAGGTTACTTTATAAAATATAACTAAATTTTTAATTCTAAAACAAACTACTAAGTCATTCTTAAAATAATTACTACTAAAATAGGTTAAAAGGGTAAGACTTACTTTAAAATTCAAATATTTAGAAATAATAGATTTTCCCAACTTGCTTTTTAAAATCAACGTAAAAACTTTTAACTTATATTTAAAAACTTACGTTGAAAACGTACTTGGTTATCCAGGAGGAAGATCCAACTTCAATCACTTAAATAAATTTTCTCCAAACTAATTTCAAACTTATCACATTTGAAATAAATTTCTTTAATTACTTAATTCATTGCAAAAATCCATTAAGTACGGGCTTAATTATTGTTATTGTTATTATTTTCCATTTGATTTTAAATCTTTTAACTGAAATATACAAATTTCAGCTTTTCCCAACTTCTTCTTTATATTTTTCTCAAAAATTTAAATCTTAAATTTTAAATAGCTGTTTTATTCCTTTAATTAATATCATTGAAAATTTAAAATTCATTAACCTCCTGTTGATTCAAATTTCCATTCTATACCAGGATCTATTTAGTAGAATTTTAAAGTCACTTAATTTCCTTCCAATTAATTTAAAAATTTATTCAAATTCCTATAATTATTTCACTTACAATTTCACTTCTTTTATTATCTTACCAAAAATTCAATTTATATATTTCTGGTAATTCATTATACCAAATTTTATCAGCCAAGCCATAGCATTCAATACTTTCTCACAATTCATCAGAGAATATCAAATAATCAGAGCAGAGAATATTAAATAATTTAAATAAAAGTTGAGGGGTCCAGTTGGATCCCTCCAACCTGTTTTCCCTGCATCCACAAACGTTAGCACAATAATATGCTAATACCAAAATATCATACTAAGCACATCAGTCAATTTCAACCATTCAAACAAATTTATTTAAATTTAATCATTTAATTTAAATTTAAATAAACTGAGTGAGATTAACTCACCTTTAATTCTGTTGGCTATTCACTTCAACATTGCCTTGATTTCCCATTTTTGACCTTGAATAATAATTTATAATTTTTATTAATATTCGAACCAACTAGACAATTAAATTTCCATCTACTTATTTAATTAACTAAAAGCTTGGGTTTTAAGCTAATAATTTTGATTCTAAACAACTTTCCTTCTTAATAAAAATATCCTTTTAGCAACTAAACAAAACTACTTCCATAATATATTTTATTTTTAAAATCAACAGGTAAATCAAAATGTATATAAGTTTATTATTATTATTATTATTGTTATTATTATTATTATCATTTAACAATATATATATATATACAAACTCGAATTAAAATAGAAGTCAAAATACTACTTTACTGGCTATGTAATAATTACTGTTTGCATATAAATTAAACTGAAATGTATAAGTATTCAAAACTGCAATTATCTTACTGTTTACTTCTATTTCATCATCATTTCAAATTTTTTTCCTTTATAAAACCTAACTGAAACATGTATTTATATATATATTCTTAACAAATATATATACATATACAAACTATCCATTAAACTAAAATAAAAACAACTCGAAGTCGTGCTCACCTCCAAGCCCTAGGTCATCGATCTGCCAAAGCTTGCATACGAGCTTCCACCCATGAACATTCGAAAACGACTCCAAGCCCTAATCGCAGTCTCCTGTCCCAAGCCCAGCCTCACGCAAGCATCATCCATCAACCTTCCATCACAGCGAAACGAAAACAAGCTTCCCTCCTCGCACGCACGTACGTGAGCGCACGCTCCTCTAGCCACTACCTCGATAGAACAGACGAGCCTCCATAACAATCGATCGCACCCACCCCGCATCGGCTCGAAGATGGCAGCGCCTCACTTGATTCGATTCGTTCGAAATGGATTTCAAGTTTCCCCCTTTTCTCTGAACAATTTCATGCTCGATGAGAAGACACAGAGGGAAGAATACGCGATTTTTATCTTTTCCTTTTTTTTTAATACGAGAGGATTCCATTTTTTTCTTTCTGATGTTTTCTTTTTTGTTTACTGGGTTCAACTTAAAAGGAAGAAAGGGAAAGTATTTAATTTTGAACGCGAATGGCTTCACCAAAAAGATTGATACGTGAATTCGCGAACAAGGCTCGGCTTAGAAATAAAAGGGAAAGGAAGCGTATAGAAGAAGATTTGACTGTTGAGGAAGATTGGACTTTAGATTTGATTTTTCTTTTATAAGTATATTTTATTTCGATTAATATCAGTTAAATTTCAGCGCGTTTATATATCGTGTGCTCACATAACAACTCCAATTGCTACGAAATTTGAAACTCGATAATACTACACTATTACGGATCCAATAGAATTGGTTTCGTTAAATTTCGAGACTGTGCTTCGGAAAGCTATTCTTTAATTTATTTAAACGATATAAATTTTAAAACTGAACAAACCACTGTTAATTTCAATTTTACAACTTCTATTATTCTCAGTACTATTAATATAAATTTTTCAAGCCTTCAAATTATATTCAGCAGGTTTAAAACTCCAGATTCCACTTGTAGCTCAACTTCAAATTATTTAATTCCATAATTTAATTATCAAATAAATTATGATATTCGTAATTCAAGTTAAAATTGCTCTATTGAATATTTAAAATTAATTAAATATCCTGATTTTAAATGTTCGAAAATTCCGGGTCGTCACAGATTTCGAAACCACCTACCTATTCCCAAGCTAACCTCTAGCTTCCAACCACCACAATTAATACAACTCAGCCCAAATTTTATTTTTAAATTTTTGAATGGATACAGAATGTTTGTATTGGGCTGAATATGGTGTAACCGGTCCGTTTGGAATGGTTAAATTAACGCGACGATTTAGGTCGGACTTCGATTTACCTAAATGAATATACCGTTTTGGTCAGCGTGGCGAGACGCTTCCAACGATACACAATAATTTTGGTATGATTATAAGAACTCGAATTTTATACTGGCGAAAAATGCAGCAAAAACGCAGAAGAATAAGATCGACGGAGCTAAAGTAGTCCAAATTTAATAGAACGAAAAATGACGTCTTGCTCAGAAGAGAATTAGAATTTTTCTATATAAAAATATTTAGGTTTAGAAAACATTTTATTTCAACAATTCTTAACTGATTAAATTGAAATAAATTTACGCACGAAAATAAACTTCATATTTTCGGACGAAAATTTACCAGTTGCTATGTTTAACTAGACGCATTCCAAATATCAAATTTATATTTCAAAATTTAATTGTTTAAAATTTCACAAAAATTTCAATTAAATATATAAATAAAACAAATAAAATCATCGAAATTTACGGGTCGTTACATTCTCCCCCACTCAAAACTTTTCATCCTCGAAAAGGAAGGAGGTAGGAGAATAGAAACAACTAGAAGAAAATAGACTCGAATTCCAAAATAAAATAATTAATTTAAACCATATAAATTTCAATTTTAAACAATTTATATTCAACAATTGATTTTTAAATTTCTAGAAAATTCAGTCAGTTGATTTTATTTTAATTTATTAATGTTTGATGCAAAATATTTCTTTCAACAAAATTTTATTTAATTTATCTTATTCAATCAACTTATTATTATATTTATCTCTATTAACATTTTTATACTTAAACCTTAATTGTATAACATTTATTATAATCACTCAAATTTATTTATAAAATCCTTAGTCATCATTTTACATTGTACATCATTCAATTACAAGGTTAACTTTTGAATAATTTTGGTAAGTTATATATTTTGGAATGCAATTGAGTATTATACCGGTAAATTTCTAATTCAATTCTCTCAAGTTTAAATATTAATTCAAAATTTTAGTTTCATTTATAATTGAAAACATCTTTTACCTAAATTTTAAGAATTAAATTTCCGATTAACTTCAAACAATTTAGAGATAATTATATACATACAATATATCCAAGTCAAATCTAAAACAAATACTTATGTATATATTAAAATCATGTCATACTTTAGAAATTTCAAATCAAATTCATTTCAAAACAAAAGTGTAGCAAGCTACTGATGGTCTCTCCACTTTGAAACACGAAAATAAATGTCGATGATGCGACCGCCATCACCGAGATTATTTTCCAACGGTAAAAGAGAAGAGCACTTATTTAATCAAAAAATTTTCGAAAACCATTTCTATTTGAAAATATTTTAAATAGTATACATTTTAAACTTAAAAACCATAGTTCGAAATTATTGGAACTTAAATTCTCAAACTATAATTTAAATTCACTTCAAATTCTAATCAAATTATAACCAAGTTTTATAAATTTATTTATTTATTATTTCTGACAACAAATTCATTATCAATTTAATTTCAAAAAAATTTATACTTATATATAATACAATCATACAAAACTATTTTATTTTACCAAATTTGAAAACAATATTGTGTTAGTTTGCTCTGCTCAAGTGTTTTGGAAATCCTATCGATAGCGTTGATCAGACGAATGATCGAAAACCCAAATCAACATCAAAAATTCAAACAACACAATATATAAACTTTTTAACCTTAATTTACAAGTACACTTCCTCGCTCGACGATACAATAATGGATTTCAAAGCAAGGTATAGAAATTCAAATTTGATGGACTGAAATTAAAGAGAATTTTGATTCGAAACAAAGGTAAAATGATTTAAATAATCAAAATTTGGAGATAGATAAGTTTATATAAATCGCGGGCAACCTTAACCAGGTCGACCGTGACTTCAAGAATAAGATCAATGCAGAATTCCGAGGCAAATCGGCATTTGATCTCAAGAAATAGAATTCAGGCATAGCAGGAGGTAGATAACATCGTAAACCGAGGATACAGAAATCTTCGGTAAATCGATCTTATTGTAAATGAGTTTCATCCCTTTAAAATTTATATGAATGTTGGCGAGACCGCCAATCCATCATAAAGATCATTCGAAGTGGAGTTATGTGATACTCCGGAATTTAGAAGAATACGATTAGTGGGGGACAAGAATGAATTTTGGAACCGAGGGAACATTCCAAAATTCAAGGGAATCGATTCAAAAAGGAAGAGATTCATACTCGAATGAAAGTGATTCTGTAAATAAATTTACCCTATATGCTGAGTTTTGCCTAGAGCTACCAAAGCTCAGATACCATCTGTAACGACCCGCTATTTTGGACTATTCGCATCCGCACATGTCAGACTTGAATAATTCAAAATACCGAATTGTTAATTTAAATTTGGCAAAACTGAACATATACAATAAATAAATAATCACAGATCACAGACACAGAGTAATAAATGCAGCGGAAACAAAAGATAGTAGTTCATGAAGCTACTATATATATAACAGAGTTTAATAAGGTACAACGGAAGTTTGAATACAATAGTCAAATACAATATCAGAAACATCACTGGAATCAACTGAATATCTGAAAGCTGGATAGATAGCTGGATCTCCAAGCGAGGCTCCAACTCCACAAGTGAGTCTCAAAAGCTGAACCACTCAGTCTGGCCCGAGCGTAAAGCAAAACACAAAACACTCGAGTCATGATTAACATTCTTATATCAATAAATCCAACTCAAGTGAAATAACAACTGAAATACAGAAGGACGTTGGAATAACCATCCTCTAAGGATCCTTAAACTATCTACTATTTAGTAGTGTACGCTAAGTAGATAATCCCTATCAGTAATATAAAATATCAAAATAGTGTTAAGGCGTTACCATTATCCCCCTTAACACATTTTATATGTGTCATAGACTATAGAGCACTGTAAACTCCACTGTAAACTAGTGGGATATGAGGGAGGACTCCATAGGTATAACACAAAACAAATTCGTAGTGGTCGTGTATATAGGAATACAAGTATGACAAGGCACACGAGGCAATACCCAAGATAGTGAAACTACCATTTGCCTGATCCAGACTGGTGAGAATGCATCGCCGCAACGATCGCAACACCGCGAAACAACACTCCCAAAATTCGAGGGTGCGCCAATCAATAACAAGTAATGAGTATTTTACGAAGAAGTGTGTTCGCTTGAGGTGGCTAACCCTATTTGGTCCGGCACGGCTCCTGATTTAGTCATTTCCAATTTGACACAAGTGTCAAGGCTATCCATTATCGTTTTCTTTCTTCAGTCATCACGTACATCATTCCAACCACTTCATTCTGGATCACACTCCGCGTATAGTTATTAAAGTGGTATACGGTTTAGACAGAGAGTATGTCCATAACCGATTCCGGATTCTTTAATAACTTTCGCAATTATTACACAGATTGGTCGTCTATATATTTCAAAACCAAATCAATTTCAATTTCAATTAGAATTTATAAACCAACATTCAATTTGTCATTCAATATAAATTACCATAATTTGCGTTTCTAAACTTCCAAATTACTATTTAAAATCTTATAATTCAATTTCAACTTTTATTTAAAAACAATTCAAATATTGATTCAAGTTCGTATATAAGTTTCATTCAGAAATCATTTAAATTAATTTAATTTGACATTCAAATCAATTTAAATTCATTGATCGATTTCATTAAATATTCATTAAGTAAATTTATCATTCAAAACAATTTATATTTAATTACCAATTTATTAAATCAATTATTTAAGTTCAACTACATTATATCAAAACTTCAAATTGAATTAAACTAAATTCGTCAAATCAAGTTCTTTAAATTACAAGTCTTACATTAATTTTAATAAATCACATATTATTTCTTGTTAAAGAAAAATCAACTTTACTTATTTACTTATCTAATTTAAACAAATTTCCAAAACTTAATTATTACATAACTCAATTTCACTCATTAAAGAAGTTCAATTTCACTTATTACGAAGTTCAATTTCACTTATCAAGAATTCAATTTCATTTAGTTATTAAATAATTCAATCTTATTAAATTGTTAAATAATTTCAAAACTCAATTATTAAATAATTTCAAAACTCAATTATTAAATAATTCCAAACTTAGTTATTAATTAAATTTAAACCAACATTCTTTCATCAACTACTATGTTAATATTTTCTTTCAGATTATTCAATATTAACATTTCTGAAGTAGTTTTCATAGGAACGTTTTGGCATCCGATCCCCATGCTTAGGTTCTTTTCACCAGATCAATGGGTAACTTTTCAATTTTTTTGAACTGGTACTTTATATACAACAAATCAATGGGACAACATATCCCATGTCAATATTAACATTTTCTTTCATTAAAATTCAAATTCCAACTTCATTTCAAAAACCTTATTATTTATTCAAATAAAATCTTTATTTTTTAATCAAATTATTGACCAATTGATTTTTTTATTTAATTCTCTATCCTAAGTCTAAGTTTAATTTGGGTATTTATCATTTCAACCTGATTCCATTTCAATTCAAAAAATCAAAGCATAGCAAAGGGAACTTGCAGTGTGATAACTGGGATGATGTCAAAGAAAATAAACAAGCAATAACAACAATCAATAACAATCCAATAATTAATTCAAATAATCCTGAAATAATCATATTAATTCACATTGTTGTTTGTGCAAATTAATATAATTATTTCTAGAATCTACACTATCATTTCATGTAGATTAAAGATTATTACACCAATCTTTATACGGTTCTTCACTTGATATCCATTTTCAATTTCATGCATCATCAATTTAAACAACATACATTCGATGGTTCAGGGTGTAATCAATCAAATCCTACGTGTCAATTTATTGGCATTTAAAGGGTCATATTAAACAAATTTAACTGATCAAATTCAACACATATATCAATTTTAAATTATTAACTATCCCATATCAAATTCAATTGCATATTATTTATTCCTTTAAACAATTAACAATTTAACGTCCAATGTCAACATCAACAATCAATCATTTATCAACCAAATTGGATTATCATTGCATAAATAACAGATAATGGTGTCAGATGTCATAGGTGAACTGATACATATATAACAGTGTAAAAAACTAAATGCAGCATATTTAAATTATCGTTTCAATTGAAATCAAATTTAATAAATAAAAGAACATTAATCGTGAGTGGTTGCTCACCTTTCGAGGCTAGAGATGAACGAAAATGAGATGCGTTACGAATCCAGGTACGAATTCCAAAGCAAAGCAAGATTGGCACGAATTCGACGAACAAAGCTAATAACAAGGAATCGATAAAACAAATTGGATCAGTTTGATAGAAGCAGCAAATTTTATATATATTATTATTATTTCCATGGAATGAATACCAAAATAACATATATACAAGTGAAAACATTGGTTTAAATTGACTCGTATATCAAAGTCAAACAAATATTTGAAATAATATATGTATATATTTTTAGATCAATAACTTATCTTTTATATCGAACATAAAATCTATATATATATATATATATATATATATATATATATATATATATATACATACATGAAAACAAACTTCACACATCTACTGAACCAAGATTATACATACACAAGTTTGTACATACATATTTAAGTAACAAATATACTACTTATATTACTTGTATATTATAAACTAAGATAACATTGATAGTGTGGTATAGCTGTGCAAGTACAGTTAATTTATCTAATTGCGTGCCCAGGAAAAATGCATACTCACGATATTTGCAAGAACTAAAATTATAAACAACTTATGTATAGTAATACAACAATATAGACTAACAAAAATAGGCATTGTAACCAACTTTACTGTATATGTTTACCCAGTTATTGGGATTGCAGACCAATATATATAATACTGTAAATATTGTATACTTAAAAGTTAAAACAGCAATTTATACTTAAACAACATGTATATATTATATACTTTATATACCTTATAGCATATAAACTTTAAATACAACTGTAAATAAATAAGACTATATAAACAATCTTTATAATATAATATATAACACCTTTCATAACTTATAAACTGTAACATATATAGCGAACATAAGTTGATAGATAATAACTTACTATAACTAACGTATATAAGACATATAACTATATATATGACATAAAATATATATACACTGTGCTAAAAAATGTTGAAATCACACATATAAAAATACCTTTGTCATACTGTTGTATATATGTTGCAACATGAGTTATAATAACTTACATAAACTTCATAAACTAACAGCATACCAATTCAAACTATATAATAATAGACTATATAAAATCATGTATATAGATAATACCAATAGGACTTGTATATAAAACTGAAATATACATTCATATAATTATAACAAAATATAATTGTACTATACATATATAAGCTTGCATGTACTGACCTCTATATATAAATAAACAACCATTTATATAAATAACTAACCTATAAACATATACAAGAAGAAGCTGCAAGGCCGAGCACAGGTAGAAGTAATGGCTAGGTGGTGGAAGGCACGAAGGGTGCTGTTGCATGGCTTCGGCCGAGATAACATGGCAAGCGCAAGATGACTGGGGTGGCAGTGAAGTAGGGTTTTGGTGACAGGTTGAGCGGAGGCAGTGCACGGCTGATGAGGTGGAGGAGGCGGGTTTAGGTGGAACAGCTGGAGGAGGGAACCAAGTCGCGGAGGATGGCTCGCCGAGGGAGAAGGTTGGCCGAATGTGCTTGCGCATTCTTCGAAAGTGAGGAAGCAAGGTGGGACGAGTAAAGGCTGAGGCGGACGAAGAGATCCAGGCGGAGGAAAGCGGCTGTTGGAGGAAGAGTTTTCTTCGCGGTGGTTGGGTGGGCCTTCGGCCGTGGGTAAGGGTGAGTTGAGAGAACTGAGGAGGACGGGTTTTGATGAGGTGGCAGGCCGAGTTTGCGGATCTGGTGTGGTGGAAGGGTGGCACGAGGTGTAGGCTTGTTATGGAGGAGCTTGGAAAAGCAGAGGGAGAAGCTCCGGGTTTGGGAGGACACGGCGTGGAAAGATGATGCCGATAGGCTGCGTGCGTGATGTGTGTGAGGCTGTGCAAGCGGGACAGGCGGAGATGCGACAGGGCGGAAGGCGCTGCTCGGCCTTGGTACGTGGCCGACGTGGATCTGTTCTTGGTTTGAGGTTGCCGAGCTCAGCATGGATGATGTGGCTGTTTGGCGGGTTGTGGGTTGCATGGGGTTCGCTGGAAATAGGCGAGGAAGTCCGATGTGGGTTCATTTTTCTTTTGTTTTGTTTTTTTTGAAATTTTTAAGTTTACAGAGAGAAAGAAAAAAAAATTGAGAAGTGATGGATTTGGAAGAAGCAGTTGAACATGGGGTGCACCGTGTTTTGTTCTTTAATTCTATAACTTGCAACAGTAATTGCGTTTTTGGATTTCGAAACCACCTACCTATTCCCAAGCTAACATCTAGCTTCCAACCACCTAAATTAATACAACTCAGCCCAAATTTTATTTTCAAATTTTTGAATGGATACGGAATGTTTGTATTGGCCTGAATATGGTTTAACCGGTCCGTCTGGAACGGTTAAATTAACGCGACGATTTAGGTCGGACTTCGATTTACCCAAGTGAATATACCGTTTTGGTCAACGTGGCGAGACGCTTCTAACGGTACACAGATAATTTTGGTATGATTGTAAGAATTCGAATTTTATACTATCGGAAAATGCAGCAAAAACGTAGAAGAAGAAGATCGACGGAGCTAAAGAAGTCTAAATTTGAAAAAACAAAAAATGACGTCTTGCTCAGAAGATGATTTAGAATTTTTCTATATAAAAATATTTAGGTTTCAAAAACATTTTATTTTCAACAATTCTTAACTGATTAAATTGAAATAAATTTATGCACGAAAATAAACTTCATATTTTCAGACAAAAATTTAATAGTTGCTATGTTTAACTAGACGCATTCCAAATATCAAATTTATATTTCAAAATTTTATTGTTTAAAATTTCACAAAAATTTCAATTAAATATATTAATAAAACAAATAAAATTATCGAAATTTAGGGGTCGTTACAATACATTTTAGTTTTATTAGAGTTAATCATAAAACTGGCTATTCTTTAAAAACTTATTGCAAGAGTGGGCTTTGTTACAAATTTACTAAATTTTAGAAGTGCGAAAATATAAATTCTAACCAAGCATTTGTGCAATTCATAATTGCTCAAGTGCAAAATTGAAAATTTGTTTGCACAATTTTAATGTGAGCAAATACGAAACTTCAGACGAGACCTATTTTTTTGTAATAAGTTTCCAAACAAATCTATTTTTGCAATATATTTTTTCTAAAAGCCTTTATTTAAGACGGGTCTCCTCTATATAAACGATGCTAAATTCTTAAACTTCTATCGCTATCTGTCTCGTATACAAAACACCTGTAACAATAAGATTTCTTAATTACATGAAGTAAATGTGTCAAATGAGCAACCTCTAAGCATCCACTTTCACTAACGCTTTCATGACGACCGCCCTACACCTTCACCGTCCAATATACATGAAGAGTGCACTACTGTGGTGTCCAGCCAATGAGAATGATTGTCGTTGGATTTCGATGATATAATATTTTAAAATTAAAAGAAGATTCAAAAAATATTGTTGATTTTGGTGATATTATATTTTCAAGGAAAGAAGATTTATAAGATTCTTGAGATAATGACTTAAATATTTTGTCTTTTCTACTGTATTAAAGAAGGCAATGAATTATCCTCATGAAAAGGAGAGTGATTTAAAGATTAAGTAATCAAACAATTCCCTAATCGGCTGGTTAAAGAAGAAATTGAAAAGTCGAATCGATAAACATTTTCCATATGAGCAGGAAAATTGATGAATCGTTACTTTATAATAATAAATCAATTAATTCGACCATATATAATAATCTATATATAAAAATCGTCATTCTGTAGAGATTTATGTTATCATGTCAAGTTGTATTTCTTATTCTTCTTCTTGGCCTTCATTATCAATCTTGTAAAATTCTCTTTTCTTAGAATGTAATAAAATCTTCTTTTCCCAAAGTCAAACTGCAAATCGTTAATAGATCCGGGCACTATAGCCAATGATGAACCTGGGGATAATGAAGATATGTTGCAGCTCTTAGATTTAAAAGAAGAAGACTTGTGGAGATTCAGCAAAGCACAAACTGCTTATGGCCAACCTACAACAGCAGAAACAACAGAGTGGGTTTTAGTAGGCTGTTGCCTGGTGGTTATTTGCACAGCATCTGAAACATTCATAGTCCTAATTCATAGACCATTATTTACGACAACTACGTTTGTGGAGTTTAAACGTTAATCTATGAATATGACGACACTATTGGGAAGAATGATTTTCTTCCTTAAATCGATGATGATTCATTCTGAATTAATCTACTTTTAAAAGCAATATATTTCTGCATATTAAAATAAAGTAAGTGAAAGTGATATCAATCATGCGTGATAGATGCAACAGAACCAATGTGTAAATCATTTCACCGTGTAAAGTTGATGGTAACTACATGATGTCAATCATTCATGATACATATGTAATAGAACCAAAGTGTAATCCATTTCATAGGGTGAGGTAATAAATATGTCTTGTTTTATCTTTTTATGAATAAATTTACTTACAATGAGAAATCATGTTTTTACAGATTTTAAACAACGAAAGAAAATAGACCGACTACCATATATAAATAAATAGAATCCTTATATAAATAAATAGCATTTGGTTCTATTGTATTTAGTTTCTTTTCTAGTACTACCAAAATCATCCAATCATTTATTGTATTACAATGACTATTCGTTACTATTACTATTTTCATGTTCCTATCTACAAAAAATCTCCACCGCATTAAATAAATATATACTGTTATTTTTTCGTAACCAACCATGAAATACATATAAGGCCAAAATATGAACTTAGTACAAATTCCAAGTTTAAGGTTCAGTAAATACACACCATATAGTATAAACGAAAGCATGCATAAAGTGATTTTCTGGGTCAAAAATTCAAATGTTGCAAAAATATCCCTCAAACCACCCAGATTTTCAAGTGGAACATAAAATTAACTGTCTAACTAAGCACTAAAGAATTATAAGTTAACTATTCCCACGCAAATTGCAACATTACTTGAATAACATAATCTGGAACCCAAGCACTATAAATATTTGAAGCAATCAGACCAAGATTCCTATATAATAGCTTAGCCAGGAAAGAGACTTTAAACTGCAATAAAATATGGCCAATTTTTTTTTAATTAGCAACTTACAAAAATCGACTATAAGTAGAATAAAATGATCAAAAGACATTGATTACTTAAGATGAATATGCTATTAACTTTAAGATTGCTACAACTTAGTAACTTACACACATCATTTATGAGCAAATCTACTGACGATAATACACCTCACCTCAATCAGTGGCAAAGATAACACCCCACTTCAGGTAGGGGTAATTTGAATAAAGCATATTTTTGTTAAATTCATAAAACAATTT
The DNA here is from genome assembly GCA_030765085.1 of Allium cepa. Taxonomy (NCBI): domain Eukaryota; kingdom Viridiplantae; phylum Streptophyta; class Magnoliopsida; order Asparagales; family Amaryllidaceae; genus Allium; species Allium cepa. The sequence continues at coordinate 657,706,875 of CM060938.1, read as the reverse complement.
AGGTTAGCTATGGAGAGAGATACGAATCTCAAATTAGATATCAAACCATCATTATGCAGTAGTAGCAATCTATCAAAAGAGCCTTCGATTTATATTAATTAAAAAAAATTCATTATTACATGCTAAAAATTTAGGTGACATAACTGAGAAGATATGTAAATACTTACCCCTGATCTATAACAACCAAACTTCAGAATAATGGAATTAGCCTCCCCAACCAACTAATCTGTATAACCTTTTATGCGAGTCACTGTCGTCACCTACGTTTTAACTATCTGTAACACTTGATATAAGCAACAAAAATAGTAATTACCAATCTAGTAAATTCAGGTATCTAAGTACATCCAAACCGTATCCTTAGAAGGCGAAGAACATGTACTCAAGATCAACTTGTCAATAGCAGATAGAAATAAACGACATGTTCACCTTGTTTAATTGTTCCAACATCTCCTCTCTATTAGCATCCTCTTCCTTACTCTCATAGATCTTAGAATCTAGAAGGAACTTTGATATAATCAAACATCACGATCAAAATACTATTTAAAGCAAACAGAACCAAAACTTCAGTAAAACCGCAGAAATAAAAGGTTGATTCTTAAAAAAAATCAAATTCAGCGTACTTTGTCCAATTCCAGACTTCTAAGTTAATCAACATCAGTGGGCACCATTAGGTCTATTGTTACTAACAGTTGTTTTGTTAATTGCCAGCATATCTGCATGTAACAACTGGCTTTTAAAGGTTGGACATTTCACTTGTTAACTATAATCATTTATCATTTGTATTTTTGTGAGAATTAATTCTTTAGTCCTTTTAGAACTTCGTGCATTTCTCATCTAAACTGTTTAGTACATCTAATTGCAGGAAGAAAATGAACTATTAAAGTTGTTGGAGTTGACAGTTTGGCCAAGCTAACTATTTCACATAGGCTTAATATATCTTAAAACTGTCATTTGACTGCCTAAACAATTGAAAATTCTTAGTAGCACGCCAAGATGTATTTTTGTTCTTGGGTTTAGTTTTAATAGCTTCTATCTTAGATTTTAGATATATTATTACATAATAATTTATTTTTAAATAAATGGTCGTAAAGTTGTGGGTTAAGTTTATAATGTGTAATAGAGGAATGAATATTGACTTTGCTTTTTTTTATAATCAGTGTGTACTCTGCTTTGCAACATTTTATTTATTGTGTATATATAGTTTGTTATCAAGTTTATTTATCATTTTTGTAGAATTATGGAAGCCAGTGAATGATTTCCAACATTTTAATTTTGAGCACTGTTAAAATCAAAGACACATATGTTTGTTAGACAGTAAAACAGTATGTTTGTTAGATATAAAATGTACATGAATTATTAGTAGAAAACAAAAATGGACTGTTTTACTCCAAAGAAAGAGTCTTAAACTTATATAGTAATACTCAGGCTTGGGACGATGATAGAAATGTGGTTATCTATGTTACTAAATGCAACATTTTGAATATTAGAACACAACAACAAACTAATGGGAGATAAAATATTGACTGACATGTCTAAATGTAATGTATGTTTTGGGGCTTGATTTACAGTTAAAAAGAAAATAGTATTATAACATAAAGAAGTATGTAGAAGATGAGAAACCAAATGGATTAATATCATATTATAATCAGACAAAGATGATCAACTCAGAACAGAACCATCGTAAAACTCCAAATTATAAACATGAATAGTGTGTATATAACAGTAAAAGGAAATAAATAAGGTACCTATATTCAAAAATTGTGTTTTCGTTGTCCTTTTGGTCAAAAATTTGTTTGATTCATTTTAAGCATGACATGCGCATCATCTGCAATAACAAAGAAGAGTGGCAATTAGGTATGATTCATAATAAAAGTTTCATGCTCATGGCTAATTACTTAAGCTAACTAAAAAACCACATCCATCAAATTTGATGGACATATATTTTAGAAACTCTTTTAGCAACTGGCAAGACTCACATGGAAATTATACAGTAACTACATGTTTAGCCAATAATAGCAGTTTTGTCCCTACCGTTCAACCCAACATGTGTATATAAAAAATCTACACATCTTTAAACGTAAACTCGAGAAGGAAAGAAAACTACATAATGAGCAATAATTAATATGTTTACATAGCTAATTATTAAACAACTTCGCTGATTCACTACCAAGCATCGCATAAACATATAATCATATGCTATAAATCTTCATAAAAATAATAACAGTATGCATAAAAGAAAAAAGCAAGAAAATGAAGACAGGTGACATAAAAGATGACAATAAAAGCTCATAAAACTTAAAAAGGTACCAAATCAATTAATTTTGTTCAACCGAAGCATGCCAAAGCTCAATTTTCTATCAAAATTAATCATGCTCGACATCTTCTTCATGAATTTTTTGTTGCATTTTGAAGCTAATCCCGATGTCATGGTTTCTGCAGATATTTTTTAGGCTTGATCCTACGCTGAAAAGGAAAAACAAAATCAGTGCTCTTCCAGGTAGTAAAGGACTTACTCCCTTTACCATATCATCATCGAACCTTAAATATACCAATTACCAAAACAACTATATAAGTTACAGTTGAAGAGGTTTCATACTGTATCACGTAGATTCAGTGTAGTAACGACAGTAGCAGTGTAATGAACACATACTACCAAGGACAGAAGCACTAAACATATAGCAAAAAGAAAAAAACAAAGTCAAACAAACATTGAGCTACTCAAATAGGTAACCTAAATGCATGGTAAGTGTTCACAATTTCATTGAAAATTGGGAATAGGGTGAAATCAATTAATAAAGCGATTGAGGACAGAGATATTACAAAACCATTACTTTTTGAACATCAAAATAATTAAGAAGTTATCCACTGAGTAACCAAATCTTTGAAATACGATGGCAATCAATTTACTATGAACATGAAAGATGAAAGTATAAAAAGTGAAATGGCAAACATAACTAAAAAAAGGGTTTCATAGAGTAACATGGCTGATTCTGGCTATTGGCGATTGCGTAAAGAGGAGCCGAATCTCTTTAATGCTTTTAGATAGTGAATCGCTTCATGGTTTTTATTTGTTTCCATTGATTTTCCTTTTCTCGAAATCATTGTTTAAGCTTCCGGGAGAAGAATACTGTTCTTCGAGACAGGGAAAATGGAAGATATGGATAACGTGGGTGACTTCGTGGGGGAGAATTTCGAACGTCGAAGCAAACCACTCGGAGCATTAAAAAGGACAATAATAGCCTCTTTTGTGGCGGTGTTATTTACTGGCGTGTAGTAATGCAGACGACGGGCACTTATGGACATTCAAAAAAGGCTTCACTTTGACCACTTTGACCAAGGTATTGCTTTATAGTGTATATATATATTATTATGGCCGATTATGCATTAATTAATGTTGATTTCCCCAGGTTTTGTTAATTCAAATTTAGTAGTGTAAAAATAGAGCTGCAGCTATCTGTGAAACCACGTTTGCTGAATCAAGCTAGGGGAGTTTGTATGTTATTTTAATATTTTGCTGCTTTGTTGTTATTGTCGATTATGTTCTCAGCCTTGAACTTTAATTATTTTTTCCTTTATTTAAAATGAATTTAAACATGTACCGGGTGTAGTTTTACATCCGAGATAAAGCGAAATGACAATAAACTTTGTGTCTGTGCCTTGAGACTCTATCATGGATCATCATCATCATCATGCATATAAGAAATGTTCATGGCATTATTTGGATGTCAGAAATAGTTTGTCTCTCTTCTTTCAAACACATTTTTCACTCATATATCTATCAGAAACTCGAAATATTCAACCTTTAAATATATACATGTGGAAACGAACTTGTGTACATATTCAACGCATATCCAAGTCTTTAAAGTTCTGTTTGTAACGTTGTATTATCTTCGGTGCCTGAAAAATAAACCTTATACTTGCATTTGCATGTCAATGTCAAACACTAAAGTCAGTTATCATCCGGTGATTAACTAAAACAACTGTATTATCTCACTTCGAAATGTACAATGATATACTATTTTACATGCATACGACATGCTACCAAGAAGACAATTTTAAACAAAACAAGCATCTCATGAAATATCAGCTAGCATACATTTTATTTTCATTAGAGTTAATCATAAAACTGGCTATGTTTAAAAACTTATTGCAAGAGTGGGCTTAGGTACAAATTTACTAAATTTTAAAAGTGCGGAAATATAAATTCTAACCTAGCATTTGTGCAATTCATAATTGCTCAAGTGCAAAATTGAAAATTTGTTTGCACAATTTTAATGTGAGCAAATATGAATCTTCAAACGAGACCTATTTTTTCGTAATAAGTTTTCAAACAAATCTATTTTTGCAATATTTTTTTTTCTGAAAGCCTATATTTAAGACGAGTCCTCCTCTATATAAATGATGCTAAATTCTTAAACTTCTGTCGCTATCTGTCTCGTATACAAAACACAATTAACAATAAGATTTCTTAATTAATGTGTCAAATGAGCAACCTCTAAGCATCCTCTTTCACTAACGCTTTCATGACGACCACCCTACACCTTCACCATCCAATATGCACGAAGAGTGCGCTACTGTGATGTCCAGCCGATGTAGAATGATCGTCGTTAGATTTCGATGGTATAATATTTTAAAATTAAAATAAGATTCAAAAAATATTGTTGATTTTGGTGATATTATATTTTCAAGTAAAGAAGATTTATAAGATTCTTGAGATAATGACTTAAATATATTGTCTTTTCTACTGTATTAAAGAAGGCAATGAATTATCATCATGAAAAGGAGAGTGATTTGAAGATTAAGTAATCAAACAATTCCCTAATCGGCTGGTTAAAGAAGAAATTGAAAAGTCGAATCGATAAACATTTTCCATATAGCAGGAAAATTGATGAATTGTTGCTTTATAACCATAAATCAATTAATTCAACCATATATAATAATATATATATAAAAATAGTCATTCTGTAGAGATTAAAGTTATCCACTCAAGTTGTATTTCTTATTCGTCTTCTTGGCCTTCATTATCAATCTTGTAATTCTCTTTTCTTAAAATGTAATAAAATCTTCTTTTTTCAAAGTGAACATACATTATCTCGCGATAGTGAAATAGTTATAAATCTATTTGTGAACTCCCTATTTTCTTTATTATGTGATTTGCTCTTTTGTATTCTTTCGTTTTTGTTTATTTTATTGCACTACAGTACGATCTTATTGCTTCTGCGTTTATTTCGATTGATTTACAGTCATTTGTGTAAAATTACCCCAACATTGTCAAAGTTGGAATGGGGAAAAGCAATTATAGAACCCGTATTATATCTCACAGCACATCAAATAAAATATAATGAACATCGCATATATAAAATTGATAGAACGGTAATAACTAAATGAACAACAAACAAAGTGCACAGTTTTACAGAGTTATACAAAATAGTAGTAAAGTTTATAAAACTAGAAATAAACTCAAGATAATTGTTTCTAAATAAAATAGCCAACGTCGTTAGGCTCTATAGTGTCGCACAGTGGAATAAGAAATAGTAAGCCGTATATAAATAGGAGAAAGCACAAACCCCTACTGTCCATCTACACAGCACCACCTATCACCCAAACTTGTTATCTAGTGTACTCACTTAAGAGTACGCAAAAGAAATAAGCAAGACATAAAACATCGAGTCAAACAACAGTCTAGTGTGAGCGACAAACAATCTCAAAATGCTATACAAGTTGATATAGTAAGGAACAAAGGTACAAGAATCATACCCGATATGTCCCTACATACAAAGAGGAAGAAGGAAATGATAATTGATTGAAGAAATGAAAGAAAGGAATTTGTTTTAAATGAATAAAACATTTTCTATTCTTTCTTTGCAAACTGTCCACTTTAATCCCTTACTAATTTTCAATCAAGTCAATCATCCACCTTCCTTCGCGTGGTTGGGCAAGTTTTCGAGAATCTTCAAGAGTGGCTTCCACACCAGCCAAATCCAAGTGCGAAATCCAAAAGTCCAAGAATCAAGACAAGCCATGGATCGGTACTGATTCATGCCCATGGATCGGTTTCGACCCCTAATGCTTGCCCAAAGTTGCTACATGGTTCATGCTGCACATAGTTAGAGTGATCCTCAATCAACACATGCCATATAAGATGGTTCGCTAGCCACTCAGTATCCAAACGATGGATGGATAAATCCAAGTTTCAAGACAACTAAATCAATTGCTTTTACCCAACCACCGAACCATAAGATTCCTACGATCCAAGAGTCATGCCGATACATCTAAGCTCCACAAATGAAGGTACAAGCCATCCAAGCATCGCCAAAGGATCAAATGAAGATTAAAAGTCATTTTATGGATCAGTACCGATCCATAAGGCATGATTTGGTGTCGATCCCTAAATTTTGTTTAGCTGGCTACGATCTTCAAACAGCGGCTCCTTCAGGATGGCGGGAAGAACACGGTTAAGAGAACCCTGTCGGCCTTCAACTATAAATAGTGGATGATAAGCGTTGTTTATGGGATCTTTTCACTTGCGTTCTAAACTTTTGTGCTTCTATTGTAACCTCTCGGGTTAATACCGAACCATAGACTATCGATCCGTTAGGTCACCCTTGTAAAAACCTTATAGAATCATAAACAAAGTTCAAGTGGTCGTAGGCCAGTGATTAGCCGAATCACTATAATTTTTGTGTTTTTTTTCCATCTTTTGCTCATTTATTGTCTTCATTTTATCTTCTATAATATTTTGGGTGTTTATGCCAACTTTTGGTGTAAACACCTTCCGTGTTCAATTTTCATAATCCAAAGATTTTTCCACCGTTTTAGTAGTTTAAATTTCTAGGCTAGTTACATGCTTAAAACTGACCCATTTAAGTAACAAATTCCATCCAAAAATATAATTTGACCCAACATCAAACCCAGCTTGGACGATCGGAGGCGACGCACGTGTGTATGTGTTAACATGCAAGGCCTTCATCTTCAACCCAGGGGAAAACATTTAGGTGCTCAAAGGTCTCAATCTTTCTCCTTTGAAAATTATATTTAAACCTATATAGTTTAAGTTATCCTGCAATATGGAACTTTTCAATTTCCATACTTCTCCTCTTCTCCTTCTATCTTCTACTCCAAAGTAAAAAAGCTACTCGCACAAGATTTATTAATTTACACTAATAATGCTCCACCAAATTTATATACTCTATTGTCATATATTATAGAAAAACTCATACATAAGTATAGATATTTTGTGGACTTAATCTATACATAGTGATAACCTGTCAAAGCATGTTAGAATAAAGTAGTTACTAAGCATTGAACCATCAACCTTATGCGATGTGTTGGTGTTTAACACATCATTTTCTTTCCTTTAAATAGTTTGAAAGACAATATGTGGATTGGCCTTATGTTTATATATCGGTTTCATGAAGTGCGCTTAAACTAAGCCACAGTCTCGTAGAATGTGGCACCACTGTTAACACCAAAAATTCATCACCGAAACTAGGTTTCGATGGAGAGTAAAGGTCGCTGAGGACCTTTTGCAAGAGCCGAAGAGATGCTTATGGAAAAGTCAAGAAGGATTCCGCAACTAAGGATCCGTATGAGATGGTTACACCCACAAGAGGCTTCCACATATGATAAAGACTTTCACCTTTGGTTCCGTATAAGAGGATTCCACAGAAGACAACTCACTGCTAACGAAAGACGCTACACAAGTATCGCATTCGTGAAAGAGCCTTCCGCAAGTAATGGTTCCGCATTGAAGGCCTCGCGCAAGAGACATCAGCGTCATGTAATAATATTACCTTCCGCAAATCCAATTTGCCACCTCATTCAAAAGAACCTTTCAATGGGATCGATAGGATGCTTCTGCAATAGAAGATCAGAGCACTGGATGCAGGGCAATGCCGGTCAAGCACTATAGAAGCACCACTTACCTTTAGAAGACCTTTCGATGAAGTCAAAAGGTTCCCTTCCGCATCAAATCAGCTGCCCTTCCATCATTACAACAAAGCTGTGGATGTCTTATTCTCACTTTCCGATGGAGACAAGGGCATCCAAATATGTTTAGAAGAGCTATAAGCCAACCTTTCGACAATGTCGAAAAGCCTTTCTTTTGCATGAGGTCGGAAGGATTCGAGCGAAATTTACCTTCCGGCACGGTCGCCATGACCCCTACGGAAGGTGCAAACCCGCACCTATAAATAGGACCCTAGGGGTCCATTCTTGGGATACAGATTTTGGTTTTGAAATCACTACTATATTTTAAAGTTTGTAACCCTAATTTCTGAATAAATTTGGGGTTTTTTCCAACAGGTATTATTATGTTCATAATAAAGAATTTCATGTTAGTGATTAATGTTTTCATGTCATTTACGACTTTATGTCGATATAATCAAATATTGATCCTTTTTTTTTCATGGGTTCAAAAGGTACAAGAGCATCTTTATACTGGATTCAATCCCCCTCCGAAACCCCTTAAAATAGTGAATCCTTTTAAGATGCAATCTACGAAAATACCTATCGACAAGGAGTTCATTTAAGATCTAAACTACAGAATTGAAACCATCATCTAGTCTTAAGGGGCATTACTTAGGATATACTCCTTACTTCTAAACCTTTCGACGGGGTCGAAACCCCACATATAATATTAAGGTTACATTACTGAATTTAAACCTACCTTTCTTCAGCCTTTCGACGAAGCTGAATCATTCTTGATCCAATGAATTAAACCTATCGCCTGGTTCGAAATCTTCATTCTTTCAACCTTTTGACGGGGTCGAAACCTAGCATTTATACATTTTAACCTTTAAAGTAGGTTATATTCTATGGAATATGGAATCAGGATTCATTTCCTCATCTCCGAGGGCCCAATTATCTACCTTAAACGCTCTACATACAACATTTCACCTTAAGTTTATCTACTTGGATTATTTAGGGGTGTTGACCATAAATTTGATTAACACCTAGTATTATAAGTCCATTTAGCCTTCCTAGGACCATATTGGAAAACGTTATGTATCAAGTCCTTCAACATGGATTCTTTGGGGCGTTAACAAAAATTCGTGTTAACATTTTGGCGTTAAAAGGAGGGCATGAACCTCCGCTCCTATTAAATTTTCATCACAGATTAATAGAGTTCTTCATTCAAAAGAAGAAGATGGAAAGAACAAAGAAAAATAACAGTGAAAAGGCTACAGTACAATCAGCTCTGGAAAATGATATAATCTCGAACTTCAACTTAGAAAATACAGAGATTAGATAGCCTTCAACTCTGATAAACAATGAGATTAGAGTTTAGAATTTACAACAACAAATGATAGCAATATGAGAATTGCTTGGAAGGGTTTCATCTCAAGAATCATTAAGGGTTGTGAAGGGAGAAGATGAACCGTCGTCTCCAAATGAAGACCAACATGAGAATCAAGAAAGTCAGGCTAAGAACCATTGAGCAATCAAACATTTTAGCCATAGAAGACAGTGGAGGTCACCATAATAACATTCACAACCAAATCACAGAGGATAAAATAAAAATATACTCATGAATTAGGGAAGCATGTTATCCTATAAAAGGCTCATTTGCCAGAAGAAAAGATGGTAGTTAGCATTCTCCCTCACATGTGCAACGACCTGAAATTTAAACGAATTTTATATCGTACATACCTAATTTTATTCAAAATTTAAGAAAATAAAATTGTGGAATAAAGTTTGATATTTGAAATGCATCTATCTATTTAATTATAGTAATTGGTAAAATTTTATTGAAAAATATGGAAGTTAATTTATTTGTGAAATTTTAAAATATAAATTTATTCAGTATGTGTGTTGAAAATTCAATATTTTCGAAATTTGAATATTTTTTATATAATAAAAATGTAAATCATTTTTTGCGAGAGGAGTCGTAATTCATACCGTCAAATTTGGACGTCTATAGCTTTGTTTATCTTATTTTCTGCATTTTGGCAGCATTTCCGATAGCGGAAAAATTTCGAGTTTTTATGTTTTGATCGTGTCATTGATATCTGTGTACCGTTCTATTCATCTCATCGTGCTGATCTCCGTAGTATATTTATTTTTGTATTCTAAGGTGGCCCGGTACGCGACGGAAGCAACAAAAAATAGGTATCGCATTGGTACCGTATCCGTGATCTTTTGTTTTCTTTGTAATTTCAAACTACGACGGTGATAGCCAAGCAACAATTAATTCAATTATTTTACCAGATTCAAGCTTGAATCTTGTGCCCATTGCCAATTCAACCATCATATATTATATTTGGCTTTCCACTTTTGCTTGCTGTTCATTTAGAGAGGTGCTTTCTCATTGTATTATATTATATTTTATTCTATTCTCTATTTTTTGTTTTTGTTTCGTTCTCTCGTTCTTCTCCTCTATATTTCCACCGATCTCTCACTCGTGCCTTTTTCCATTTTCCCGAAGTAATAACTCGAAGCCTCTCCTCGTGTGCTCACCTACCTTCATCCATGTGCTTCTCACTCAACCTGGGAGCCTAGCCCTCTAACCCACGCCCAGAAAACAAAAAGCAAAAGCACCACCCACCGTGCCACTTTCCTCCGATCACCAGACCTAGGACAATGCCGAGCGCCTCCCCACCGCCGCACCTCAACCCTGACTGGGCTGCACCCCACCGCGCCGCCACCACTACACGTCGCCCAAAGCCGAGAGCGACTCACGCAATCGTCGGTACCCGTCACCCGAGTTCCCCCGACCGAACACTAGCCACCGCCGTGCCCCTTCTCCCACCCGAAGCCTGACCGAAGTCCCCTTCACGACCGAAGCATCCCCAGCCTCAACCAAGACTCCATCTGCAACCTACTCTGCCAATTTGCAATGCACGGTCCTTTCTGATTTTGCTTTCTGTATATACATATGCAGTTGTTGGAAGCATATATGTTCTCGTGTGCCCTCAAGCACATATATGTGTTTTATATATATATATATATATATATATATATATATATATATATATATATATATATATATATATATATATATATATATATATCGCGGTGGGTTTTCTTTTTTGTGCTTATGATATATATTGTATCCTATATATGCGCTGCACATACAAATCGATGGCAGTAGTATGCATTTTTTTTATGTCTGCACCAGTATAGCATGGCCGAGAATGCATATATATTGATATATTATTTCTGTAGCTGTCATCGACATTTACTTTGAACTCCACCCTGTCTACCTTATCTTAGTCACCATCATGCCTTCTAGTCTTTTGAATTGTGCATATATACTTGGATAGTATACATATATTGAGAATAGTTCATTGCCGTGACATATATATATATATAGACACACACACACACACACACGCTGCTCTTTAGGATGAATGTACATTGTAGTAGAAATATATACATGTGGTTATATATACCATACGCCTTATCTTTGCTTTACTCTTCATTTGTATGCTGTAGTTTGTGATATGTATATAAAATATATATGTACTGTATGCACGCGTGATGCTCGATGAAATGCACATATATGTATTCTGTACCCAGATATTTTTACAAAAGCTATATGTGCTCGGATTTGAACCGATGCACGTTATATATAATACGAATATAAAGTGTCGACAAAATTATACATGTTGGATATATATTTGTTCTTTCCAAAATTTTATAACACAAAAATATATAAACTGCGTATATGTATTATTTGACCATGTTGTATATGTCATTTCTTTCAATTTCCGACAAATTGCTTATGTTGTATACATTGCACGTGTACGCTTTGGCGAATTTTTTTACATGTTGTTTATAATGGTTCTTTTAAAAATTATAAAATAAATGTATTCATATATTGCATATGAATATTTTATTTGTTTTCGTTAAATTTCTCGTGCTAAAAATTTATTCTTGCTTGTCACAGCAAATTGACATATCATGCCTGATTCGTGCCAGTGTCTATTGCTTTGCTCTTTGTCGTAGTTGTTTCCATTGTTCTTTGGCCATAAAAAGTGAGCAATCACTAACGATTAATGTTTTTATGCTTATTAAGTTGATTTCATAGAAAGTGACAATTTAAATGTGCTGTAAAATTAGAATTGTGAATTAATAATTGTTAATGTGACCTGTTATTATTTTAAATTTACCACTTATGTAAATTGACACCATTATATGTTAACTAATTATTTATTTAAATTGCTATTGATCACATATGCTAGAATTGTTATGTTATGGTATTGTTGTTATTATGATATTTGAATTAATAATGCTAGGTTGCTATTTCTAATATACCGTGATTGCTAGGTTAATAATTTTGCTTGGCATTTTGGGCATCCAATGTGATTATGCATCATTTGCATATACAATAATGAGTAGTTTGAATTGCCTTGCTAAGGATGATCTACCCTGATTGTTTGAGACCTATTGACGTTTCCGAGGATCTTGGTTCATCGCACTTTTTGTAGTATAGGTTTTTTTTATATATAGTTTTTTTTTGGACTCTTTAGATTCAAATTTGTGTTTATTTCTCCTATATTTCTTTATTTATTGAGATTAGTTTCTTAGGATGGATGTTTTGTTTTATTTTCATTGTAAGGTGGGGTTTTCGCTACATGCTTAGGCGGTATGTCAACAGCTTCATTTTTTAGTGTAAAGTAAAAAATATATGAATGCTCTCTTGCTCGAATAGCAGATCGTCCATTTTTATGATAAAATAATAATAATTAACCACTTTCTTTAGTTAAATCAATGTATGAATATTGTACATTGTTTCAATTAATTTTTATACTTCAAATAAGTAATAAAAATGTTACAAAGATTTAGTACAACATTTTAAGTTGGTTTCATAGTTAATTAAAAATATTTATAAATTAATTTTACATTGGTCGACGTCGATAATTAATTAACAAACATGGACTCCCTTATGTGAATTTGATCATCCATGTTCAATTAATGTAAAGAACATCACACACAACATTAGTTGAAGTGTAGCATCGGGTATAAAGTCTGGATTGCTCAAAATCCAAATTAAAGGCAGCTTTATTTTAACAATATGTGCATATTTATCTTTGTTCCTCAAATCTAAATCTAAATAGGTTGTAAACTAGTTGCCGTCTGAAATTTTGGGATTTGAATTGATAGGGGTGCGCCAGTCCAAGCAGTAGTGCAACACCTGGATGACACGCAGAAGCCCCAACAGCAAGCCATTGAGATGGGCTTCACCCCACTGAAAAATTAATTTAATATCATTGTGGCCCAATGGGCCACGTATCAGATATTAAACTGATAAGAACAGATACTACACTTGATCTTAGCCAAAAGGCCGAGAAAGGTATGAGTTTTCATCATGCCTGTGGTCTCCACTTATATTTTATGCTCGATACGTGCCTATTTTCTCACATGATGTGGGACAAAAGAAACTCCGCAGAGGCTAAACAAGAAAATGCACCAGCAACACAAATGAAAACCCCTATAATCTAGTATCTTTTCTCTTTCCTTTTGATGGTTGTCAAATAGCAAGAAAAGGTCCTAATCTCTCAGAACCTAACGAATCCAAAGAAGAGTAACTTGCTTGCTCTCAACATTGTTGAAACCATATCTGATTCCGAGGAATCCTAACCAAAGTGGAGATATCGTCGGCCCTGTTGATTCATTACATGATGATCATTAACCGACCTCTTTCTTCCACGTAAGTGATGAAGCTAAGAAATTTCATTTCTTTCTTTATTGATTTTGAATTCTCAGGGTTAATTATGGTTTAAGGTCTTCTAGAAGAGGACGGCGAGGTGAGCTGTTTGCATAGAAAAGTTCGGACTTGTTACACCAAGAGGTATAATGTTTGTATTCGCTTCCTTGAGTGCTGAAGCTTAAAACACGCTGTAGATCAGAACTTGAAACTCGATTATGCCATTGAGTTGGCTGCAGTTGAAGTGGTGATTGTGTAAGTAATGAAATGACTGGTTCTGAGTACCCATAATTCAGTCGGCAGTCATATTTAATAGGTGTAAAGTGAGGAAAATGTGATTTTGCTTAAATGTTTTCAATACTGCATGTGCCTGTTGTTGCTGTTGGTTTGGTGTTTCTTTTCAGTTTTTAGTTGTCTCGGCCTGGTTTAGAACACCAGCAATTTATTATTAACAAACGTGGTGTGCACTGCTACTTGCTGAAATGTTTGAAACAAAACCCAGCAGAACTCGCTCGGTTACAAGTATTTCGTTTTCTCTGTTGTATGAAATCATTCATATATTTGCTAATTGACATGCTTCGACAGATCTGGGATTAATTTAGTCGTATGAGGAATAAATTAAGATGTTGAGACTATGGATCTTGTTGACTGTTGAGCTTGTTCCATTGCTGGGTGAATGATGAATGCATTGCTGGGTGAATGGTGACCGTGAGTTTGCATGATGACCGTTTATTTCATATTTGCATACTAGTTTGTTCGAACAAAAGCTTTTCGTGGTGTATGCAGCCTAAACTCATATATACAACTACACCCTGATGTGCATTATATGTAGACATGTTTACACGTAGCATTCAGGAATGCTTATACTAGTATTATTATTGTAACATCCCGGAATTTTTGACAATATCAATTTAATAATCTGTAGTTAAAATTAAACTGATATTGATAATCAGATAATAATTATTCAAATGAATTTAATAATCTTTTCAATAATTGTTTAAATTGGTTATTTTATCTTTTTAAAATAATAAATTGATTTCTATTTTCAATATAAATATTTGGTTTATATTTTAATGGATTGGTATTGTTTTAAATTTAGAATAAATTCAATAAAATGTTTTATGGTTTAGTAAAATGAATGTTTTGTTAATAAAAATGTAATCTCTTGTAAAATGATTTTTAATTTAATAAAAAGAGAGTTATAAAAGCAATATTAATAATATAATGACTTTTTAAATAAGTTTTAAATAACATTTGTAATTTTAAGTTCAAATTGAATTTATAATTATAACTTGATTTAAAAATATTTGATTTTGAATTTTTGTTTGAATTTAGATTCAAAGTATAAATCTTCAATTGTTTTAAATTTTTATTTGTATAAGTTTATAAACATGATTTGTTTTCATTTATAAATTTATACATATAAACTAACAACTTAATTTAAGCTAATGCAACATTGATTTGTAATTAAAAACTAATTATCTTTAAAGAAAACATGTGTTGCATTTATAGCATTGGTTTAAACAAGTGTCTAGTTTATGACAAGTGTAAATTTTAGTTTTATTTTTCTTTTATTACATTAAAACCTGAAATACATTAGTTTGCATCATTCATCCAAAATGCATTTTTCATTTCTCAAATCTAATGAAGATCAAAAATTATTTTTCATACTTGCAATCCAAATCTGCATTTCATAATCAAATAGACAAAACTGCATAATCATAAACAAATTCAAATCTGCACTCCAAAAATTTGCATTTTCATATCTATCATAAGGCCTACATATTCAAGATCCACAATCTACAAATTTGCATTCCTTCAGATCCAAACAACTGCATATTCAAGCCAACCTGCATAATCTAAAAACCAGCTCCCCTCTGATCTATCTTCATCTGCATATTCAAATCCCAAATCTGCATTCCTCAAATCAAGTGAAACCTGCACATTAAAATCAAATACCCTCTTCAAAAACCTGAAACCCTCCATACTCAAATCTACATTTACAATAAAATGACCTGCATGCCAACTGAAAGCAAAAGAGCACATCTGCATTTTAACAAGTCTGCACTGTTTTAAACCTTGGTTGATCTAGCATCTGCATGCAATCAATTAGAGTATGGAAAGCATGAGCAACCCAGATTTTTAAACAACAGAGGAGGCACCTGTATTTTTATAAAGCCTGCATATCATATTTCTACAAATTCAAATGATCAACAGGAGCCTGCATGTGTTTTCTTCAAAGTCAAAAGGACAACAGGGGTCTGCATTTGAAGGTGAGTAACAATTTATTTTAAAGACTAAATTAAAATGATATAGTTGCTTAAATCTATTCCCTGTTGAGTATGATTGATATGCCTGTGTTGTGTATGAGATGGAATGCCTGCATTTTGAGTTTCTGCATATTCAACTGAGCTTTGTATTTTTTTTTCAAAAGTGAGAACATTGAAATCTCAAAATATATTAGATTGCTTGATATAATGATTGAGATAAAGAAAAATTATGTTGTGTTCATAAAAGTTTGGTTATATGTTGTGAATGCATGATCGATATGCTCTGCCTTTGAGTTCATCTTCCCATTTAAATGAATCCACCAAAATCTGTTAAGACTTTTGTTACTATCTATCTTTAAGAAATTAAATTTGTTTGCTTACTTTAGATTAGAATCATAATATTTATATGATAAAATGTTGTCTGTCTGAAGTTAGTTAAACTTAGTAAGTAAAAATAGAAACAGTTTGTTCTTGAATAAAATACAAATCTGTGTCAATACTTGCAATCTGTAACTTGAGAAATGTTAGAACTCTTCTGTGTCATTAAGTATGGATCATGTATTCTAGGAAAAATCTGAGATGATTTTAAAATTGATTATAGTAAGTGCAGTTTGGAAATTCTTCAGTTAACCCTAAGTTTTGAATGGGGTGTGAACATGGGATCAGTGAGAGGGAATGAGTTGATCGAGTGTTTTGATTTTTGGTGTGTGGGTAGTTGATGTGTGAGGGAGTTCATGGCCGGAGGGGTGGGTTGCCAGATGGTCAGAATGGCAAGATATGGCCGTTGACAGGTGGAAGAGAAACCTGTAATATGTTTCAGGTTGAAAATGGGGTGTTGCAGGGAGGCAGTGGGGAAAAGGGAGAATGACTCGGAGCAAGTTGATGGGAAACTCGGAGTAATGAAGAAGAAAACTCGAAGTAGAGTTTGATGTTTCTCGGGTCACTGTAGTTACAGTTTACACAGTAAACTGTGTTTTTTTAAAAATTTGGATTTTTAAACCATTAAGTTCTGGGTATAAACTTTTAAAAATCTGTAGATATAAGTTTTAAATAAAGTTTAGGGTTTAAATTTTAATTCAAGTTTGAATTTCAAATTTGAATTTAAATGTCAGGTTTGAGATGAAACCTGTTTTCCTATTTTCTTTAATCTGGGCTTTGAAGTTTAAAATCTGGGTTTTGGAAATTTACAATCTGAAATTTATGATGGAAGAAAAGTTAAGTTTTAAAATCAAATTCAAGTTGTATTTTGATTTGAATTCAAATTGTATATTTTTTTTTATTGCATCCAAATTCCAGGTTTGAAACCTGTTTTCTGTTTTTTTTAAAAATCTGGATTTAAACTTTTAAATCTGCAGTTTATGTTTGAATAAAACTTAAGTTCAAATTCAAATGCAAGTTTAAATTTCTGACTTGGATTTAAATTCCAGTTTCAATATTTAAAATAGAAGTTCTAGAAATTTAACTTAATTATCTAATTTGTTTTGGTAGATAGTTTAAACTTTAAATAATTAAGGTTTTAAAATGTGAGTAAGGATTTACAGATTTAATTTAAATCTGGAAATTTTAAGTTTTAAAATGAGTTCAGTTTAAATTTAAAGAAGTTTCCAATTGAAGTTTAAATTAAGAAGAGTAGAAATTTCTAAAACATTGAAATGGATTCAACTTTGAATTTTTATTTTAAGACAAACTTTTGATTTGTTTTGAAATTTAAATAAGTTTTAAATTTATTTAAAACTTTGATAAGTTTAAAATTATTTTATTTCAAATTTGAATTTTAATTGAAATTTAAAGGTAATTTCAAAAGAACTTGGTTTTAAATCAAATTGTTTTAAACATAATTAAGTTATGTTTTTGAAATTTGAATTTGGATTTATGTTTTAGAATTAAATCAACAAAGTAATTAAGATTACTTAATTTACTTAATTTATTAAATTTGAAATTAAAAATTGATTAATCATTAATCAATTTGGAATTAAGATCATTAATTAAGTTATTGATTAATGATAAATGAATGATAATTTTATAATTAAGATTTAAATTAAGGTTAGTTAATTTAATAATTAACTTTAATTATTGTAATGATTAAAGATAATTAAATTGGTAATTAATTTAGGTTAATTACCTTATAAATAATTTGAGAATGGTTAATGAAGATCATTAACCATGATTATTTAATAATTAATTAATGTAGTTAATTTTTATAATTAATTAGATTAATTAATTTAATAATAATCAATTATAAATGGCTTAAGTATAATTTCTTGATGAAGTAATTAAGAAATTAATTACTTAATGTAATTAATTTAATTGAATGAGATTGTTTAATTTAATTAAATAAGTTTAATTAATTTTAAACACCTGGGTAAAGAATAATTACTTTGTGTAATTAATGTTTTGGAAATTACTTAGTTAAGTAATTGTTTAGTAATTACAGATTGTAATTAAGGAGATATTTAAGTATGAAGAAATTTGGATTAATTATTTAGTAATTAATAAAATAATTAATTTAAGAAATTAATTTAAGGATAATTAATTTGGGTTAATAAAGTAATTAAGTTGTTAATTACTTTGAGTAATTAATTTAAGGAATAATTAAGGATCATTAATTATTTAATTAATGATGTAATTAAGGATGATTAATAGGGATTAATTAATCAATAATAGGTAATTAATAAATGTAATTAATTAAGGATTAAGATAATTAATTATGATTAATTAATTTAATTGAAGTAATTAAAGGGTTAATTACTGTTTAGTGAGGATAATTAATTTGTGAAATTTACTAAGAATAATTACATGGATGTAATTAAGTATAATTAATCAAGAGTGATTAATTAAAGTAATTTATGATTGATTAATTGATTTTAATCAATTAAATGATTAAGTAAGCAAGAAAATTTGGTAAAATAATTAATTTAATTTATTTTAAATTAATTAAAGATGAAGGAATTAATTTAATCCATTTTAAATTAATTTGAGTTAGAGATAGTTAATTTAATTCATTTTAAATTAATTATATGGTATGAGTAAATCCTTGCTTATGTATGAATGGATGTTGATGATTGTCTTGGATGCTTAGTGATCTCAGTAATGAGATAAGTATGTTTGTGTGGTATGGAATGTATGGTTGCATTGTGATGATAACATAGGTTATCTATTGTGATGATATATGAGATATCTATTTGATATTGATGATGTGAATTACCTGTTATATGATAATGTTGATTATCAGTTATGATTTAAGTTATCTATCTGTGTGTATATGGATACTGTAATTGAATTGTTTTAAACTTTAAAACAACTTGGACCTTAAAAGACACGCTTTGGATTTCGATGAGACCGGGATCGGGTTTCCATATTTGGATATCCGAAAACCACATCGTTTCCAAATAACGTTAGGTCGTGAATCTAAGTGGAGCTTTATGAAGACTCGAGGTGTAAGGACTATGAGTCATTATAACTCTGTGGGTGATTCCGTAATGAGTTGACGGAATTAGTCCTTATAGATTCGAGATGGTGAATCAGAGTGCAAGGGTTATTGTCGTTAACTCTGAGGATGATTCCAAAATGAGTGTAACGAAATAATGCCTTCGGTTTCGTTCGAACCCGGAACGAACTTGTATGGATTGAATGCTTTCAGAACATCGTCAGGTGGACGATGAGCATTCTAAGTGATGTGTCCTATAAAGGTAATCGTAGCCTCAAGCCTCATCAACCGGGAATGGCTAAAACAGGGGAGGTGCAGCAAAGCTTCGTGGGTAGCCCCCACTTGAGAGTAAGATTTACCCCTGTCTAGAGGTCCCTTTTTATTTCGGCTGTGTGTGGACGGTTTAGTAGCTACAACCGTCGGGGTTGTCTTATTTGGAACTGTTCAGTAAGGAACGGGTCCGGCTTTGTGTTGCAGGGGAGTTAGGGTGGCTCCTCGGTACGGTGATCTAGGCCACGTACTGTGACGGGCGGTACCCCAGTAGCCCTGCCATTGTATGGAATCCAAAATCCAATAAGTGCCGTACGAATTAGTTGTGCCCAACTATGTTGGAATGTGAGATGTAAGCATTTCAGCTATTTCTGTATTTTACTTGAAAACCCTAGACCCTATTATAATATCACTGGATTTCCTATCAAATGTTTTGGTTAGCGTAAGGTAAAAACTTTTCCATGTTTATGTGTGGGAAGTCTTACGTGATACCTTTCTTTCCAAAAGGTTTTTAAAGTTAAGCAACTTTAACCTGTTACTCACACCAGACCCATGTCTGACCCGGAGTTTATTTTTGTTTTTCATAAACTCTTGGGTACTCAAATTTTTATGAGTAGTCAAGGGATTCAGGTTAGAATTCTGGATTAGCTTTGACGATTTGTGGAGGAGCAATGGAGCAGGAGGCTTCTGCGTATAGCTATTGAGTATTCCGCTGTGTTTTCTTTGAGTTGTTGTATTATGTTGTATAACTAGACAGGTGTCTATAACTGTCTAGTATGAGTTGATTGTGCTGTGTATCTCTGATGTAAATGATACTATGTAATATTTATGTTATTAATATAATTTATTCGTTCCGCTGTGTTAGATTCTGATGTTGTTTCTTCTTCTCTTCTTTCTTTTCTTCTTCTATCCCTTTCTTTCTTATTTCATGACGCGATTTTCTGGGAGTGAAATTCGGGTCGTGACATTGTGGTATCAGAGCTTTAGATTGAGTGAATACCTAGGCTCTGTAGTGGTGTCTTTCTTGAGAGAGCGTATTTGTAATTTTTATATATAACTATATATATATATATATTTCTACCTATCTGTTGGGTTACCCGTTCAGGTTTTCCAATATAAGTTATGAAGGTAGATGAGGTAGTATTGTGTGTTACACGATTACTACCATTGGTTGGAGTTTGAATGTTTGAGGTTGGAAGTGTTTTGTTGAGACTGTAGACCTAATACCGTCTCGATTGAGTTCTGAAGTAATAAAGAACTTCATTGATCTCTGAAGGAAACCTGTAAAGGTTCAGAGTTCATTTTTGAAGATTGGATGAGTAGTGTTTGGATCTGCTTGGTTGAGCTGAAGTAAGTGATGGTATTTTGAATACCTCAGGAGTAGTAGCTGCGTGATGAGATGCAGTGACTATGGATGTTCCCGAAGATGTTTTCTTTGGAACAAGTTAAGAAGTGAGTTTGCTTCGGTGTTGTGGCTGTGGTCGGCTTGAAGCTTCTGTTTGCTTTGAAGTCCGAGTTTCTCGGAGAGCTTTGTTTTGGAATTCTTTGGCACCCGTGGAAGCAGTGCAGTTTGGAGTATTCTCGGTGTTGGCAAGAGATCTTCTGGCTTAGCAGTTTTTATGAAGTGGAGTTCAGAAGCAGTTATATGGACCCGTTTCTTCGATGGGTTAGCTAGTTGAGATTGAGCTGTTCTGTTTGGTTAAGGGAGAATAGTTTTACTTGGATTTGATTTGGGTGGTTCGCAAAAGTGACTTGCGATTGTTTGATAGTTCTCTTGGGTTATCTGAGTTTTTCTGGATGTTTTCAAGAAGTCAGAATTTGGTTCCAGGAGATTGAGTTGGTGTAGCAACCTGGAGTTTTGGAGGAACTTCTGAGTTTTTATTATGGATTTGTTGAACCATATTCTGGGGGGGTGATGTCCTGTTTGTGCTTGTGTTCTTCTTCAGCATTCTCTTCTATGTCGGATCAGAGTTGAGCAGCGGAAGCAGTTGGGAAGTGTATCTGTTTTTCTTTGCCCGGACAGGAGAAGAGTGTTGTTGATTCTCTGATGTTGAGGAGAGTTGAGTTTGAGTTCTTGGTTTTGGTTGATCTTGAGGAGATCATTTTGTTGAGTTGTTTGGTCTAGTTTGTTTCTAGAAGCATCAGCGAAGGTTGAGCTGATTGATAGGCTGTAGGTAGCCCATGATCGTTTGGAGGGTTTTGTGGATAAGAGTCGAAGAGATTTGGACTCTGAAGTCGGAAGTTTAATTTTGGATAAGTTTTCTCTGATCGTAACTGAGCTATAAGTTTGGGTAAGTCTGTGAAGTAGCTCTGTAGTGTTTTGGATCTTTTCTGTGATCTTGGAGAATAAGTGATGGGTCTACAGGATTGAGTTGCCAGTTTGGATAACTGGGAATTGATGAGTTTCACGTATCTCTGAGGGAGTAGGTGTATGATCTGTCTCTGGTTGTGGAACCAGCAGTTTTGGAGTTTTGGTTGTTGAGTCAGACTCGTTTGTAGTCTGATATCTTGTCTAATGTTGTAGATATAGTTGTATAGGAGCTTTGTAGCTTCATAGTATTGTTTGTTTGGATTTTCTAGGGCGAGTATCCCGGTGGATATATATATACACAGGGGAAACTCGATAGAATTTTATCCAGATTTGTCTGGATAATTAGATTTGTTTGATTGGTTGAATTGGTTGTTTGATTGTTAGCACATGTTTGATATATGCTTGTGTTTAAAATTAAAATATAATAAGATTATTAAATTACCTTTGTTTTAAATTTCGAGGACGAAATTCTTTTAAGGGGGAAGGATTGTAACATCCCGGAATTTTTGACAATATCAATTTAATAATCTGTAGTTAAAATTAAACTGATATTGATAATCAGATAATAATTATTCAAATGAATTTAATAATCTTTTCAATAATTGTTTAAATTGGTTATTTTATCTTTTTAAAATAATAAATTGATTTCTATTTTCAATATAAATATTTGGTTTATATTTTAATGGATTGGTATTGTTTTAAATTTAGAATAAATTCAATAAAATGTTTTATGGTTTAGTAAAATGAATGTTTTGTTAATAAAAATGTAATCTCTTGTAAAATGATTTTTAATTTAATAAAAAGAGAGTTATAAAAGCAATATTAATAATATAATGACTTTTTAAATAAGTTTTAAATAACATTTGTAATTTTAAGTTCAAATTGAATTTATAATTATAACTTGATTTAAAAATATTTGATTTTGAATTTTTGTTTGAATTTAGATTCAAAGTATAAATCTTCAATTGTTTTAAATTTTTATTTGTATAAGTTTATAAACATGATTTGTTTTCATTTATAAATTTATACATATAAACTAACAACTTAATTTAAGCTAATGCAACATTGATTTGTAATTAAAAACTAATTATCTTTAAAGAAAACATGTGTTGCATTTATAGCATTGGTTTAAACAAGTGTCTAGTTTATGACAAGTGTAAATTTTAGTTTTATTTTTCTTTTATTACATTAAAACCTGAAATACATTAGTTTGCATCATTCATCCAAAATGCATTTTTCATTTCTCAAATCTAATGAAGATCAAAAATTATTTTTCATACTTGCAATCCAAATCTGCATTTCATAATCAAATAGACAAAACTGCATAATCATAAACAAATTCAAATCTGCACTCCAAAAATTTGCATTTTCATATCTATCATAAGGCCTACATATTCAAGATCCACAATCTACAAATTTGCATTCCTTCAGATCCAAACAACTGCATATTCAAGCCAACCTGCATAATCTAAAAACCAGCTCCCCTCTGATCTATCTTCATCTGCATATTCAAATCCCAAATCTGCATTCCTCAAATCAAGTGAAACCTGCACATTAAAATCAAATACCCTCTTCAAAAACCTGAAACCCTCCATACTCAAATCTACATTTACAATAAAATGACCTGCATGCCAACTGAAAGCAAAAGAGCACATCTGCATTTTAACAAGTCTGCACTGTTTTAAACCTTGGTTGATCTAGCATCTGCATGCAATCAATTAGAGTATGGAAAGCATGAGCAACCCAGATTTTTAAACAACAGAGGAGGCACCTGTATTTTTATAAAGCCTGCATATCATATTTCTACAAATTCAAATGATCAACAGGAGCCTGCATGTGTTTTCTGCAAAGTCAAAAGGACAACAGGGGTCTGCATTTGAAGGTGAGTAACAATTTATTTTAAAGACTAAATTAAAATGATATAGTTGCTTAAATCTATTCCCTGTTGAGTATGATTGATATGCCTGTGTTGTGTATGAGATGGAATGCCTGCATTTTGAGTTTCTGCATATTCAACTGAGCTTTGTATTTTTTTTTCAAAAGTGAGAACATTGAAATCTCAAAATATATTAGATTGCTTGATATAATGATTGAGATAAAGAAAAATTATGTTGTGTTCATAAAAGTTTGGTTATATGTTGTGAATGCATGATCGATATGCTCTGCCTTTGAGTTCATCTTCCCATTTAAATGAATCCACCAAAATCTGTTAAGACTTTTGTTACTATCTATCTTTAAGAAATTAAATTTGTTTGCTTACTTTAGATTAGAATCATAATATTTATATGATAAAATGTTGTCTGTCTGAAGTTAGTTAAACTTAGTAAGTAAAAATAGAAACAGTTTGTTCTTGAATAAAATACAAATCTGTGTCAATACTTGCAATCTGTAACTTGAGAAATGTTAGAACTCTTCTGTGTCATTAAGTATGGATCATGTATTCTAGGAAAAATCTGAGATGATTTTAAAATTGATTATAGTAAGTGCAGTTTGGAAATTCTTCAGTTAACCCTAAGTTTTGAATGGGGTGTGAACATGGGATCAGTGAGAGGGAATGAGTTGATCGAGTGTTTTGATTTTTGGTGTGTGGGTAGTTGATGTGTGAGGGAGTTCATGGCCGGAGGGGTGGGTTGCCAGATGGTCAGAATGGCAAGATATGGCCGTTGACAGGTGGAAGAGAAACCTGTAATATGTTTCAGGTTGAAAATGGGGTGTTGCAGGGAGGCAGTGGGGAAAAGGGAGAATGACTCGGAGCAAGTTGATGGGAAACTCGGAGTAATGAAGAAGAAAACTCGAAGTAGAGTTTGATGTTTCTCGGGTCACTGTAGTTACAGTTTACACAGTAAACTGTGTTTTTTTAAAAATTTGGATTTTTAAACCATTAAGTTCTGGGTATAAACTTTTAAAAATCTGTAGATATAAGTTTTAAATAAAGTTTAGGGTTTAAATTTTAATTCAAGTTTGAATTTCAAATTTGAATTTAAATGTCAGGTTTGAGATGAAACCTGTTTTCCTATTTTCTTTAATCTGGGCTTTGAAGTTTAAAATCTGGGTTTTGGAAATTTACAATCTGAAATTTATGATGGAAGAAAAGTTAAGTTTTAAAATCAAATTCAAGTTGTATTTTGATTTGAATTCAAATTGTATATTTTTTTTTATTGCATCCAAATTCCAGGTTTGAAACCTGTTTTCTGTTTTTTTTAAAAATCTGGATTTAAACTTTTAAATCTGCAGTTTATGTTTGAATAAAACTTAAGTTCAAATTCAAATGCAAGTTTAAATTTCTGACTTGGATTTAAATTCCAGTTTCAATATTTAAAATAGAAGTTCTAGAAATTTAACTTAATTATCTAATTTGTTTTGGTAGATAGTTTAAACTTTAAATAATTAAGGTTTTAAAATGTGAGTAAGGATTTACAGATTTAATTTAAATCTGGAAATTTTAAGTTTTAAAATGAGTTCAGTTTAAATTTAAAGAAGTTTCCAATTGAAGTTTAAATTAAGAAGAGTAGAAATTTCTAAAACATTGAAATGGATTCAACTTTGAATTTTTATTTTAAGACAAACTTTTGATTTGTTTTGAAATTTAAATAAGTTTTAAATTTATTTAAAACTTTGATAAGTTTAAAATTATTTTATTTCAAATTTGAATTTTAATTGAAATTTAAAGGTAATTTCAAAAGAACTTGGTTTTAAATCAAATTGTTTTAAACATAATTAAGTTATGTTTTTGAAATTTGAATTTGGATTTATGTTTTAGAATTAAATCAACAAAGTAATTAAGATTACTTAATTTACTTAATTTATTAAATTTGAAATTAAAAATTGATTAATCATTAATCAATTTGGAATTAAGATCATTAATTAAGTTATTGATTAATGATAAATGAATGATAATTTTATAATTAAGATTTAAATTAAGGTTAGTTAATTTAATAATTAACTTTAATTATTGTAATGATTAAAGATAATTAAATTGGTAATTAATTTAGGTTAATTACCTTATAAATAATTTGAGAATGGTTAATGAAGATCATTAACCATGATTATTTAATAATTAATTAATGTAGTTAATTTTTATAATTAATTAGATTAATTAATTTAATAATAATCAATTATAAATGGCTTAAGTATAATTTCTTGATGAAGTAATTAAGAAATTAATTACTTAATGTAATTAATTTAATTGAATGAGATTGTTTAATTTAATTAAATAAGTTTAATTAATTTTAAACACCTGGGTAAAGAATAATTACTTTGTGTAATTAATGTTTTGGAAATTACTTAGTTAAGTAATTGTTTAGTAATTACAGATTGTAATTAAGGAGATATTTAAGTATGAAGAAATTTGGATTAATTATTTAGTAATTAATAAAATAATTAATTTAAGAAATTAATTTAAGGATAATTAATTTGGGTTAATAAAGTAATTAAGTTGTTAATTACTTTGAGTAATTAATTTAAGGAATAATTAAGGATCATTAATTATTTAATTAATGATGTAATTAAGGATGATTAATAGGGATTAATTAATCAATAATAGGTAATTAATAAATGTAATTAATTAAGGATTAAGATAATTAATTATGATTAATTAATTTAATTGAAGTAATTAAAGGGTTAATTACTGTTTAGTGAGGATAATTAATTTGTGAAATTTACTAAGAATAATTACATGGATGTAATTAAGTATAATTAATCAAGAGTGATTAATTAAAGTAATTTATGATTGATTAATTGATTTTAATCAATTAAATGATTAAGTAAGCAAGAAAATTTGGTAAAATAATTAATTTAATTTATTTTAAATTAATTAAAGATGAAGGAATTAATTTAATCCATTTTAAATTAATTTGAGTTAGAGATAGTTAATTTAATTCATTTTAAATTAATTATATGGTATGAGTAAATCCTTGCTTATGTATGAATGGATGTTGATGATTGTCTTGGATGCTTAGTGATCTCAGTAATGAGATAAGTATGTTTGTGTGGTATGGAATGTATGGTTGCATTGTGATGATAACATAGGTTATCTATTGTGATGATATATGAGATATCTATTTGATATTGATGATGTGAATTACCTGTTATATGATAATGTTGATTATCAGTTATGATTTAAGTTATCTATCTGTGTGTATATGGATACTGTAATTGAATTGTTTTAAACTTTAAAACAACTTGGACCTTAAAAGACACGCTTTGGATTTCGATGAGACCGGGATCGGGTTTCCATATTTGGATATCCGAAAACCACATCGTTTCCAAATAACGTTAGGTCGTGAATCTAAGTGGAGCTTTATGAAGACTCGAGGTGTAAGGACTATGAGTCATTATAACTCTGTGGGTGATTCCGTAATGAGTTGACGGAATTAGTCCTTATAGATTCGAGATGGTGAATCAGAGTGCAAGGGTTATTGTCGTTAACTCTGAGGATGATTCCAAAATGAGTGTAACGAAATAATGCCTTCGGTTTCGTTCGAACCCGGAACGAACTTGTATGGATTGAATGCTTTCAGAACATCGTCAGGTGGACGATGAGCATTCTAAGTGATGTGTCCTATAAAGGTAATCGTAGCCTCAAGCCTCATCAACCGGGAATGGCTAAAACAGGGGAGGTGCAGCAAAGCTTCGTGGGTAGCCCCCACTTGAGAGTAAGATTTACCCCTGTCTAGAGGTCCCTTTTTATTTCGGCTGTGTGTGGACGGTTTAGTAGCTACAACCGTCGGGGTTGTCTTATTTGGAACTGTTCAGTAAGGAACGGGTCCGGCTTTGTGTTGCAGGGGAGTTAGGGTGGCTCCTCGGTACGGTGATCTAGGCCACGTACTGTGACGGGCGGTACCCCAGTAGCCCTGCCATTGTATGGAATCCAAAATCCAATAAGTGCCGTACGAATTAGTTGTGCCCAACTATGTTGGAATGTGAGATGTAAGCATTTCAGCTATTTCTGTATTTTACTTGAAAACCCTAGACCCTATTATAATATCACTGGATTTCCTATCAAATGTTTTGGTTAGCGTAAGGTAAAAACTTTTCCATGTTTATGTGTGGGAAGTCTTACGTGATACCTTTCTTTCCAAAAGGTTTTTAAAGTTAAGCAACTTTAACCTGTTACTCACACCAGACCCATGTCTGACCCGGAGTTTATTTTTGTTTTTCATAAACTCTTGGGTACTCAAATTTTTATGAGTAGTCAAGGGATTCAGGTTAGAATTCTGGATTAGCTTTGACGATTTGTGGAGGAGCAATGGAGCAGGAGGCTTCTGCGTATAGCTATTGAGTATTCCGCTGTGTTTTCTTTGAGTTGTTGTATTATGTTGTATAACTAGACAGGTGTCTATAACTGTCTAGTATGAGTTGATTGTGCTGTGTATCTCTGATGTAAATGATACTATGTAATATTTATGTTATTAATATAATTTATTCGTTCCGCTGTGTTAGATTCTGATGTTGTTTCTTCTTCTCTTCTTTCTTTTCTTCTTCTATCCCTTTCTTTCTTATTTCATGACGCGATTTTCTGGGAGTGAAATTCGGGTCGTGACAATTATTATATATACATACATACATACATACATACATATATATATATATATTATAGTCGGTTATGCATTGATTAATGTTGATTTCCCCAGGTTTTGTTAATTCCAATTTAGTAGTGTGAAAATAGACCTGCAGCTACCTGTGAAACCACGTTTGCTGAATCAAGCCAGGGGAGTTTGTATGTTATTTTCATATTTTGCTGTTATGGTCCATTCTGTTCTCAGCCTTGAACTTTAATTATTTTTTCCTTTGTTTAAAATGAATTTAAACATGTATTGGTGTAGTTTTACATCTGAGAAAAATAAAAATGACAATAAACTTTGTGTATGTGCCTTGAGACTCTATCATGGATCATCATCATCATCATGCATATAAGTAATATTCACGGCATCATTTGGATGTCAGATATAGTTTGTCTCTCTTCTTTCAAACACATTTTTCATTCATATATCTATCAGAAACTCAAAATACTCAACCTTTAAATATATACATGTGGAAACGAACTTGTGTACATATTCAACGCATATCCAAGTCTTTTAAAGTTCTGTTTGTAACGTTGCATTATCTTCGGTGCCTAAAAAATAAACCTTATACTTGCATTTGCATGCCAATGTCAAACACTAAAGTCGGTTATCATCCGGTGCTTAACTAAAATAGCTGTATTATCTCACTTCGAAATGTACAATGATATACTATTTTACATGCATACAACGATGCTACCATGAAGACAATTTTAAACAAAACAAGCATCTCATGAAATATCAACTGGCATACATTTTAGTTTTATTAGAGTTAATCATAAAACTGGCTATGCTTTAAAAACTTATTGCAAGAGTGGGCTTAGTTACAAATTTACTAAATTTTAGAAGTGCAGAAATATAAATTCTAACCTAGCATTTGTGCAATTCATAATTGCTCAAGTGCAAAATTGAAAATTTGTTTGCACAATTTTAATGTGATCAAATACGAATCTTCAAACGAGACCTCTTTTTCGTAATAACTTTTCAAACAAAACTATTTTTTCAATATTTTTTTCTTTCTAAAAGCCTCTTTTTAAGACGAGTCCTCCTCTATATAAACGATGCTAAATTCTTAAACTTCTGTCGCTATCTGTCTCGTATACAAAACACCTATAACAATTAGATTTCTTAATTACATGAAGTAAATGTGTCAAATGAGCAACCTCTAAGCATCCTCTTTCACTAACGCTTTCGTGACAACCACCCTACACCTTCACCATCCAATATACATGAATAGTGCGCTACTATGATGTCCAACCGATGTAGAATGATTGTCGTTAGATTTCGATGATATAATATTTTAAAATTAAAAGAAGATTCAGAAAATATTGTTTATTTTGGTGGTATTATATTTTCAAGGAAAGAAGATTTATAAGATTCTTGAGATAACGACTTCAATATATTGTCTTTTCTACTATATTAAAGAAGGAAATGAATTATCTTCATGAAAAGGAGAGTGATTTGATGATTAAGTAATCAAACAATTCCCTAATCAGCTGGTTAAAGAAGAAATTGAAAAGTCGAATCGATAAACATTTTCCATATGAGCAGGAAAATTGATGAATCGTTGCTTTATAACCATAAATCAATTAATTCAACAATATATAATAATCTATATATAAAAATAGTCATTCTGTAGAGGTTAAAGTTATCATCTCAAGTTGTATTTCTTATTCGTCTTCTTGGCCTTTATTATCAATCTTGTAAAATTCTCTTTTCTTAGAATGTAATAAAATCTTCTTTTTCCAATGTGAACATACATTATCTCGCGATAGTGAAATAGTTATAAATCTATTTGTGAACTCCCTATTTGCTTTATTATGGGATTTTCTCTTTTGTATTCTCCCACTATTGTTTATTTTATTGCACTACAGTACGATCTTATTGCTTCCGCGTTTATTTCGATTGATTTACAGTCATTTGTGTAAAATTACCCCAACAATTGTCAACGTTGGAATGTGGAAAAGCAATTATAGAACCTGTATTGTATCTCATAGCGCATCAAATAAAATATAATGAACACCACATATATAAAATTGACAGGACGATAATAACTAAATGAACAACAAATATCAAAGTGCACGGTTTTACAGAGTTATACAAAATAGTAGTAAAGTTTATACAACTAGAAATAAACTCGAAATAATTGTCTCTAAATAAAATAGCCAACACCGTTTAGGTTCCATAGTGTCGCACAATGGAATAAGCAATAGTAAGCCATTTATAAATACGAGAAAGCACAAAATCCTACTGTCCATCTACATAGCACCTATCGCCCAAACCTGTTATCCAGTGTACTGATTTAAGAGTGTCCAAAATAATAATAAGATAAACATAAAACATCGAGTCAGTCAATTTGTCGTGAGCAATAAACATTCGTAAAATACTATAAAAGTCAATATAGTAAGGAACAAAGTATAAGAATCGTACCCGACATGTCCCTACATCCAAAGAGGAAGAAGGAAATGAAAATTGATTGAAGAACGAAAGAAAGGAATTTGTTTTAAATAAAAAAACATTTTCTATTCTTTCTTTGCAAACTGTCCATCTTAGTTCCTTATTAATTTTCAATCAAGTCAATCATCCCCCTTTCTTTGCGTGGTCGGGCAAGTTTTCGAGAATCTTCAAGAGTGGCTTGCACACTAGCCTACTCCAAGTGCGAAACTCAAAAGACCAAGAATCATGACAACCCGTGGATTAGTACTGATCCATGTCCATGGATCTGTACCGTCCCATAATGCTTGCCCAAAGTTGCTAGATAATTCATGCCATACAAAGTTAGAGTGGTCCTCAGCTAACACATGCCATATAAGATGGTTCGCAAGCTACTCATAATCTAAACGATCATGGATAAATCCAAGTTTTGAGACAACTAAATCAATTGCTTTTATCCGGCCATCGAACCATAAGATTCCCACGATCCAAGACTCATGCCAATGCATCTAAGCTTCACTAATGAAGGTACAAGCCATCCAAGCAACGTATAAGGATCAAATAAAGATTAAAAGTCATCTTATGAATCAGTACCGATCCATAAAGCATGGTTTGGTATCGATCCTTAAATTTTGTTGAGATGCCATGATCTTTTGAGAGTGGCTTCTTCAGAACATGGGAAAGAACATGGTTGGGAGAACTCCGTCAGCCTTCAACTATAAATAGAGGGTGATAGGCATTGTTTAGAGGATTTTTTTGCTTGCACTCTAAATTTATGTACTTCGGTTGTAATCTCTCGGGTTAATACTGATCCAAAGACTATCGAACAATAAGATCACCCTTGTAAAAACCATATAGCATCATAAACAAAGTTCATGTAGATGTAGGCCAATAATTAGCCGAACCACTATAATTGCTGTGTGTTGTTTTCCCTCATTTGTTCATTTACTGTCTTCACTTTATTCTTGTCTATATTCTTTTGGGTGTTTGTGCCAATGTTTGAATTTAATTTGAATTTGAATTTGAATTTAATTTCCCTCATTTGAGTTTAAATGTATGAGTGTATCAAATAAACTCATGTGTGCAATAATTACTTGTTAATATAGAGAAGGAAACCATTCATTTTTCTCTCTATAATTAATGCAATTAATTGAGGTTGGTTTTGCATTATTTGGGGAGAAAACCTTTCATTTCTTTCTCTTGAATTGAAATGAATGATGTATTAAATGTCATTAATGAGCAATTAATTTATACATGACATAAATATAAGTGTACTCAAGTGAATACTGCGTAAGTGCAATAAGCAAGAAGTGTACATAGTTAATGAGAACATACGTAGATGCTAGGATTTGCATCGTAACAGACTTATATCCCCTTTATATATGCTTTTGTTGTCCAAAAGTTTGATTTAAAAACATTTACACATAATGAAAGTAAAGTAGTGTATGAATAAAAAATACATGTATGTATGTATGTACGTATGTATATATGTATGTTTATATACATTAAAAGCATATCAGACAATCTTATAGGTTTTGAAATCTATTACCAACAATGAGTTTAGTTTTAATTAAGAAATGTTTGAAATTAAATATGACATTTATGTTGGAACTGGGCCAGCTTGCAATGAAAGTTATAGATGAATTTCAAAAAAAGTCATTATCGAATCTATATTCGGTCTACGAAGTCTAATTCATTTAGAACATTTCTAAATATTATTGAAATAAAATCATTTATTTTATTTAAATTCATAAATTATATAGTTTTATTTAATTTGTAAATATATGTATGTGTGTATCATATACGCATATATATATATGTGTGTGTGCATCTATAACATATCAATCCGTGCGAGGTATAACATGCCCATGTATAGATATTGAGATTTACATCGCAACAGACACGTTAGCACATCCAATATGCAAGCATATGTTGCCCAAATACATTTATGTATATAAACTATTATTTTATATAAATATTATATATATATATATATGTTAAGTTAGTTGAAATAATTATATATGTGTGTATGCATAATATATTTAAAATATATAAACAAATATTTGTATATATAACATAGTACAAATAAAATATAAATATTATGTATATACATATTATTATAATATATTGATTTAAATATATAAGTTATTTAAATAATAAAATATATATGTATATTTCATTAGCCGCGAATAATACGCGTATACATATACATATACATATACTAATAAAATAATTTTTTAACATATATACAAACATGCACAAATACATTTATAATATATATATATATAGATATATTAATTAACAAAATTATTCAAGATTTTTTTATTTCTTGGTCATGTGAATAGCTTAAAAAATTTATTATTATTTGTTCAATTTAAAATTCATTTTTTAATTAAATATTCATTTAGAATTAATAAAAATTAATATTGTGTCTCAGCCTTGAACTTAATCTGTTATTTCCCTCGTTTAAAATGAATTTGAATATATACTAGTATGGGTCGACATTTGAGAAAAAGCAAAAGTGACAATAAACTTTGTGTCTCTGTTTCTTAAGTCTTCATTATCTTTAATAATAGCTTATACTAAAACACTCAACCTCTATACTCATAACATCCAAGAGTATTAATAGATAATACCTACGAAGAATGAGGCTATATGGGGTACACACGTGAATATTAATCCTTTGGGCTAATACCGGTACGTATTTAAACATTGGAAAAATGAATCGTCTCTAGGTATGTAGTATAGGCATGGAGTAATAAACACATCTGCTTCCAAAATAGAACAATACACAATGTAAATAATAGAGATCATAAAGTCAATCGCAACGATAATATATAATACAAAATATATACACATATGTCTAATATACATTACAATAATATACACTCAAGAAACTATACAATAAACGATGATAATCTATAATGTTAAATGTCTAATCTCCTCTATGCTCAGAACTCCGATCAACTGTCCCTATATTCGAAATATCTCGAACTGACCCAAGTATTATATAAATAATAAACGGATTGGACTATATCTAAATCCAGGGTCAATAAACATTTGAAACTCTGTATATCTCATATAATTCCAAATATCATATAATGTAGAACGCCGCGAAACCCAGTATAAAAATGTCATTACCCAAGTAAAAATCATCAAATCACAAAGCATCAAACATCAAAAAGGTGAACCATCCATATCCAGAAATCATTATCAAAATCCATAATCATCAATAATGAGATATCCTCGAGTATAGTTAGGTTAGAACACAGTAATGTGGAAACATATCTCTCAATCATATTGCAAAATATCATCATAAAATCCTAGAAATAAATAAAAGGTTTGAACTGGCCCTGGTAATGCCCAAGTAAAATTAATAATGAGTAGGTCGTCATGTGACTCACCGCAGCGAGCCTCCACAAATCCCCGATGTGTGAGTTTCATCTTCTTACAATGAATAATTCTATAAATATCGTAATAGCATCCTTACCATCGCCTAATACTCAAATGTTTATTCACCGCTTATACACTCCACTCAATCACCATAATATTCTATATAACGAGTCCAAAAAATAAACAGAAAAATATTAACGAATGCCCCATAACAAATGGTATTATAACTTCATTTATACAGATTTCTCATCACATGGTATGAAGTATCATAAAATCAAATAGAAGAATGTCATCACCATATGAAATCACATCAACATTAGCTAACCAAAATAGATATGGTAAATCACTTATATAATCTCATTCAATATATAAGAAAAGAGAAATCAAAAAATATAGAATATATATATATATATATATATATATATATATATATATCTCAGTTTAATTCATAAATGAAGTAATAATAAACTTTAACAAAATATTTCTTCAATAAATTGAAATAAATGTGCATATATACATATATATAGCATTCAAATTCCTTAATGAATCAAATATAATTTATAAAAAATATTGTGTCATTTGGTATAGTTAAATTCTATTTCGAAATAATTTATAACTTCCAAAATCACTTTATACATCAATAATAATAATGGAAACTATTTCATAATTTTCTATAACTAAATAATGCTATAAAATAAATTTACGCATCACCAAAATAATTCTTTTCATTTCAAACCATAATTTATAATTCAAACCTTCACTATATATTTAAAATCTCAAAGAGCATATTAAAAATAATCTAATATCACTTTAAATTTATTTAATAATCTACTGTAATTAAGTACTATTTTGAAATAAATTTATAAATTATAGAATAAATTATATTTATTTCAAACCATATAATATAATTCAATCTTTACTTTATATAATATATACATAATATAAATAAATTATGCAAGTTAAAATGCAAGCGGACAACATCTCTTTTGCATTTTAGACATCCAACAAAAACAAAACACGACTATCAAACATCAAATAACATCCAATATCACAACAATCCCAAACAATCAATTAAACCAAATGATTCAACTAAACAATTCAATATATATATGTGTGTGTGTGTGTGTGTGTGTGTGTGTGTGCGCGCGCGCACGTGTGTGTGTATGCATCCAATTTCATCTGAATCAATTTCATGTCTTAAGATAATAGTTGTGAGTAAAAATAATTTACTTGCATAAATTCCAAGTGGAAACCCCTACCACGTGTCGCAGCCAAGCTAAGATCGTCGACATAAGCGCAGCTACTCCATCGTCACTGTTGCCAGCATCATATCATGCGCATCAATCACCAAAGTCATAGCTTTTACCCCTTCGTAGCATCACAACTACACTTTCATTGCCTCAAACCACTACAGCAGCTCCACGCCAAGACACAAATGCACCGCCAGCTCAAAAATCATGTACCCAAAAGTCACGCGCATTATAAAATCAAATTCACCTGACACTGTTCCTACATGCATCCTTAAACACATTGCCTTCTCCTCATCAATTGCCAGGTACGCAAGCACAAGAGTCTGGTCGCGGTTGCCTACCATGCCAGCACGCTCCAGGTCGTCGCCATCAATTCCATTCACATGCACCTTTCATCATTTGGCCTTCCTTTGCTTTACCTGCCTCCATCACTGATGCTAGTTTGAATTTGCTTTTGAACTGCTCATGACAATCGCCTTTTTATCATCGTATGCAACCCAGCTGCGGCTTTTCCCTATGTGTCACCATTTTTTCCTCTTATGTGATTGCGATTTCAATTTCTTGGTTAGGGCTGATAACTAATAAGGGATATGGCTTGCTTGAGAAGTAGAAGAGAGAGGTATCGGTAAAGAATGATCTAGAGAGGAAAAGAAATGGATAAGGAAAATGAGTTTGGGCTTGGGCTTTAACTTTTTACTCAATATTGTTCCCACTATATTTTGGATTTCCCCAAAAGAGAATTATTTGTTTCAATACTCACTCGTTGTTAGTTAACAATTCTAATGATTAGATTATATGCTTAATTCTAATAGGAAATAAAATAGTAAAATGATTATTCATCGAATGACTATTCATCTATTTTCTGTTTTTCTGTTAAATCAAAAAAATAAAATAATTCGAATTCTATAAGGTTGAATAAAATAGAAATTAACCTCATTCAAATTTAACTTTTAATTCTCAACATTTATTTATAAATATATTTCAATTCAATTCAATTCAACACTTTTAAAATATTTTTTATTTAATTTAAAATAATGTTTTTGATTTTAATAAATTGTTCAAGAAGGATTTATTAATTTAATTCGATTTATTAAAACAAAATCTTTTATTAAATATAATTTAATTAACTAAAAAAATTAATTTCAAAATTTTAATTATAAAAAATCGAATTCAAACAATTTTTACTTAATTAAATTGGTTTGATTTATAGTGTAGAACTCGGGTTTGTTATAGACTCCCTCACAAAAATTGTGTCACTATAGTTTTTTATAGGAGACACATCATATACAACTCATACCTTGACTTTCTTCACATTCAACACTCTTTTATCAAACTCAACAACTCGATCCTCTATGTGGCTTTTTTCTCCAATTCTCTTATCGTATGCTATAATTTAAATAGATTTAATTCATTACTTTCTATTTTTGCATACAATAAAAATATTGTGAAAATTTTCTAGGTATTGGATTTTTAGGAAATTTTTGATAGAGTGTCCTTTTGTACAGAGAACGTTTCGAAAAATCAAAACACAATATAATTAAATGATATACATCTCAAAAGAGGCATCCCGAAACATGGAAAACAACATAATATTGCAATATATATCATAAAATCATACCTTGTAGTTAGCATTTTAGCGAGCTATTTTGTTTTAACATGAGCGAAAGCAAGCCAACATAGTCAAAAATATCCAATTATGCTCCAATTGTACTTATACTTAACTTAATTTGAAGATCAGTCACATATGAAAAGTTTAACAATTATACATTCATTTTGAGGACTATAGTAAATTGGTGCTTCCGGTTCTATAACATTAACCATACAAATAACCTTTTTTTTTACATCCGAACATTTGAAAACCAATTATCTAACTGTCCCTATCCAAATCTTTTGGCAAAGTGCGTTCCTTCTTCATTCATTACTTGATCAACTATAACTTGAGAGACAAACAAAATTTATAAATAAGAAGTGATACCAATTTCTACTATGTACATGCAGTGATCCATGTAAATATACATAATTTTTTTATATTAAATCATAGGTAGTTGTAGTAAAATTCTGCAATCGTCAAAGTCCTAGATATAAATTTAATAAAAAAATTCTGACAGTTGGAGTTTAATGAACTTTGAACAATTGAAGAAGGATATAATTTTACTTTTAGAAGAGGCTACAATGTAAACGTTATTTGCAAACTAAGGTAAAGTGTGTGATAACTTCTTTCTTTTTCATGCAAAATCCTTAGTTGCATAATATCCTATATTAGAACAAATAAATAGAAGTTGAAGTGATATGGATATTTAGCCATGAGAAGTTTATGGTTAAAGTATATTTCATAGTTTCAGAAATCAGATAGCGAGTTGTAAACCTGGATGGGGATTGACACAACTATTTTTGAATGCAACATATAAACAATTAATGAGTTAGGTACCCAAATATTCAAATCATCATGCAAATACATCATGTAGATCTAAGATTCCATGGTCCATGATTTAATTAATCCACTTTGATGCAAAACATATGAATTACAATGACTCTATAAGTGCTTTTTCTGTACCTAACTTTCACATTATAAACTGTTTGTTGTTTAAGCTAATAAAATATTGGTATTTTCATCGTATGCTTTATAATAGTCAGATTTTTGTTTCAAAATCAAACATCACTAAAATGTAATTTTCAAAACATTATGTTATTTTATCTTGAAAACATAAAGTACGTCCCAAATATTATTTATAATACTTCAAGAATCTCTACACTTTACTTATCCAAAATAGAAGTTCTTTTTTGAAAAACATTATGTTGAAATGTCTTATGGCAGTGTTTAGGAATCCCTATTGATAACGTTGGTCAGCACATCGATCAAAATTCTTAAAGTATTTGACAGACATCAACACCAAAAATTTAACTACTACAATAGTTTTCAATCACTTTATAAAATCAAATTCATATTTTATTAAATCACATGCTTATTTAAATAAAACCATTTATTTTTAAAGTTCATATATACATTAAATTCAATAACCATTAACATCAATACAAATCATCATACATCATAATATCAGATAACCAAATGCCTTTAGCAAATAGCTATTTATCAATATCCGCTGAGCACTCTGATCACTTCTGGATCTTCTACTCAACTTGCTACACAGAGTATTCACCTCCTCTAATGCCGACACTTCTGGTCTGGCTAACAACTCATTATTTCACTATCCCATCGATAACTTAAATTCTACACAAAACAGACGCATACAGAAGAGGTAAAGATAAGGAATATATATATATATATATATATATATATATAGTAGGAAAAATATCAAATACATCCCTAGATGATTACCTCAGTAATCATCATATACTTCTATTATCCCTTTATTATAGAGCACACTCAAGGATACAAGGATTTAAGTCAGTCTAAGGTCAAGACTCGTGCCTTTTATATATAATATGTATTGTTCTGAACCTTGCTCTGTTACCAAAATGAAACATCTCACCACCATACCCATAATATCGAAGGGTATTACTAGGTAATACCATCAAATAATATGAAGAATGAGGCTATATAAGGTACATACGTGAATATTTCCTTAGGCCAACACTGTTATATATTTAACATCAAATAAACGACTAGCCAATACGTATGCAATAACGACGTAGAGAATAAAAACATGTGCCTCCAAGATAGAGCAGTACACAATATACAATAAATAACAGAGATCACAGTGATAATATACAATACGTATGTCCAATATACATCACAATAATATACACTCAAGAGACTATACAATATATGATGATAATCTTGTGACGACCCGCCCTTCTACTCCCCGAAAGACGTATCATCAATAAGAAAATAAAGGGATAAAAATAGAAAAGAATGGAAAGAAAGGAATAACAACATCAGAATATCACAGCGGAACGGAACAAAATATAATACATCACATAACTATTACATAGTTTTACATATATCAGAGTTATACAATATCATACACATGACAGTCATATATACATATGTTAATACATACATCAGAGATACAACATACACTAACTAACACAGCGGAACTAGATAGATATATACGTCTGGACTCCTGCTCCAAGCTCCTTCAGAACTCAACAATCCAAAACCTATCACTTGGTTACTCATAAAAATTTGAGTACCCAAGAGTTTATGAAAAACAAAATATAAACTCCGGGGCAGACATGGGTCTGGTATGAGTAAACGGTTTAAAGTTGTTTAACTTTGAAAAACATTTGAAAATAAAGGTATCATGTAAGACTTCCCACACATAAATACGGGTAAGTTTTTACCTTACGCTAACCAAAACATTTTACAGGAAATCCAGTGATATTATAATAGCGTCTGGGGTTTTCAAGTAAATAGAAAATAGCCGAAATTGTTACATCTATTAAATTCCAGCTACTAGCCACAAAAGTGGGCAATACAAATCAAAACTGTAGGGTCTCGTAGGGAAAATGGGTTTCCATCAATGGCAGGGCTACTGGGGTACCGCCCGTCACAGTACGGGGCCTAGATCACCGTACCGAGGAGCCACCCTAACTCTCCTACAACATAAGGCCGGAACCATTCCTTACTGAACAGTCCCGAACAAGATAACCCCGGCAGTCGTTGCAATCAATTGCCACACACAGCCGAAATAAAAAGGAACATCTAGACCGGGGTATATCTCGTCCTGCTTGGGCATGACCCACCTAACCTTGCTGCACATCCCCTGTTTTAGCCATTCTCGGATGATGAGGCTTGAGGCTGCGATTACCTTTATAGAACATATCTCTTAGAATGCTCATCGTTCGCCTGACGATGTGCTGAAAGCATTCAATCCATACAAGTTCGTTCCGGGTTAACGACGATAACCCTTGCATTCTGAAACACCATCTCGACCTTCACTTGAGATGTCACGACTTATCGTTTAATTTGGATCGATGTGGTTTCCGGATAATCATAAATGACATCCGATCCCGGTCTCCTTGAAATCCAAACGCCATTTTAAAGGCCAAGTTGTTTATTAGTTTTAAACAGTTTAATTCAACACTTTGAATTTAAATAACATTTATCACAGATAAATCATGCATAATCATCATAGATATATCAAGAGCATATCATAGAACATCACAGTATATCACCAAATAACTATCACAAATCAGATATTCTACTCATACAACATTCATAAGCAATCAACTTTAATTCTTATTGTAATTAATTTAATTTAAATCGATTACTTGAGAATTAATCTCTTTACCCTGTTTAATTAATGATTAATTAATTAATTACTTATTTCTTTTCAAATCATTTAATTTAATTAATCATTTCTTAATCAATTATTAAGTCTTAATTGCTTAATTACTTGCCCTTAATCATTAATTAATAACTTTAATTATTAAATAATAAAACATAATTATCCATTTATTAACCATTAATTACTTAATTAATCAATTATTAGTTCTTAATTAAATTACTTAATTAATTAACTACAAATCATTAATTAATTCAAACTCTAATTACAATTAAAATGTAATTATTTTTAATTTCTTTCTAGAATAATTAATCAATTACCATTCATTTTAATTAACAATTTAAAAGAAATCTTCTTTAACCTTGAAAATTAAATTACTACTAACTACAAAACTTAGTGTTAATTAACTTTATACTTAACTTAAATTAATTACTTAATTAAAATAATAATTAAGTGTTGAAAACATTGTTAAGTATTAACTAAATAATTAAAACTTGTATTTAAGTTTTTAACTTAAGTTGTTAAACATTTATTAAATTTACAATGCTTAAAATCCTGTTGAAACACAAATTTACTTAACTATATTTCTTTTAGTTTTAAACTGCAGTTTTGAAATAAAACCACCCGAGACTCTTCTGCGTTTAACTCGAGTAATACTTCGAGTTCTTCATCAACATCCCCGAGACACTCACCCAATCTTAAGAAACCCTTCTTCTTCTCTCTCCTTTCATTTATTTTATATTTCCAGTAAGTTAAAGTTTAAACTAATTATAGATTAAAGCATCAGATCACTCACTCACGAACTCGACCTAAAAACCGAAGAAATCACCCAACTTTCTCGAGCACGACTCAAGACACATGCCATTAACGTCGCTGACACCTAAGCCATGCCGTACATGTGCACGGTGGCGTGCGAAGCTCCGGTGAACTCCCAAGACCAGCAGCAAGTCACTAAATCCCCATAAACTCGAAAACTAGACTCGAATCACTTTCAAAAATTTCAAATCGAAAAATAGCCTTCTGCTCAAAACTGAAGCTCAACCAACACGAGCATAACCACCTCGCCACCGCCGCACAGACCACTTGCGGTGCCCAAACTTCGCCCACACGACGACAACACGGAAAGCTACCAACCTCCAAAAACTCGTGCAACTCGATCACGCATTGATGACGAACTCGACACATTTCTGACATGACCAAAACCTAAGAACAAAAACCTAAAATGAATTCGTTCCTTTAATTTATGCAATGGAAAATTTTCCTGATAATTTTCACGAAATCACAGATGCTTAAACTTGCTTCAACATAAATTTCAACAATTAGAATCGATTCGATTGTCAGAAATTTGTAAAAATGCAATTTTTATTCAAATACAAACTGCTCTCAAAATACTGAATTAAAAATCTCCATTTTTGTTTTAAAAATCATAAATTTCAGTAAGGATTCAAGATATAAACTTGAATTAGCTTTTTATATCAAACGAATTTACAAGAGTATTGTTTGATTTCCTGTAAACATGGTTTCCAGGGTTACTGTCTCTCCAACATGCTTAAAACAGATTTTAAAAATCTTGGTTTAGGTTTTAAACATCTTGTTTGTTAAAAATTCTAAAACTTATCATGATTAGATGAAAAATATTTGAGTTTAGGAAAAAAATACGCATCTGTAACAAATAACAGAGATATACATAGCAACACATAATTTTATACAAGACTAAAGCATACACAATACCACATAATCATTAAATCATCTTTATTGTTTTAATTTAAACTTTAAAGCTTTTAAGTTGATGTTTACTCACCTGCAAGATTCGGAACAAAGAACACTCTGATGTTTTTTGAATCTGCAGTATGAATCTGCTTGAATTTCTGTCCTATTCTTGTTTTGAATTCAATTTGATTTTACTTCCTTTTTCTTCTTTTTGTTTTCTTAGGTTTTCTTATATGATTGCCGAATGAACTAAAACAAAAAGATGGACGCATACATATATAGAAGAAAGTAGATTGTGTAATAAGGAAGGTGTCATCTGGTTATGTTATTTCCTTATCTTTGTTTTATTTTGACCAGATTTTATAAATATTTTGAAATGACAAAATATTAGGCTGAGATGATGGCATTAAATGTTTAGGTTTCCTAATATGTTTACATATTATTATCACCTTTTTCTGTATATAGATATATGTATGTGACTATACACTTTGCAGGTAAGCTTTGGCTTGTGAATGAAGATATTTGTTTTGTTATTTTCTAGATTGAACTCATGTACATATTTGTCTCAGGTTTTACATTACAGTTGCAGGCAAACACTTGGTCTTTGTGAGTGAAGATATTTTATATGTAAATATTTGTTTTGTTAACTTCTAGTTTTCCCAACATACAGCATATGTTTGTGTTTCACTTAATTCTTGTTTGTAATTACATTTTTATTTTTATTTTATTTGTATTTTAACTATCAATATTTAAATTATGTTCATATGGTTTTACTTATACTTTATACTTAAATTTTATATTGATAGAATTTGATGTTATTTC
The DNA here is from genome assembly GCA_030765085.1 of Allium cepa. Classification (NCBI taxonomy): domain Eukaryota; kingdom Viridiplantae; phylum Streptophyta; class Magnoliopsida; order Asparagales; family Amaryllidaceae; genus Allium; species Allium cepa. The sequence continues at coordinate 657,663,529 of CM060938.1, read as the reverse complement.
CAACATTATCATCCATATATTTTTTTTTATCAAATGTTAACAAGGTAAAGTATTTTAATTCAATTATATAAGGTAAATTTTATTTTAAACATTATTAAAAGATTTTATTTTAAATTTTCAAATCAAATTTTCCCTTTTCAAAATACAGATCTATATAAACAAATGGCAATATTTCCAAAAGTCTTATTCATTTTAAAATATTAAGTTTACTTTTTATTTAATTAGGTTGAATATTTATTAAAATAATGCTGCCAAAATCCAGGGTCGTTACATTCCTCCCCCCATTAAAAGAATTTCGTCCTCGAAATTTAAAACAAAAGATAATTCAAAAGCTTTTATATCAACCATTTAAACACACATATCATTCATACATTAGCAAACAACCGAACAGTCTATCCTAACAAACATCATCACCTATCTGGACACAAATCCGGATAAGCTTTCCTAAAACTATCCAGAGTTTCCCAGGTGCAATTTCTAGGATCCTCACTCCACTGCACTTTGACAAGCTTCACTACTTTGCTCCTGAGTTGCCTCTCGTCTTGATCAACAATGCGAATTGTATTCCTGACTACAGTCAAATTCGGTTCGACCTCCAAATCTTCCTGAACTACTGGTTTTACAACTAATGATGGATCATGAACAAACTTCCTTAGATGTGATACATGGAATACATTATGAATTCCAGACATCTATTCTGGCAATTCAATTCTGTAAGCTACAACTCCAATCCTTTCCAATACCCGAAATGGTCCAATATATCTCGGGGCAAGTTTTCCCGTCTTTCCGAATCTAATAGCTCCTTTAATCGGGGAAACTTTGACAAAAAATAAATCACCAATCTCAAATTCTAATTATATCCTTCTCTTATCTGCGTACTTCTACTGACGGTCCTGAGCAGCTCTCACCCCTTTACCTTGATAAGCTCAACTTTAGCAGATGCTTCACGAATCAAATCTGGCCCAAACACAAGACAATCTTTTGACTCTATCCAACATGATGGGGATTTACACGGTCTTCCATACAATGCTTCATAAGGTGCCATCTTAATACTAGCTTGGTAACTGTTATTATAGGAGAATTCCACTAAATGAAGATGGTCTTCCCAAAGTCCACCAAAATCCGAAAACACAATCTCGCAGCATATCCTTCAGAATACGGTTCAGTCTCTCCGTCTGTCCATCTATCTGAGGATGATAGGCTGTACTTAATCTCAAACTCGTTCCTAAAGCTGATTGTAGAGCCTCCTAGAATTCGCTGGTAAAGATAGGATCACGATCACTTACTATGCTGACAGGAACACCATGCAATCTGACTATCTCTCTCAAAAAATCTCTGCCAGAGAAATTGCAGCACGAGTTGCCTTAACTGGTATAAAATGGACACTCTTAGTTAACCGATCCACAATAACCCATATTCCATAGTTTCCTTTCTTGGTTCTAGGCAAATCGTCGATAAAATCCATCAAAATCATCTCCCATTTCCATTCTGGGACTTCCAAAGGCTGCAACAGACCGGCTGACTTCTATTCATCTCTTTTCACTTGCTGACAGATAGCATAACTATTTACGAAAACAGCTACATCCCTCTTCATGCTCGGCCACCAGAAAATTCTTCTCATATCTTTATATATTTTAGAGATTCCTAGGTGAATATTTAGCTGGAGCGATGGCACTCAGCTAAGACTTCTTGCCTCAATCCATCTATATTAGGCACACACAAATGACCATTAATCCTCAAAACACCTTGAAATCAAAATACCGACCATCTTTAGTTCCAGAATTAGTTCCCCAAAAGATCTATCCTCCATTTGCTTACTAATGATTCTGTCCTGGAGAGATGGAATAACTTCCAAAAGAGACAAAACTGCATTCCTGCTAAGAGCATCAGCCACAACATTCGCCTTTCCCTAGGTATACAGAATATCCAAATCATAAGATGCCAGAAACTCGACCCATCGCCGCTGCCTCAGATTAAGATCCTTTTGAGAGAAAAGATACTTCAATGGTTTGTAATCCGTGAATAACTCAAACTTCTCTCCCAAGAGATAATGTCTCCAAATCTTCAAAGCAAAAACAATGGCTAACAATTCAAGATCGTGCATAGCGTAGTTCCTTTCATGTGGCTTTAATTGCTTACTCGCATACGCAATTACTCTTCCATCCTGCATCAACGCTGCTCCTAGACCAACTATACAAGCATCCGTATATACTTCAAATTTGCTCTTCCCAACCGGAATAGCTAGCACTAGTGCATTGGTTATCCTCGTCTTCAACTCTCGGAAATCTTCTTCACACTGGGGTGTCCATTTGAATTTAGCTCCTTTCCTTGTCAACTTGGTCAGATGCAAAGAAATCTTGGAATAATCCTAGATAAACTTCCTGTAGTAGCCAGCTAAACCCAGAAAACTGCGAAATTTCATCGGTGACTTCGGTTGCTTCCATTCCAGAATAATCTCCACCTTCGTTGGATCTACAGATATACCTTTACCAAAAACAATGTGCCTCAAAAAATTTTACTTCCGATTTCCAAAAATGGCACATAGAAAACTTCGCCTTCAAAACATGTCTCCTCAGTGCCTCCAACACTATTCAAATGCTGCTTGTGCTCTTCTTCCGACTTAGAATAGACCAGAATATCATCGATGAATACCAGAAAAAACTTATTCAGTTCTTAAAAATCCACACAGAACCTTAGCGATCCATCCGATTTAATGACAAACACTGCAACAGAACCCCAACAAGAAAAACTGGGCCTGATCAATCCCTTCTCCAAAAGATCCCGAGTCTGCTTAATTAACTCTTCTCTCTCCCTAGGAGCCATCCTCCTACTAGGCTAAATCACTGGCACTTCTCCTGGAATCAAATCAATACGAAACTCTATCTCCCGATGTGGAGGCTAACACTTAACTTCCTCAAATACATCAGGAAAATCTTAGACCACATCGACATCTTCAATCTTTTCTTGAGAAGTCTTAACTCCATGTAAAAGACTACTCAAGTGAATCCCAGAATTATCACACGTCACTTTGGCAATCCTACCCAAATCAGTTTCCAGCAAAACCGTTCTCTCATCACAATTCAGAAGAGCCTTATATTTATCGAGCCAATCCATCGAAGAAATGGATCCACTCTACTACCTCTAAAATTACCTCAAGGAAAAATACTAACCAGAAATCTCCTTGACGGCACACAGAACACTCCGAGCTGCACTGCTGACTCAGATGCCAAAGACTTCCTATCCAAAGCTCTTCGAGGAACTCGGACCTCGAACCAAACAAAAACATCCTGCCGAACTCAGCCATGACACCGAAGCAGACATACTTCCTTAACTTGTTCCAAAGAAACATCTTCGGAGACATCCATAGTCACCGTGTCTCATCACACATCTACTACATCCTGAGGTATCAAGATATCATGACTTGCTTACGTCCAACCGACAGATCCAAACTCTAGCTCATCCAAACTTACACTTCAAAGATGAACTCCGAACCTTAACAGGTTTCCTTCAGAGATCGATGAAATCCTTACACCACCCAAAGTTCACTCGAGACGGTAATAGGTCTACAATCTCGACATATACACTTCCAACCTCAAACATTCAAACTCCAACCATTGGTAGTCGTGATACACACACCACTACCATATCTACCTTTATAACTTATATTGGAAAACCAGAACAGGTAACCCAACAAATAGGTAGAAATATATATATATATATATATATATATATATATATATATATCAAAAATTACAAATACGCTCTCTCAAGAAAGAAATCACTCAAGAGCCTAGGTATTCGCTCAACCTAGCGCTCTGAAGCTAACTGTGACGACCCGCCCTTCTACTCCCATAAAGACGTATCATCAATAAGAAAAAAAAAGGATAGAAATAGAAAAGAATGGAAAGAAAGGAATAACAACATCAGAATCTCACAGCGGAACAGAACAAAATATAATACATCACATAACTATTTCATAGTTTTACATATATCAGAGTTATACAATATCATACACATGACAGTCATATATACATATGTCAATACATACATCAGAGATACAACATACACTAACTAACACAACGGAACTACATAGATATATACGTCTGGACTCCTGCTCCAAGCTCCTTCAGAACTAAACAATCCAAAACCTATCACTTGGCTACTCATAAAAATTTAAGTACCCAAGAGTTTATGAAAAACAAAATATAAACACCGGGTCAGACATGGGTTTGGTATGAGTAAACGGTTTAAAATTGTTTAACTTTGAAAAAAAAATTGAAAATAAAGGTATCACGTAAGACTCTCCACACATAAATACGGGTAAGTTTTTACCTTACGCTAACCAAAACATTTTATAGGAAATCCAGTGATATTATAATAGTGTCTAGGGTTTTCAAGTAAATAGACAATAGCCGAAATTGTTACATCTATTAAATTCCAGCTACTAGCCACAAAAGTGGGTATTACAAATCAAAACCATAGGGTCTCGTAGGGAAAATGGGTTTCCATCAATGGCGGGGCTACTGGGGTACGCCCGTCACAGTACGAGGCCTAGATCACCGTACCGAGGAGCCACCCTAACTCCCCTGCAACACAAGGCTGGAACCATTCCTTACTGAACAGTCCCGAACAAGATAACCCCAGCAGTTGTTGCAATCAATTGCCACACATAGCCGAAAAAAAAATGACATCTATACAGGGGTATATCTCGTCCTGCTTGGGCATGACCCACCTAACCTTGCTGCACATCCCCTGTTTTAGCCACTCCCGGTTGATGAGGCTTGAGGCTGCGATTACCTTTATAGAACATATCTCTTAGAATCCTCATCGTCCACTTGACGATGTGCTGAAAGCGTTCAATCCATACAAGTTCATTCCGGGTTCGAACGAAACCGAAGGCATTATCTCGTTACACTCATTTTGGAATCACCCTCAGAGTTAACGATGATAACCATTGCATTCTGAAACACCATCTCGACCTTCACTTGAGATGTCACGACTTATCGTGTAAAGACCCGTAAATCCGTACTCCTTGAATAGACACTAATCTCCTTTGTTTAATTCAAGATGAACGAAAATACGAACTCTTAGGGGTTTTAAGAAAAATTTAAGAAAAGAAGAAGAGAGAAAAGAAAATAGGGATAGGGAAAAGAAGATAGAAAATTTTAAAATAGAAGGAAAAGAGAATAGAACGGAAACGGGAATAGAAAATAGAAAAACAGAAGAAAATAGGACGGAACAGAAAACAACAAAACAACAACAGAATCTCACAATTCGCAACGGAACAACATATAATAATAAATAAATAATCTTTAAACAAAGAACTATATCAGTTATTACATTACATTTCATTTCATTACATCATCATATCATATCATCAGAGTATACAATATCAAACAAACAGCGGAAAAAGAATACTATATAAACTAGTAATACGCCATGCCATCCAGCTTGCCTCCAGCAACTCCAGAATATCCTGATAAACCTTACTCTTGACTGCCCGTGTGAAAATTGGTGGGCACCCAGAGTTTAGGAAGGAAAACAATAAACTCCAAGTCAGTCATGTGACTGGTGTGAGAACTCAAAACAGTTTATTTATCTTTGAAATCAAAAATAGAGGAATATTTTTATTTCAATTCGCAATGCTTTTAAAAATGAGACTACCATAAGGCCTCCCGCACACACACACACAATGCAAACGCAGAATCGGAGGAGATTTCTCCTTATGATAGTCAAAGATGCTTGATACGCATTAAAAAGAAGCATTTGATATTATTACTAGTGCATAGTGTAGAGAAAAATTCATTTCGAAAGTAGAATATAAATCTTAGCCAGCATAGACATTTCGAACTATGCCTACTATAACTAACTATGTTCAATAGCAGGTTACCGCCACATTCCATAGCAGGTTATACAACTAAAACCGTACAAGTCACGTATTGTTTCTTTGGATTTCCAACAAATGGTCAGGCCAAGGAACTTCCCATTGCCACATGAGAATGCCTCTGGAAAGACATCCCCGAGAACCAAACCGGAACTCTGCCAACACAAGGCCGGGTTACCCCTAACTGGGTAACTACTGACACGAGCACGCCATTCCCCGATCGTAAACGACCTTTCTCACGGGATCCCGAAAACCAACAACCACAAAGTAATAAATTCGTAGTAACCACATAGGTTAAATATCTGGGCTCCATACCATGATACCACCTCTATCCAGAAGGAAATGTACATACCCTAAAGGGTGCTACCCCTCATAACCTTGCTGCATCTTTCCTGTTTTGACCATTTCCGGGGTGTGAGGCTCGACGAAGTCACGTCCACAAAAACATACTTTATACAAAAGCCATGCTTTGGGTCAACAAATGATCAACACAATGATCACTAAGATAGACGATGAAATAAACGATCCTATCACAATAATCAACACAATGATCATTTCAGCAACACTCAGCATGTCACATTACCAAATTGGGAATATATCGCTGATAACTTCAACTATATAACCTCTGAGCTCTTACGTCTCAGAGAAGGGTGTTAAGCTAAAAGAATAAATTCTCCGCCACCAACAGAAATATATTTGAATGAAATCGGCTTTATATCTCAACTTGTAATGTCAGACACACAATCCATACAAGTCTGTTCCGGGCTTGAACAAAACCGAAGGCACTTACAAAGAAGTCCTTGCAATCCGGATATTCACAATCCTGATCGGATTTCCCATCACTTAGGGAGTCTCTATACCATTGCAACTCAGTGCAGAGACAATCGATAGGTCATCCTATCGCTCTCGCAAATACCGGGTCTTCAACACCGATCTTCAATGCAATTATAACGACGTATCACATATTCGGAATGGGTTATACGACCCCATGGTCCTTTCCCGGTTAACCCGAATAGTGAGCGCTTATTCAAAAATTAGTGTAGCATTTACATTTAAACAAATCACATCAATTACCCATTCAAAGGGAAATATTGATAGTCGGTTATTGAACTATCACTGGATATGCACTCATCACCAGTTTCCAAATAATTTTCCAATTATTTACTTTCCAAAATATCTTTACAAGATATATAATTTTCACACCTCAAAAATAAATCAATATTTATTTTTAAACCAATTCTCTTTTTCATTCATAAATTCCATAGTGAATTTATAATCCAAAATATCTATGAATATTCAATTTCGATTATTCATTTCAATTTATCTTCAAAAAGATAAATTCTCTAATATTCACTTTATATTGGGAAAAACATTTCCATACTTATTTATTCATAAGTAATTCACAAATTTTATTTATTTTCAACACTTGGAAAATATTCAATATACTTAAATCGAAATTAAGTATATATTTCATTCTTTAAGGAAATCATTCTCTTAAACATATTTATTTGGGCCAAAACGAATGTTGCGTAAAACATTGTTACGACAACCCAAAATCACTAGTATAGGGATTCGAAATTAAAATAGATATATAAATCCCAATACTATACAAAACATTTCCTTTCGGAAATCATTTACTATAACAACGGTGTTATAGTCCATTATTTCCTTCTATTTCTCGAAAACGTCTATTTCAACAATAAATGTTGAAATCTATGGTTTCGAATCTCAACACATTTTAAAACATCGTTAGATCGTTTTAATTCTATTTAAAACATCCAAATCGAAAACAATTTCTTTAACGTGTTATTCACTATTCAAAAACGTGAATATACTTTGTTAACAAATTTCATCCTTTTATTCATTTTAATTCAAAGGGTTATTCACTATTCAAAAATGTGAATATAACTCCACTTATAGGTTTTAACAAATTTCCTTGTCAAAATAAGTCATTTGCGAATTTATAAAACAACGTTTATAAATTCCATTTCTATTTATTTATAAAAACTTCCTTTTTATAAATTCTTTTATAAATCTATTTCAGTTTATAACTCAATTATAAACTAAAAGTTCATATTATAAGTTAAAGGCTTATAAAACGATTATTTTACAAAGATCGTTCTTTTAAACTTCCCAAATTATAAATCTTATAACTTATAAGATTTCAATGATTTATTCAAAACTATTCTTTTAATAACTTCACAAATTTATAAATCTTACTATTTATAAATTTTATTTATAACTTCACCATTTATATTCTATAAATTTCATTCATTTATGAAATTCGTTTTCACTTCATTCAAACACTTATAAAAACTCGTTTTATAATTTCAATATTCCAATTTATAAATATCCATTTATAAATCTCTTAATATAAATCAATTTATATTATTCTTTAAAACGTCTTTAATCTCCTTTATTATTTCACCGTTTTGATTCATAAAATAATTAAATTTTATAAATCCTATATTTAAACTTTTCACAATAAATTCTAAAATCCCGATTAAACTATTTTATAAATCATTAGCATCATATTCTCAAAAGTCAGTTTTTAACTATTTTTTTTTCTCAAAAATCATAATTTTTATAACTTTAAAAATTATAACGTTTATTTATTTAAAATGGATCAATTCCAAAATTATTTTATAAATGTATACTTTCAAAAATCACTTTGAAATCATTTTAAAATTCCAAATTTGGTCCAATGATGCTACACACCAAATAGTCAATCACGACTACAACGATATCCTATTTAATATGAGAATCCATCAAATATCAAAATATCTGAAATCAAATAAATACTGTTGAGGAATCCAGTTGGATCCCTCCAACCTGTTTTCCTGCATCCACAAACATTAGCACAATACCAATTTCGCTCCAGTACGAAATTATCGCGGTATATGTTCTTATTAAATATTATCCGCTTAATAACGGCGTAATAGGGTCTCATCCGCTAAACAAATAAATGCGGGAAATCAATAACTGCAATATATACATATGCCAATATATATATATATTGATATTATATATATAATACCAATTTCACTGTTTATGAAATATTCGCGGTATATGTTTTTAATAAATAACATCCGCTTACTAACGGCGTATAATGTCTATTTTAACAATCAATAGATATCAATCATCATTCAAACATGCATTCAAATATTTTAAATCAAACTATTTAAAATAAAATCGAAACTGATTCGATTGAGTGAGAAGTTCTCACCTTGATTTTAAATTCCGTTTTAGCGATTTATTTCGAATAAAATTAAACGGACGTTTAATTTTACCCAAAATTCTCACTAACTCCAAACGACTCCAAACCAACTCCATCACGTAGTGCTCGTCCAGACGATTCCAACGCAACTGGTTTCGCGCGTTTTCGACCTCGTATAAAAAAGTTATGAATATTTGAAGTTTCACGACTTTTATACTTATATAAATTACAACAATTTATTAAATTTTAACCTAACTATCTGGACCGTAGGATCCTGTTGAACGCATCAAGACCGTGCTTTGGCTTCTCCTTCATCCCTATACGCATGCGACCCTCCAGTATAGCCGAACCCATGATTACAAATTAGGGCTAGAAATTCGAGCCTCATCGACGAACTATAACACGATCAAGCATGTCCATATCGAAGCCACGGCCAAACTCCATAGCCGACCACAACCCCAGCCAACTCGGATCACCCCCTGGCACGCACATCAAGAACGAACGTGGCCTCTTCTCGATTGATTTCTGGCCACCACGCTCCACTATATACAATCATGACCGTTCAGATTGTAGAGAAGGACGTGCTCTTCCACTTTCATGTTGAACACGAAGCTTGAAAGTGAATGGATCGAGAGAGATTGAGAGGAGAAAGATATTGATTTTCAGCCATAGATAAAGTTAGAGGCGGCTGCATATTTTAGGGTTAGGGTTTTGATATTTTTTTTATTTTTATGAGAATTTTGGGCTATTTATAAGAAATTCTCAAACACTATTCATCCCGGAAATTCCGAACTCCGATTTACGCGCCGTAACCAGCGTTTCTAGGGTTTACCCCGCGTTTCGGACACAATGGAACAGGTTTCGGAAGCTAATTCGGAAGTATGTGCGAGTTATGGCTATAAACGCTCAATTTGAATTAAACCGATTTAAGCGATTTTCTAGGCGTTTTAATTTGTACCGGACAAACGGTAAATCCAATTGACTTGAAATTTGAAACCTTACAATAATATCACATTACGGATCCGATGAAACTGGTTTCGTCGAAATCCGAGACTTTTTGAAAAATGGCTATTTTAACTCGCCAAATTAAAATTAAAAATAAATTGATGCGTTTCGAGCTGCCACGATCAAACGATAACTCTGATTGACACGAAATTTGAAATCCGGTAATAACTAACTATTACGGATCCAATGGAACTGGTTCGTTCAATTCTGAGACTGTTCAAAAATTGACTATTTTCACTAGTCGATTTAAATATTAAAATATTCAATTTTCACAAATTAACTTTTAATTCGATTTTAAAAGTTCTAAAATATCGTTCTAACTCCAACATGATAAAATAAAATTTTACAAATCATTTTCAGTCATTTTTAACCCAATTTTCAATTATTTCCATAATTTAACGTATTAAATTATCGATTTAATTATTCAATTAAATCCAAAAATTCAAATAAAAATTTATTCGACTTATAAATTCACTTATTAATATTTAAAATTAATTAAATATTCATATTTTAATTATCAAAAATTCTGGGTCGTTACAATCTTCCCCACTTAAAAGAATTTCGTCCTCGAAATTATTAAGTAAGAAAGGTTACAGAAGCTATTAATTTTCCCAAAATTCATAGTTAAACTTCTTACAAATCTTTACTAAGTTTTCAAATCATACATAGTTATCTTTTCAAAAACAATTACTATTGTTTAACTTTCAATTCCAAATCAAAGTTAAAGTTTTCAAAATTTTCCAATTTTCTCAAATTTTTTCTAACGCCTTAAATTTCCGGAAAAATTCGCCATAGTCTCCTTTGTGCGGCTCGATCCGAAAAAAAATGACAGTATATATATCACAAATATACATCTCATCAAGTAATGAGGCATCCCGCAGGGAAAAAAGTGTAAAAGTACGGTATGTAATCCGAGATATGTACCTTATATTTTTATTAGCAAGCATATATGGCTAATATAGCGCAAAAGCGAGCTCCAAATGCGAAGCAAACGCGATCCGCACCTACTAATCACTCAACAAACGACATGAGAACATGCATATATGACAATAGTATCAATATACAACATATATCTCCATAACAACTATATATGTCACATAGCAAATGCAACATATTCAAACATCAACCAACTATCATCCAACTAACATCCATAACCAATAAATATTCGTTTATATTCTCATTAATATTCAATGAATTGGTTTTCAATTTAATTTATTCTCAACTAGTTTATATTTACTAATTCATATTCAAGTTGGTCCACTTCCAATTCAAATTTAATTCTATTTAAGTTTCACTTAACTTTCAATTGAATTTCAATTTTATTTAACTTAATTTCATTAACACTTAATGAATTATATACAATCAATCAACTAACAACCATATAACAACAAAATCACTTTGCATATATTCATTCAATTTGGTTTTAACACCATCACTTTCAATTGGTTCAATTAAATTGATTTTCATTCAACTTATTCAACTTCTAATAACATTAGATTTTTAATGAATTAACACTTATATTCATTTTTTTCATATCAACTAAATTCACATTCAATTGATTTACATTCAATTTATTAATTCAATTCAATTATAAAAGTTGAATTTCATTTATATAACTCAAGTTCACATTTATTTACTTTGATAACTATATCAGCTTCATTTAACATATCTTAAGTTATATTCATATAGTTTCACTTCTTATATATATATATAAGTTTATTTCACAATTGTAAATCACTTTAATTATAATTCAATTCTTATAATTCTTTTGCTTATACAATTATTCTTCAATTTAGATTATTCAAACTTCTAAACAATCACTTATATACACTTTAATAATTTTGAAAAATTATTTCTTTATATATATAAAATATAATCAAGGAAAAATTATTTCATTTACCCAAATTTAAACAATATTGTGTCGAATTGTTCTATTCAAGTGTTTAGAAACCCCTTCGACATAGTCTTGCGGACCACGCTGACGAAAGTTCATATGCCACTCAATAAACCAATCTTCACAATATAAAACAATTTCATATTCATTAACAAATACGCACTCATAGCTATTATTACTCTCAAATTCATTCTAGAGTACTACTGACTCTATCTCTAATGAGTAATACCCAACAGAACCATGGTTGTCGCTTAACCATAAGCTCTGATACCAGATGTAACGCTTCGATTTTTCGTTGCCGAAAAACCGAATAGTTATGGGTTTAAGAAAGAAGAAATTAAGAAAAGAGCAGAGAAAAAGATAGAAAATAGGGATAGGGAAAAGAAGATAGAAAATTTTAAAATAGAAGGAAAAGAGAATAGAACGGAAACGGGAATAGAAAATAGAAAAACAGAAGAAAATAGGACGGAACAGAAAACAACAGAACAACAACAGAATCTCACAATTCAAAGCGGAACAACATATAATAATAAATGAATAATCTTTAAACAAAGAACTATATCAGTTATTACATTACATTTCATTTCATTACATCATCATATCATATCATCAGAGTATACAATATCAAACAAACAGCGGAAAAAGAATACTATATAAACTAGTAATACGCCATGCCATCCAGCTTGCCTCCAGCAACTCCAGAATATCCAGAATATCCTGATAAACCTTACTCTTGACTGCCCGTGTGGAAATTGGTGGGCACCCAGAGTTTAGGAAGGAAAACAATAAACTCCAAGTCAGTCATGTGACTGGTGTGAGAACTCAAAACAGTTATTTATCTTTGAAATCAAAAATAGAGGAATATTTTTATTTCAATTCGCAATGCTTTTAAAAATGAGACTACCATAAGGCCTCCCGCACACACACACAATGCAAACGCAGATTCGGAGGAGATTACTCCTTATGATAGTCAAAGATGCTTGATACGCATTAAAAAGAAGCATTTGATATTATTACTAGTGCATAGTGTAGAGAAAAATTCATTTCGAAAGTAGAATATAAATCTTAGCCAGCATAGACATTTCGAACTATGCCTACTATAGCTAACTATGTTCAATAGCAGGTTACCGCCACATTCCATAGCAGGTTATACAACTAAAACCGTACAAGTCACGTATTGTTTCTTTGGATTTCCAACAAATGGTCAGGCCAAGGAACTTCCCATTGCCACATGAGAATGCCTCTGGAAAGACATCCCCGAGAACCAAACCGGAACTCTGCCAACACAAGGCCGGGTTACCCCTAACTGGGTAACTACTGACACGAGCACGCCATTCCCCGATCGTAAACGACCTTTCTCACGGGATCCCGAAAACCAACAACCACAAAGTAATAAATTCGTAGTAACCACATAGGTTAAATATCTGGGCTCCATACCATGATACCACCTCTATCCAGAAGGAAATGTACATGCCCTAAAGGGTGCTACCCCTTATAACCTTGCTGCATCTTTCCTGTTTTGACCATTTCCGGGGTGTGAGGCTCGACGAAGTCACGTCCACAAAAACATACTTTATAGAATAGCCATGCTTTGGGTCAACAAATGATCAACACAATGATCACTAAGATAGACGATCAAATAAACGATCCTATCACAATAATCAACACAATGATCATTTCAGCAACACTCAGCATGTCACATTACCAAATTGGGAATATATCGCTGATAACTTCAACTATATAACCTCTGAGCTCGTACGTCTCAGAGAAGGGTGTTAAGCTAAAAGAATAAATTCTCCGCCACCAACAGAAATATATTTGAATGAAATCGGCTTTATATCTCAACTTGTAATGTCAGACACACAATCCATACAAGTCTGTTCCGGGCTTGAACAAAACCGAAGGCACTTACAAAGAAGTCCTTGCAATCCGGATATTCACAATCCTGATCGGATTTCCCATCACTTAGGGAGTCTCTATACCGTTGCAACTCAGTGCAGAGACAATCGATAGGTCATCCTATCGCTCTCGCAAATACCGGGTCTTCAACACCAATCTTCAATGCAATTATAACGACGTATCACATATTCGGAATGGGTTATACGACCCCATGGTCCTTTCCCGGTTAACCCGAATAGTGAGCGCTTATTCAAAAATAAGTGTAGCATTCACATTTAAACAAATCACATCAATTACCCATTCAAAGGGAAATATTGATAGTCGGTTATTAAACTATCACTGGATATGCACTCATCACCAGTTTCCAAATAATTTTCCAATTATTTACTTTCCAAAATATCTTTACAAGATATATAATTTTCACACCTCAAAAATAAATCAATATTTATTTTTAAACCAATTCTCTTTTTCATTCATAAATTCCATAGTGAATTTATAATCCAAAATATCTATGAATATTCAATTTCGATTATTCATTTCAATTTATCTTCAAAAAGATAAATTCTCTAATATTCACTTTATATTGGGAAAAACATTTCCATACTTATTTATTCATAAGTAATTCACAAATTTTATTTATTTTCAACACTTGGAAAATATTCAATATACTTAAATCGAAATTAAGTATATATTTCATTCTTTAAGGAAATCATTCTCTTAAACATATTTATTTGGGCCAAAACGAATGTTGCGTAAAACATTGTTACGACAACCCAAAATCACTAGTATAGGGATTCGAAATTAAAATAGATATATAAATCCCAATACTATACAAAACATTTCCTTTCGGAAATCATTTACTATAACAACGGTGTTATAGTCCATTATTTCCTTCTATTTCTCGAAAACGTCTATTTCAACAATAAATGTTGAAATCTATGGTTTCGAATCTCAACGCATTTTAAAACATCGTTAGATCATTTTAATTCTATTTAAAACATCCAAATCCAAAACAATTTCTTTAACGTGTTATTCACTATTCAAAAACGTGAATATACTTTGTTAACAAATTTCGTCCTTTTATTCATTTTAATTCAAAGGGTTATTCACTATTCAAAAATGTGAACATAACTCCACTTATAGGTTTTAACAAATTTCCTTGTCAAAATAAGTCATTTGCGAATTTATAAAACAACGTTTATAAATTCCATTTCTATTTATTTATAAAAACTTCCTTTTTATAAATTCTTTTATAAATCTATTTCAGTTTATAACTCAATTATAAACTAAAAGTTCATATTATAAGTTAAAGGCTTATAAAACGATTATTTTACAAAGATCGTTCTTTTAAACTTCCCAAATTATAAATCTTATAACTTATAAGATTTCAATGATTTATTCAAAACTATTCTTTTAATAACTTCACAAATTTATAAATCTTACTATTTATAAATTTTATTTATAACTTCACCATTTATAATTCTATAAATTTCATTCATTTATGAAATTCATTTTCACTTCATTCAAACACTTACAAAAACTCATTTTATAATTTCAATATTCCAATTTATAAATATCCATTTATAAATCTCTTAATATAAATCAATTTATATTATTCTTTAAAACGTCTTTAATCTCCTTTATTATTTCACCGTTTTGATTCATAAAATAATTAAAATTTATAAATCCTATATTTAAACTTTTCACAATAAATTCTAATATCCCGATTAAACTATTTTATAAATCATTAGCATCATATTCTCAAAAGTCAGTTTTTAACTATTTTTTTTCTCAAAAATCATAATTTTTATAACTTTAAAAATTATAACGTTTATTTATTTAAAATGGATCAATTCCAAAATTATTTTATAAACGTATACTTTCAAAAATCACTTTGAAATCATTTTAAAATTCCAAATTTGGTTCAATGATGCTACACACCAAATAGTCAATCACGACTACAACGATATCATATATTAATATGAGAATCCATCAAATATCAAAATATCTGAAATCAAATAAATACTGTTGAGGAATCCAGTTGGATCCCTCCAACCTGTTTTCCTGCATCCACAAACATTAGCACAATACCAATTTCGCTCCAGTACGAAATTATCGCGGTATATGTTCTTATTAAATATTATCCGCTTAATAACGGCGTAATAGGGTCTCATCCGCTAAACAAATAAATGCGGGAAATCAATAACTGCAATATATACATATGCCAATATATATATATATTGATATTATATATATAATACCAATTTCACTGTTTATGAAATATTCGCGGTATATGTTTTTAATAAATAACATCCGCTTACTAACGGCGTATAATGTCTATTTTAACAATCAATAGATATCAATCATCATTCAAACATGCATTCAAATATTTTAAATCAAACTATTTAAAATAAAATCGAAACTGATTCGATTGAGTGAGAAGTTCTCACCTTGATTTTAAATTCCGTTGTAGCGATTTATTTCGAATAAAATTAAACGGACGTTTAATTTTACCCAAAATTCTCACTAACTCCAAACGACTCCAAACCAACTCCATCACGTAGTGCTCGTCCAGACGATTCCAACGCAACTGGTTTCGCGCGTTTTCGACCTCGTATAAAAAAGTTATGAATATTTGAAGTTTCACGACTTTTATACTTATATAAATTACAACAATTTATTAAATTTTAACCTAACTATCTGGACCGTAGGATCCTGTTGAACGCATCAAGACCGTGCTTTGGCTTCTCCTTCATCCCTATACGCATGCGACCCTCCAGTATAGCCGAACCCATGATTACAAATTAGGGCTAGAAATTCGAGCCTCATCGACGAACTATAACACGATCAAGCATGTCCATATCGAAGCCACGGCCAAACTCCATAGCCGACCACAACCCCAGCCAACTCGGATCACCCCCTGGCACGCACATCAAGAACGAACGTGGCCTCTTCTAGATTGATTTCTGGCCACCACGCTCCACTATATACAATCATGACCGTTCAGATTGTAGAGAAGGACGTGCTCTTCCACTTTCATGTTGAACACGAAGCTTGAAAGTGAATGGATCGAGAGAGATTGAGAGGAGAAAGATATTGATTTTCAGCCATAGATAAAGTTAGAGGCGGCTGCATATTTTAGGGTTAGGGTTTTGATATTTTTTTTATTTTTATGAGAATTTTGGGCTATTTATAAGAAATTCTCAAACACTATTCATCCCGGAAATTCCGAACTCCGATTTACGCGCCGTAACCAGCGTTTCTAGGGTTTACCCCGCGTTTCGGACACAATGGAACAGGTTTCGGAAGCTAATTCGGAAGTATGTGCGAGTTATGGCTATAAACGCTCAATTTGAATTAAACCGATTTAAGCGATTTTCTAGGCGTTTTAATTTGTACCGGACAAACGGTAAATCCAATTGACTTGAAATTTGAAACCTTACAATAATATCACATTACGGATCCGATGAAACTGGTTTCGTCAAAATCCGAGACTTTTTGAAAAATGGCTATTTTAACTCGCCAAATTAAAATTAAAAATAAATCGATGCGTTTCGAGCTGCCACGATCAAACGATAACTCCGATTGACACGAAATTTGAAATCCGGTAATAACTAACTATTACGGATCTAATGGAACTGGTTTCGTTCAATTCTGAGACTGTTCAAAAATTGACTATTTTCACTAGTCGATTTAAATATTAAAATATTCAATTTTCACAAATTAACTTTTAATTCGATTTTAAAAGTTCTAAAATATCGTTCTAACTCCAACATGATAAAATAAAATTTTACAAATCATTTTCAATCATTTTTAACCCAATTTTCAATTATTTCCATAATTTAACGTATTAAATTATCGATTTAATTATTCAATTAAATCCAAAAATTCAAATAAAAATTTATTCGACTTATAAATTCACTTATTAATATTTAAAATTAATTAAATATTCATATTTTAATTATCAAAAATTTTGGGTCGTTACATATCGTTTAATTTGGATCGATGTGGATTTCGGATAATCATAAATGACACCCGATCCCCGTCTCATCGAAATCCAAACGCCATTTTAAAGGCCAAGTAGTTTATTAGTTTTAAACAGTTTAATTCATAACTTTGAATTTATATAACATTTATCACAGATAAATCATACACAATCATTATAGATATATCAAGAGCATATCATAGAACATCATAGAATATCACCAAACAAATATCACAAATCAGATATTCTACTCATACAACATTCATAAGCAATCAACTTTAATTCTTATTGTAATTAATATAATTTAAATCAATTACTTGAGAATTAATCTCTTTAACCTGTTTAATTAATGATTAATTAATTAATTAATTACTTATTTCTTTTCAAATCATTTAATTTAATTAATCATTTCTTAATCAATTATTAAGTCCTAATTGCTTAATTACTTACCTTTAATCATTAATTAATAACTTCAATTATTAATTTATAAAACTTAATTATCCATTTGTTAACCATTAATTACTTAATTAATCAACTATTAGTTCTTAATTAAATTACTTAATTAATTAACTACTAATCATTAATTAATTCATACTCTAATTACAATTAAAATGTAATTATTCTTAATTGCTTTCTAGAATAATAAATCAATTACCATTCATTTTAGTTAATATTTTAAAAGAAATCTTCTTTAACCTTGAAAATTAAATTACTACTAACTACAAAACTTAGTGTTAATTAACTTTATACTTAAATTAATTACTTAATTAAAATAATAATTAAGTGTTGACAACATTGTTAAGTATTAACTAAATAATTATGACTTGTATTTAAGTTTTTAACTTAAGTTGTTAAACATTTGTTAAATTTACAATGCTTAATCTCACGAGACACTCACTCAATCTCACGCAACCCTTCTTCTTCTCTCTCCTTTCATTTATTTTATATTTCCAGTAAGTTAAAGTTTAAACTAATATATATATTAAAGCATCAGATCACTCACTCACGAACTCGACCTAAAACCCGAAGAAATCACCCAGCTTTTACGAGCACGACTCGAGACACATGCCATCAACGTCGCTGACACTGAAGCCATGCCGTACACGTGCACGGCGGTGCGCGAAGCTCCGGTGAACTCCCACGACCAGCGGCAAGTCACAAAATCCCCATAAACTCGAAAACTAGACTAGAATCACTTTCAAAAATTTCAAATCGAAAAATAGCCTTCTGCTCAAAACTGAAGCTCAACCAACACGAGCATAACCACCTCGCCACCGCCGCACAGACCACCTGTGGCGCCCAAACTTTGCCCACACGACGACAACACGGAAAGCTACCAACCTCCAAAAACTCGTGGAACTCGATCACGCATTAATGACGAATTCGACACATTTCTGACATGACCAAAACCTTAAAACAAAACCCTAAAATGAAATCGTTCCTTTAATTTATGCAATGGAAAAATTTCCTGATAATTTTCACGAAATCGCAGATGCTTAAACTTGCTTCAACACAAATTTAAACAATTAAAATCGATTCGTTTGTTAGAAATTTGTAAAAATGCAATTTTTGTTCAAATACAAACTGCTCTCAAAATACTGAATTAAAAATCTTCATATTTGTTTTAAAAATCATAAATTTCAGTAAGGATTCATGATATAAACTTGAATTAGCTTTTTATAACAAACGAATTTACAAGAGTATTGTTTGATTTCCTGTAAACATGGTTTCCAGGGTTACTGTCTCTCCAACATGCTTAAAACGGATTTTAAAAATCTTGGTTTAGGTTTTAAACATCTTGTTTGTTAAAAATTCTAAAACTTATCAGGATTAGATGAAAAATATTTGAGTTTAGGAAAAAATATGCAACTGTAACAAATAACAGAGATATACATAGCAAAACAAAATTTTATACAAGACTAAAGCATACACAATACAACATAATCAGTAAATCATCTTTATTGTTTTAATTTAAACTTTAAAGCTTTTAAGTTGATGTTTACTCACCTGCAAGATTCTGAACAAAGAACACTCTGATGTTTTTTGAATCTGCAGTATGAATCTGCTTGAATTTCTGTCCTGTTCTTGTTTTGAATTCAATTTGATTTTACTTCCTTTTTCTTCTTTCTGTTTTCTCAGGTTTTCTTATATGATTGCTGAATGAACTAAAATAAAAGGATGGACACATACATATATAGAAGAAAGTAGATTGTGTAATAAGGAAGGTGTTATCTGGGTATGCTGCTTCCTTATCTTTGTTTTATTTTGACCAGATTTTATAAATATTTTGAAATGACAAAATATTAGGCTGAGATGATGGCATTAAATGTTTAGGTTTCCTAATATGTTTACATATTATTATCACCTTTTTATGTATATAGATATTTGTATGTGACTATACACTTTGCAAGTAGGCTTTGGCTTGTGAATGATGATATTTGTTTTGTTATTTTCTAGCTTGAACTCATGTACATATTTGTCTCAGGTTTTACATTACAGTTGCAGGCAAACACTTGGTCTTTGTGAGTGAAGATATTTTGTATGTAAATATTTGTTTTGTTAACTTCTAGTTTTCCCAATATACAGCATATGTTTGTGTTTCACTTAATTCTTATTTGTAATTACATTTTTATTTTTATTTTATTTGTATTTTAACTATCAATATTTAAATTATATTCATATGGTTTTACTTGTACTTTATACTTAAATTTTATATTGATAGAATTTAATGTTATTTCCAACATTATCATCCATATATTTTTATTTATCAAATGTTAACAAGGTAAAGTATTTTAATTCAATTATATAAGGTAAAATTTATTTTAAACATTATTAAAAGATTTTATTTTAAATTTTCAAATCAAATTTTCCCTTTTCAAAATACAGATCTATATAAACAAATGGCAATATTTCCAAAAGTCTTATTCATTTTACAAAGACAAGTTTACTTTTTATTTAATTAGGTTGAATATTTATTAAAATAATGCTGCTAAAATCCAGGGTCATTACAAATCTACTAGTAAATGTCTAATCTCCTTTATGCCTAGAAAAGGCATATGCTAGTCAGACTGTCCCTATACTTGAAATGTCTCGGACCGACCTGAGTATTATGTAAATAATAAATGAATTATAATATATCTAAATCCAGGATCAATAAACATATGGAACTCTCTATATACTGGGTGTAAGCATCATAATATTATCTTATATAATCCCAAATATCATATAACATAGAACACCACAAAACCCAGTATAAAAATGTCATCGCCCGTATAAAACTCACCAAATCAGAAACCATCAAATAACATCAAATGAGCGAATCATCTGTATCCATAAATCATTATCAAAATCTAAAAATCATCAATAACGAGATATCCTCAAGTATAGTCAGGGTAGAACATAGTAATGCCTAAATATATTTCTCAATCATATTACAAAATATCATTATCAAATCCCTGAATCAATAAAAGGTTTGAACTAGCTATGGTAATGCCTAAGTAAAATCGATAATGAGTAGGTTGACTGCCTGAAGAGAATGGGCCATCTGCCTATAATGGATAGGTTGTTTGCCCATCAATCATATAAAGATAAGATACGAGAATTTACTATATCATGGACATAGTCTTAGGTAGGAATATAAATTGTTTATGTCTATCTACCGCACACACCAAAACCAGACATGAGATTGACAGCACGTCTGCCTACTCCAAGGGCTTCATATGTGTTCGTCTGACACTACTCCTATAGTCATCTATTACCTTCCTCTCGGTATCGTAATATTATTCATCGTATGTCATAAACACATTGCAGGACTACGCTCTACATCAATCATGACCCGACACATTGCCCCTATAGGTAACTGACTGTTGGTCGAGGTGTCATAGAGGAAAAAGTACACGGCTAAGGCACATAGTAATATATGCTGACATATGGCAAGAGGCCGACCCATGGCCAAATATATAAAATGGTATCACGGATCTAGGGCACGTCCACTGCGATAAGGCCGCTAGGGTTGATACTGGCCAATCTAGTTCACTTCCGAAATAGAAAGTAAGTTGGACAAGGTAGATAAACATGTAGTATATTCAAACAATATCTAACACTTATCTACTCAGAAATGCTAACATATGCTCCATATATTGCCGCCACACAACATGATACTATTGTTGACACACGACTATAAATATTGCTGCTGCACGGCTTAATACTATTGCCCACACAAGGCTATAAATTTTGCTGCTACACAATTTGATGATATTACCGACATTCGGCTATAAATATCACTGCCACACAGCTTGATAATATTGCCAACATATGGCTATATATGTGATTCTTAACACATGGATATACATAAGACTCACCGCAGTGAGTCTCCACGTATCCCCATAATGTGAGTGTCATCTACTTACAACGAATAATCAAATAATATGATAACAACATCCTATACCACTATGTGATACTCAAAGGTATATTCACCGCTTATAAACTCCACTTAATCGCCATAATATTCTATATAACAAGTCCAAAAGTAACTAGAGAAATTTTACCGAATGCCACATCCTAAACGGTATTATAACTCTGTTTATTCAGATTTCTCATCATACAGAATGAAATATCACAAAATGAAATAGAAGAATGTCATCATTGTATAAAATCACATCAACGTCAACTCACCAAAGCAAATACGGTGAGTCACTTATATAATCTCATTCAATAAATAAAAAAAGAAAAAGAAAGAATATAGAAATTGTATGTAAATATAAATCTTCATTTAATTCGAAAATGAAATGACAATAAACTTCAACATAATCTTTCTTTTAATCATTTAAAATAAATGTCCATGCACACATGCACACACACACACACACACATATATATAACATTTAAAATTCCTTAAAGAATCAAATATAACTTATAAAAATTACTATATCATCTGGTATAGTTAAATTCTATTCGAAATAATTTATAACTTCCAAAATCACTTTATACATTAAAAATAATTATAAAAACTATTTCATAATTTTCTATGAATAAATAATACTATAAAATAAATTTATAAATCAACAAAATAATTCTTTTCATTTCAAACCATAATTTATAGTCTAAACCTTCACTATATATTTAAAATCTCAAATAGCTCATATTGAAAATCATCTACATCGCTTTAACTTTATTTAACAATCTTCTATTTTTAAATACCATTTTAATTTTTTTATAAATTATTGAATAAATTATATTTATTTCAAACCATATAATATAATTCAAAATCTTCACTTTATACTCGAGTATTAGAAATAAAACATTTTACATTGTCAAAACAACTTTTACATCCAAAATAATTTCCAATAAACCATTTTATTTACCAAGCAATTTTATTTACTTATAATATACTTCATATAGATTTTAAAACACCATAAATAATTTCCTAAAGCTTTCAAATTATCCTAAAACGGAAAAATCAATAAATCGTCTAAAATAGAATTCCTAGAGTAAAATTCTCCAAAATCAACAACAACTCATTAATATAAATTTTATCATGTGGCTAGGACGAGTTCCATTGAGTTTCAGCCATTTATTAATATACACATAATATAAATATATTACACAAGTTAAAATGCAAACAGACAACATCTTCTTTGCATTTCAGACATCCAACAAATACAAAACACCACTATCGAATGCCAAATAACATCCAATATCATACCAATCAACTAATAGTACCAAACAATCAACCAAACCAAATGGTTCAACCAAATGATTCAATGATATACATATGCATCCAATTTCATCCAAATCAATTTCATATCATAAGGTATCTAGATAATAGTTGTGAGTAAATATAGTCTACTCGCCTAAATTCCAAATGGAAACCCCAACCACACTTCGCAGCACAGTTGAGATCATTGACATAAGCGCAGCTACTCCATCGACACCGTTGCCAACATCATATCATGCGCACCAATCACCATGGTCATAACTTTCATCCCTTCATCGCATCACAACTCACCTTTCATTGCCTCAAACCACTATAGCAGCTCCACACCAAGAGATGACTTCCATACAAACGCACCATCAGCTCTAAAATCATGCACCTATAAGTCACGCACATCACCAAATCATGTTCGCTTGACACTATTCTTCACATGCAGCCTCAAACACACTGCCTTCTCCTCGTTAATTGCCAAGCACGCAAGCACAAGAGTCTAGTTGTGATTGCCCATCATGCAAGCACGCTTCGGTTCGTCGCTATCAATTTCTTCATCACCTGGCCTGCCTTTGCTCCACTCGCCTCCATCATTAATGCTGGGTTTGAGTTTGCCTTTGAAGTGCTCGCTACAAACGCCTCTTCGTCATCGCATGCGAACCAGTCATGGCTCTCCCCTTTGCATTGCCATTTTTTCCCTTATGTGGTCGCGATTTCAATTTTTTAGGTTAGGGCTAGTAACCAATAGGGGATACGACCTGCTTGATAAGTAGAAGAGAGAGGTATCGGTAAAGAAAAATGTAGAGGGGAAAAGAAATGGATAAGAAAAATGAGTTTGGGCTTGGGCCTAAATTTTTTCAATATAGTTTCCACTTTATTTCCCATTTAATTTAACTTTTAATTCTCAATATTTATTTGTAAAATTGTTTCGATTCAATTCAAATTAATTTGTACTTTAAATACTTTATATTCAATTTTAAAAATTTTGTTCGATTTCAATAAATTATTCAGGAAGAACTTACTAATTTAATTCAATTTACCAAATCAAAATATTTTATTAAATAAAATTTAATTAACTAAAACATTAATTTCAAAATTTTATTTATAACAAATCGAATTCAAATAATCTTTATTTTAATTAAATTTATTTAATTACAAATAGGATCTAATAAATAAACTTCTTTTACAAATTCAAACAAACTACACAGGATTTTAATGCAAAAGTATGACTAAATATTTGTGTAAATCATTTTTCATTGAATGCATTTGTAACGACCCGCAAATCCGTACCCCTGAGTTAACACTATTCTACCTAGATCAACTCAAGTTGTACACAAATACGAACCATTTGGGTTAGAGAAGAAGAGGTAGAAGAGGAAAATAGAAATCAACAACAGAATCTAACCATCACAGCGGAATAAAATATAATAGATAATAAATGGTCTTTATTCAAAAATTAAATATCACTGTTTATATATTACATCATCAGAGTACATCAATCACAGTTCAACATCAATATCATACAATGGATACACAATAACTCAACACAACGGAATATACATATATAAACAAGTACGGAAGTACGTATCTTCATCCTGCTCGTCTCCTGAGCCCCACAGCATCATATCCTGTATTCTATAATACTCGGTCTGACCCGAGCATTACAGTTAAATAATACCCGAGTCAGTCTGGAATACCAGCGTGAGAAAATCACACTCAATTGATTATTAAGTTTCAAAAATCCTTTGAAAACAAAAGCATCTCGTAACACCACGCCACAAATAAACATGTTAGGTTTTTACCTTACGATAGCTAAATCAGTTTTTATAGTAATCCTCTGATATTACAATAGGGTCTATATACAAATACTTATAAAATAGCCGAAATTGTTACATTATTAAATTCCAGCTACTAGCCATAGAGTGGGTAATACAAACAAAACTCGTACAAGGCACGTAGGGAGAATGGATTACCAACTAATGACTAGGAACTGGGGTACCACCTGTCACAGTACGGGGCCTAGATCACCGTACCGAGGAGTACGCCCGCTCCCCTGCAACACAAGACCGGGACTACCCCTTACAGGATAATCCCGAGTGAGATCACCACGCGGTTGGGATCAGCGACCGCTCACTAAGCCGAAATAAAAAGGGACATCTAGACAGGAATGTCCTCACCCTGCATGGGTGCTACCCACCTAGCCTTGCGTCATAACCCCTGATTTTCAGTCATTCCCACTTGATGAGGCTTGAGGCTAAGCGTTACCTTTTCAGAATATATCCCTTAGAATGCCCATCGTCCACCTGACGATGTTTCTCAAGCATTCATCCATACAAGTCCGTCCCGGGTTCGAACGGAACCGAAGGCACTATTCCTACTACATCCATTTTGGAAATATCCTCAGGATTAGTAGAGACTAGCCCTTGCACTTCACTGCTCCAACTTCGAATCCACACTCGTTTCCACGAAATGTACAAACCGGATCGAAGTGGTTTTCGAGAAATAAATCTCGGTCCCGGTCTCTTCGAAACGATCAACGTATTTGGCCAATATTGACAGTCGATGATTTAACTATCAATTAATATTCACAAACAACCATTCAACAATAAATAATTTTTCCAAATCATTTATTTATCTCAAAATAACTTTACAAGATATATTTTCACTTTCAAACCCTTTTGAAAACAGTTTTCAAACTATCTTCCTTTTCTCAGAATATATTCCGAGTATTTCCATTTCCACTGGAATCACCAAGCACAAAACTTAAGATTTTTAAAATAATTTAAAACACTTTATTGTAAGATATATTTAACATTTAATTTAGAAAAATTTACTTTAATACTTAATTTATAATAATACTTTAGAAATAACTAAAAGAAGGTTACCTTATAACTATACATTAGATTTTCTTCTTTAAACAAATACCAAATCATTCTTTAAATAATTATTACGATAATAGATTAAACAAAATACTTACTTTGGAATTTACTTTAAAATATTTAAACTAAAACTACTTCAATAATTGATTAAAAATATATACTACATGAATATTTGAAAATAAGTTTACTTTATAATTATAAACTAGGTTTTCACCTTTAAAACAGAATTACTAAGTCGCTCTTTATACATTATTACTACGGTAATAGATTTGAATAAATATTTACTTTAGAATTTAAACATTTAGAAATAATAAATTTCCAAGAACATACTTTGTAAAACAACATTAAAACTTTTATTTTATTTTAAAAACTTACTTTGAAAACGTACTTGGCTATCCAGAGAAATATACTTCACTTCACAACCTTAAAAAATAAATCACTATTTATTTTTAAATAATTTTTCTCATCCCTTTAATAAATTTCCACCTTGAATTTATTCTTCCAAATATCCAATTTCAAACACTTAATTCAATTTCCAAATTGATTTCCAATTTACTTCATTTATTCAAAAATCTTTTAATTTCAGATTTTATTCCTTAATTATGATTTAAAATATTTTTAATTGAAATACCAATTTAGACTTCTCAATTTACTTCTTATTCCTTTAAATAAATTTAAAACTTTAAGTTTTAAAATAATTCTTTATTTATTTAAATTAATATCACATAATTTTATAATTCATTAATTACTTATTATTCAACCCTTTTCTTTTCATACTCGAAGTTATTTATTAGTATTTAACATGCTTCCATTTCTTTTTCAATTCATTCTTAATTTATTCAATTTTCTCTAATTATCTCGTTTACAATTTACTTCCTTTATTTTCTTTCAAAAATCCAATTTTTATATTTTTGGTAATTCATTATACTCAATATATCCAATCAAATCATAACATTCAATATTCCAATATATTCATCATAGAATATCAAGTAATCACAACAGAGAATATTAAATAATAAATGTTGAGGGATCCAGTTGGATCCCTCCAACCTGTTTTCCCTGCATCCAAAGATGTTAGTACAATAATATGCCAATTCCAGAATATACCATACTATAGCACATCAATCAATTTCAATCATTCAAACAATTATTTGAATTTAATCATTTAAACTTAAATTT
Source organism: Allium cepa (assembly GCA_030765085.1). Taxonomy (NCBI): domain Eukaryota; kingdom Viridiplantae; phylum Streptophyta; class Magnoliopsida; order Asparagales; family Amaryllidaceae; genus Allium; species Allium cepa. Next base: position 657,635,883 of record CM060938.1, on the reverse strand, counting down.
AACTGAGTGAGATTAACTCACCTTTGATTTTTGTTTCATAACCCACTACCAATCCGGCTTGCTTCTTTTTAGATTCCGACCTTGCATAAATATTTATACGGTTGGTAAATGTCTGAATAAATTGATCAATTAATTCCCATAGATTTAATTAACTAATTATTAAATTTAAAACCAAACCCCTTTAAATAAATCAATTAGTTAACCATTCAAATTTAACTAAATAATTATTATTATTTTAAATGGAAACCACATCCGATAAAAATGACCTTTACGAGTCTCAAAAATCTCACCTTTATATAAATTCTACAACATTTACAACCTCTATATTACCCAAATCTTTTACATACATATACTAAATTTGAGACAAAATGGCTTTTATCGTTACTGTAAAAATATTATTATTATATATATTTTTCATATTATACATGCATATAAATCCTCTGCTGACAAAACATCCTTCTTTAAACCATATATATCCTGTTTATATGTACATATAATTATGAAATTAAAATTAAAATATACAACCCTATACCTTACTGTAACGACCCAGAATTTTTGACAATTTAAATTTGAATATTTAATTGATTTTAAATATTAATTAGTGAATTTATAAGTCGAATAAATTTTATTTCGAATAATTGGATTTAATTGAATAATTAAATCGATAATTTAATATGTGAAAATACATAAATAATTGAAAATTGAGTTAAATATGATTGAAAATGATTTGTAAAATTTTATTTTATCATATTGAAGTTAGAACGATATTTTAGAACTTTTAAAATCGAATTAAAGTTTATTTGTGAAAATTGAATATTTTAATATTTAATTATCGACTGAAAAATAGCTAATTTTTGAACAGTCTCAGAATTGGACGAGACCAGTTCCATTGGATCCGTAATAGTTAGTTATTATCGGATTTCAATTTTCGTAGCAATCGAAGTTATCGTTTGACCGTGGCAGCTCCAAACGCATCGAAATTGTTTTTAATATTAATTTGGCGAGTTAAAATAGCCATTTCTCAAAAGGTCTCGGATTTCGACGAAATTAGTTTCATCGGATCCGTAATGTGATATTATTGTATGGTTTCAAATTTCGTGTCAATCGGATTTACCGTTTGTCCGGTGCAAACTAAAACGCCTAGAAAATCGTTTAATCGGTTTAAATTTAAATTGAACGTTTATTGCCATAATTTGCACAGATGACAGAATTAGCTTCCGAAACCTGTTCCATTGTGTCCAGAATGCGGGGTAAACCCTAGAAACGCTGGTCACCGCGCGTAAATCGGAGTTTGGAAAATCCAATATGAATAGTGTTTCGTTCGATTTTCTATAAATAGACCATCCTCTCTTCGCAAAAAAAAATTAAAAAAAATTAGGTTTAAAACCCTAGCCGCCGGCCTCAATATACACGGCCAGAATTTAACGACCTTCCTCCCTCAAATTCGTCAAATCCATTCACAATCAAGCAAAGTATTCAACTGCAAAGTTGTAGCTAACGTCGAGGGCTACGAATCCATACGGCTATGATGGTTTATAGTCGACGAAATTAACCAGAAAGTGACCACGAAGTCACCGTGTTTCGCACGAAATTCGAGGAGAAATTAGGGGCCGAGCTTGGAGCTGCTTTGGCCGTGGGTGGTGCCGGGGAGCGCGCGCGTGGTGGTGGTCCTTGATCGAGGTAGAAGCTAGTGATTTGGTTGCAAAATTAAAACCTAATTTCGAGCTAATGGGTTATGTGTTACGGCTAGTATCTGTAGATGGAGATGCGCGTTTGGGAAGAAAGGGCGTGCGGCTATGATGAAGGGTTGGGGATCTACGGCCTGGATTTAGTTTAGGTTTGAAAATAAAGAATTATGTTGTAATTTATATATATAAAATCGTGTAATTTTTGAAAATTCTTAACTTTTTCATACGAGGTCGAAAACGCGCGAAACAGGAAGCGTTGGAATCGTATGGACGAGCACTACGCTATGGAATTAGATTGGAGTCGTTTAGAGTTAGTGAGAATTTCAGGTAAAATTAAACGTCCGTTTAATTTTATTCGAAATAAATCGCTAAAAAGAAATTGAAATCAAGGTGAGAACTTCTCACTCAATCGAATCGGTTTCGATTTTATTTTAAATAGTTAGATTTAAAATATTTGAATGCATGTTTGAATGATGATTGATATCTATTGATTGTTAAAACAGACATTATGCGCCGTTAGTAAGCAGATGTTATTTATTAAAAACATATACCGCGAATATTTCATAAACAGTGAAATTGGTATTATTTATGTACTTGGATTTGATTTTCCCGCGGTATATAGCGGATGAGACCCTATTGCGCCGTCTATTAAGCGGATAATATTTTAAATCCCATATACCGTGATAATTTCGTTCTGGAACGGAATTGGTATTGTGCTAACATCTTTGGATGCAGGAAAACAGGTTGGAGGGATCCAACTGGATTCTTCAACAGTATTTATTTGATTTCAGATATTTTGATATTTGATTGATTATCATATCGATATATGATATCGTTGTTGTCGTGATTGACTATTTGGTATGTATCATCATTGGGCCAAATTTTGGAATTTTAAAATGATTTTTAAAGTGATTTTTGAAAATATACTATATTTTTGGAATTGATCCATTATAAATAAATAAACGTTATAATTTTAATGTTATAAAAATTATGATTTTTAAGAAATATAGTTAAAAGTTGATTTTTGAAAATATGGGGTTAATGATTTTATAAAATAGTTCAAATTGGGATTTTGAATTTATTATAAAAAGTTGAAATATAGGATTTATAAAATTTGATTATTTTATGAATCGAAATGGTGAAATTATAAAGGAGTTTAAAGATGTTTTAAAGTAATAATATAAATTGATTTATATAAAAGATTTATAAATAAATATTTATAAATTAAAAATATTGGAATTATAAAACGAGTTTTTATAAGGGTTAGAATGAATTGTGAATGAATTTCATAAATGAATGAAATTTATAGAATTATAAACGGTGAAGTTATAAATGGAATTTTATAAGCAGTAGGTTTATAAAATTTATAAGTTATTGAAGGAATAGATTTTGGTAAATAAATGAATCATATAAGTTATAAGATTTATAATTTGGGAAGTTTAAAAGAACGATTTTCGTAAACAAATAACCTATAAGCATTTAACTTATAATATGGACTTTCGGTATATAATTGAGTTATAAATCGAATAGGTTAATAAAGGAATTTATAAAAGGAAGTTGTTATAAAATAAATAGAAATGGAATTTATAAACGTTGTTTTATAAATTCGCAACGACTTATTTTGATAAGTAAATTGTTATAACGTATAAATGGAATTATATTCACGTTTTAGACAGTGAATAATCCTTTAAAATAAAATGAATAGAAAGGATGAAATTGGTTAACGTAGTATATTCACGTTTTTGAATAGTGAATAATATGTTAAAGAAAATGTTTTGAATGTGATGTTTTAAATAGAATTAAAACAATCTATAGATGTTTTTAAATATGTTAAGATTTGAAATCATAGATTTCAACATTCTTTGTTGAAATAGACGTTTTCGAGAAATAGAAGGAAATGGTAGACTATAACACTGTTGTTATAGTAAATGATTTCTGAAAGGAAATGTTTTGTATAGTATTGGGATTTATATATCTATTTTAATTTCGAATCCCTATACTAGTGATTTTGGGTTGTCGTAACGATGTTTTACGCAACATTCGTTTTGGCCCAAATAAATATGTTTAAGAGAATGATTTCCTTAAAGAATGAAATATATGCTTAATTTCGATTTAAGTATATTGAATATTTTCCAAGTGTTGAAAATAAATGGATTTTGGAATTACTTATTAAATAAGTATGGAAATGTTTTCCAATATGAAGTGAATATTTAGAGGATTTATCTTTTTGAAGATAAATTGAAAATGAATAATTGAAATCGTATATTCATAGATATTGTGAAATATAAATTCACTATGGAATTTATAAAAGAAAGTGGAATTTATTTAAAAATAAATATTGATTTACTTTTGCGGTATTGAAATTATATATCTTGTAAAGATATGAATTTTGGGAAATAAATAATTTGGAAAATTATTTGGAATCTGGTGATGTTGTGCATATCCATTGATAGTTCAATAATCGACTATCAATATTTACCTTTGAATAGGTATTTGTTGTGATTTACTGAATTTGAATGCTACACTTATTTTTAAATTATTGCGCTCGTTGTTCGGATTACCCATTCCGAATAGTGATACGACGTAATGGATAGCATTGATGACCGGTGTTGAAGACCGGGTATTTGCGAGAGCGATAGGATGACCTATCGATTGACTCTACACCGAGTTGCTCCGGTATAGAGTTCTCCATATGTGATGGGGAATCCGATCAGGATTGTGGATATCCGGATTGCAAGGACTACTTTGTAAGTGCCTTCGGTTCTGTTCGAGCCCGGAACAGACTTGTATGGATTGTATATCTGACATTACAAATTGAGATATAAAACCGATTTCTTTCAAATATATTTCTGTTGGTGGAGGAGAATTTATTCTCTTAGCTTAACACCCTTCTCTGAGACGTACGAGCTTAGAGGTTATATAGCAGAAGGTTTTTAGCAATATACTCCCAATTTGGTAATGTGACATGCTGAGTGTTGCTGTGAAATGATCATTGTGTTGATCATTTGTGATAGGATCATTTGTTTGATCGTTTATCTTTCTGATCATTTCTATGATCATTTGTTGACCCAAAGCACGACTTTTGTATAAAGCGTGGCTTTGTGGACGAAACTTCGTCGAGCCTCAAACCCGGAATGGTCAAAACAGGAAAGATGCGGCAAGGTTATGAGGGGTAGCTCGCTTTAGGGTATGTGCATTTCCTTCTGGAAAAGGGTGGTATCATGGTATGGAGCCCAGAAACTTACTCATGTTGAAACACTTTATTTATGATTGTGTGATGATGGTGAAGAGCGCTCGGTTAAAGGTCCCAAAGGACCGGGGGATGGCAAACTCGTGTCAGTAGTTACCCAGTTAGGGGTAACCCGGCCTTGTGTTGGCAGAGATCCGGTTTGGTTCTCGGGGACGTCCTTCCAGAGGCGTTCTCATGTGGCAATGGGAAGTTCCTTGGCCTAACCATTCGTTGGAAATCCAAAGAAACAATACGATCTTGTACGGCATTAGTTGTAGAACCTATCATTCACTTATGGTGGCGCCCCACTGTTTAGATGGTAGCTATAGTAGGCATACGATAATGGTCGTATGTTGGCTAAGATTTATATTCTACTTTCGAAATATTTCCTACACTATACACTAGTAATAATATCAAATGTTTCTTTTAATGCGTATTAAGCATCTTTGACTATCATAAGGAGAAATCTCCTCCGATTCTGCGTTTGCATGTGTGTGTGTGCGGGAGGCCTTATGGTAGTCTCATTTTTAAAAGCATTGCGAATCGACTTTAAAAATATTCCTCTATTTTGATTTTCAAAGATGAATAAACTGTTTTGAGTTCTCACACCAGTCACATGACTGACTCGGAGTTTATTGTTTTCCTTCCTAAACTCTGGGTGCCCACCAATTTCCACACGGGCAGTCAAGAGTTAAGGTTTATCAGGATGTTCTGGAATTCTGGAGTTGCTGGAGGCAAGCTGGATGACATGGCGTATTATTAGTATATAGTATTTCTCTTCCGCTTTTTGTTGTTTGTTGTTGTTGTACACTCTGATGATATGATGTAATGAAATGTAATGTACTGTAATAACTGATATAGTTCTTTGTTTAAAGATTATTCATTTATCTATTATATGTTGTTCCGCTGCGATTGTGAGATTCTGATGTTGTTGTTCTGTTGTTTTCTTTCCGTTCTATTTTTCTTTTCTCTCTATTTTCTATCTTTTCCTCTCTTCTTCTACTTCTTTCTTTTTCTTAAAACCCTAACTATTCGGTTTTTCGGCAACGAAAAATCGCGTATGTTACATTTGGTATCAGAGCTTATGGTTAAGCGACAACCATGGTTCTGTTGGGTATTACTCATTAGAGATAGAGTCAGTAGTACTCTAGAATGAGTTGAGTGTAATAATAGCTATGAGAGCGTATTTGTTAGTGAATATAAATTGTTTTGTATTGTGTTGACGTATCGGTTGATTGTTTATAGATTTCGGTCCATGTAGTCTTGCTAACTATCGTAGATAGGGGTTTCTAAACTCTTAAACAAGATAAACCGACACGATATTGTTTTAAATTGGGTAAATGAAATAATTTTACCTTGATTATATTTTATATATAAAGGAATAATTTTTCAGAATTATTCAAGTGTATATAAGTTGATTGTTTGGTTGTTGAATTAGTTGTTTGAATAATCTAAATAAAAGAATAATTGTATAAGCATAAGAATTATAAGTATGAAATTATAATTAAAGTGATTTACAATTGTGAAATAAACTTATATATAAAAATGAGTTTGAATAAGTAATGAAATTTGACCTTGGTTAAAGTTAAATGGAAATTTACTTTAGAATTGGAATCTGAATTGGATTTATAAGTTGGAATTTAAGTTAATTAAAACCAAATGATGTTTATAAAATGGAATATAACTTAAGAGATATTGAATGAAGTTGATTTTGGTATCGAAGTAAATTAATAAAGTTAAGTGATAGATATGAACTTAAGTTATGTAAATGAAATTCAACTTTTGTAATTGAATTGAATTAATGAATTGAATGTTAAATTAATTGAATGAAATTAAATGGATATGAAATAATGGATATAAGTGTTAATTCATTAAAATCTAATGTTATTGAAAGTTGAATAATTGAATGAAAATCAATTTAATTAAACCAATTGAAAGCAAAGGAATTTGGTTGTAATTAATATACATTGGTTGTTATATGATTGTTAGTTGATTGTATATAATTCATTAAGTGTTAATGAAATTGAAAGTTAAAGTAATTGAAATCCAATTGGAAGTTAAGTGAATTTGAAATAGAATTGAATTTGATTTGGAAGTGAACCAACTTGAATATGAATTAGTGAATATAAACTAATTGAAAATGAATGTTAGTAAAAACATCCACTGTTAATGAATCAAATGTGATTAAATTGAAAACCCAATTCATTGAATATTAATGAGAATATGAATGAATATTGATTTGGTTATGGATGATAGTTGGTTGATGGTTGAATTTATTGCTTTTACTGCATTTGCTATGTTGGCATATATAGTCATTATGTTACTATATGTTGTATATCGATACTATTGTCTATATACATGTTTCTCATGTTGTTTGTTGAGTGTTTAGTAGGTGCGGATCGCGTTTGCTTCGCATTTGGAGCTCGCTTTCGCGCTATATTAGCCATATATGCTCGCTAATAAAATATAAGGTACATATCTCGGATTAAATATCGTACTTTTACACTTTTTTCCCTACGGGATGCCTCATTACTTGATGAGATGTATATTTGTGATATATATACTGTCATTTTTTTTTGGGACCGAGCCGCGCAAAGGAGACTCTGGCAAATTTTTCCGGAAATTTAAGGCGTTAGAAAATTTTTGAGAAAATTGAAATTTTTTGAAAACTTTAACTTTGATTTGGAATTGAAAGTTAAACAATAGTAGTTGTTTTTGAAAATATAACTAAGTTTGGATTTGAAAACTTAGTAAAGATTTGGTAAGAAGTTTAACTATGGATTTTGGGAAAGTTAATAGATTTTGTAACTTTTCTTACTTGATAATTTCGAGGACGAAATTCTTTTAAGGGGGGAAGTATGTAACGACCTAGAATTTTTGACAATTTAAATTTAAATATTTAACTGATTTTAAATATTAATTAGTGAATTTATAAGTCGAATAAATTTTATTTCGAATAATTGGATTTAATTGAATAATTAAATCGATAATTTAATATGTGAAAATACAGAAATAATTGAAAATTGAGTTAAATATGATTGAAAATGATTTGTAAAATTTTATTTTATCATATTGAAGTTAGAACGATATTTTAGAACTTTTAAAATCGAATTAAAGTTTATTTGTGAAAATTGAATATTTTAATATTTAATTATCGACTGAAAAATAGCCAATTTTTGAACAGTCTCAGAATTGGACGAGACCAGTTCCACTGGATCCATAATAGTTAGCTATTATCGGATTTCAATTTTCGTAGCAATCGGAGTTATCGTTTGACCGTGGCAGCTCAAAACGCATCGAAATTGTTTTTAATATTAATTTGGCGAGTTAAAATAGCCATTTTTCAAAAAGTCTCTGATTTCGACGAAACTAGTTTTATCGGATCCGTAATGTGATATTATTGTATTGTTTCAAATTTCGTGTCAATCGGATTTACTGTTTGTCCGGTGCAAGCTAAAACGCCTAGAAAATCGTTTAATCGGTTTAAATTTAAATTGAACGTTTATTGCCATAACTTGCACAGATGACAGAATTAGCTTCCGAAACCTATTCCGTTGTGTCCGGAATGCTGGGTAAACCCTAGAAACGCTGGTCACCACGCGTAAATCGGAGTTTGGAAAATCCAAAATGAATAGTGTTTCGTTCGATTTTCTATGAATAGACCATCCTCTCTTCACAAAAAAAAAGTTAGGTTTAAAACCCTAGCTGCCGGCCTCAATATACACGGCCAGAATTTAACGACCTTCCTCCCTCAAATTCGTCAAGTCCATTCACAATCAAGCAAAGTATTCAACTGCAAAGTTGTAGCTAACGTCGAGGGCTACGAATCCATACGGCTATGATGGTTTATAGTCGACGAAATTAACCAGAAAGTGACCACGAAGTCAACGTGTTTCGCACGAAATTCGAGGAGAAATTGGGGGCCGAGCTTGGAGCTGCTTTGGCCGTGGGTGGTGCCGGGGAGCGCGCACGTGGTGGTGGTCCTTGATCGAGGTAGAAGCTAGTGATTTGGTTGCAAAATTAAAACCTAATTTAGAGCTAATGGGTTATGTGTTACGGCTAGTATCTGTAGATGGAGACGCACTTTTGGGAAGAAAGGGCGTGCGGCTATGATGAAAGGTTGGGGATCTACGGCCTGGATTTAGTTTAGGTTTGAAAATAAAGAATTATGTTGTAATTTATATATATAAAATCGTGTAATCTTTGAAAATTCATAACTTTTTCATACGAGGTCCAAAACGCGCGAAACAGGAAGCGTTGGAATCGTATGGACGAGCACTACGCTATGGAATTAGATTGGAGTCGTTTGGAGTTAGTGAGAATTTCGGGTAATTCGAAATAAATCGCTAAAAAGAAATTGAAATCAATGTGAGAACTTCTCACTCAATCGAATCGGTTTCGATTTTATTTTAAATAGTTAGATTTAAAATATTTGAATGCATGTTTGAATGATGATTAATATCTATTGATTGTTAAAATAGACATTATGCGCCGTTAGTAAGCGGATGTTATTCATTAAAAACATATACCGCGAATATTTCATAAACAGTGAAATTGGTATTATTTATGTACTTGGATTTGATTTTCCCGCAGTATATAGCGGATGAAACCCTATTGCGCCGTCTATTAAGCGGATAATATTTTAAATCTCATATACCGCGATAATTTCATTCTGGAACGGAATTGGTATTGTGCTAACATCTTTTGATGCAGGAAAACAGGTTGGAGGGATCCAACTGGATTCCTCAACAGTATTTATTTGATTTCAGATATTTTGATATTTGATTGATTATCATATCGATATATGATATCGTTGTTGTCGTGGTTGACTATTTGGTATGTAGCATCATTGAGCCAAATTTTGGAATTTTAAAATGATTTTTAAAGTGATTTTTGAAAATATACTATATTTTTGGAATTGATCCATTATATATAAATAAACGTTATAATTTTAATGTTATAAAAATTATGATTTTTGAGAAATATAGTTAAAAGTTGATTTTTGAAAATATGGGGTTAATGGTTTTATAAAATAGTTTAAATTGGGATTTTGAATTTATTATAAAAAGTTGAAATATAGGATTTATAAAATTTGATTATTTTATGAATCGAAATGGTGAAATTATAAAGGAGTTTAAAGATGTTTTAAAGTAATAATATAAATTGATTTATATAAAAGATTTATAAATAGATATTTATAAATTAAAAATATTGGAATTATAAAACGAGTTTTTATAAGGGTTAGAATGAATTGTGAATGAATTTCATAAATGAATGAAATTTATAGAATTATAAACGGTGAAGTTATAAATGGAATTTTATAAGCAGTAGGTTTATAAAATTTATAAGTTATTGAAGGAATAGATTTTGGTAAATAAATGAATCTTATAAGTTATAAGATTTATAATTTGGGAAGTTTAAAAGAACGATTTTTGTAAACAAATAACCTATAAGCGTTTAACTTATAATATGGACTTTCGGTATATAATTGAGTTATAAATCGAATAGGTTAATAAAGGAATTTATAAAAGGAAGTTGTTATAAAATAAATAGAAATGGAATTTATAAACGTTGTTTTATAAATTCGCAACGACTTATTTTGATAAGTAAATTGTTATAACGTATAAATGGAATTATATTCACGTCTTAGACAGTGAATAATCCTTTAAAATAAAATGAATAGAAAGGATGAAATCGGTTAACGTAGTATATTCACGTTTTTGAATAGTGAATAATATGTTAAAGAAAATGTTTTGAATGTGATGTTTTAAATAGAATTAAAACAATCTAACGATGTTTTTAAATATGTTAAGATTTGAAATCATAGATTTCAACATTCATTGTTGAAATAGACGTTTTCGAGAAATAGAAGGAAATGGTAGACTATAACACTGTTGTTATAGTAAATGATTTCCGAAAGGAAATGTTTTGTATAGTATTGGGATTTATATATCTATTTTAATTTCGAATCCCTATACTAGTGATTTTGGGTTGTCGTAACGATGTTTTACGCAACATTCGTTTTGGCCCAAATAAATATGTTTAAGAGAATGATTTCCTTAAAGAATGAAATATATGCTTAATTTCGATTTAAGTATATTGAATATTTTCCAAGTGTTGAAAATAAATGGATTTGGGAATTACTTATTAAATAAGTATGGAAATGTTTTCCAATATGAAGTGAATATTTAGAGGATTTATCTTTTGAAGATAAATTGAAAATGAATAATTGAAATCGTATATTCATAGATATTGTGAAATATAAATTCACTATGGAATTTATAAAAGAAAATGGAATTTATTTAAAAATAAATATTGATTTATTTTTGAGGTATTGAAATTATATATGTTGTAAAGATATGAATTTTGGGAAATAAATAATTTAGAAAATTATTTGGAATCTGGTGATGTTGTGCGTATCCATTGATAGTTCAATAACCGACTATCAATATTTACCTTTGAATAGGTATTTGTTGTGATTTACTGAATTTGAATGCTACACTTATTTTTAAATTATTGCGCTCGTTATTCGGATTACCCATTCCGAATAGTGATACGACGTAATGGATAGCATTGATGACCGGTGTTGAAGATCGGGTATTTGCGAGAGCGATAGGATGACCTGTCGATTGACTCTGCACCGAGTTGCTCCGGTATAGAGTTCTCCGTACGTGATGGGGAATTCGATCAGGATTGTGGATATCTGGATTGCAAGTACTTCTTTGTAAGTGCCTTCGGTTCTGTTCGAGCCCGGAGCAGACTTGTATGGATTGTATGTCTGACATTACAAATTGAGATATAAAGCCGATTTCTTTCAAATATATTTCTGTTGGTGGCGGAGAATTTATTCTCTTAGCTTAACACCCTTCTCTGAGACGTACGAGCTCAGAGGTTATATAGTTGAAGGTTTTTAGCAATATACTCCCAATTTGGTAATGTGACATGTTGAGTGTTGCTGTGAAATGATCATTGTGTTGATCATTTGTGATAGGATCATTTGTTTGATCGTTTATCTTTGTGATCATTTCTATGATCATTTGTTGACCCAAAGCACGACTTTTGTATAAAGCGTGGCTTTGTGGACGAAACTTCGTCGAGCCTCACACCCCGGAATGGTCAAAACAGGAAAGATGCGGCAAGGTTATGAGGGGTAGCTCCCTTTAGGGTATGTGCATTTCCTTCTGGAAAAGGGTGGTATCATGGTATGGAGCCCAGATACTTACTCATGTTGAAACACTTTATTTATGATTGTGTGATGATGGTGACGAGCGCTCGGTTAAAGGTCTCAAAGGACCGGGGGATGGCATACTCGTGTCAGTAGTTACCCAGTTAGGGGTAACCCAGCCTTGTGTTGGCAGAGATCCGATTTGGTTCTCGGGGACGTCCTTCCAGAGGCGTTCTCATGTGGCAATGGGAAGTTCCTTGGCCTAACCATTCGTTACAAAGAAACAATACGATCTTGTACGGTTTAGTTGTAGAACCTATCATTCACTTAAGGTGGCGCCCCACTGTTTGGACGGTAGCTATAGTAGGCATACGATAATGGTCGTATGTTGGCTAAGATTTATATTCTACTTTCGAAATATTTCCTACACTATACACTAGTAATAATATCAAATGTTTCTTTTAATGCGTATCAAGCATCTTTGACTATCATAAGGAGAAATCTCCTCCGATTCTGCGTTTGCATGTGTGTGTGTGCGGGAGGCCTTATGGTAGTCTCATTTTTAAAAGCATTGCGAATTGACTTTAAAAATATTCCTCTATTTTGATTTTCAAAGATGAATAAACTGTTTTGAGTTCTCACACCAGTCACATGACTGACTCGGAGTTTAATGTTTTTCTTCCTAAACTCTGGGTGCCCACCAATTTCCACATGGGCAGTCAAGAGTTAAGGTTTATCAGGATGTTCTAGAATTCTGGTGTTGCTGGATGGCATGGCGTATTATTAGTATATAGTATTTCTCTTCCGCTTTTTGTTGTTTGTTGTTGTACACTCTGATGATATGATGTAATGAAATGTAATGTAATGTAATAACTGATATAGTTCTTTGTTTAAAGATTATTCATTTATCTATTATATGTTGTTCCGCTGCGATTGTGAGATTCTGATGTTGTTGTTCTTTGTTTTCTTTCCGTTCTATTTTTCTTTTCTCTCTATTTTCTATCTTTTCCTCTCTTCTTCTACTTCTTTCTTTTTCTTAAAACCCTAACTATTCGGTTTTTCAGCAACGAAAAATCGCGTATGTTACACTTACCGCACATAAATTATTTTTAAAATGGTAGAGGTATAATAAATTCCTTCTAAACTCATATATCAAAACAAAATTATTTTACTGTAAAATGTCTTTTCTATTTCTATTCATGTTTATATTAATTCAGATTTTCCATATAAACTTTTGTATATAATTTAAATCTCAACAGTAATTGATTAAATTTCAAAATTAAATTGCAAATTAAAGAATACCTTACTACATACAGTACGAGCTTCTGCCACAAACAAGATCCCGATACGAACACGAGACACCAACAACGAGCCTCGCCATCGCCTGCCAACCCCAAAGCAACGAAGCCGAACCCCTCCCTCGCGCAGCCTCTCCAATCTGGAACCCTAGTTTCGCGACCTCGTACCACCGCTCCCTCTTCCTTGCGTCGCTACTCCACCTCCAGCTCGTATTCGAGTTTCCCACAATCTCTACGAAGGCCGGCTTCGCACGTACACTCGCGAGAACAATCGACACCGCGAAGCCCTCGAGCTATGGAGCATGAAATTCCCTTCATCCTATGCGAGTGCGAACGCACGCAATCCCCGGATGTACCCCCTCTCAACATCGCGTCGCCATTGCCAAATTGATTCGATCATATCATTTTTTAGGGTTATTGCGATTGGGAACTGAGGAAGAAACAGTGGAATTCAATTGGGTTTGATTTGAATAAGGGGATATCGCAAATTTTACTTCGGCCATGATTATACCCTTTTTTTTAATTACTGCTGCGATCTGAATTGAAGAAAGTGGGTGACGTAAATTTAAAGGTGAGAGGTGATGGGTTGCGTGATGTCGTAAAAAAAAGAAACAAGGATAAGAAAGAAAATCGGCTGATGTCGCTCCATTTTGACCAAGTACAAATATATAAAGGTATTTAAATTTTCGATATAAGGTCTCTGGGCGTTTACTTGCCATACGGTCACACAACACCTCCAAAAATTACGAAAATTGAAATCCAATAATAATTCAATATTACCGACCCAATGTAACTGGTTTCGTCGAATTCCGAGACTGCGCCTCGGAAGGCTATTTTTAAATTTAATTTAAATAGTATAAATTTTAAAACGGAACAAACCACTGTTAATTTCAATTTTACATTTTCTATTATCCTCAGTATTATCAATATAAATTTTATAAGCCTTCAAATTATTTTTAATAGGCTTAAAACTCCAGATTCAACAATTTACCCAACTTCACTTATTTAATTTAATAATTCAATTATCAAATAAATTGTGATATTCGAAACTCAAGTTAAAATTACTCTATTTAATATTTAAAATCAATTAAATATTCCAATTTTTTAAATGCTCGAAAATTCCGGGTCGTCACATTCCTCCCCCTTAAAAGAATTTCGTCCCCGAAATTACTAATTAGGAAGAATGGTTCTATACCCGTTACTATTTCTCCAAAACCAACAATTTAACATTCTACCAACTATCTTTTTATAAAAGACCATTATCATTCTTATTAACTTCTCTACTCTCCCATAGTTTTCAACTATTATTACTTGTTCAATCATTCAAATTTCAATTTAAAGCAAATTTTGAATTGCCAAAATTTTTTTAACTCCCCAAATTCCTGAAATTTTTTGCCAGCGTCTCCTTTACGCGGCGAGCTCGGTACAACTACAAAATCGCTCTACGGCCTCCCAAATTCCAAAAGAAAACAAAACGCCAAGTGGCTCAATCAAAATCCCAATCAAATTCCATATAGAAATTTAAACACATACCTTTTTGTCGAGCATTTCGAATTTACCTTTTGAAATCAAAATCAATTTTTCTCTCTTTTCGTACCTGCATATCTTTCATAACAATAATATCCAATCACAATATTCAAAAACATTTTATCGACTTCCTTCCAAATGTCAATATTTATTCATTCAAATATTAACTCAGAATATATTTGCAATATTCAATTTCCAATTAAGAATGTACCATTCCTTACTTAAGTTTAGTAAAAGCATTATAAATGCTTCTTATATTTATTTTCATCTTACCACTTCAGTTTATATTTATTTCTATTCAAATTGATTCTTTCATTTCCATATGAATTCAATTTATCTTTAACTCTAAATATTGAATTTTATTTTCCATTTATACTGATTCATGTCATTATTTTAAATTAGTTTCATTTACCGATTTATTTAAACTTCCAATTTGAAATCGTTTTGTCGTTAACTAAAATTTTCCAAAAATTTTCTAACTCCCAAAATTTCCGATTTTTTTTGGCAGAGTCCCCTTTGTACGGAGGAGCTTTTACAATTTGACAAAAGAGATAAATATATATACATCGACCCACACGGTAGGAAAAACCAAAAACAGTTCATATTTCCTATTTTTAATGCGTAGGCGTACCTTATTTAGCATTTTTAAGCAAGTAACTTATTTATTTAGCAGTTAGTGCAATCAAATCCAGCCCAACGGCTTCCAGGCACCTGTACTTACTCTATTTAAACATGTGAGTGCCATATATATAAAGTTTTATCAATATTTCACTTACTTGCAATAGTTAAACATATGAATTCTAAAATAAATTCACACCAAACATTTTCTGTAAGCAACTTATACAATTTTCATACTAATTCCACTGTTCCAATTAATTCATAAACCATTTTCATTCAATTTGAATGGTTTTCAATCCATTCGTATACGACTTCATCACTTTGAATGGTTTAAAACTCAGTCGCTTACATTAATTTATTTTTAAGCAAAACGAACTCATATTTAATTCAATTGCTCTCAAAATCAATTTATTTTTACTCCTATCAATTCATAGAATATTAGTTACTTCCACTTACATCCAATGACAATTTATTCTATGCAATTTGACGAGATCTATGTGAATAAATAAGTACTTATATTTTATACCCAATTTAAGTGGATTTCAACTCAATTTATACTTAATTCTATTCCATTTCTAAAATTTATTCACAATTCATATATTCTCGTTTTCATTGGATTTCAGATTTGAATACATTCACTTGTATTTCATTTTATTAACCAAACTAGTTTTATTCAAAACCATTAACAATTTAGGTTCATCTTCATTACCAATTAATTTCCTTTTTATTTTAATTCATTCACAACCATTTATTTAGCTCGACACATTCCAAGCTTGCATATTACTAACCATTCCTGAATTAATTCAACCCAAACTTTAGTTACTTTACTCAGTTTATTCCATATTTGTTTATGCCAAACTATTTTATTTAGCTCGAAGACAATCCAGGCTATTTCATTCAATAACCATTTCAATTTTATTCACGATCTATCCATTTGCGTTTCATTTCTTATCCACATTCACTTAAAACCATTCTAGTAAACTTGAAACATTCTATTGTTCATATTGTCTCCAAGTTATTTAAATTCTTTAACATTTTAAATGGTTCACAATTATTTAATTAAGAATTTCATTTCATTAAATATTATCTGTAACTCACCGAATTTTATTTCGATTAAAATTTATTTTCACTTGATTTAAATCCAACCCAATATCATTAAACTTAGTTTAAGTTGATTTCAATTTAACTCTCCTCCATTCATTTAACTTAAGTTAAAAAAATTTCTTCAATTTTATACTTAAGCTCATTTCATCTTACGAGTAAATCTTTCTCTTCCATTCAACTTAATTCTATCCCGGTTAAATCTCGTTTTAAAATTTACAATTTCATTTGATTAGTTATTATAAAATTTAACTTTCAGATTCAACTCGTTGAATTGATTACAAGGCCATTTCCAATTTATTTCCACTTATTTGGATTTTATTCGCAATTCATACCATCACTATTTTGATCCATTTCATTTTCCATTATTCGACACATTTCCAATTATCTTTAATTTGTTAACACTTCAAGTCGAATTTTAATTAATAGCTCAAGTTCTGATTCTATCATTCTCTTTTAATTTACCATCCAATTTTATTGACTCACAATTCAATTACATTCTCAATTCATTTAATTAATTACAAGGCCACTTCATTTATATTTTCTTCATTAATGATTCAAGTCGAATTGGATTTATAACTTGAGTTTTATTTCCAATCTTCATTATTAATTCAGAATTCAGTTTTATTTAACATTTCATTAACTAACTTATTAACAAATTAGTTCTCCCCTATTTATAGTTCAATACTTGATTTTTAATTCCAAATATTACTTCATTTAATTTTCTTAAGTTCAATTTATTTTATAATTCAAGTTTTGATCTTCTTTTTATTTTTCAATTCATCAAACAATATTTATTTTGGATTTTGTATTCCATTTTCAATGTATAAGTCACAACTTATTACTTATACAATTCCATGCATTCTAGGCTTGAATATATTCATCTTTTTATTTTTTTTAACTCAAGCCTTATGCTTATTTATAATTCAAGCATAATTTATTCCATGCATTTTTAATCTTTTTATATGTTATTCCGGTTATTTATTTCAATCCAATCCTTAACCAATTTATTTCTTATCCAACTTATTTCTTACCTATTAAAATAAAAATCCAATTTCATTCAATAACTCACTGAACTTTTACTTCAATTCAATTTTATTTTAAACTCAGATTTATTTAATCTCAATTCGTTTTTAACTTAATTCATGTACAACCGGATATTATTTTCAACCTATTCAATCAATTTCAATCCAGTTAATTTTTTATTTTACCATCCAAGTTAACTTCATTTTTAACTTTTCTTTTTAAATTTAAATTCCATTATTCAAAGCTTATATTTCCTTCATGATTTAAAAATCATCTCAATTTATAAGCTTACAACAATCTCATCAGGATTTTTTTTAACACGCGACCTTTGGTTTCAAATCATTTTGAAATCTCCAACATTTCAAAATCACATTTCTCAAAAAATTTAAACCAATCCTGGTTTTTATTTCCAACAAATTTTCTTTGAAATTTCAAAAATAAACAGGTTTTCCTGAACAAATCAATTTGGCAGCAATCTATCACTTTGAAACTCGAAAATGAACATCGATGATGCTGCAGTCATCATCGAAGTTATATTCCAGCGACTGAAGTGAATTTAATGCTATATCCTTCCTAAAATTTATTTGAAACAATTTCCTTTTAGAAATACCCCCAAAAACAACAGTGCTACTATTTATCTTCAAAATACTTCCAAAATCTCCGGGGTTTTTAAAGTTTCAAATTCTATTTTAATTCACATTTTAACTATAATGCATTTGTATAATTTATGCTTATACGAATTTCCATTTGATTATATTTCAATTTATAAATTACATTTATAATTCATACTTATAAATTTCATTTTATAATGAATTTATTTCCTTAAGTTTTAGTTACATTTCAATTTCTAGTTAAATTTTCACTTAACAATGATAATACTTTAATATTATCATTTCTAACATCCAAGCAACCATATGTTAGCTAAAATAGTTTAAAAAACTTTTCTTTATATCAAAATATATTTTTGGTTAAAATTATTTCATTCGCCCACATTAAAACAATACCGTGTCAATTGTTCTATTCAAGTGTTTAGAAACCCCTTCGATACAGTTGTACAGACTGTGCCGACGAAGGTTCATATGCCACTCAATAAATCAATCAACACAATATTAAAACAATTTATATTCACTAACAAATACGCGCTCATATCTATTAATACGCTCAAACTCATTCAAGAGTACTACGGACTCTAATTTAAATGAGTAATTCCCACCAGAGCCAAGGTTATCCCCAACCTAAGCTCTGATACCAACTATAACGACCCGCAAATCTGTACCCCTGAGTTAACACAATTCTACCTAGATCAACTCAAGTTGTACAGAAATACGAACCATTTGGGTTAGAGAAGAAGATGTAGAAGAAGAAAATAGAAATCAACAACAGAATCTAACCATCACAGCGGAATAAAATATAATAGATAATAAATGGTCTTTACTCAAAAATCAAATATCACTGTTTATATATTACATCATCAGAGTACATCAATCACAGTTCAACATCAATATCATACAATGGATACACAACAACTCAACTCAGCGTGTATAAACAAGTACGGAAGTACGTATCGTCATCCTGCTCGTCTTTTGAGCCCCACAGCATCATATCCTGTATTCTATAATACTCGGTCTGACCCGAGCATTACAGTTAAATAATACCCGATTCAGTCTTGAATACCAGCGTGAGAAAATCACACTCAATTGATTATTAAGTTTCAAAAATCCTTTGAAAACAAAAGCATCTCGTAAGACCACGCCACAAATAAACATGTCGGGTTTTTACCTTACGATAGCTAAATCAGTTTTTATAGCAATCCTCTGATATTATAATAGGGTCTATATACAAATACTTATAAAATAGCCGAAATTGTTACATTATTAAATTCCAGCTACTAGCCATAGAGTGAGTAATACGAACAAAACTCGTACAAGGCTCGTAGGGAGAATGGATTTCCAACTAATGTCTAGGAACTGGGGTACCACCTGTCACAGTACGGGGCCTAGATCACCGTACCGAGGAGAACGCCCGCTCCCCTGCAACACAAGACCGGGACTACCCCTGACTTGATAATCCCGAGTGAGATCACCCCATGGTTGGGATCAGCAACCGCCCACTAAGCTGAAATAAAAAGGGATATCTAGACAGGAATGACCTCACCCTGCTTGGGTGCTACCCACCTAACCTTGCTGCATAACCCCTGATTTTTAGTCATTCCCATTTGATGAGGCTTGAGGCTAAGCGTTACCTTTTCAGAATATATCCCTTAGAATGCCCATCGTCCACCTGACGATGTTTCGCAAGCATTCATACATACAAGTCCATCCCGGGTTCGAACGGAACCGAAGGCACTATTCCTACTACATCCATTTTGGAAATATCCTCAGGATTAGTAGCGACTAGCCCTTGCACTTCACTGCTACAACTTCGAATCCACACTCGTTTCCACGAAACGTACAAACCGGATCGAAGTGGTTTTCGAGAAATAAATCTCGATCCCGGTCTCTTCGAAACGATCAGCGTATTTGGCCAATATTGATAGTCGGTGATTTAACTATCAATTAATATTCACAAAAAACCATCCAACAATAAATAATTTTTCCAAATAATTTATTTATCTCAAAATATCTTTACAAGATATATTTTCACTTTCAAACCCTTTTGAAAACAATTTTCAAACTATCTTCCTTTTTTTAGAATAAATTCTGAGTATTTCCATTTCCACTGGAATCACCAAGCACAAAACTTAAAATTTTTAAAATAATTTAAAACACTTTATTGTAAGATATATTTAACATTTAATTTAGAAAAATTTACTTTAATACTTAATTTATAATAATACTTTAGAAATAACTAAAAGAAGGTTACCTTATAACTATACATTAGATTTTCTTCTTTAAAAAAATACCAAATCATTCTATAAATAATTATTATGATAATAGATTAAACAAAATACTTACTTTGGAATTTACTTTAAAATATTTAAACTAAAACTACTTCAATAATTGATTAAAAATATATACTACATGAATATTTGAAAATAAGTTTACTTTATAAATATAAACTAGGTTTTCACCTTTAAAACAGAATTACTAAGTCGCTCTTTATACATTATTACTACGGTAATAGATTTGAATAAATATTTACTTTAGAATTTAAACATTTAGAAATAATAAATTTCCAAGAACATACTTTGTAAAACAACATTAAAACTTTTATTTTATTTTAAAAACTTACTTTGAAAACGTACTTGGCTATCCAGAGAAATATACTTCTCTTCACAACCTTAAAAAAATAAATCACTATTTATTTTTAAACAATTTTTCTCATCCCTTTAATAAATTCCCACCTTGAATTTATTCTTCCAAATATCCAATTTCAAACACTTAAATCAATTTCCAAATTGATTTCCAATTTACTTCATTTATTCAAAAATCTTTTAATTTCAGATTTTATTCCTTAATTATGATTTAAAATATTTTTAATTGAAATATCAATTTAGATTTCTCAATTTACTTCTTATTCCTTTAAATAAATTTAAAAATTTAAGTTTTAAAATAATTCTTTATTCATTTAAATTAATATCACATAATTTTATAATTCATTAACTACTGATTATTCAACCCTTTTCTTTTCATACTCGAAGTTATTTATTAGTATTTAACATACTTCCATCTCTTTTCCAATTCATTCTTAATTTATTCAATTTTCTCTAATTATCTCGTTTACAGTTTACTTCCTTTATTTTCTTTCAAAAATCCAATTTATATATTTTTGGTAATTCATTATACTCAATATATCCAATCAAATCATAACATTCAATATTCCAATATATTCATCATAGAATATCAAGTAATCACAACAGAGAATATTAAATAATAAATGTTGAGGGGTCCAGTTGGATCCCTCCAACCTATTTTCCCTGCATCCACAGATGTTAGTACAATAATATGCCAATTCCAGAATATACCATACTATAGCACATCAATCAATTTCAATCATTCAAACAATTATTTAAATTTAATTATTTAAACTTAAATTTAACTGAGTGAGATTAACTCACCTTTGATTTTTGTTTCATAACCCACTACCAATCCGGCTTGCTTCTTTTTAGATTCTGACCTTGCATAAATATTTATATGGTTTGTAAATGTCTGAATAAATTGAACAATTAATTCCCATAGATTTAATTAACTAATTATTAAATTTAAAACCAAAACCCTTTAAATAAACTAATTAGTTAACCATTCAAATTTAATTAAATAATAATTATTATTTTAAATGGAAACCACATCCGATAAAAATGATCTTTACGAGTCTCAAAAATCTAACATTTATATAAATTCTACAACATTTACAACTTCTATATTACCCAAATCTTTTACATACATATACTAAATTTGAGACAAAATGGCTTTTATCGTTACTGTAAAATATTATTATTATATATATATTTTCCATATTATACATGCATATAGATCCTCTGCTAACAAAACTTCCTACTTTAAACCATATATATATCCTGTTTATATGTACATATAATTATGAAATTTAAATTAAAATATACAACTCTATACCATACTGCACATAAATTATTTTTAAAACAGTAGAGGTATAATAAATTCCTTCTGAACTCATATATCAAAACAAAATTATTTTACTGTAAAATGCCTTTTCTCTTTCTATACATGTTTATATTAATTCAGATTTGCCAAATAAACTTCTGTGTATAATTTAAATCTCAACAGTAATTTATTAAATTTCAAAATTAATTTGCAAATTAAATAATACCTTACTGCCTACAGTACGAGCTTCTACCACAAACAAGATCCCGATACGAACACGAGACACTAGCAACGAGCCGCGCCATCGCCTGCCAACCCCAAAGCAACGAAGCCGAACCCCTTCCTCACGCAGCCTCTCCAATCTCGAACCCTAGTTTCGCGACCTCTTGCCACCTCTCCCTCTTCCTTGCGCCGCTACTCCACCTCCATCTCGTATTCGAGCTTCCCACAATCTCTAGGACGGCCCTGCTTCGCACGTACACTCGCGAGAACAATCGACACCGCGAAGCCCTCGAGCTATGGAGCACGAAATTCCCTTCATCATATGCGAATGCGAACGCGCCGATCCCTGGCCGTACCCCCTCTCAACATCGCGTCGCCATTGCCAAATTGATTTGATAATATTATTTTTTAGGGTTATTGCGATTAGGAACTGAGGGAGAAACGGTGGAATTCAATTGGTTTGATTTGATTAAGGGGATACACAAATTTTACTTCGGTCATGATTATACCCTTTTTTTTAATTAATGTTGCGATCTGAATTGAAGAAAGTGGGAGACGTAAATCGAAAGGTGAGAGGTGATGGGTTGTGTGATGTCGTAAAAAAAAGAAACAAGGATAAGAAAGAAAATCGGCTGATGTCGCTTCATTTTGACTAAGTACAAATATACAAAGGTATTTAAATTTTCGATATAAGATCTCAGGGTGTTTACTTACCATATGGTCACACAACACGTCCAAAAATTACGAAAATTGAAATCCGAAAATAATTCAATATTACGGACCCAATGGAACTAGTTTCGTCGAATTCCGAGACTGCGCCTCGGAAGGCTATTTTAAAATTTAATTTAAACGGTATAAATTTTAAAACGGAACAAACCACTGTTAATTTCAATTTTACAACTTCTATTATCCTCAGTATTATCAATATAAATTTTATAAGCCTTCAAATTATTTTTAATAGGCTTAAAGCTCCAGATTCAACAATTTACCCAACTTCACTTATTTAATTTAATAATTCAATTATCAAATAAATTGTGATATTCGAAACTCAAGTTAAAATTACTCTATTTATTATTTAAAATCAATTAAATATTCTAATTTTTTAAATGCTCAAAAATTCCGAGTCGTCACAGCGTTAAGCATATAATATTTATAAAGAAACAATCTATGCACGAAGCCTGTGCCATAATCATCCCTGAAGTGCGTGTCGTAACTCTCGTTAATCATATATAAGATAAGAAATGTTTGTGCGTCGTTTTGATATTAGAAATATTTTGTTTCTCTTTTATCCTTCGTTCTAACACATTTGTTATTCAAATACCTATCAAAAACATAAAATATTCAAGCCCTTTAAATATGTATGTCTGGAAACGGTTGAAGAACTTCGATTATAGAAGCAATATGAAAAATAAGCAAAATAATATCCCAGATGAAATGACATATATTTTATTAAACAAGCTTGGCTTATAAATCTTTATAATAATAGACATGCTAAAAATAAGTTCGCGTTTACCAACGAATATGTTAATATGTTTAGAACAAGTCAATAACTAACAACCCTAAAAATTAGGAATTATTCATGCTGAAAACAAGACTAAGTACGTCTAAAATTCAAGCAACTAACACCTCTTCGATCTCTTCCTTAAATTAGTTGTTCCCAACTATCAGTTAAACAATGTTGCCTTGCATACCTCCAACTATTCTCCGAGTTTTTGGAATACATTCAATTTCAGTGGCTTAGTCATCAAATGTGCAACTTGATCTTGTGTTCCACAATGCATAAGCTTAATTGTTTCTTCCTTTGTGAACTCTATTGAGAAGTGGAATCACACATCAATATGTTTACTCTTCCCACGCATGATGGGATTCTTCGACAATTTGATAGTTGAGCTATTATTGCACATGATGATGGTGTACTCCTTTTAAACATGTCCCAGCTTCTCCAAGACTCTCCTAGTTTACACTACCTGAGTCACACACCCAGCTACTACCACAAACCTTACTTCCATAGTTGATATATAACAATTGGCTGCTTCTTTGATAACCAAGACATTACACCAAAACCTAACGGAAAAAACATAACCAAATGTGCTCTTTCGATCTTTTATATCACCACATAATCACTGTCTGTAGAGGAAATCAAGTCCTCTGGCATTCCTTTCTTATACATGATTCCATAATCAAATGTTCCCTTCAAGTACCTTAATATTCGTTTGGCGGCTTGTAAATTAATTTATGCAGATTTAGCTATATACCTGCCTATTAAGCTCTTATTATACATCATGTCCGGACGAGTTGTTGGAATATACATGACATTTCCAACTACTTGCTTGCAGTGTGACTCATCAACTAAAACTCCATGTTCATCTTTGTTCAGATTACAACTTGGTATAACTGGATTGTTTACTGCCATGCTTTTAAGCATACCAAATGCTTCAAGACCTCTATTGCATATTTCCTTTGGCCAATAAAATGCCATCGGACTATGATACTACTTCAATGCTGACGAAGAACTTCTTTTCCCCTAGATTGATTATTTTGAAAGTTCTCATCATTGAACACTTGCGACTACTCAACATATCTTCATTATTGTAACGAACCACCTTTTCAACCATCGAAAGTCAATGTAGAATACATCCACGATATTCAAATGCTGAACATCCAATCATCGCAAAGGCAGATTGTTAGGGTAAAATAAAAAGAAAAAAAAATAGAGAATGGGAAAACCAGGATCTCACAGTGGAATCGACAACATATAATATAACAAAGATAGTAAAATCTATCATTCCAAAATACAAATTACATAAGAGTCAAAAGCAAACCTTATCAGCTGGACAGTTAAAAAATTTAAGCTTACAATTACCGATCGGTATACAATATAATACAGCGGAAATTAATACTATGATAGGTAAACATCTAGCTCTTCTCCAATAACTCTATACCAAAGACAACATGGGAAAAACTCAGTCTGACCCAAGCATTATAATAAAATAACACCCGGCCAGTATGGAAAACAAGCATGAGAAAACTCAACTAATATGATGAACATATAAAAATTCTACAAGACCATGACGCAAATGCAATAGGGTTTTTACCTCACAAGAATAACATCCATAAATGAAGAAATGTAAGACAAATCAGAACAACAATCCAATCAAGAAAGAATGGAAATAAACAACAGAAAAAATACAAATGAAAGGGGTGGATACTAGTAAGAACAAATCCCATACTGAATGGATGGGCATAAATAATATCGAATTCCAGACTTAAAAGAATGGCCACAAATAATTTAACATAGAAAAGAGCACAAGGCATTATGGAAACAATTCAAAAATTTGAATTAACAAAGTGGAAAAGAGAAGTTTTTCCAAAAGTGACTAGGAGGGTGCACTCCCCTTATCGAAAGTATACCTCTAGAAATATACTTGGGAACTTCGATGGCTCTCGAAAACCTCCAAGCTAGACCCCGCTAACTGTTTTGGAGTATCCGAGTACTTCACATCTCATTACGCAAAACCGAATCCAATCTAGAGTGGATGTGAAAATACCATATGGGAGCAACCCTGCATAGCTTGCCCCCACTTGCTCTTTGGGTTTAGTCATTTCCAACAAAAGATAACAAGGCACAAATGATCAACACATCGTCTTAGAGTGACTATATATAAAGTAGAATCATAGTCGATAGTCAATAAATCAACCTATGACCCAAACCTATTATCCAGTGTACTCATTTAAGAGTGTCCAAAATAATAATAAGATAAACACAAAACATCGAGTCAGACAACAATCTGTCGTGAGCAATAAACAATCTCAAAATACTATAGAAGTCAATATAGTAAGGAACAAAGGTATAAGAATCATATCTAACATGTCCCTACATCCAAAGAGGTAGAAGGAAATGAAAATTGATTAAAGAAAGAAAAGAAAGGAATTTGTTTTAAATAAAAAAAAACATTTTATATTCTTTCTTTGCACACTGTCCATTTTAGTTCCTTACTAATTTTCAATCATGTCAATTATCACCCTTCCTTCGCGTGGTCGTGCAAGTTTTCGAGAATCTTCAAGAGTGGCTTGCACACCAGCCTAATCCAAGCGCAAAACCCAAAAGTCCAAGAATCAAGAAAAGCCATGGATCGGTACTGATCCATGTCCAAGGATCAATACCGACCCGTAATGCTTGCCCAAAGTTGCTACATGATTCATGCTACACAAAGTTAGAGTGATCCTAAACCAACACAAGCCATATAAGATGGTTCACTAGCCACTCATGCTCCAAATGATAAATGGATAAATCCAGGTTTCAAGACAACTAAATCAATTTCTTTTGCCCAACACCGAACCATAAGGTTCCCATGATCCAAGACTCATGCCCTGCACAAATGAAGGTATAAGCCATCCAAGTTGAGAGAATTTTGTCGCCTTTAACTATAAATAGCGTGTGATAGGCATTGTTTGGGGAATCTTTTGCTCGCACTCTAAAAACTTATTGAATCATAAACAAATTTTAAGTGGACGTAGGCCGGTGATTAGCCGAACCACTATAATTGTTGTTTGCTATCTTCCCTCGTTTTTTCATTTATTTTCTTCACTTTATTCTCTATAATCTTTTGGATGTTTATGCCAACTTTTAGCATAAACATCCACCGTATTCAATTTTCGTAATTCAAATATTTTCCCATCGTTTTAGTAGCTCAAATTGCTAGGCTAGTTACAGGCTTAAATTGACCCATTTAAATAACAAAATCCATCCAAAAATATATCTGGACCCAAAACCAAACCCAACTCGACTGATTGGACGTGATGCATATGTGTATGTATTAACATGCATGGCATCCCTCTTCAACCCAGCTGAAAACATTTGGGTGCTCAAAGATCCCAACCTTTCTCTTTTAAAAATTATATTTAAACCCGTATAGTTTAAACCATCCTACAATGTGGGATTATTCAATTTCCGTACTTCCCCTCTTCTCTTTCTTTCTTCTTATCCATAGTAAAAAAAACACCCGCACAAAATTTATTAAATTTTACACTAACAATCCTCTACCAAATTTAAATAATCTATTGTCGTATTTTGTAGGAAAACTCGTGCATGAGTATATATATTTTATGGACTTGACCTATACATAGTGATAACCTATCAAAGCATGTCAGGATAAAATGGTTGACTAAGCATTAAACCATCAATCTTATGCGATGTACCGGATGTGTTTCACACATTGTTTTTATTTCCTTCAAATAGTTTAGAAGACAATAGGTTGATTGACCTTGTATCTATATCTTTGTTTCATGAAATGCTCTTAGAGACTAAGCCACGATCTCATAGAATGTGACACCACCTTCGTGCATTCATATTGGTAGGTTTATCATTAGTGCCCTTTAATTATAATCTTTAAAAACAATTCATTGTAAACCTATTAAATACTAATAATTACAAAGTCCACCATATCATTATAGGTACCTAGCATATTTCTTGGAATGGAATATAATATTAGTTGTTCGAACTAATATTATAGTGCTTTTAATCACATAATATGATGTACTTTTGTTCATTAAACTCAAGATTATGGTTTCATTATGTTGAGTCGAGTTTCCATCATAGATGATTGTTTATAGTGGCTTTAAACCCATTCTCCTTGATGTTCTGAACACCAAGTCCTTTGCAATTCCTTTTATGAATGGAACTATCAAGTTTTGTCTAGATCTCATGAAAGCTATGGTAATTACCCCCATTTATGAGCATTTGTCTTATTACACCGTGCCTTGGGCCAATATGTATGCATTTGCTATTATAAACCTGGCTATATACTCATGATAATGTTGCTTGACTATCATAATGCATAGATATTGGAGACATTGGTTTTGGCCACATGGAAATTTATAATAATAAATTCCTTAACTATTCTATTTCTTTGCTGCAAGAAACCAACGCTGTAAATTCAGAAGCCATGGTAGAATTAGCAATACACGTTTATTTTGTTTGGGCCCATA
Source organism: Allium cepa (assembly GCA_030765085.1). Lineage (NCBI taxonomy): Eukaryota > Viridiplantae > Streptophyta > Magnoliopsida > Asparagales > Amaryllidaceae > Allium > Allium cepa. Next base: position 657,607,462 of record CM060938.1, on the reverse strand, counting down.
ATATCGCTCTCCCACCTAGAGTGAATATCCAACCACTAGTTGACTTTTTATTATCCTCTCTTATAGTTTTCCAACTAGTATCCGTGTGCCCTTCTATTACACTTGGATACATACTGTACAAATGCTATAGTTTATGATTGCTTTTAGGTATTTTAAAATCATTTATATAGTTATTCAATGAATATGACTAAAGCTATGTTGCTCAACTTTATCGCAAGTAATTAGCAAGCAGATTAAGGCATGACCAAGCCCAATCAAAATTGACCCAATTACCCTACGACCAACCCACATATGCCAACCGAAACTCAGGTTGGTATCAGACTAGCCTATGCACTATAATAGCACATCAAGCTAGCAATCGGTTGTCTCACTCAAAGAAGCTTCCACACCCAACTCATCAAGGATAAAGCTAAGTATAGCTTAGCCCGATCCACATTGGCGGAGCTCAAATACAACCAACTCTCTCCTTCCAACCCACCTCTAGCATGACTCTAGGTTAGCCCATCCTCTTAGCATCACTTCGATTACTGATCGATGTATAACAAAATAGTGTTGTAAACAATTCTGTATATGGAGTTTAGAAATGAATGAATGGTATGTCGTTTTGTAAGATTTTCTTCGTGTCTTCACTATTTCTTCTTCTCACTCCTATGTAAGTCTTCTACTACCAGTCTCTCCTCCTTCTCCTTAACCCTTCTATTTATTCTTCAATACCCCAAATTGTATGCTTTCACTAATGGACTCCATAGCCGAAACCATCAACAATAACCATTTTGTTGAAAAATCCATCCATCAACTCCGCGAAACCACCATCTGATGATAAAATGCCATTAAATCCATTCAAGTAACCCTCGCCACTCAATAAAAGACATTGCCAACATCAAAACAATCTCATTAACATGCGAACCTCCATAACCATATTATCAAATCATTATCCGATCTCACCATGAAACTCGGCCTCCAAATTACATTACCACCACCTCTCCGCTCCATCGGGCTCCTCCAACTCCACCCCCCCTTGCTGCTGCTAGTGCTCCAACTCCATTGACTACCGTGGGCTCTAAACCACTAGCTTCTCCTTTGCATAAGCCTCAGACAACACCTATTACCCATACCATTACCGCTCCTTCCCTCCACCTTCCTTTAAATCTTCTTAATGTGCTACCATAGGCTATCCCAACCCTAAAAGGCCTTTTCCCCTTTTCTCCACCCTTCTCTCCCTCCGGTCCACCCACTTCAACTCCACCTAGCTCCATCTTATGGTTCACCAAAACATCAAACCAGTCTTCCTCATTCCAAATTGTTGCCATCATTGTCGGCAACATTGTCCATCTCCACCTCGCCAAACTCTTACCCAATCAAAATGCCACTATTGCTTGCTTACAAAGCAAGGATGAAATAAACAACTAATATTTGAGCCATGTGACAAAATTGAGTTTGAGTGTTTGTTTGTAACATGGTTACATGGTGATGTTCAACTCAATCATAATCCAAGCTCTACCATTTCGATATCGCTGCAACCAACTTATGACCGTTAGACAAGGTAATTTTTGAGGGGTCGATAATGGTACAGTAATGTTAAGGAAACATGCTAATATAGACAACCTTATATGTTAACAACTCAGCCTAAATGAACATCAAGTGGCCATTATGTTAGAATTGAGTACTATTTTAGTGACCTACTTTTTCTTTACAGCAATGCTTGCACAAGGACAATCATGTAATCAAATGAGCTTATTACGTTTATTTTTTATTACTACAATATGTAGCTAGAAATGAGCTTTTATTTGTACTAGTTCACGTGTAATGAAAAAGTGTTATAAACAATTCTATACATGGAGCTTGCAAATGAACGAATGGTGGTTTGTTTTGCCAGATGTTCTTCTTGTCTTCACTATTTCTTCTTATCACTCCTCTGTAAGTCTTCTTTTACAAGTCTCTCTTCCTTCTTACTAACCTTTTAATTATTCTTTAATACTCCAAACTGATATTGACATTAAAGTTCGGTAATACTCTTAAGTTGAGGGAACTGTGCAACATTTTCACACTGAGATTTCATGTTTGACTTAGTTGTTATCAACCAACAAGAAACTCTAAGATGAGTCATTTTGTAGTTATCCAATAACTACAATTACATAACTCCTTGGTTCTCCCAGTAGTCATGAGTAATACACAGGCCAATATTTAGAGAACATCACATACTTTGGCCTCAACGGATGTATTGATATCCTTTCTCGAGACATCTTAACTAGAAATATTTATATCAAAATGTTTAATTTTGTGATTAACTATTCAAGATTGCAACTACAATCATATAACATTTTATTTAAGGATTTTCTTATTAATACACTTTAAATTAGTTACTTAACTAATTATATCACAATAAAACAAAGTACATAAAAGAGAACAAAAACCTTTGTGACGTAAAAGATTGACTACTAAGTTAGATAGATGTAACAAATTATATAATATTTTCCTTACGCCATACCACTACATCTTTACACACACACACACACACAGATATATATATGATACCTTTATCATAGATTTCATGCCGACAATCGAACACGTTTTTTCAGTTGTCTCGTCAAACATTCACTCTCCTCCTTAGCTACAATTTGCAATGTTGTCACTATGGCTTCGATAATGATCAATGGGGCTAGGGTTGTATAAAATTAGTGTGGAGAGAAATGAATTGGTGGTAATCTACCTCATCTTTTCTCTTAAACCCTAGAAGACAAGGTCTCCTGTGACGACCTGCCTTTCATTCCACAGAAAGACGCATCATCATTAAGAAAGAAAGTGATAGAAAAGAGAAAAGATAGAGAAGAAAGAACTAAACAACATCAGAATCTTACAGCAGAACGAATAAAATATATTACACCACATAAGATATTACATAGTATCATATACATCATAGTTACATAGCTTATACAACACAAATTAGACAATTATAAAGATCTCTCTATCATACAACTCTAGTACAATACAAACATAATCACAGAGATATAACACAGTGGAAATACAGATATCTAAACGCTAAAGCCTCTTGCTCCAAATCTCCTCTAGAATTCGTCAAAGCTAACCTGAATCCCTTGGCTACTCGTAAAAATTTGTCAAAGCTTACTTGAATTCATGGATTATGTTTTAGACTTTTATATAAATTTACAAACCATATTTATCTAGCAAATTTTAAAAAGAATGTAAAACAAACCTTTTATGAATCTTATTTAAACTTTAAACTTAAGTTAAATATTTTTAAATAAATATAGATGTTATCTTTGTTGTTAAGAAATAGAAAGTTTAATTTTAAATAGCCTTTGAAAAGCATCATATTAAATTCAATTCTAACTCCCAAATTACAATATATATTAAATTTGAATACATGTTTTTATTTGTTAATTTCAAACTAAAGCTTTTCTATTTACAATATATACATATATATACAATATAAATAGAAAACATTTTTATTAGCTTTGAAAGATAAATCTTACCAATTAAATATTTATAAAAGAAAATTATTAAACCAATATTGCACATTTTAAATAATTATTAATAAATATTATTAAACTGCTATTGCCTAAAATTCCGAGTCATCACATTTTGCCCCTCTTAAAAGAATTTTGTCCCCGAAATTTTAATGCAAAGATAATTTAATAATCCAGTAAGAGTTTTAATTTTCAAATAGCAAGCATATATATCAATCATACATTAAAAATCATAGCAACCAATTTAATCAAACAAACAAATCTAATTATCCTGACATAATTTAGGATAGGCTATCTAATACTATCTAGAGTTTCCCAGGTACAATCACTGGGATGCTCGCTCTACAGAACCTAAACTAGCTACACCACTCTGATCCTGAGCTCCTACTCATCACGATCTACAATCTAAACAGGATATCAGACAACATTTAAGTCTGGCTCAACTTCCAAATCCTCCTGAACTGCAGATTCTACAATGAGTGATGGATCATACACGTGCTCCCTCAGAGATACGTGAAATATATTGAATCCCAGCCATCTGATCTGTTAATTCAATCCCATAGGCCAAAATACTTATCCCTACAAGGACACAGAAAGATCCAATATACTTCGGAGTTAGCTTTCCAGTCTTACCAAATATTATTGCTCCTTTGATTGGAGAAACCTCAACAAAACCATATTTCCAACTTCGAATTCCAAATTCTTTCGTCTCTTATCCACAAAACTCTCCTGACGATTTGGGGCTGCCTACATCCTTATCTGATCTTCTCAACCTTCACAGATGCCTCTCGAATTATATCTAGACCATGAACAAGACAAACTCCGGATCCTACTCAACAAGATGATCCTCTCAAGATCTACCGAATAATCCAAAACACTGGCTCTACTCCACAAACATCAGTAAACTTCAAACTTACTTCTCTTATCCGGAATAACCAAAATAGGTGCACTTGCCAATCTCACCTTCGGATTCTGAAAAACTTCTTCGCATTCAGAGGTCCACTTGAACTTCCTGTAGAAACCCTCTAATCCAAAACAAATGCGAACTCCCATAGGAGTATGCGGTTGCTTCTACTCTAGAACAGCTGCTAGCTTGCTTCCGCTATGCAACTCTGATCTGGAGAAGATAAGAATGTCGTCGATGAACACGAGCACATACTTGATCAACACATCCCAGAAAACACAGTTTATCAGATCCATAAAGAGACAACACGGAAGTTCCATGGAATCCTGAGCTACTACACCAACTCTTCTCTCTCTAGGAGCCATTCTTCCACTAAGTTGAACCTTCGATATTGCTCCTGAAACGAAGTCGATACGGAAACTCAATCTCCTGATGCACACAAAACTCTGTCCTCCTTGAAGACACTCGAAAAATCTCTGATCACTACAATAACTCCTACATCCATTTGAGATGCCTCAATCCCATGCGAAAGATTACCTAGGTGACTTCTGAACCGTCGCAAGTCACTTTTGCGATCCTACCCAATTCAGTTCCTAAAGAAATTGTTCCCTCTTCACAATCAAACAGCTGAATCTTGATTGACCCATCCACCAAAATCCAAAATAAGGCTGAATCCTTCAAGAATAACTTCCTATTAGAAGAATCTATGGTCCACCCTCAACCACAAACACTATACTTGCTGAGTTTATAGAAGAAGTGGGCAATCTTCCACCATTTGCTCGGACTGCTGACATACGAATCACAAAGACTTCTGAACCATCGAAGAAACGGATCCACTCTGCTGCTTCTAAACTCCATCTCTAGGACACTGCTTAGCCAGAAGACCTTCCTGCTGATACACAAAAAAACTTCCAAGTTGTACCGATGCCAAAGATACCAAAGACTTCTAATCCATAAGCTCCTTGAACCACAAAGCCATCAACCAATTTCATAGACGAGCCTTTGAGATGAGTAGACATCTTCTCAAGAAACTCGATTCTCAAACCAAGCACAAACATCTCGCTCTACAAAAGGGGGTGACAATGAGACCATGTTTGTAGCAAGGCAACTCATAGACCTTAGTCTCATACTCCAACAAAGAAAAACCTCCATGTTTGAGATCCAGAAAAATTCCTATACAGCCAAGTCTTCTCTGCGGCAAGCATAAATTGCTCCTCAAATACCTCCTTAACTTGCTCCAAAGAAAACACCTTCGGGAACACCCATGGTCACTGCGTCTCACCACACAGCTGCTCCTTCTTGAAGTTGCCAAGATATCATCACTTGCTTCTGCTCATCCAACAGATCCAAACTCTTGAAAATCCTCTCACACGAGCACAAACAAACTTGCACTCCAAAGATGGACTCTGTACCTTAAAAAGGCTTTCTTTTGAGATTGGTGAAATCCTTACACCATGCTTCCAAGCTTACTCGAGGCGGTATTGGGTCTACACCCTCAGCAGATACCCTTCCAACCTCAACACTCCTACTTCTTCCATTGGTAGTTGTGTTACGCACCACTACCTTCAACCAAATAACTCATGTTTGCAAACCTGAACAGGTAACCGAACAAAATAGGTATATATATATATGTATGTATGTATGTATGTATGTGTGTGTGTATATACATATATACATATATACATACATATATACACACACACAAGTACGCTCTCTCTTAAGAAAGATATCACTCCAAAGCCTAGGTATTCACTCAACTCAGCGCTTTGATACCAACTGTGAGGACCCGCCTTTCATTCCACAGAAAGACGCATCACCATTAAGAAAGAAAGGGATAGAAAAGAGAAAATATAGAGAAGAAAGAACTAAACAACATCAGAATCTCACAACGGAATGAATAAAATATATTACATCACATAAGATATTACATAGTATCATATACGTCAGAGTTACACAGCTTATACAACACAAATTAGACAGTTATAAAGATTTGTCTTTCATACAACTATAGTACAATACAGATATCATCACAGAGATATAAAACAGCGGAAATACAGATATTTAATCGCAGAAGCCTCCTGCTCCAAATCTCCTCCAGAATTCGTCAAAGCTAACCTGAATCCCTTGGCTACTCGTAAAAATTTGAGTACCCAAGAGTTTAATAAAACAGAAAATAAACTCGGGGTCAGACATGGGTCTGGTGTGAGTAAACGGGTTAAAGTTGCTTAACTTTGAAAATCATTTGAAAAGAAAGGTATCTCGTAAGACTTCCCACACATAAACATGGAAAAGTTTTTACCTTACGATAACCAAAATATTTGATAGGAAATCCAGTGATATTATAATAGTGTCTAGTGTTTTCAAGTAAATAGAAAATAGCTGAAATTGTTACATTATTAAATTCCATCATACTAGCCACAAAGTGGGTTCTACAATCAAAACCGTAAAGTCGCGTAGGGAAAATGGGTTTCCATCAATGGTAGAGCTACCGGGGTACCGTCCGACACAGTACCCGGTCTAGATCATTGTACCGAGAATCCACCCTGATCCTCTGCAACACAAGCCGGAACCATCCCTTACTGGATAATCTCGAACAAGACAACCCCACAGTTGGCGCGACCAACCACACACTAAGCCGAATAAAAAGGGACCTAGACGGGGGAAAGTCTCGTCCTACTTGGGCGTGACCCACTTAGCTTACTGCACCTCCCCTGTTTTAGCCATTCCCAGTTGATGAGGTTTGAGGCTGCGATTACCTTTTAAGAACACATCTCTTGGAATGCTCATTGTCCTTCGATGACGATGTTCTGAAAGCATTCAATCCATTTAAGTTCGTTCCGTGTTCGAACGAAACCGAAGGCACTATCTCGCTACACTCATTTTGGAATCACCCTCAGAGTTAACGACAATAGCCCTTGCACTCTGAATCTTCGTGTCGAATCTGAAAGCACTATCCCCGTTTAATTCATTTTGGAATCACCCTTAGAGTTTTAACAACACATAGTCCTTACACTTCTAGTCTTCATCTTGATCTTCATTAGAGATTTCACGACCTAACGTTTAATTTGGATTGATGTGGTTTTCGAATATCCAATTTGAAAATCCGATCCCGGTCTCATCGAAATCCAAAACGCCGTTTTAATGTCCAAGTTGTTTAAGGGTTTAAACAATTTAAATTATTTAGCATAACATATTTACATAGATAAATATTTCACATCATCACAGATAGATAATCTATATTATCACTGTTCGACCAAAGCATCTCATATCATAAAGCAACACATATCATATATCAGAGATATCACATAATCCAAGGCTTTCAATATCATTCAATCATCCATAAGCAAGATTAATCAACCACACCATCTCTAATTAATTTAATTAACCACCAATGAATTAAATTAACTACTTTAATTACTTTTAAATCCTGCTTAGTTAACATTAATTAATTACAAACCAATTAATTAGTCATCCTTTAAATATCCATCTTAATTAATCATCCTTGATTAATTATTCTTTAATTACATTAAGTAATTATCCTTTAATTAATTATACAAATTAATTATCCTTTAACCCTTCACATTAATTAACCTTTAATTACTCTCATTAATTAATTAATAATTAATTATATTAATTAATATCCCTAATTAATTACTTCCATAAATTAATTAACTATAATTAATTACATTGATCCTTAATTAATTAAGTTAATTAATCATACATTAATTAACCACATTCATTGATTAACCTTAATTAATCACATTCGGTAATTAACTATCCTTTAATTACTTCCATTAACTAATTAACTCTTAATTAATTATATTAATTAATCCCTTAATTAATTACACTAAGTAATTAATCCTTAATTACTTCCATTTAATTACTTCCATAAGTAATTATCCTCTTTATTTAATTATATTCAGTAATTATTCATTAATTACTTATACTAAGTAATTATACTTACATTAATTAATTATACTTAATTAATTTCATAAGTGATTATCTATAATTAATTAAACCAATTAATTATCTTAAATTAATTACATTAATTAATCATCTCATAATTACTAGTTAACGATCCTTAAATTACATTCATTAACTATCCACTAATTACTTACTAAGTAATTATCCTTTAATTATCAATATCAATTAATTATCCTTTATTAATCTCATTAAGTGATTAACTTTTAATTAATTTCACGAATTAATTAACTTTAGTTAATCACAACCTTAATTAAAGATAAATTCTTTACCTTCATTAATTACTTAATTATATCATTAGAAAAACATTTAGGAATCAATTACATGATTATATATATATAATTGACTTTAAACAAAACAATTTAAAACATTTAACCTAACATTTAAAATCTTGGAAACTTTCTCAAACTTGTTTAATAAATTTAATAAATAGTTATTCTTTGAAAACTTAATTATCATTCCTTTAAAAACTTATTTACTTTAAATATATTTAAAAACTTGGTTAAACATTCCCTTTGAAACATATTTGTTTTAAATAGACTTTTAAACTTGGAACATTTCTACTTAAAAACTTGTTTTATTTTTAATTATCTTTGAAAACTTGTTAAACATTTTCTTACTTTTTAAACTTTGATGTTCTTTGCTTTATAAAAATCTGTTTATGTTTACTTCCTTAAAAACTGGTTAGTTAACAAAACCCGAGCCTATACTCAAAATACCCGAGCGAGCACACGAGAAACTCTCTCCCAACCATTGCTTTGAGACAAACCCGCGATGAACTCGAACCAAACTCGAGTGAGCTGCTTCTTTCCCAAACTATCGAACGACATCAGGTACGAACATACACGTGCATGTGCACAACGATCAGGCCGACTCCGTCACCTCGTCGACCATGCTCGCAAGTCGGCGTCGACCTCTACAACCTTCCTGACTACCCAACTTCGCCAAATCGCAAGAGAAACGAAAACAAACCTTAATGACCCAAGTGTGGAACCCACCCCGATCGGAAAACCTCCCCCTGGCCATCGCTTCCGACCTCAGGAACACGCATCAACCAACCCAAAACCACGCCATGCCACGACTAACCGTTTACCCCACACGCAATCAACCCCGATGCCCTTTCGTCATCAAGATCACCTCGGCAACCGTCTCCACAAAAACTACTCTCAAAACCCTATATCGCCATCGCCTGGCCACCATGGCCATCGATAAATTCTCACTTCATTTTTCCTGTGATCATCAACTCTCCAGCTAACTTTGACAATACTTGTAACAAACCTGGTTTTGGAGATCACCTATGAATATTAAATTATAATGGTAGTTATAATTTAATATTGAGAACTAAAATAAATTGAGAATTTAAATTGTTTATTTGGAATAAACAATAAGTTTTGAATTTAAAATGAGAAAATAAAGTTTGGAACTTTATTTTTTTGCTTAGGGTAATAATAAATGGAAAATGAATTTTTATTTGGAGAAAATGCAACGATTTTATTAATTATTGCTAATTACTTCTTTTAATAATCTTTAAGGGAAGTAATTGATTTTGTAAAGGTTGTTTATTTAGATAAAAAGATGGAATTTGGTTTAAAAATGTGTTTTGATTATAAATATGAGACTAAGATAATTTGTTATATTTTTCTATGCAAGAAAATAATTTTTGTTGAATTTTAGAAGTTGAAAATAAGGAATTATGAATTTATTTGATGTAAATTGGGTAGGTTTTTATTAATAAAAATGTTTTAAATTTAAAATAATATTTTTATACGATAGGAAATATTTTATTTCATATGTATGTAAGTTTACACAAATTGTTTATGTGAAAATTTAAAAGTGAATGTAATTTATTTTGTATAATAATATACACATTTGTGCATTTATTAAGTGTTGTATTAATTTGCTTAGGTTTTCTTTTAATTTCTTTTTATTTTGGTCCAAGCCCACTTAGCCTAAGCCTGAATGAAGAAATGAGAAACTAATTACTGTACGCTCATTTTCTTCCTTCTCTTGTGAACATTCAGAAACCAGAGGAAAAAAAAAGACCCCAACTTCATCTTCTTCAATATATGGCTTTTAAAACTCAAATTTCTTCAATTCAAGCTGAAATCTTTATCAATCTAAAGTAAAATTCATACGTAATCATATTCCAAAACCTAAATACTCTTATCCAATCTTATTTTTGAGAAGATTGTCTGTTAGTTGTCTCTTCTTGTTTGCATGTTTCAGTTTGTAGTTTCAACAGGTTCTAGAGGCCAAAATCTTCTCACAGCTTCAAAATTTTAGCTGCGAATCCGAGTCTTTCTATTGCAACAGTAAGGTGAGTGCTAAACTCACAAATATCTAGCTGAGACAAGAGTTTGATATCCATAAAATGCTAAAATTCATTTTTAATGTTGATTTTTTGGGTGCTGCAAACACTGCCTAGCTATGAATTTGAGACATCATATCTTTTTCATGCTTTGTCTAAATTGCATGATTCTTGATACAGTTTAAAGTGTTGTTGTTGGTCTTTGTGCATGTTACATTTCAGGTCATTTTGACCTATATAACTTATAGACACATGCTGCCGCACATTGACTCGGAGCATGTTTTTGCCCAGATTTTACAGTGAAAACACTGTCTGGGTTCAACTTTTGAGACATTGTACCTTTTTCGTGCTTTGTCTAAATTGCATGATTCTTGGTGCAATTTAAAGTGTTGTTGTTGGTCTTTGTGCATGTTAAATTTTACGTCATTTGGACCTATATAACTTATAGAAACATGCTGTCGAACATTGACTCGGAGCATGTTTTTGCCCAGATTTTACAGTGAAAACACTGTTTGGGTTTAACTTTGACACATCGTATCATTTTCATGCTTTTTATAAATTGTATGATTCTTGATCCAGTTTAAATGTTGTTGTTGATCTTTGTGCATGTTAAATTTTAGGCCATTTCGACGTATATAACTTATAGAAACATGCCGCCGAACATTGACTCGGGGCATGTTTTTGCCCAGATTTTACAATGAAAACATTGTCTGGGTTTAACTTTGAGACATCGTATCTTTTCCTTGCTTTGTCTAAATTGCATGATTCGTGGTGCAGTTTAAAGTGTTGTTGTTGGTGTTTATGCATATTAAATTTCAGCTCATTTCGACCTATATAGCTTATAGAAACATGCTGCCGAACTTTGACTCGGAGCATGTTTTTGCCCAGATTTTTACAGTGAAAATACTGCCTGGGTCCAACTTTGAGACATCTATCTAAACTGCATGACTCTTTTTTTACTTGAAAGCTGAAGTTTTCTATTATGGGGTTAATAATTTTTCGCTTATTCCGATCTAATTTGGTCCATTGTTTCATGCCTGGAAGTTGAACCCCAGAGGGTTCTCAGACCTGTGCATTTTTGGTTTTTGAACTGTTGCAAACATAGCCTGAGTCCATGTTCGAGACAGTGTAACTTTTTCATTTCCAATCGGAATTCATTGAATCTTTTTTTTGAAAGATGAAATTTTCTAGTTTGCGTATACTGATTTTTAGTTCAATCAAAGATCGTTCGGCCACCTATTTTATATCCGAAATTTGAACCCAGAGAAGATTTCTGATCTAGGGATTATTTTGGCCAAGTGTTTTTATGCTCCTTTTTCGTTCGATTTTTTTTAACTTATACTTCACGTTTTTGTGATATTTCTAAAATGTTTTGAGGGCTATGATTCCTATCAATAGGCTAGCCAGGTTTTGATGAATTTGAAATTCAAATTTGATTTGAATTTGAATGATAGTTTTGAGCGATTTCTTTGATTTCGAGCACAGATTTTTTCAAACAATTTTGAAATAATTTTTAAAATAAGTTGGCATTTAAATAATTATTATGTAATATTTTTTAATTATTTTAAGCTGTACAATCTATTTATTCTCTATAATAAGGGAATTTTCAAATATCGTCTTCAAAATTGATTTCAGAAAATGGTTTTAAAAGCTTGTTTTCTCAAATAAATTATTTTTATATAAAACACACACTTTATACTATTCGAACGTATGAGAAAGAGAATTAAATGATTTAGTAAAACACGTAGTACGGGACATGTGCGTTTACTATTTTGGTTATTTTCGGACTTGTACGATCGAAGCTATTTGAGATTATTGATTTTGAGATGTTTTGTCATTTTATGGTGTATTTTGAGTTTTATAATTTCTACTTATTGGAATTATTTAAGATGGCCAATATTTGGAAAGTATTATCGTTTGAGACCTCCTATGTAGGAGTATGGCCGATGAGAACCATCACGATGTATTGTTTACTTGCCAATGATATAGGCCAAGTCTTGAGTTTATGATTTCATATTTTGAGATTTATGGTTTATGGGGAACCATCATGATGTTTTCACTTGTCGATGAGATGAGACATGTTATGATGCCATTTAATACTGGTCGATGAGATGAGACAAGTATGGCGTCTCTTTTTCACTTGCCAATGAGACTAGGTGAGATATAATTTTCTGAGTTTTATGATGTTTCCAGTGTGGCATCGACTAACGGCTAGTAAACCGTTAAGTGCGAATGTGTGGTATAGGACACACGTTAACACTTTTCGGGTTTCTATCATGAGTTTGTGACACATTCACGATGTTTACCTAACAGAACTGCTTTGAGAGGTGTTAGCGACTTGTCATGAGGACGAACTGCTTTGGGAGGTGTTAGCGACCATGTTAGGGCTGACAAATGGCTTCAAGAGGTGTCAGTGACCTTGTTATGAGGATGAACTACTTTGGTAGGTGTTAGTGACCTTGTTTGAGGCTTCGGCCGTTTGAGTTTAGCACGTGCAGCATAGCTTCGGCATTACAATTGGGGATTAGGCCAATCCGGATTTTCTGAGTTTTTTATTTTATTGCGATTTCATTTTTTTAAGATGTTTTATTACATCGATAGCCTAGTGCTATATGAGATGTTATATATATGGTGATTTCAATTATGATGTTTTGAACTCTTATCGAGTTCCTTGAGTTAGGAGTATGGATAATTTCAGGATTTTATAGGATATTCTAGGTTTTTCCATTTTGGCGAGTTGAGATTGAGATTTATGTACATTTATACCGATGAGATGAGGTATAATTGAATTTGGAGATTCGTCTATAATTGAATTTTGGATCATTATATTTGAGAATGTATTATGTTTGCCATATTGGCGAGAGTTTGTATTGATGTTTCTCCTTTTGAGGAGACATGGTTCATGGAAACCATATAGACATTTTGCGATGTCGCCGATGATATGAGGCACTTCTGTTTGATTTGACTATTGAGTTTGAGTTACCTCCTTCGAGGTATTTGTTCACTTAAGTAGCGTTTGTTACTTAAGTGTTGAGTTTACGAGTTTATCGATTCATTCTTCTCTTTCGAGAAGAAGTATCTTCATGTCTATTCTGCTTAATTTTACCGATATTGACTAATTTGTGTAGCTAGACTGACACCGAGTCGTTTCAGGTATCATCTATTGGACTTAGCTTGAAGTTGATGCTGGATATGAACTCTTGTTTCTCTTGAGTAATTTCTGTTCTTCCACATACTTTGATGTATTTATATTTGATTCAATGTATATGGTATGGTCGAGTACCACCTTTACTGTATTCATATTGTATTGTACTAAACATGTATCAGTGTATATGTATATATATGATGTTGATTACTGTTCTGTGATGTACTTTACATTTAGTTATTATATTTTACTCTGATATATCCATTAGCCACCTATAGTTTTGGATTAAGCATTTACTGGGTATGTCAATCCATTGAGATAGAAAAGGAAAGTCATATTGCATTTATCGATGTATTAAGTAGATGTTTAAGACAAAGTTATAGATGGCCGTCCTTAACCAGCCCTATTCTCCGCTTTAGTAGACGGAATTACTCGTTAATTCTCTTTGCTAAGGTGGGTCTCGGGGTGGAGCGTTACAACGATCATGTCGACAACCACCATGCCGATCGTCGAAAATTTACAAATAGCCCAAAATCGATCTACTCATAATCTCTCGATGAATACAAACTTAAAAATCCTGATTTTAATATCAAAATTCATCATTTCCTATTACGAACTTGTTTTTGAAATCAAATCACAAAATTATCGATTTCCAACATATAATTGATATTTACTGTAAAATCCTATTTTGAAGTAGTTTCTTAATATAAACCTATGACATTATTCCTTTAAAAATAAAGTTATAATCTTACAATCGTCTTTTATTTAAAGATCGAGGCCTAAATTCGATTACAGGGAGGGATATGAATTTTTATAAATTTGATACCTGTAAATAAGAACAAAAAAAGAGTATATACATATGCACAGATATTTCCACAGAGATACCCTTATGAATACATGCATTCACATCCAACATTCATATAAACATTGTATATTATGTTACTACTACATTTATTACTGCTAACAAACATAGGAACAGATTTTAAAGCTGTTTTTAAAGTAACGTTTACTCACCAGTTATAAAGAGTAGAGAACTGCTTTAAATCCGTAACCTTATTTTTTTATTGTTGAAATGAAATGCTTACTGTTTGATTACATTTGAGTTGAACTTATGATGAGTTGATCCTTGCTTGTTGAAGATTTGTAAAACCGTTGTTAACTTGGCTTCAGATTAGGTTGTATTAGCAGTTGATGTTGCTGATTGAAAGTTCTAGTTTGATTTTTCTTTTGATTTTTGATTCTCAGATTTGGTTTACAGGAAGAAAAAAAAGGAAGAAAGAATTGAGGAAGTTTGAACTATAAAATAAACGGGTTTCTTCTAAACACTATGTTAATATAAATTAGTTAAAAAAAGGGTTACCACTTGTTATTTGCATGATACAAATAAGATACAAATGTCAAGTTATCTTACGAATGTTAAAACATGTATTATTATGTCTAAACCCTTATCTTACTAAGTAATTATGTATATATATTTATGTAAATATGAATTTATGTTTATATTTATTTATATATTACTAATGTTTGAATAAATTACCGTATTGTATGTTTTATATGTTTATGGATTATGTTTTAGATTTTTATATAAATTTACAAACCATATTTATCAAGCAAATTTTAAAAAGAAAGTAAAACAAACCTTTTATAAATCTTATTTAAACTTTAAACTTAAGTTAAATATTTTTAAATAAATATAGATGTTATCTTTATTGTTAAGAAATATAAAGTTTAATTTTAAATAGCCTTTGAAAAGCATTATATTAAATTCAATCCTAACTCCCAAATTACAATATATATTAAATTTGTAAACATGTTTTTAATTGTTAATTTCAAACTAAAGCTTTTCTATTTACAATATATACATATATATATATATATATATACATTGTAAATCGAAAACATTTTATTAGCTTTGAAAGATAAATCTTACCAATTAAATATTTATAAAAGAAAATTATTAAACCAATATTGCACATTTTAAATAATTATTAATAAAGATTATTAAATTGCTATTGCCCAAAATTTCAGGTCATCACATCTCCCAAGCCCCTTCTTGTTAGAACCGGACCAGTCGAAAGCGGGTGAAATATGTGGATTTTAAAAGAATTCCTCTTTGGACTTATTCAGCCTATAAAGCCTAAAGAGATTTTAGATCCAATCAAAAATGTATTTTAAATTAAATCCTTTATTTATTTAATTAGTTTAAAATGGTGTTTGAATTTAATTTCAATTTAAATGTATGAGTGTATCAAACACACTCATGTGAAACAATTACTCACTGATATAGACAAGGAAACCATTCATTTTTCTCTCTAGAATTAATGCAATTAACTAAGGGTAGATTTTGCATTATTTGAAGAGAGAAACTTTTCATTTCTCTCTTTTTGATTGAAATAAGTGATATAATAAATATCATTGATGAGCAAATAATCTATATATAACGTAAATGTAAGTGTGCTTAAGTAAATATTGTGTAAGTGAAGTAAGCAAGAAGTGTACAGTCAATAAGAACATATGCAGATGCTGGAATTTACACTACAACAGACCCATTTCCCCTTTGCATATGCTTTTGTTTTCCAAAGTTTGGTTTAAAAATATTTATACATAATGAAAGTGAAGTAGTGTACAAATATATATATATATATATATATATATATATATATATATATATATATATATTTGTGTGTGTGTGCGCGCTCGCGCACGCGTGCGCATACATTAAAGACATATTAGACATCCTTATAGGATTTGAAATCTATTACCAACTACGAGTTTAGTTTAAATTAAGAAATGTTTGAAATTAAATATGACATTTATGTTGGAATTTGGCCGCCTGTAGTGAAAGTTGTGGGTGAATTTAAAAAAATTCCCTTATCGAATCTATATTGGGCCTATTAAGTCTAATTCATTTAGTACATTTCTAAATATTATTTAAATGAAACCTTTTATTTTATTTAAATTCATAAATTATATAGTTTTGTTTAATTTATGTATGGATATATTTATATATGTGTGTATCATATATGCATATATATGTGCGTATATGTGTAACATATCAATCTGTGTAAGGTATAACATGCCCATGTATAGATGTTGGGATTTACATTGCAACATACATGTTAGCCTGTAACGACCTGGAATTTTTGATCCCGAAAATTCCAGATAGTTAAGGAAAAAGAAGAAAAGAGATAGAAGAAGAAAAAGAATAAAACAAAGATTCTCAAATTCGCAGTGGATAAAATATAATATCAAATAATAACAGTTTATAAAAGAATACTGTATTTGTCATTTTTTAATACATCAGATTTACACACATACACAAACACTGGACATATACAAATCAACATGTCTCAGACAAACAGAAATATATCACAGCGGAAACACTCGATACGTTCCTGCCATCCAGCTCGCCTCCTGAGCTTCAGAACATCCTAACCTAAAAATATGTAATACTCGGTCTGACCCGAGCATTTCATCAAAGTAACACCCGGGTCAGGCTGGAAACCAGCGTGAGTAAACCCATATAATTTGAAATACTAGGTTCAAATTTAAAAGGAAACCCGGGTAACTCGCACTCCACTACGAGTTCATTACCTGTCATAGTCAATACCAATTTCACAAATCAATCCCTAAGTATCTTTACTTAGTTTCAAGGATCCACATTATTCCATTCCAGCCCATTGATATCACATATAAAAAATTATTGCAAATTTCTAATCGAAGTGGTTTCGGGTATTTACAAATACCCGACTCCGGTCTCTTCGAATCCCATGTCATCTTAATCCAAGTTATTCAAATGAAATACATTTGTAACATTCCTGAAAATTTATCAAGTTTAAATTGGCAATTAAATTAATTTTTGGAAATAAATTGTGATTTAATTAGAAAATTTTCTAGAATAAGTAAAAAAAAATTGATTATTAATAGAAATTTACATTTGAAATTTAAGGATAAGTGATTTATAAAATAAATATTGAGTTTCAAAATAAAATGTACTAAAAAAATAAAAATAGAATTTAAAATCTTGAGATTAATAAAATGATAGAGATAGTTGTTTTCTAAAATATTAATTTTATTTGGAAGATATAATAAATTTCAGAAAAGGATTTATTTTTAGGATTTAATTCTCTTATCTAAACAAATGTGACCTTTGTTAATATGAAATCAAAAATTTTACATTCTTCTTTCCTTTTAAAGGTTGTACAAAATAAATAAATAAATAAATGTATGAATGAAAATTGTAAAAATACATAAGTATATGAACATTATGAAGAAAAAAAAATTAAGTGTAAGCAATAATTGAAATAAAATTTTGTTTTGAAAATATAAATATAAAAATAAAAAAAATCTTTTGTCTTTGAAAATTTTAAATGTGAATATATAAATAAGGAAGTATACATGCACATGAGGGTGGAGTAGAAGAATTAACAAGATCTTAAAACTTAAGATTGTTTTTAACAAGTGGCATAAAAACATCATTTCCTTAATAAAATAATAAGATAAAAAATTTCAAAAACTCTTCATTTTCCCATATGCAATCATATTAAACATCTCACCAAATCTGAACAAATCAGTAATCAAATATTTGGCATTTCAAATCTCAACAAAGAAAAAAAAGGATAAATCAGAAAAAAAAGAAGAAAAAATTGATAACCAGAAAAACAAAAAAAAAATGTCCAGTTTCAACTTGAAGCAAAATTTGAAATCTGTTCCAAAAATCTGGAAGCATGCAACATGCCTGGGGACAGATCAAATTCATACCTGATTCAAGATGCAAAGATCATCTCAGAAATCAAAGCAAAGGAATTCAAAGAAAAAAAAAACAGAAGCTAGTTAAAGGTCAATATCTATTTCAATTTCAAGCTGGCAACCATATAAGAGTTTCTCAAATCTGAAAGTGTAACAAAGCTTCAGATTTAAGTTTTCAAAGTTCAAGCAAAGATCAACAAGTAGCAGATCAGTAATCAAGTTTTCAAGTTTGCAATCCAGGGTTTTCCTCTGTTTCAAAAAGAAAAAAAAATAAACAAAACTGTAAGTAAATACTTTCAGAAATTTTGAGTTAGAATTTTTGTTGTTGAAAGATTTAAGCAAGTAATTCATCTAAAAATCAATTCAAGGTCAGTTGCAACCTGGAGTCAAACATATTATCAAAAAAAAAAAAAATCTTGAATCAACAACAAACAAAAAGAAGAGCAGTTTGGAAAGTTGCATGGTCCAGAGTTTCAAAACTCAATCTTCTCCTCTGATTCTTCAAAAACAGGTGAGCAAACCTCATCATCTTTATTTTGAAATGCCTGTGAAAAAAACAGTATGCCTATTGTTTGAATCTGGTTATTGTTGATTGCTTGTGATCATGCTTGAGATAGAATTGTGAGAAGTATATATATATGCTTGAATATGATGTTCATGTCTGAAAATAGGCAGAAGTTTGCCTCTGTACACACTTTCCAGTTTTTTTTAAAAAAACCTATTTGGAAATTTAAATTATCTCAACACAAAACATTCTAGGGTATGATTATTGAATGAATAATGTTTATATGAGTATAACATTTTTTATAAAAATGTAAATAAGTAAAAATAACAAATAAATTATTGGGAATTGAGAATTTACAGTAATGATCTTTTAATGTTAAAAAAATCAAATGATTTAATTCTTTGTTTTGATCATGCAATCTGATTTGTGCTCATAAATGTTGAATTTTAATAGTAAAATTATGATTTTAAGTGATGAATTGAAGTGGAATTTTGGGTTTGACACTGGGTTGCTTTGTTCCAGGTTTTGATGTTGTTTAGATTGCAGTGTTTTTAGTCTCGGGATTGACTCGGGATTTCTGTAAGAAAACTCGAAGTAAATGCTGTATTGACCCGAAGTAGAATTTTTGTTGCATGAGTTTGCATTGTTTCAGGTTTATCAACAGAGCAGTTCTGTTTTAAGAATTTTTAAAAATAAAGTTTAAATGAAATCTGAAATTTTGAACTTAGAATCAAACTTGAAGCTAAGGATGAATTCAAATAGTTTGAATTTAAATTTCTTTGAAATAATTAAGGGAATTTTGTGTGTTTTGTTTCAGGACTAAGAAGCAGAATTATTTTCCAGGTTTTTAAAAGAATAAAGTTGTAGTAATAATAGGAATCTAAACTTGAAATTTGAATTCAGTTGGAACCTGAATTTAGTATAGATTCAAATAATTCAAACATGAAATTTGAAAACATTTTAAATTCAAGAATGTAAAGGGTTTTAAATTTGACAGAAACTGTTACTGTTCTGTTTTTTTGATTTTAAAAAGCCAAGTTTAGATTAAATCTGAAATTTGAATATGAAGATGAATTCAAAATATTTGAATTCTGATGTTGTAATAATTTAAATGCAAGAATTCAAATAAGATTAAGTTGCATTGTTTCAGGTTTTATTTAACAGACCTGTTCTCTTTTTTTTTTATAATTTTAAGAATCAAGTTTAAACTAAAATGGAAATTTGAACTTAGGATTTAAAATTGAACCTAGGGAGGAATTCAAATTGTTTGAATTATTATTTTGTAATAATTTAAATGCAGAAATTTTAAATTGGTTTAAAAAAAAAAAAGAAAAAAAAAAAGAAAGGAGGAACATGAGCCTGTTTCCAGATTTTTAAGGTTTGAATTAAATGCAAACTACAATCTAACTTAGGTTTTTGAAACTCAATTCAAATATGAATTTGAATAAGTTGAAAATTCTGTTCTTTTGAAATTATTTAAGTTCTGGAAATTTCAAAGTTTAAGTTTTAAAGTAAACAGAAAACTGTTTTCTGTTTTAAGTATTAAGATAAAGTTTAAAATTTGCAGGTGTAGGATTTAAACTGAGTGTAAGTTTGGAATTTGAATATGAATTCAAATTTAAATTTGTCAGATATTTGAAAATAAGGTGCAAAAATACAAATGTGACTTAGAATTTTGAAAATTGAATTTTAGTTGAATTCAAATAGGTTTGAATCCTGTATCTTTGAAATAGTTTAAATTCAGAAATTTCAAAAGTTAGTTTACTTTCTTTTTTATATAAACAGAAACAGTTTCTGTTTTAAATGGAAGAGGTAAGTTTAAATTTTTTAAATGGAGATTTAAACCGAGTTTAAGTTGAAGTTTGAATATGAATTCAAATGCTGATGGTTTGAAATTTGAAACCATTTAAGTTTTTAAATTCAAATTTGATTTTAACTCTCAAGTATAAAATGCATTGTTGTTTTGCATATCGAATTGGAAAGTTAAGTATTTAATTTAGAAATTCAAATTGAATTCAAAACTGAGTTTTAAATCTGGATTTAAAATTTAGACTTCAGTTTTTAAATAAAGATTTAAATTTAAATTGTTTTCAAATGACATACATTTGAATTGAAAGTGCAAATTGTAGGAAGAGTTTTAGAGAGTTTAAACTAAATTGAGAATGGAAGTTATATTTCAATTTTGAAATTTTAAAGTAATTTTTAAATTGATTTGAATTTGATTTGAATTGAAATCTAAATTGTTTTAAACTTATTAATAAAGTATGTGTTTCTTGTAAACATATAAGATTAAGTTGTATTGTTTAAAATCTTATTTTGAATAAATTTGAGTCTTTAAGTTTAAAGAAAATGTTAAATGGAATTTAATGTAAATTTAAAAACATTTTGTTTTTAAATGCATAATTTAAATAAGGAATGTTTATTTAAAGATAAAGAAAAGTATAATGATTTGTAATTCATTTAATTATTAAGGTAGTACAAATGGATAATTAATATAATTAATTAATTAAGAAATGGATAATTAATTAAAGTAATTAAGGGTTTTAATTTGATTAATTAAAGTTTAAGATTAATTTTTCTTGGAATAATTAATTTGTAATTAAGAAATCATTAATTGAATGATATTAGATTTTAAATTAATGATTGAAGATTTATTAATTGAATAAATATGGATAGTTAATTAATTAGGAATAATAAATGAAAGTAATCATGTAGGTAATAAATTTAAACCACCCAGTTTATTCATCTTAATTGTAGATGCTGATTGTTATTGAATGTTGTGTGATGGATTGATATATTTGATATGTGATGTGATGCTATGTGATACTTTGTGCTGATCTGCTATATTTGTGATGAATATACTGTTGTATGAATATGAAACCCTTTGACCCGTAAAACGACATTCGAATTTCGATGCGACAGGGAGTCGGATTCCAGCTGGTTATCCGAAACCCACATCGAATCATATTAGTGAATTTTTTGTGATTGATAATTTACTTTATCTATGAATCTGTGAATATAGATAAGCGCTATGGGTTATACCGCTTATCTTTATGATTGAATCTGTGATGATGATGTTGTGCACTATTGTGTTGAACCCCTGGACCACACTTATACACACACAAATATGGATTGCACGTGGTAATGGGTTAAGTCACAGATTTTGAAATTGTTTTAAAATTTGAATTTTTGAATCCAAAATAGTTTTGGAATTAGGATTGAAGCATTTGGAAAAAATGAATTTCAAAAATAAAAGTTATGTGAATAACTTAATTGAGTTTGAAATTTAAATAATTTGAGTTAAATTTGAATTCAATAATTGAATTGAATTCTATGATTTGGAAACTAGGGTTTTAAAAAGTTATTCAACTTATAAATGGATTTATATGGGTTTTTAAACCAATTTAAAAGTGATGTTTTGAAATTTAAAATTAACCCAAGATTCCAACTTGTATAAATCGGACTTTTCTGAGACGAAAACTGTTGTTTTCCAATAATAGAAGCTTTCATATAAGAAATGGATTTTCAATGTGTGTTAAAAGGAATTCAAGTTTTGAAATGAAAATGGTATTCCAAGTTATAAATAAATCTTTGGAACGGGTTTTTGAAAGCTATAAATTAAATCTTTAATTTAAAGATTTATTGAGTTAATCCAATTAAAATGGAAGTTGTTTTGAAATCTATGAATAGATCTTTGTGAAACTAGGTGAAACTTTGTGAAATAAATCTTTTTGTTTAAAGATTTAAAATGGTAATTTGTTTAACCATTTGAAAGAAAAGTTTTGGATTTTATAAGTTGTGACTTAACTAAAATCCCATATCCATATGTTTTAAAATATGGCGCTCATTATTCGGTTTAGCCGGGGGAGGACCTAGTGTCAAATAGCCCATTCCGAATAGTGATACGACGTTATGGATAGCAATTGA
This sequence comes from Allium cepa, assembly GCA_030765085.1. Classification (NCBI taxonomy): domain Eukaryota; kingdom Viridiplantae; phylum Streptophyta; class Magnoliopsida; order Asparagales; family Amaryllidaceae; genus Allium; species Allium cepa. The sequence continues at coordinate 657,584,455 of CM060938.1, read as the reverse complement.
AGACCGGTGGTGAAGACCGGATATTTCCAAAAACAAAAGGATAACTCATCGATTGTCTCTGCACTGGCTGATCCCCGGTATAGAGATCTCCATATGTGATGGGAAGTCCGGACGTGATTAGGGATTATCCGGATTTGCAAGGGCTTCTTCGAAAGTGCCTTCGGTTCTGTTCGAACCCGGAATAGACTTGTATGGTTGTATGTCCGACATTACACTTTGAGATGTTAACTGATTTCTATCAAATACATTTCTGCTTGGTGGCGGAGAATTTATTCTCTTAGCTTAACACCCTTCTCTGAGTCGTACGAGCTCAGAGGTTATGTAGTTGATATTTATCAGTGATATTCCCAATTTGGTAATGTGGCATGCTGAGTGCTGCTGTGTGATGATCATTGGTTGATCATTTGTGATATGATCATTTGTTTGATCATTTATCTTTGTGATCATTGCTTTGGTCATCTGTTGACCCAAAGCATGGCTTTGTGCCAAAGCGTAGCTTTGTGGACGAGACTGCATCAGGACCTCACTCCCCGGAAATGGTCGAAACAGGAAAGATGCGGCAAGGTTATGAGGGTCGCTCCCTTTAGGGTGTGTCATTCCCTTCTGGTAAAGGGTGGTATCAGGTATGGAGCCCTGGTATTTAACCTATGTGGTTGCTCCAATCTCATTTACTGTGTGGTTTTTGCTTTGAGGCGCCTCGGATAAAGGTCCCAAAGGACCGGGGGATGGCATATTCGTGTAGTAGTTACCTAGTTACAGAGGTAACCCGGCCTTGTGTTGGCAGAGATCTAACCGTAACGTTAGTTCTCGGGACGTCCCGCCAGAGGCGTACCCATGTGGCAATAGGAAGTTCCTTAGCCTGACCATTTGTTGGAAATCCATTCATCCAATACGTGCCTTGTACGGTTTTAGTTGTAGAACCTGCCATTTAACATGGCAGCTATAGTAGGCATAGTATCATGGTACCTATGCTGGCTAGGATTTATATTATACTTTCGAAAGATTTTCCACTATGCACTAGTAATAATATCAAAGGATTTTTCTCGTAGTAAGCATATTTGACTATCATAAGGAGAAATCTCCCCCATGTGTGCGTTTGCATTGTGTGTGTGCCGGGAGGCCTTATGGTAGTTTCATTTTTCAAAAAGCATTGCGGATTTCAAATTTAAATTCTGTTGTTTGTTTTAAAAGACCAATTGCTTTTGTTTGCTCATACCAGTCCCACGACTGACCTGGAGTTTATTGTTCCCTTCCTAAACTCTGGGTGCCCACTATTTTCCCACACGGGCAGTCTAGAGTTGGGGTTTTCAGATAATCAGTAGTAGGTGTAGATTCGATAGCTTTCAGCCTTAGGATTTGGCAATGACAATTGGATCGAGTTGTTTCTCTTCATCTTGATTTGGGAGTTCGAGCTATTTCTGGATTGGTGCTTTGAAGATGGAGATTACTAATACTGGAGTTCTTTCTTGAAGGCCATTTTGGAGATTTGTTCCGCTGCTGTGTTATCTTTTCTTTCCGCTGCTATTTCTTGTATCTCTGATGTATATTGATGTTCATTGTATCATTCTGTTGTATCAGATATTGTATCAAATGTTGTACATTGATATATATTATTCTTTTCTTCCGCTGTGTTATTTACTTAATGTGTTATAAGCTCCGGCGACTCGAATTTGAACGATCGAATCTGCGGCATTCGAGTACAATGTGAAGTATGGATGTCGATTTTCGAACGCGAAAAATTCGAATCGTTACAACATTTCAAACTTTAAATACAGGATGTCACTATTTTAACACAATATATTATACCACATAGCATCACACATCACATACCAGAGATATCAACTAATCTATGGCACATAATATCATCCAATCATTCATAAGCAAGATTAATCAACCATACCATCACCAATTAATTTAATTAACCACAACTGAATTAAGTCAATTACTTTAATTAATTTTAAATCCTGCTTATTAATTAATTACAAACCAATTAATTTATCATACAATAATCATCCATCTTAATTAATCCTCCAGGATTAATTATTCTTTAATTGCATTAAGCAATTAATCTTTAGTAAATCTCATAGATTAATTATTCTTAACCATTCCATTAATTAATCTTTAATTAATTAATGACATTTATTAATGATCCTTAATCACTTTAGTAATTAATCATTCTTTTAATTAACTATATTTAAGAATTAATTATTAAATTAATCACTTTCATTAATTAACCTTAATTAGCCTCATCCGTAATTAATTATCCCTTAATTATTAATTAATAAACCTTAATTATCAATTAATAAAACTTAATTAATTAACTCTTAGTTACTAGTTAATCAATCCTTAATTATTTGCTAATTTATCTTTAATTATTAATAAATTAATCCCTAATAAATTTTAAGATAACACATTTATCTTATTAACTTGCTAAATTGTCATTAACATATGATTTAAAATCATTTTATTCTTTTAATCAACACTTAATTACATTTTTAAATTAAGATTTAAAATAACTACAGAATTTAACTTAACGAGTTTAAGTTAGACAAATCACATAACGTAATTACGTTCCTTTGAAATAAAATCATTTTATCAACTTAAACTTGATTTAAATACTTCACTTTGGAACCTTGAATAATATTTAACTTGAATTTTTTTTGGTGAATATACCTTTACCTTTAAACTTGATTTCCTTTACTTTGAAACAAACTGTTCCTATTGTAAAATGCCCATAACTATAAAACTCTATTTACCTTGTTTAAAAATTTTAAAACTTGATTTCTTTACAAAATTTTGTTTAAGACTAAAACAGGGAATCCCCTCAGGCCAAGACCCAAGTCAAACCCACTAAAAACTCGAGCCAGTCTCAAGTCATTGCCAAACTCACCTACTTCGAGTCGCACATCAAAATGCACGAGCACGACACCGAGTTGCCCCTATCTTCCCCCAACTCAAACCCACAGCTAACAACAGTAATACAACCAGGCACGTGCACGTGCACATCCACTCCGTCCACCACCGATCGATGCCGCTAACTTCATCAAGTCGACGACCATCTCCCTGACCCACCTGACCATCCAGTTCGACGAATTTAACCGCAGATCGAAAACAAGGCACTTGATCGAAACTGGAACCATTACAGATCAACAAAATCCTCTCGCCACCGACGATCCTACCACCAGAGTTCACGTCGACTACACCGAAGCTCCTCCTCAACCTCCAGCCATGATCCCCCCATCGCGATCTCCTGAAATATCTCGTCGATGTCGTGGCAATCATCAAAACTCATCTAACCCAAACTGCAAGTCGAACCCTAGTTCGACGAAATTACACTGTTTCGAACATCGGATTTGTTTTAACCATTTTTCCTTAAATCTATATCCTCCAGGCTACCCTCAGTGGTGATCCCGATCCAAAGATCACCGTCGATCACCGGGAATTAGCAAAAATGTCAGTTCTGTTCAACCCATAATTTCACATGACTTAGTGAACTAAAAATCTTGAATTTTTCTTTAAAAATCCTAGTTTCCGACGACAAGTCAAATTATGCTCCTAAATCTAACAACTATCATGATCGAGAATTTGATATGATTTTAAATTAACCGTTATTCCTTCTTATTAATAAGACTACCCTTCAATAAAATCCGGAAATAATTTTTATATTCAAACCCTGTTTTTATAAACAAATTTCTTTGTATATTTAAGCCTGGAAATGATTAGGAAAGGTTGCAAATTTGAACTTTTTTTTTCATTGGAAGCCTGTTGATGAAGAACATGGAAGATGTTCAGGTGTTTCAAACATACACACTATTTTCTATGTATACATATATACATCCATTAAGCTAAAACAAACATGGAACACATATCCAAACATACATCACAACTTACTTCAACATTTACCACATGTATTGGTTTTAAACTGTTAAAACTTTGGTTAACTCACTGTTTCAGTTTGAACAGAGGTTTACATTTCATGTTTCGGTCATGTATAATTATTAACACACACACAGATACACACACACACACACACACACACACACACACACATATATATATATATACACATACTTAAAATCACTTTTAAATAACATGCACAGTGTAATTTAGATCACTACTTATAAGATCATCATATGCTAGTTTTAAAATAAATCAGATTTCCAAATTTTACTCACCTTATAAACTGAACAGAGCCTGTAACTGTTTTGATCTGGATATGTTCAAATCTTGAAGCCGAAAGCTTGATCCCGACCTGCTTTCAGGCTATTGAAATTGAAATCTGGATTTTTTCTTTGTTTTGCTTGTATTAAGATTCCAAGTTTGAATACCTTATTAAATGATCTGGAATTGAAACTGCATTTTCTCTTCTTTAACTTGATCAGGTTGAAAATTTGAAAGCTCTTAAAACCGGAAATGATTCTGTTACTTTAAGTTTCCAGGTTTGAAATGAATCTGAACCTTATCTTTGCTTTGGTTTTATTTTGTTTCCAAGTTTTGATTTTGTTTGAGTTGAATTGATATGGTTTGTGATTTCTATTGTGAGGATGTGTTTTGTATTTTCTGTTTTCTTTGGTGTTTGATGGTTTCAGAGTTGCAACATGAAGAAAATAGTCTGTTTTTCTTTTTCTTTTTCTTTTTATTACATGTTACCTAAAAATGCCATTTGTAAAACTAAGCTTACATTTGTCAATGTAAATAATCATTTTCTTACAAGTGTTAATATGCAATAATGAGATATTTTACAAGTGTTCAAACTTATATTCAAATACCTCACATGTTTTATATGCATTTATACTAATATGTATTTATGTTTATGAACTTTTCTTTAAATATGCATAATTTTATATTTTTATATTCTTATCTTTAATATCTTTATACATATACAACTTGTACAATATATAGGTATTAAAATGTAGAGTTTGTAATTTCAAGTTTAAACCCAAATTCAATTTAAAAATCCAATTTAAAAATCAACTCAAATATATATATATATATATATATATGTATGTATATGTATGTGTATGTATATGTATTTAAACAAACACAAATTTCAATTTGTAAATAATAATCTATTTAAAATCTATTTAAATCTATATATATAAACAATCATTATTATTTGTTTTAAAAGAATAATTTGTCAAATTTAAGTGATTATATTAAGATATGATAAAATAAATATTTATCCAGATATAAATATTTATTATCAGATTCATTTGTTCAATCTATAATTCAGTATTTCTGTTAATTAACCCAATTAATTACCTATTACAGATACTTCCAAAATTTAGGTTATCACATTCCTCCACCTTTGAATCTTTTCGTCCTCGAAAAGGAACGAAACCAGAATTATTAAAATGCTTAAAATCAGATAAATCATTCTTTGATCATTTTTAAAACACTTTAAAACCTATATAGTATTACAGTAATAGTTTTATAAAAATACTTTTATAACTCGATGTCTCAACAAGTCCATCCTCGTTCTTACAGAAATTCGGTCATACGTTGATCAGGCGTAAGACTGAAAATCTACAAGTACTTGGTAAACCCGTTTTGAACACCTAGTGAAAATACTTGGAAAACAATTTTATTGAAATATAGAAAACATTTTTGAAAATAGAGGAAACATCTTTGGTGGGAATGCTTTGGAAATCATCACCCCCATCCATGGTCGCAATTAACCCGATGGTTACGTTGCCGTCCCGGCAAAATCCACAGATAACTGTAGGCCTCCGCGCCCCTCGATTACGCCATGGAACCCGCTACTGATCGCAGTTACATTTAGGGTTACGTTGCCATCATGGCAAAAGTCCATTTTACTATAGACCTCGGCGCCCTCGAATTCCGCTGCCAAAAGAATGAAACCTCTCCACTCCCACATAGGTCGCAGTCTACTGATGTAAAATCAAACGTAGACTGTTGGCTCTCAACAGCACACACGACTTTCGCTATGTCACCATAGGTTGTAGTCTACCGGTATAAAATCAAACATAGACTGTTGGCTCTCAACAGCACACATGACTTTCGCTATGGTCTACAGTAGACCGCAATGACATCAAGTTAAACTTTCGTCACAGCATAACTCAAATACCTCTGTAGGCATCAACGCCCTCGACTTTCGCTACACACTGCTCATAATCCTCAGGAACTAATTTTGTCCGGACTCCTCACAGGATCAACTTTGGAACCTCCCCCTTAGAAGCTCAAGGCAGTACCAACCTATGGTACTCCTGAGAAGTTCGTTCCAAGGGAGCGCCTTTTTCTCCAGAGCCATTTCAAAACACTTTATACTATACACATATAGTATCTTCCAAATCATACACCTAGTATGAATTCCATATAAATCTCTTTTTCTCAAAATTGATTATTCCAAAATCGATAATTCTCAAATAGGCTTTCCAAATTCTAATATTGATTTTACCCAAAAATCAAAAGCCTTTCCAAAATCCATAGGTTCCAAAAACCTTTCCTCAAAATCATTTTCATAAGATCCTTCATACATACACACACACATATATATATAACTTTAAAAATCTTTGGATCACTTCAAACTTATATAAATTCCCTTTTATACTTCAAAAACTTTCAAAACCCTTTTCTTATGGCAAAAGATTCAACAAGGGAAGTTTTATCATATACATAACAAAGATACATAACTTTGTTTATTCCAAATCAAATATTCAATTTGATTACTCATTACTTTTCTTCATAAAGTGAACCTTTAATCATAGAAATTTCCAATTTCCATTTTACTTCATCTTTATTTCACAAAACATGCTCTTCATTGCAAAAATATTTTATAGTTCTTATCCATAAATTTCCAATATCAATTTCATTCAACCTCGTACGATGTACACATATCATTCGTACACTATATCAATCTGATCGCTCACTCGATCACACAATTTCATTTCCGAACTAGTATCGTCCACCCGACTTTCTATTGCGGACTCAGATCTGGTTTCTTGATCAAAAACCGTCATTCTTCTTGCATAGTCACAACTATGATAGAGAACATCCAGAACCAATCAACAATCCATATCCAGGTTTGCAGTCGAAAATCGAGTGAAAAAAAATCCCAACTCGGATCGATAAACTATCTTGAAATTCTGTGCTCGAATCCAGATCAAATCACTATACGAATAGAATAATATATGTACTACATATTTATCTCCATTGATTATTAGCCAAGTCAATTCTCTTTTCTATTCACTTCCCTTTTTTATCTCTATCCAATTTATTCACAATTGTCTCAATTCCATTTGGATTATTACATCAATTCTTATCTCAATTGAGTATTTAACCACAAACAGTTTGAACTCCGACCAACTTATTTTTAGAAAGTAGCTTGAATATTTTTTAAAAATACATAAGTAGTTGAAAAATAATTATTAGTTTGTAAAATAGCTGTAAATCAGTTAAGTAATTGTAAAATAGTTGAAAAATAGTAAAATAATTGCAAAATAGTTGTAAAATAGTAATTAGTTTTAAAACGGTCGAAAATAGTAATTAATTTATAAAACTGTTGCAAAATAGTTAAATAATTCCAAAAGTAGTTATAAAATAAGTATAAGATAGTTTTGGGTTTTAATAGAAAGGTTCTATATATAATAAATAGCTTGGAAAAATAGTTTTGTACTAAAACAATGTATTTTGAAAATAGCCAAGAGTCAAACTGTTCAATTCCCAACCTCCATTTCCAATCAATTCAATTTAAATTTCCACTTCCATTTAAATTGACTCAATTCCAATTTAAATAACTTCAATTTCCATTGAAATTGATTTAATTCCAATTCAAGTTGAATTAACCTCATTTTCTTTCCTAATTCAAATCAAATTCCATTTGGATTTTTAAACCTATTCAACCTTAATCACAAATCTAAATTATTCAAATTAATTTGGATTAATTTCAGATTGAACCAGCTTCAATTTCAAATCATTTCAATTCTAGTTTAAATTAATCCTAATTCCCGTTTTGAATTTGAACTCATTCAACTTCAATTTCATTTCAAATCAATCAAATTCAAAAAAATTCATTTGAATTTTAAACTTGTCCATTTTCAATCACAATTCCAATTAATTCAAATCAAATTCAAATTGAACTAATTCAATTTCAATCTCAATTTTAAACCATCTCGAATTATATAAATTCGAGTTAAATTCTCAAATGTTGGTTTAACCTTTTAAACCAAATTAACCTTTATTTAAAGTTTTTAAACAATTTAATTTCTGTGTTCATATTCCAGAATTTCATTTTAAATCAATTTAATCTTTCAAAAACCAATTTATTACCCAAAATTCAACCTTGAAACCAATTTTCAACAATTTCAGTTGAAATTCTATTTAAACACCCAAATCTCAAGTCCAAAGTGATTCCATTTCTCTAATTTCAAACTAAAGTTTAATTTCCTTTTTAACTCAATAATGGATTTATTACTACAATCCATTTCTTTCATTTATTTAAACAAATCTGATTTCAGCTTAAAGATTATTAGTAACAACAAGATGGTATCATTCAAATTATTTTAAAACATCCATCCATTTCCGATTTCTAGATCTCAAACCCATTTTGAGATCACACAAATTCCCAATTCAAATTAACCATTTAACTTCCCAAGTTAGATCCCAATTTCATCTTGAAATTTCCAATTCAGGTTGCTTGTTAACTTATTTAACTTTCCCAAAGTTAAATTCAAATTACTTACTCAAGCCAACCTTACCCAATTTGAGTTCCCATTTCAAAATTTAAACTTCACATTAATAATCTTATAAGTTCAAAAACATATCACCTTGGGTATCACATCTCATTCCAAATTTTAAACTCAACATTTAGAGTTTATTTCAAATTATCTTTGATATTATGTATATCCCTCATATATACAAGGTTAATTCCTTTGCACACCAAGTTACACCTTAAAATTTTAAACCACTTTTGGTTTTTAATCCAAAACAATTTTCTTTAAGGCTTTCAACAATTCTTATTTTAAAATAAGATCACCTTCAAAATATTTGTAATAATATTTATTATTCCTCTTAACATTTGAAAATAATTTCAAATGTTTCTAGACTTAGAATACAAAACTTCTCCACTTACTTCCTTTCTAATTTACAAGTTATTCTCATCTAATGGTTACTTCCTTAAGACATTTATTTGTTTTTTGGAAAACAATTATCCCATTTAAACACAATAACCATTCTATTTTCTGTTTTGAAACCAATTTTTAATCGATCTTATTTGTATAGTTCATTTTATCCAATCCTTATTTGGATATGTATGCATATATTCCTTGATTTCTTATTTAATAACCAATTATTGCTTTATATATATAATATAAGCTTTTATAAAAATTCATTCATTAAAACCTTTTTTTAAATCTTTATATAAGAAAGATAACAAGTACGCTCTCATACACATACACACACACTCAACTCATCCTAGGGTAACACTAACCCTATTCTTGATGAGTAAACCCACCAGAGCCATGGTTCTTGCTTAACCTTCGCTTTGATACCAACTGTATTGACCCGGAATTTTCGATCCCAAAAATTCCAGATAGTTAGGGAATAAGAAGAAGAGAGATAGAAGAAGAAACATAACAAAACACAGATTCTCACATTCGCAGCGGATAAAATATAATATCAAATAATAACAATTTACAAAAGAATACTATATCTGTCACTTTTTAGTACATCAGAGTTACACACATACACTGGACATATAAAAATCAACATGTGCCAGATAAACAGAAATATATCACAACGGAAACACTCCATACATTCCTGTAACGATCGTAAATTTTGAACAATTTAAATTGTGAATATTTAATTAATTTTGAATATTTGAATGATAATTTAAACTGAATTTCCAATATAACAATGAATTTTGCGATCAAATTTGAGAATTTAATCTAGAAAAAGTTGAATAAAATTTATATTTGACTTTGGAGTTGAAATTGAATATTGAATTTGTATTTTTAATTCAAACTAATGACTTAAGAAAATAATTTGGATACAAGAATTTTTATTTATGTAAATTTATAAATGGATGGTTAGTTTTAAATAACATTTTTCTTTTCTTTAAAATAAAAAGGAATAAAATTTTATTCAATACAAAATAGATAAGTAAATATACATAGTTAAAATTTAAAACAACATATTTGTAAACTTCGTAAAATATGAAGTGACTACATTGGAAAAGTTATAACAACATAATTCAACAAAACAAAGCAAAGAAATAACAAAATTTATTGAAATTCAAAATGAAAAAAAATATATAATAAAATTTGGTTAAGTGTTGTTGGGCTTTGAAATTGTGAATCTCGGTCCATTTACCTTTGAATGCCGTTTCCTTTTTACCTCAATTCGACCCGTTTCCTCCATTATCCATTTTCACAAACCCTAAGCAAAATCACGAAAGAAAAAGAAAATAAAAATGATGGCAGCCGTTCCTCTTTGTAAATTAGGGCTAGCAATCTAATCTAGGGTTTTGCTTCTTGCGATTCAAAACAAGGGTTTGCGATCTAATCTGGGCTTCGACCTTCGTTCAAATTGGCTTATTTCCCTTCGGCTGCTTCGACTTTGTTATGGTGAGTTTTCTGCTCACGATTAATTTTTAATTCAGGTGTTTAAATTTGTTTGGATTGAATGTTGGTTGCATGCTATGATTTGGTGATTATTAGCTTTCAGTTGCTCGGTTAAATTTGAATTTTAAACTAATAAGAACAGATAACTCACTGCATGTTGGATTGTTGGTTGCTATTCGTTATCACTTGCTCTGATGTTGTGTTTTTGAACTGTTAAGATCAGATTCTACTCAATTTTTGATTTTAAACTAATAAGAATAAATGCTATTTGATATTTGTTTTAAATTGGTAAGAACAGACACTATTTAAATTTTAATTTAAACTGATAAAAACAAATGCTATGAATAACCTGATGAGAACAGGTGCTTCCAAATGTTTGATTTCAGATTGTTGTTTTGAAAATTTGTTTTTCTTAAAAACTGATTTGAACAGATGCTATAAATTTAAATTTTTTTTTTTTTTTTTTTTTACTGTTGAGAACAGATGCTATCATTTTAAGAATCTGATGAGAATAGAGGCTATTAAATCTTGACTTGCTTTGTGTTGCTGCATGTGTTGGATCTTGCTTTGTTAATGAATATTTATATGGAAACCTCTGAACCCAAACCTTCTTCTTTGTTTATCCGTGAATCAATCACTTAAGCCTATAATATGTTGTGATGTTTTGGTACCTGAAATTGTTTTTGTTAAGTGATAATGTGTTTGCATGCTTGTTTATGTTGACTGTCCCTCTGTTTTGAAATGCATGTGAGTTTTCTAAGCTCACGATAATCTTCATGCAAGTTTTTGAATTTGTTTGAAGTGAATTCCTTGGTTGCATGCTATGTTTTTGGGGCGATTTGATTATCTTTGGCTCGGCTAATTTAATTTTTAAAACTGATATGCTCAGATTTGTGACTGCATGTTGAATTTTTGTGCTAGTTGCTGTTATTTGCTCGATTTACTTGGATTTTAAATTGGTAGAAACAGATGCTAGTAATTATTTTAAACTATAAGAACAGATTCTACCCATTTGATTTAGTTTTTGAACTGTTAGGAGCAAATGTTTTTTTGATTTCTTTTAAAATTTAAATTTGTAAGAACAGATGCTGCCCAGTCTTAATTTTTAAATTGATTAGAACAAATGCTACCTGACTATTTGTGTTTGTTTTAAAATTGATAGGAACATGTGCTATTTGTGTTTGTTTTAAAATTGATAGGAACATGTGCTATTTGTGTTTGTTTTAAAATTGATAGGAACATGTGCTATTGGTGTTTGTTTTAAAAATTGATAAGAACAGATGCTATATTTATTTTGTTATTAAATTGATAAGTACAGATGCTACTAAATATCTTGTTTGAAAACTGTTTGCAAACAATTGCATTATGAATTTAAACTTGCATGTTTGTCCCATGCCTGGTAACCATTAGACCATTTATTATTTTGCACTTGAGTCTTTTGGTACTGTTGTTGTATTGGTGTTGCATTTGGTCTGCATTGTAGTTGTATTCATATATACTTGCTACTGTTGCATTACTTGCTTCACTTGAGTTTTTTTTTGTAACAGTAGTCTACTGTGTTCATGCACTTTGGTTTGTGGCAGTTTGCATGTCAAGTTGCATCCATGCTGTTGCACTTGTAGTTGTACCCCATGCTGTTGCACTTGGGTCTGGTCACTGTTCTCTTGGTTGTTCTAGTCTTCATTTCCATTGTTGTTTGCATCCTGATATATGTTGCATTGCAGTTGATTCATTTGGTCATTTGGTGTCTGCATCCTTATCTGTTGCATACATAAGTTTGGCCACTGTTGTATAATTGCATTTGATCTGCACTTGTGTATATTCTCAGGTGGCACACTGCAACTGCACTTGCATTTGTGACCTTTATTTGCCTGTTGTTTGAATTGTGCATTATTCATGTGTAGCTTGGTCATTTTGATGCACTGCCTTGATTTATTTTGCCTCTATCTTTATAGTTACAGGTTTTAAACTTGATTTAAAAATTCAAACTATCCACCTAAGTGTTTTTTTTTAGTTTTTAATCCTTAAACAAAATATGTTGTATGTGAGTAACATTTTATATTAAATAAACTTAAGTAGAAATTATTTGCCTGTTTTACTCTAGAAACAAGTGTGTTTGCATGAAAACACAATTTCATACTGGTAGATACATGAATATATTTAGTTGAGCAAGCTGCTGTGAGTTTATTTCTTTCAGTGTGAAGATTTAAGGTTTAACAAAATGTGGTTATGAACATTTGTCAAAGTTTAAAGTTCTATTTAATATGAAAGTTCTGTATTGTCTCTGTGAATTTAGAAAATAAACAAAACAAATCTTATGGGTTGTCTCTGTGAACATTGGAACAAATCTTGATCATTTTGCTGTGTCAATTTGTGTATTCCCTGTTGTTAACTCTGTCTGGTTGATGGGCATGTCACTGACTTGCTGTCTTATTCATCTTGGTTTTAGTTGTTGTAAATCCTATGTGATGTTTGCCTAGTTGTGGTCTTGTTTCATGTTTAATGCAGTGCTTGGTCATCGCACTGGTCATTGCTTGTGAAGTTTGGTATTGCATTGTTATGTACGTGATATGTTGACACATTCACCTATGCTTGCACTACTTCATTCCAATGTATACTCTTGTCTGCAATTGTTCATCCTGAAGCTTGATCATTGTTTCACTTGTCTTCACTTCTGTTTTCTCCTAGTTGCTGTGGCATTGTGCCTTTGGTCTGCATATTGACTGTTGCAGTCCAACTTGTTGTTGGTCTTACTTATAATTTGTAGCCAGTTGGTCTTCAGTTTCATCTTCAATTGTAGCTTGTTATATGGAACTGGTAGTTGTTGCTGAGCTTGCATACTTCATGCTTGTTGTTGTATACCTGTCCACTGTAGTTGTGTCTTGCCACTGCTGCCCCTGTGCACTATTGATCTGTGCACTGTCCATACTTGTAGTTGTATGCCCTGTTGCATTTGGGGCTGCTGAAACTGTTGTGCATTTCGGCCTGTACTTGTGCTCGCTGCCTTGACCTGCTGTGTTGTTTCTGTTCGGGCTTGTTATTGTATCTTTGTGGTCTTTGTGATTACACTCGCACACGTGTTGGCGAGGCAGTGCACACGTGTGTTTGTCAGAACTTAAAAATTTGAAATTGTTAATGTGAAAAATCCGTAATAGATTTTAAATTGATTTATCTGTTTTACCATATCTGTAACCATATTATTCAGTTCATTTCAAATTTATTTACTTGAATAAAGATTAATCCTGACTCGAGTGTTTTTGTGTTTTGCAATAAACGCTCGGGTCAGACCGAGTATTTTTACAGCTTGAAGATTTTCAGGCCGCGAAGTTAGAGAGAGGGGGGGAATTAAAGCTTTACTTCAGTTTTCAGCAAATGTTTCTTATACTTTAAAATATAAATTGTTTCCGCTGTATAAATTAAAATGTAATGTATTGTAAACTCTGATATTTGTATGTAAAAGAAAAGTTGTTTATAAAATATGATTACTATTCTGTGATTCTGTAGCTGATTCTGTTTAAATGTTATAAACTAAATAACAATCCGTCATTTTGAACGTTTCTAGTTGGTTTAATTACCGACTAGAGGCGGTCAAGGCGGCGGGTCGTTACAAAGTGGTATCAGAGCTTTGGTTTGCACAAAGCTTAGTTTATGGCGTTTAATATGAATAGTTATTAGAATCACTTTAAATGAAGTGTTTTCAAATCTAAAGAAGTTTAAAATTGTTTTCTTTAAAATAAAAGGTATTTTGAAAATTAGAATTATTTTTGGAAATTCCCCTCTCTAAATTTAGGTTTGCGACTGTTTCTCTTCGGTGAGGTCTCGTTAGACTTGAGTTTCGATCGTTCAGAAACTCATTATCGAATTTTTGAGAGTCATGGAAAATGAAATGTAAGTCAAGTGGATTAATGAATTGGTTTAGATTGACTTAAATCAAATATTTTGAATATCTCCAAAGTAGTAATTGGAAAATAAAATGATATGTCAATTTGATTATAACCAAGCGGATTATTGAACTATAACTTGGAAATTTAATTTTGAATTCTTTTGAAAAATTGATTTCAAATGTTGTGAAGAACGATTTAGTGAATAAATGGATTATAAGTATTTAACTTATAATATGAAATTTTGGGTATATAACTAAGTTATATGAGCTGAATTGAATCAAATTAATAAAGGAGATTATAAAACGAAGTTTTATAAATAGAAATGGAATTTCTAGAGATGTTTGTAAAATCCGCAAACGACTTATTTTGATAAGTAAATTGTTGTAACTTATTAAAGGAATTATATCTATGGTTTTTGAACGGTGAATAAAATATCAAAAGAGATATGAATCTAATGAAAATTCGAAATAGATTTAAATAGATTCAATGATGCATTTGAATTTGAACGGGCATGGAATTAAGTTGAGTGGAAAACTTAGTATTGGAAATTTGAAGTTGATTTAAAACCAATATTTTGAAATGTATGCAGAATTCAAACTATGAATTAAGTTGAAGTTGAAACTTAAATGGGAATGTTTTTGGGAAGCAACACTATGAAATGAAGTAAATCCATTTTAAGTTGTTTTGAAATGTGTTAAGTATCGAAAGCATAGATTTCAACATTCATTGTTGAAATAGACGTTTTCGAGGAAAAGAAAGGAAATGTTTTATATAGTATTGGGATTTATACATCTATATTAAATTCGAATCCCTATACTAATGATTTTTGGGTCGTCGTAACGATGTTTTACGCAACATTCGTTTTGACTCAAATAAATGTGTTTAAAGAATGATTTCTTTTAAGAATGAAATATATACTTGATTTTGGTTTAAGTATATTGAATATTTTCAAAGTGTTGAAAATAAATGGATTTGTGAATTACTTATTATTGAATAAGTATGAAAATATTTTCCAATATGAAATGAAAAGTTTGAAACTTTATCTTTTAAAGATAAAGTGAGAAGTGAATGTTTGAAATTTTATCTTTTGAAGATAAATTGAAAATGAATTTGTGAAATCGATTTGAAAATCGTATATTCATAGATACTTTGGAAATGTAAATTCACTATGGAATTTATAAAAGAAAGGGGAATTTGTTAAAAATAAATATTGATTTATTTTTGAAATGTGGAAATAAATTTACGGATTTGGAACGTAAGTTTAAAATAAATCGGTAAGGATTTATTTGATTAATTTAAGTGAACCATTTGAAGTTTAAAATGGATAAATATTTGGAAATGTTTCCATTTAAGGAAATTGCTTTGAAATTTGTTTTCAAAGATTAAAAGGTGCAAAATGATTTGAATTTGTTTCAAATGGTTAAGTGTGAAAATTTTTATATCTTGTAAAGATATTATTTTTGGGAAATTTGAACAATTAGTTCAATTTGGAAATTTTCAAAGTGATTGAATTTTGAGTTAAATTGAGTTTAACTTTGACGCCCAAAAACAATTTAAGTTGAACATTGAATTTTAAATGGATGATTTGGATTGTATGTCTAACGTCGTGAATTGACGACATATCAATTGATCTCTATTAAATATATATCTGTTGGTGGCGGGGAATTTATTCTCTTAGCTTAACACCCTTCTCTGAGACGTACGAGCTCAGAGGTTATATATCGATAGACATCAATTATGTGTTGAGAATTGACGATGTAGCGTGAAATCCAAATCGAGTGTGTGAAGTCGATAATAAATTGGATTGTGAATGTGTATTAGGTTTGATATGACCTTAAAATTCCAAATCGACTTAGAGGAAAATTTTAAATGGATAATGAAATGGAAATTTGTGAAACCTCTATTTGTTATGGGTATGAAATGTTGTGGTTTTCATAACGTATATGTGTGAATACGATTAATTCGAAAACCAATTAGTTTGGAAAAGTAATTGTTGTGGAAAACTTATGTAAGTACATGAGTATGATATGTACTAAATGTGAAGTGAAATATTATATATGTATGTATAATATTATGTTTTCCAAAATTGAGGATATGGAAAGGTACCTTCCATTTATACTGTGTGACTGTGTGATGGTGATGGAACTCGAGATGAGTATCCATTTAAAAAATCGTAGCTACGTAGTATTTCCATTAGTTGGATGACCATTTATATTTCCATTAGTTGGATTGACCATTTGTTTTCCATTAGTTGGATTGGCCCTTTGTCTTCCATTAGTTGGATAGGCCATTTGTTTTCCATTAGTTGGAGTGACTAGCGTAATTTGAGGGGCGAGATGCCTACAGTTACAAGCGATTCCACTGGGATAGTGGCGTAACCGCCGAGTAACTGCAATCTAGAAACCATAGCGAAATTCGAGGGGCGAGATGCCTACGGCCACAAGCGATTCTACTGGGATAGTAGCGTAACCGCCGTGTGGACCGCGATCTATGGCAACAACCATGGCGAAATTCGAGGGGCGAGATGCCTACGGTCACAAGCGATTCTACTGGGATAGTAGCGTAACCGCCGTGTGTACCGCGATCCATGGGGGAATGTGCTTTCCATATCCATTTTTAAAAGAATTTTTAAAAGTATTTTCACTGGGAATTGAAGCAAGTATATTTAGTACTTGGAGATTGTTAGACTTGCGCCTGGCCAGCGTATGCCTAATGTCTTTAAGAACGACAGTAGACTTGTTAAATTTCGAGTTAGCAAGTATTTTCAAACTTTAAATAGCAAATCAATTATCTGAAATTAAAGTGATGTAAATTCCAACCTAATGAATTAAGGAAGAGGATTTTTGAAATGTTTTGAAAAATCCACAGCTTTGGAAAAGTTATAATATGTAAAATTTCTTAAATGTAGTGTTTCAAATTTAAAATTTGGGTTTTGTAAGTTGAAAATTTTAGTAAAGATTTTTTTTGTGTCTTGATTGTAGAAAATAATAAACAAAAGAGTTAATTAGCAAAGCTAGCGAGATAAAACAAATAGAATGAATCCTATATTCATTCATCTTTAATAAGTGTTGAACTTGATAAAATTGAGTAAAATATAAATATCGGTGAAATTTTAACAATCATTTTTCCTTACTTGTAATTTCGGGACGAAATTCTTTTAAGGAGGGGAGATTGTAACGATCGTAAATTTTGAACAATTTAAATTGTGAATATTTAATTAATTTTGAATATTTGAATGATAATTTAAACTGAATTTCCAATATAACAATGAATTTTGCGATCAAATTTGAGAATTTAATCTAGAAAAAGTTGAATAAAATTTATATTTGACTTTGGAGTTGAAATTGAATATTGAATTTGTATTTTTAATTCAAACTAATGACTTAAGAAAATAATTTGGATACAAGAATTTTTATTTATGTAAATTTATAAATGGATGGTTAGTTTTAAATAACATTTTTCTTTTCTTTAAAATAAAAAGGAATAAAATTTTATTCAATACAAAATAGATAAGTAAATATACATAGTTAAAATTTAAAACAACATATTTGTAAACTTCGTAAAATATGAAGTGACTACATTGGAAAAGTTATAACAACATAATTCAACAAAACAAAGCAAAGAAATAACAAAATTTATTGAAATTCAAAATGAAAAAAAATATATAATAAAATTTGGTTAAGTGTTGTTGGGCTTTGAAATTGTGAATCTCGGTCCATTTACCTTTGAATGCCGTTTCCTTTTTACCTCAATTCGACCCGTTTCCTCCATTATCCATTTTCACAAACCCTAAGCAAAATCACGAAAGAAAAAGAAAATAAAAATGATGGCAGCCGTTCCTCTTTGTAAATTAGGGCTAGCAATCTAATCTAGGGTTTTGCTTCTTGCGATTCAAAACAAGGGTTTGCGATCTAATCTGGGCTTCGACCTTCGTTCAAATTGGCTTATTTCCCTTCGGCTGCTTCGACTTTGTTATGGTGAGTTTTCTGCTCACGATTAATTTTTAATTCAGGTGTTTAAATTTGTTTGGATTGAATGTTGGTTGCATGCTATGATTTGGTGATTATTAGCTTTCAGTTGCTCGGTTAAATTTGAATTTTAAACTAATAAGAACAGATAACTCACTGCATGTTGGATTGTTGGTTGCTATTCGTTATCACTTGCTCTGATGTTGTGTTTTTGAACTGTTAAGATCAGATTCTACTCAATTTTTGATTTTAAACTAATAAGAATAAATGCTATTTGATATTTGTTTTAAATTGGTAAGAACAGACACTATTTAAATTTTAATTTAAACTGATAAAAACAAATGCTATGAATAACCTGATGAGAACAGGTGCTTCCAAATGTTTGATTTCAGATTGTTGTTTTGAAAATTTGTTTTTCTTAAAAACTGATTTGAACAGATGCTATAAATTTAAATTTTTTTTTTTTTTTTTTTTTACTGTTGAGAACAGATGCTATCATTTTAAGAATCTGATGAGAATAGAGGCTATTAAATCTTGACTTGCTTTGTGTTGCTGCATGTGTTGGATCTTGCTTTGTTAATGAATATTTATATGGAAACCTCTGAACCCAAACCTTCTTCTTTGTTTATCCGTGAATCAATCACTTAAGCCTATAATATGTTGTGATGTTTTGGTACCTGAAATTGTTTTTGTTAAGTGATAATGTGTTTGCATGCTTGTTTATGTTGACCGTCCCTCTGTTTTGAAATGCATGTGAGTTTTCTAAGCTCACGATAATCTTCATGCAAGTTTTTGAATTTGTTTGAAGTGAATTCCTTGGTTGCATGCTATGTTTTTGGGGCGATTTGATTATCTTTGGCTCGGCTAATTTAATTTTTAAAACTGATATGCTCAGATTTGTGACTGCATGTTGAATTTTTGTGCTAGTTGCTGTTATTTGCTCGATTTACTTGGATTTTAAATTGGTAGAAACAGATGCTAGTAATTATTTTAAACTATAAGAACAGATTCTACCCATTTGATTTAGTTTTTGAACTGTTAGGAGCAAATGTTTTTTTGATTTCTTTTAAAATTTAAATTTGTAAGAACAGATGCTGCCCAGTCTTAATTTTTAAATTGATTAGAACAAATGCTACCTGACTATTTGTGTTTGTTTTAAAATTGATAGGAACATGTGCTATTTGTGTTTGTTTTAAAATTGATAGGAACATGTGCTATTTGTGTTTGTTTTAAAATTGATAGGAACATGTGCTATTGGTGTTTGTTTTAAAAATTGATAAGAACAGATGCTATATTTATTTTGTTATTAAATTGATAAGTACAGATGCTACTAAATATCTTGTTTGAAAACTGTTTGCAAACAATTGCATTATGAATTTAAACTTGCATGTTTGTCCCATGCCTGGTAACCATTAGACCATTTATTATTTTGCACTTGAGTCTTTTGGTACTGTTGTTGTATTGGTGTTGCATTTGGTCTGCATTGTAGTTGTATTCATATATACTTGCTACTGTTGCATTACTTGCTTCACTTGAGTTTTTTTTTGTAACAGTAGTCTACTGTGTTCATGCACTTTGGTTTGTGGCAGTTTGCATGTCAAGTTGCATCCATGCTGTTGCACTTGTAGTTGTACCCCATGCTGTTGCACTTGGGTCTGGTCACTGTTCTCTTGGTTGTTCTAGTCTTCATTTCCATTGTTGTTTGCATCCTGATATATGTTGCATTGCAGTTGATTCATTTGGTCATTTGGTGTCTGCATCCTTATCTGTTGCATACATAAGTTTGGCCACTGTTGTATAATTGCATTTGATCTGCACTTGTGTATATTCTCAGGTGGCACACTGCAACTGCACTTGCATTTGTGACCTTTATTTGCCTGTTGTTTGAATTGTGCATTATTCATGTGTAGCTTGGTCATTTTGATGCACTGCCTTGATTTATTTTGCCTCTATCTTTATAGTTACAGGTTTTAAACTTGATTTAAAAATTCAAACTATCCACCTAAGTGTTTTTTTTTAGTTTTTAATCCTTAAACAAAATATGTTGTATGTGAGTAACATTTTATATTAAATAAACTTAAGTAGAAATTATTTGCCTGTTTTACTCTAGAAACAAGTGTGTTTGCATGAAAACACAATTTCATACTGGTAGATACATGAATATATTTAGTTGAGCAAGCTGCTGTGAGTTTATTTCTTTCAGTGTGAAGATTTAAGGTTTAACAAAATGTGGTTATGAACATTTGTCAAAGTTTAAAGTTCTATTTAATATGAAAGTTCTGTATTGTCTCTGTGAATTTAGAAAATAAACAAAACAAATCTTATGGGTTGTCTCTGTGAACATTGGAACAAATCTTGATCATTTTGCTGTGTCAATTTGTGTATTCCCTGTTGTTAACTCTGTCTGGTTGATGGGCATGTCACTGACTTGCTGTCTTATTCATCTTGGTTTTAGTTGTTGTAAATCCTATGTGATGTTTGCCTAGTTGTGGTCTTGTTTCATGTTTAATGCAGTGCTTGGTCATCGCACTGGTCATTGCTTGTGAAGTTTGGTATTGCATTGTTATGTACGTGATATGTTGACACATTCACCTATGCTTGCACTACTTCATTCCAATGTATACTCTTGTCTGCAATTGTTCATCCTGAAGCTTGATCATTGTTTCACTTGTCTTCACTTCTGTTTTCTCCTAGTTGCTGTGGCATTGTGCCTTTGGTCTGCATATTGACTGTTGCAGTCCAACTTGTTGTTGGTCTTACTTATAATTTGTAGCCAGTTGGTCTTCAGTTTCATCTTCAATTGTAGCTTGTTATATGGAACTGGTAGTTGTTGCTGAGCTTGCATACTTCATGCTTGTTGTTGTATACCTGTCCACTGTAGTTGTGTCTTGCCACTGCTGCCCCTGTGCACTATTGATCTGTGCACTGTCCATACTTGTAGTTGTATGCCCTGTTGCATTTGGGGCTGCTGAAACTGTTGTGCATTTCGGCCTGTACTTGTGCTCGCTGCCTTGACCTGCTGTGTTGTTTCTGTTCGGGCTTGTTATTGTATCTTTGTGGTCTTTGTGATTACACTCGCACACGTGTTGGCGAGGCAGTGCACACGTGTGTTTGTCAGAACTTAAAAATTTGAAATTGTTAATGTGAAAAATCCGTAATAGATTTTAAATTGATTTATCTGTTTTACCATATCTGTAACCATATTATTCAGTTCATTTCAAATTTATTTACTTGAATAAAGATTAATCCTGACTCGAGTGTTTTTGTGTTTTGCAATAAACGCTCGGGTCAGACCGAGTATTTTTACAGCTTGAAGATTTTCAGGCCGCGAAGTTAGAGAGAGGGGGGGAATTAAAGCTTTACTTCAGTTTTCAGCAAATGTTTCTTATACTTTAAAATATAAATTGTTTCCGCTGTATAAATTAAAATGTAATGTATTGTAAACTCTGATATTTGTATGTAAAAGAAAAGTTGTTTATAAAATATGATTACTATTCTGTGATTCTGTAGCTGATTCTGTTTAAATGTTATAAACTAAATAACAATCCGTCATTTTGAACGTTTCTAGTTGGTTTAATTACCGACTAGAGGCGGTCAAGGCGGCGGGTCGTTACAATTCCTGCCATCCAGCTCGCCACCTGAGCTTCAGAATGTCCTAACCTGAAAATCTATAATATTCGATCTGACCCGAGCATTACATCAAAGTAACAACTGGGTCATGCTAGAAATCAACGTGCATAAACCCATATAATTTGAAATACTAGGTTCAAATTTAAAAGGAAACCCGGGTTACTCATACTTCACTGCGAGTTCATTACCTATTATAGTCAATACCAATTTCACAAATCAATCCCTAAGTATATTTACTTTGTTTCAAGGGTCCACATTATTCCATTCCAGCCTATTGATATCACAAATAATGAATTATTGCAAATTTCTAATCGAAGTGGTTTTGGGTATTTACAAATACCCCACTCCGGTCTCTTCGAATCCCATGTCATCTTAATCCAAGTTATTCAAATGAAATACAATTCAAACTTTAAATACAGGATGTCACTGTTTTAACCCAATATATTATACCACATTGCATCACACGTCACATACCAGAGATATCAACTAACCTATGGCACACAATATCATCCAATCATTCATAAGCAAGATTAATCAACCATACCATCACTAATTAATTTAATTAACCACAATTGAATTAAATCAATTACTTTAATTACTTTTAAATCCTGCATATTAATTAAATACAAACAATTAATTTATCATGCAATAATCATCCATCTTAATTAATCCTCCTTGATTAATTATTCTTTAATTGCATTAAGTAATTAATCTTTAGTAAATCTCATAGATTAATTATTCTTAACCATTCACATTAATTAATCTTTAATTAATTAATTACATTTATTAATGATCCTTAATCACTTCTAGTAATTAATCATTCTTTTAATTAACCATATTTAAGAAGTAATTATTAAATTAATCACTTTCATTAATTAACCTTAATTAGCCTCATTTTAAATTAATTATCCCTTAATTATTAATAAATAAACCTAATTATCAACTAATAAATCTTAATTAATTAACTCTTAGTTACTAGTTAATTAATCCTTAATTATTTGCTTATTTATCTTTAATTATTAATAAATTAATCCCTAATAAATTTTAAGATAACACATTTATCTTATTAACTTGCTAAATTATCATTAACATATGATTTAAAATCATTTTTTTTCTTTTAATCAACACTTAATTACATTTCTAAATTAAGATTTAAAATAACTACAGAATTTAACTCAACAAATTTAAGTTAAACAAATCACATAACTTAATTATGTTCCTTTGAAATCAAATCATTTTGTTA
This sequence comes from Allium cepa, assembly GCA_030765085.1. Taxonomy (NCBI): domain Eukaryota; kingdom Viridiplantae; phylum Streptophyta; class Magnoliopsida; order Asparagales; family Amaryllidaceae; genus Allium; species Allium cepa. Next base: position 657,561,150 of record CM060938.1, on the reverse strand, counting down.
ACTTAAACTTGATTTAAATACTTTACTTTGGAACCTTGAATAATATTTAACTTGAAAAAAATTTGTTGAACATACCTTTACCTTTAAACTTGATTTCCTTTACTTTGAAACAAACTGTTCCTATTATAAAATGCCCATAACTAAAAAACTCTATTTACGTTGTTTAAAAATTTATAACTTGATTTCTTTACAAAATTTTGCTTAAGACTAAAACAGGGAATCCCCTTAGAAAAAACCCTAGTCAAACCCACTAAAAACTCGAGCCATTCTGAAGTTATTGCCAAACTCACCTACTTCGAGTCGCACATCAAAATGCACGAGCATGACACTAAGTCGCCCCTATCTTCCCCAAACTCAAACCCACAGCTAACAACAGCAACACAACCGAGTATGTGCACGTGCACATCCACTCTGGCCACCACCGATCGACGCTGCTAACTTCATCAAGTCGACGACCATCTCCCTGACCCACCTGACCGTCCTATTCGACGAATTCAACTATAGATCGAAAACAAGACACTCGATCGAAACTGGAACCATTACAGATCAATGAAATCCTCTCGCCACCGACGATCCTACCATTAGAGTTCACGTTGACTACATCGAAGCTTCTCCTCAGCCTCTAGCCATGACCCCCCCCCCCCATCGCGATCTCTTGAAATATCTCGTCAACGTCGCGGCAATCATCAAAATCCAGCCGACCCTAACTACAAGTCGAACCCTAGTTCGACGAAATTACACCGCTTCGAACATCGGAATTTTTTTAACCATTTTTCCTTAAATCTATATTCTCTAGGCTACCCTGAGTGGTGATCCCGACCCAAAGATCGCCGTCGATCATCGGGAATTGGCAAAAATGTCAATTTCGTTCTTCCTACAATTTCACCTGATTTAGTGAACTAAAAATCTTGAATTTTGCTTTAAAAATCCTAATTTCCGACGACAAGTCAAATTATACTCCTGAATCTAACAACTATCATGATCGAGAATTTGATATGATTTTAAATTAACTATTCTTCCTTCTTAATAATAAGGCTACCCTTCAATAAAATTTGGACATAATTTTTATATTCAAACCCTGTTGTTATAAACAAATTTCATTTGTATATTTAAGCCTGGAAATGATTAGGAAAGGTTGCGAATTTGAAATTTGTTTTCATTGGAAGCCTGTTGATGAAGAATAGGGAAGGCATACACACAATTTTCTATGTATACATATATACATCCATTCAGCTAAAACAAACATGCAACATATATCCAAACATACATCACAACTTACTTCAACATTTACCACATGTATTGGTTTTAAACTGTTAAAACTTTGGTTTACTCACTGTTTCAGTTTGAACAGAGGTTTACATTTCATGTTTCGGTCATGTATAATTATTAACACACACACAGATACGCACACACACACTTAAAATCACTTTTAAACAACATGCACAGTGTAATTTAGATCACTACTTATAAGATCATCACATGCTAGTTTTAAAATATATCAGATTTCCAAATTTTACTCACCTTATAAATTGAACAGAGCCTACAACTGTTTTGATCTGGTACTGTTTTGATCTTGAAGCCGAAAGCTTGATCCTGACCTGCTTTCAGGCTTTTGAAATTGAAATCTGGATTTTATCTTTGTTTTTCTTGTTTTAAGATTCCAAGTTTGAATACCTTATGAAATGATCTGGAATTGAAACTGCATTTTCTCTTCTTTAACTTGATCAAGTTGAAAATTTGAAAGCTCTTGAAACTGGAAATGATTCTGTTACTTTGATTTTCCAGGTCTGAAATGAATCTGAACCTGATCTTTGCTTTGATTTTATTTTGTTTACAAATTTTGATTTTGTTTGAGTTGAATTGGTCTGGTTTGTGATTTCTTTGTGAGGATGTGTTTTGTATTTTCTATTTTCTTTGGTTTTTGATGGTTTCAGATTTGCAACATGAAGAAAATTGTAGCGGCCCTGAATTTTTGAACAATTTAAATTGAAAATATTTAATTAATTTTAAATATTTGAATGATGATTTAAATTGAATTCCCAATGCTATATAAAACATTTCTATGATTTGGCGATTAAATTTTAAAATTTAGTCTATAAAAAGTTGAATAAAAATTTAAATTTGACTTTGGAGTTGAAATTGAATATTGAATTTGTATTTTAAATTCAAACTAATGACTTAGAAAAATAATTTGGATTTAAGGATTATTACTTATGTAAAATTAATAATTGAATTAAATCTTGATTTGAAACTGTGAAGTTATTTGAATTTTTCAAGTTAATATGAAGAACATATTTGAATTTAAAAAATTTTGAGCTTGGAGTTTGTTAATTTATTTAAATTCCTTTCAAAATTTTTGTTAAGGGTTAAGTGGGCTTTGAAAATAATACCGGCCCACATTTGATATTGGTGCCGTGATTTAGTATACCCATTCCCTCATTTCTCCATTCGATTCGTAACCCTAACCTAACAAAATCAAACGAGAATATAAAAAATGGCGGCCACAATCGTTCGCTTCTCTTTGCTGCCAAATTAAGGCTTTCGTCTCTGCTTCAATTTCTTCGCTCGCGTGCTCCTCGGTTGGTCAAGTTCGTCGTTGTTTGGCTGCGCCGTCTTTCACCCAGGCTAGCAACAGTGAGTTTTTCTCACGATTAATCATTATTCAAGTTTTTAAATTTTTTGAATTGGGTGCTTGGTTACATGCTATGATTTGGGTGTTATTTGCTATCATTTGCTGGGTTACTTGAATTTAAACTGATAAGAACAGATAAGAACAGATAAGTCTCTACATGTATGGTTGTTGGTTGTTATTTGCTATCATTTGCTGGGTTACTTGAATTTAAACTGATAAGAACAGATGCTTTCATTAAAATCTGATAAGAACAGATGCTATTAAAAAAAAAGCTTTACTTGTTGTTTTGCTGCATGTGATGGGTCTTTGAATCTGGTTGTGGAAAATCTTGTTTACATGTGCTTGTTTGAACTTCTGTTCATATGTGATGTATATATTTGTCTGTAAACCCCCCTATGGTTTGATGTTTTGCTGTGTATTATGCTTGCATGCCTATATGTGAATGATTCCAGTTATAAAGGTCTGTGAACATCCTACAATCTGAAAGTAACAAAATTTACAAGTTCAAGGAAATTTTTGATGAATCTGATGCATTGCTAAATTCTTGAATCCATTATGTGATGCTTGAATGTTTGTTTAGGTATGGAATTAAAAGTATGTATGTGAATATGTATTTATGCATATACATGTCACTGTGAGTAACTCTATTTTATTTTAAATGGGTAAAAGTTTGAGTTGCATGCTAGTATACTGGAATGAACAAATATTGCATATGTTTATAATAAATTGTCTGATGTGTAATTGTAGTTGTATACATGCTGTAAATTGCTTTGTTCTGTTTTTGTTTTCCCTGGCACAAGTTTTTATTAAAATCATATTCCTTTAATTAGTTTCTGTTAGAAGGAAGGATTAATCAAGACATCTTTGTTGACTTAAAACATTAAGATTTTGAAATTTTATTTAAGTTAAAATTTAATAGGAATTTACTGGAAATTTATGTGTTTAATTGACAACTATGTCAGTGCTTGCATGGATGTTTTAGCATAAATATGGCTTGAATTGATATTTAAAATTGTGAATACCCCTGTACATATCAGTAGCCTATACATTTCAAACATAAAGCAAATCTGCATCATTTTTCTTTCTGTAAATCTGGAAAATTGGTTCTGTAAACAAACTTCATTTTCAAGGCAACTCAGGATCTTAGAATTCAAAATATTTAAAAGCACCTCAGTTTTATTTTTTAAAAAAAGTTCAAAGTATCTAAGGGCGATTGCAGTTTTTAAAAGTTTCAAAAGAAAGATGGAAAAATCAAAGGCCTGATGGAATCAACTTAGCAAATCAAATCCTTTTTCCCCTATTTATCTGTAAATAAATGACTTAAGCCTATTTTATGTTGTGATGCTTGGTTTGGTACCTGGAATTGTTTTGTTAAGTGATAATGTACATGCATGCCCGTTTATGTATGTTGACTGTCCCTCTGCTTTGAAATGCCTGTGGGTAACATCACTCTTCCTAAATTTTAGTAAGAATCTAGTTGCATTTATTTTTCAGGTTTACAAAGTAAACCATATTAAAACCCAAATCTCACTCTTCCCTCTTTGTTTCTGAAATGGAAGTAAACAGTTAGAAAAAAAAATGTTGTTTAACCCTGTGCATTCTAGTAAATAAAACTGTGAGTAAATCCATACCTTGTTCAAATTTTTGTGTGAGCTTGAATTCTTGCATGGATGCCATGGTTTCGAATTGAAGGAATATTGTGCTTATGTTTTGATTTTCCCCGGGAACACTGTTTTTCCTTGTTCTTTTTCCCCTGTAACATTTAGTTACAGTGAAGCTTATAAGTTACTCTCCCATCTTCTATGGAAAAAGAAAATTGGATTGTAAAGCAAGGAAAAAAAAAAGAGAAAGGTGTTTTTTTTTTCAAAACTTGCACTAGTAATCCAGAAATAAAATCAAGAGCAAGTTTTGAAAATTTTCTTTCTTTTACTGGAAACTTAGTATCAGGTTTAACAAAGTAAACAAATCTCAAAACCTCAATCTTCTCTTTGTCATCTCTTTTGAAAATAAATTGGAAAGGAAAAAAATTTGAGATCAATTCCAGATGTTAGGCTCTGTTCATATACAACTGTGAGTAAACATGTTTTCATGTTTCATATAAAAAAAATATGTAGAAACAAACAGAAAATAAAGAATATGTGAGTTCATGCTTGATGTTGTTTCAGTCTTCATGTTCATATATGCCTTCCCATTCACTGTTGCCTGGTTTTGGTTTTGAATGCATTTCTGTAGCCCCATCTTGACTTGGGCTTGTGGTTTAATGTCTTACTGTTACCATTCTATTTCTGTTCATTGCAAATTTATTTACTTGAATTAAGATTAATCCTGACTCGAGTGTTTTTGTGTTTTGCATAAAACGCTCGGGTCAGACCGAGTATTTTTACAGCTTGGAGATTTTCTCGCAGCGAAGTTAGAGAGAGAGGGGAAAACACTTCACTAAAGCTTTTTAGAAAATTTTTCTTGTACTTAATAAAAATTGTTCCGCTTTATAAAATGTAATTCATTGTATAACTCTGATATTTGTATATAAAAGAAAAGTTCATTTATAAAATATATTATTGTTTCTGTGATTCTATGACCGATTCTGTTTAAATGTTATAAACTAAATAACAATCCGTCATTTGAACGTTTCTAGTTGGTTTAATTACCGACTAGAGGCGGTCAGAGCGGTGGGTCGTTACAAAAATAGTATGTTTTTCTTTTTCTTTTTATTATATGTTACCTAAAAATGCCATTTGTAAAACTAAGCTTACATTTTTCAATGTAAATAATCATTTTCTTACAAGTGTTCATATGCAATAATGAGATATTTTACAAGTGTTCAAACTTATATTCAAATACTCACATGTTTTATATGTATTTATACCAATATGTATTTATGTTTATGAACTTTTCTTTAAATATGCATAATTTTATATTTTTATATCTTATCTTTAATATCTTTATACATATAAAACTTGTACAACATATAGGTATTAAAATGTAGAGTTTGTAATTTCAAGTTTAAACCCTAATTCAATTTAAAAATCCAATTTAAAAATCAACTCAAATATATATGTATGTATGTATGTATGTATATAAATATTTAAACAAACACAAATTTCAATTTGTAAATAATAATCTATTTAAAATCTATTTAAATCTGTATATATAAACAATCATTATTTTTGGCAAGGCCAGCCGGTTTTATAGTGGGCCGTCCACTTTTTATTACGAACGTACTAAAAGTTGAAGTACAGGAGTAAGGTAGAGGCACCTTAACTACTAAAAAGTAAGAAGAAAAATACAGCACTGGAGTGTGACAGCCAGTCACAACTACAAAATGTAACTAACAAGACTAGGTCTCCTCCGAAGAGGTAGAGACACCAGCACCATCATCCACCTGGGAAGAAACATTCCCAAGTAACCCAACGTAAGGGCGAAACAGGATTGCAAGTGAAGGATCATAAATGTCAGCGTCAGAAGAGTAAACAAAAGATCGATCCCAGGAAGTATCAGCTAACACGATGGAATTATCTCCGGCGTACGTACCATCTAAGTCAAGAACCAAAGATTCACCAGAAGGACTATAATATAGGCATCGAAGGTCCAATAGATTGTCAGAAACAAATCTAAAATAAGAATTATCCTCCGGGTTGAATCGCATATCAGATCGGAGATCAACCCAACAACTCTCGGACTCAGCCCAAACAACATGAGGCAGAGAATGAACCAGCACATCTAGGGCATCAGTAGTAATATCACCAGGAACAAAAGATGAAGGGCCAGCAAGAGAAGGCGGCAGATCAGTGTTAGATAATGGATCAGCTGGGGGAGGAGCAACCTGACTTTTGGGAACCCATTTCCTGAGCGGTGGCCGAGGGAGAGGGATCTTAGGTGGTGCAGAGGAAACAGCAGAATGCGAGCAGGAAGTATCCAAGTGGCCAAATGAGTGACAGATGGTACAAATGTCAGGGACCCATCCATAACGAACACGAACATCCACAACTTGGCCCACAGCAAGCTGAACAGGAATGGTGGATGGGAGAGGCTTAAAGGGAGAAATCTCAATCAGAGCTTTAGCGTACACAAGCTTATCACGAGCAACAGTATTAGAATCAAAACATTTTAATTTACCAACATTGCAAGCGAGCCAGTTCAACCCAAGCAGCGGTTGGAGAGCAGAAGGAATATGAGAAAAATAAACCCAAACAGGGATAGAGAGAACTTGCTCACGGGCACGTGCAACAGTTGGAGTCCAGGGAGTAATAATAAATGGTTTCCCATCGAAAAAGGAAGGCTCGGCCTCAAGAACTCGACTGCGTTCCTCAGGGGAGGAGAACAACAAGAAGTACATGGAATCAACTAACTTAACTCGAAGGTTGCCGCGCAGCCGCTAGGCCTTATGACAAACAGCAGACGCGTCAAGAAGGCGATGCTTAGGGTCCAAAAAGAAACCAACAAAATATTCTGACCAAAAGTCAATACCAGCTTGCATAACGTTAGGCGGAGGTATCATCACTCCATTTTCTTCAACGATATCAAACTCAACTGGTTCGTAAACACCAGCATTACGGAGTAACGATGTAAAAAGAGAAGACCAAGTTTTGGAACCAATTGTGGCAGGGGCAGCTGGACAAACCTCTAAACCAACAGTGGTCGCAAGAATGGGACCAGGAGGGGGAGAGGCAGAAGACAAAGTACCACCAGAACGTAACACAGTGTGACCGGGAACATCTTTCTCGAGAGCATTCAGTCGACGCGCACAACACGATATATCAGCAGAAGAACGATGTATAAACTCACAACCCAACTCCACAGTGACACCACCTTCGGCAACAGCAACTTCTCCTAAGTCAACATCAGTTGCACCACAAACTGCATCGACATAATTCACATCTGTAGATACTGGAACGCATGATTCAATAACTGCAAAGGACCTCAACTCAACTGGTCGCAATCCAGGGTCAACAACAGGAGGCAATGTCTGCACAGAAGGCGGAGGAGGATACTCATCATCAGTAATCGAAGGAGGCATCAACACAGAATGCTTGAAAACCCTTCCAGATCTAGTAGCTGAGAGCGAAGAGAGAGGAGCATCGGGGAGGATAGGAAGGCGAGGGGAAAGGCTATGCATCGGAGAGAAGGTGCGGCGGGAGAAGAAGGCGATGGAAAGGAAGAAGAGGAAGGAACCTACCGAGATGTGGAAGACGAAATCGAGCACTTGTGCGAACAGTACAGATGCGTCAAGGAGGCCATTAGTTGTATATTGTAAACTTTGGGGACGATAAACAATCATTATATGAAGATAATATAAACAATCATTATTATTTGTTTTAAAAGAATAATTTGTCAAATTTAAGTGATTATATGAAGATATGATCAAATAAATATTTATCTAGATATAAATATTTATTATCATATTCATTTGTTCAATCTATAATTCAGTATTTCTATTAATTAACCCAATTAATTACCAGTTACAAATACTTCCAAAATTCGGGTTATCACATAGCTGATCTAATATGTAAGCATAGGTTGTTCAAATATATGTATGTATATAAACTATTATGTTATATAAATATCCTATTTTTATATATTAAGTTAGTTTAAATAATTGGATATATATATATATGTATGTATAATATATTTAAAATATATACAAATATTTAATATTATGTATATATTTTTATAATATATTTATTTAAATATATAAGTTATTTTAAATATTAAAATATATATTTATATTTCATTGGCCGCGAACAATATGTGTACATATTTATCATAATAAAATAATTTTTATTATATATATATATATAAACATATATACGTTTATAATATATATCGGTATATATATATATATATTAATTAACAAAATTATTAAATAATTTTTTTATTTCTTGGTCATGTGAATAACTCAAAATATTATTATTTTTTGTTTAATTTAAAATTCATTTTTAAATTAAATATTCATTTACAATTAACAAATTTTAATTTCGAAATTTATTTAAAATTTTAACTGATATTTTTCGGTTTAAAAAAAATTTCACATTTTTTTAGCTTAATTTATTTTATAATAATTTATTTATTTTTAGTCATTTTAAGCAATGAATTTTTAACAATAGGAAAATTTATTTTTTTATTTTTTATTTTTCATTCGAGAGCTTATCTTGTGCTAATATAACTTTATAAAATTTTAAAAATAATTTTCATAACATTTTCAACTTAATGTAATTTAATAATTAAGTAAATTGACTTAAATAATATTAAATAATAATATTATTAAAAAACCATTTTCCTCTCAAAAAATAATATTACTATAATACATTATGAATAAAATTATATGACTAATTTTAATCATGATATGGTGTTGTAAATAATTATATACTATATATATGTAATTAAATAATAAATTAATTTAATAAAATATAAAAATTATATTACTTTTCATACGGCTGCATTAACCTGACATATATGATAAATAAAACCTTTTTTTATTAAGTATAAATATATACATGCATATAACCAAAGTAATTAGTGACAATGTTACATGCATATCAGAATTGTCACCTAACCAACAATATAATATACATATATGATAAAACATTTTACTAATAATTATATACTAAAAAAGTCGTACTTTAAACCCAATGCCTTGAAGTACAGCTTGAAAAGGTAAACTCTCCCCTTGAAACTATTTTTGATTCAGCAAATTGATAGTCCTTGAGCTGTTGACCTACAGCTATTGAATAAAAGTCAATTTGATTTAATTTGCACTCGAGAAATTAGGAAGATGGAAGAGAGGAATTCAATCGGCAATAGATCGGGTTGGAGGCTTCCAAAAATCCTTTAAAATTTGAGGATAAAGATGTTTATATATAGGAGAGTTAAGAGATATTTTAGGATCAAGATCCTATGTCATCTATTACCAAATCCCTTCCATCTTAGCCCTCCATCACAAAGTCTATGTTGCACCACGTCATCTTATGGCCACATTAATCCCTCGTTATAGCCAAATTTTCTGGCCCCTATTATGGGCTTTCAAACCCATTTAGATCCCAAAATAAAATATTATACAATTAAATCCGATTAAATTACTTATCGATATCGTATATCGATTCATATATTTATAGCTGTTAAAAATATATCTTATAATAATTATTCACCAAATCATAATCGACTTTTACGATTGATATTTTATAAATATTAGTTAATTTAATTAATTTATAATAATTATAAATTAATTAATTTGTTTGGTCAAAAGAGAATTCATCGTTTCAGTTGTGAGACTCGTTATGTGTAAATTCGATCAGCGATTAATATCAAACTATTCGAATATTAATGTTCACACATCACTTAGTAGGTGGTGTTATATTTTGGCTAAATTTATTAAGTAATTAGTTTCAGTAAAATCTAATTGTAACGACCCGCATTGTCAACCATTTAAAAATATAAATTTAATAAAAAATTTAAATAAAAATGGCTAGAAATTTATTTTTAAGATCTTACAGAAACAAATAAAAGTGAGTTGTAATAGGATAAAAGATGATTGTAATAGAAATAGAATAATAAACGTTTACAATTAATATGAAACTTATCGCGCGTTTGTGTTGAAATGAAATAAAAAATATTTTAAGAAAAATAAATATATGTTGTCATCCTAAAAGTAAGTAGAATTTTATATTAAAAAAAATTGGTTTGGAGACAATATTTTACGGTCGTTGAAAAACAGCCGTAATCTATATAGAATTTATTTTAACGCGTAAACTCAAAAATTTCAATAAATTGAAGTTGTATAATTAAAACGTGTTTTTAATAAGTTTAATCTATGAATTCAAATTTCACATTTTGCGAAAATTTACGTCGTTCAAATTAAAGTAGAAATCAGTCAATAAATTTAAGGGAAAATGTTATATTTCAACATGTAAATATTTTTACATAGAAAAGAAAACAAAAAATTCTGATTTGAATAGGGAAGTTTGTTCGTCCAATTGTGATCTTTCTAGCTCCGTCTATCACATTTACAATTGAATACATTTTGAATCGGTATAATTGGCGTCCATAATGGATTATTAACATGACTTTTGTAGCACAAATTTTATTACACCATTAAATTCCTCTCGTCGCGCTGATACCCATGGTATATTATTCTTGTATTTCGGTGTACGGTGCATAACGTTAAGTGGCCAAATTCTAGTACATGACGGTACCCTGTTCTGCCACGTCATCCATCACGCACGCTATATATCATACCGCATCCTCTCCTTCATTCACTTTACACGGCCGCAACCAAAGAAATAAACAACCCTTCATCCAACGATCCTCAATGATCGAAGCCGATCCGTCTACTTTTAGCCAAAGCCCAACAAGAAAGTTGTAGAGCTCGTCGCGATGTAGAGGATCAACGGTCATGGTCGTCAATGGCGCGGCGGATCGAGGAAAAAATTACCACGATGGTTGGATCTATATTCGTCGATTTCGGCAACTACGGTCATCGATAGGTGATGGTATTAACATGGAAGATGGAGAGAATAGTGAGAGGAAGCCATGGCTAGATTTTGGTGATCATCGGCACATTGGAACGATCGAATTTCGAAGATGGATGGAAACGCTATTTTGGGTTCTCATGAGCTGGAGGAGGCGAATGGGAGGGAGGCGCTCGAGCTGGAGAGGAGTCGGAGGTTGGCGCGCCGCTAGGGATGCACGGACGGTGGTCCGGTCGTGCATGGTGGCCTTAGTATGGTAATTAAGTGATTTGCTTAATTTATTAATTGTTAAATAGAAACGACATAATTTGAATGGTTATTAATTCATAACTGGTTCGTACGAGGTCAGATTCGTGCGCGGTCAGTTGCGTTGGATTCGTATCTTGGCGATGGATTTCGATTTGTTGCTGTTCGCTTTGGTGAAATTTCGAACATAGTTCTAATGTGAGTGTTCAAATCACTCATGCAATACTAAAATATTTTGTTGTTCGTTAAATTAAAATCATGAAGTGATTTAAATTTATTGATTGATGATTGGTAGTTTAAATTGACGTTTTAATTGACAAATAAATTGAATTGTTAGAATTTGAATTGACGGTTAAATTTGAAATTAAAATTAAATTGGCTGGTAAAATACTCGAAATTTGATAATTAGTTAGCTATTATGATAAATTAATTGTTTTGGATGTTCATTGTGATAGATGCCTATTGATTGATATGTTGGATGATTGGATGTTATTTATCTTGGTATATATATCTATTATCACCCTTGATGTTACGGGCATCATAAATTGTAAATTAAATCATTTCGAATAACTTAAGAAATGGATTGAAACGATACATACCTATGACACTTCAATTTGGATTGAAATGATATATATCCATCCCTTCAATTAAAATTTAGTATAACTGATTACTTGGCCATAGTATAGAAAATTATATACGGACACCGGATTGGTTAAATTAAATGATTTCGAATTCTTGAAATTTATTTCATTTAAATAATATGGTTCTAAAGAAATAAAAGTTTTATTTATAAGAACGGAATTACTTTAAAATTCAAGTTTTGAAATGTTGAAATTTTAAATTGTTTAAAAAAATTTGTTAAGGGATTTAATTTTGAAATTTGAAGTTATAACTGAAATACAATTTAAATTATAGAAATTGAATTCTTTTAAAGATTTGAAATTTTATTTAAACTTTGAAACTTAATTTAGTTAAAGTGATTTAAATTGATATTTTGAATTTGGACTCGAACTTGATAAAATCGAAAATGGATCTAATAACAATTTGAAGTGAAGTATTTTCTATTTAAATTGGATTGTTTTAACTGAATTTGAAGTTAAGTTAAAACGTTTCAAATTGAGATTGGTTTAGATTAAATTGTTGAAACTAAAACGAAATTTGAAATTGAGATTAATTTGTAATGAATTCAAAATTGAAGTTAATTCGAATTGAAATTGGGATAAAGTTGAACTGAATTGTGAATTTGGGGTTGATTTGAATTGGATATTGGAAACTGAATTGGTTGGTTTGAAATTTGAACTTAGGTTCAAATTTGTTGAAATTGGAAAGAAACAGTTTAAATTATTTTTAAGATAAACTATTTAATATAAAACAGTTTTAAAACCCAACTATTTTAACATTGCAAATTATTTTGATTTCCAAACTATTTTAATAGATAAACCATTTTCAATAATCAAACTATTTGATTTCCAAACTACTTTAAAATCTCCCAACTATTTACAATTCTCCAAACTATTTTTAAATTATTCATTTGTTTCAACTGTTTTGGAAGTTGAAATTGTTTATATTTAAATCATTAGATTTAAACGCAAATGTGGTTAATACGAAGTTATGACCTATTATTGAATTCAAAACTGTTTTCGAATTCAATATAAATTTTGAAGTGAATATTATTTTGAAGAAATAATATGAATGTTTTAAAGTGAAATTGGTTTTGAAGTGAATATGATATTCTGAATAAAAAGTATGATTCACTTTTGAAATTTAAAAGAATCAATCGATGTGTAAAATGACGTTTGGTTGTTAAAGAGATCGGGACCTCTTATGGGCATGCTCTCTGTCAAATTGGAACCACTTTAACAACTATGTACGCGGTGGATGATCCAAAACGAAGTGGATGCTTTTGGTGTACGTTTGCTGGATTTGAAGAAAGTGAACGATGATGGATTGGTTTAACACCTGTTTCAATTTAAAATGATTTAAACAGGATCTGTACCGGCCAATGAGGCTAGCTAGCTCTAGCGGACACACTCCTTCATATTACCATCATTTGATTGATTGATGCACACTCATGGATTTTGTGGAGTGGAGAGTTGCGTTGGGCCGTTAGAGGTTACCACTAGCAGAGAAGGGTAAATTGGTAGTATCCTACCTTGGGCATTGCCTCATGTACCTTGTCATACTTTTATCCTTATTCGAGACCACTACGATTTTGGTTTACTTTTGTCGTATCACAGTACATCCCTATCCACCGATGGTTTACTGGTGTTTTATATGCAAACTATATGACAATGCTTAAAACGCATTAAGATGGATAAATGTAAAGCCTTAGAAACTATATATTATAGCGTATTATACTATATAAGATATTTTGATGAATCCTTAGGAGATGGAAAATCCTGTAATATCTCTTGAGTTATTGCACGCACGTTATACACGGGATAGGAGTGTAAAACCCCATAATCATCTCTGACCCTGTTACACTCATATTTTATGTGACATTGATTAGACTCACATGAGGATATTTTAGTTGTGATCCGAGTGTTTTGTCTTATCATTATGCTCGGGTCAGCCCTGAGTATTTGAGTGATTTGAAGATCATCATTTCTGGAGGACGAAGTCGAAGATTGGTATATTATATCATCATAATTATCCCACTGCATCATTTGCTTCCACTGCATTGTTATTATCTGTAGTATGTATAACTTTGATGATATTGTGTAAACTCTATTATTGTATAGTATAATCAAATGTATATTAAACAACTTCATGAACTGTTTATTTGATTATTCTGTGAGATTCTATGTTTTCTTTTCTTCTTTTCTTCTTTTCCTTTAAATTAAACCCCATTGATTATCTGCTTTTTGATTGTTTGAGTCAGACATGTGTTCTAGTTTGTCGACTTGGATGGTCAGAAATGTGGGTTGTCACACCAATTTTTCTTTAATTAAGCGTTATTCGGTTGTGACTTTTATTTCACCAATTCTCTTCATCAAAACTATGTCACTTTGAAATCTGGTAATGGTCAAAATTCTAGTGTCGTTCATATTCAACTCCACGGTCCAAACACAAAGTCATTGGTTCAAGAATAATTATTACTAACCGAAATGCTCTGGCTATAGTCTTTGACTTTGAGTTAACTTGAGTTGACCGTGATATTAACCTCATATAAATAAGGAGGTGAATCCTCTCTTGAATAGTGCTTTGCTTTCAATACTTCCACTCAACCCAACTATAATCAAACGATGGACGTGTGTAATTATTAGGCTATAATCAAAGCAGAGATTTCATATCGAAAATCGATGGAGAACCGTGTAAACTGGTTGCATCGATATTTTTTGTTTGACCTTAGTTATATTAACTAATAGAAAACTATCAAGCAAGTCATTCCTTAGTTATCCAATAACTATCAGTAATAACCATTTGGTGCCCAGCAGCCATTAGTAATACACTGCCCAACTTTTGAAGAGCATTACATACTCTAGTCTCAAGGAACGTATCGATATCCAGTCTTGATACACCTTGACTAGGAATATTTAAAATGGTATATTTATTTTCATTGTCATAAATTACTCAAGGTTATAACACTTTGTAATTACTATCAAAAAATATACCATTTATGGATTTTTCTATTAAATATTCTTTTAATTAGATTAATTAATTAATATAACACATTATATCAAGTATATAATAGAAAGAAAACATCTTTATTTCGAACAAGATTGGTTATCGAGTTAGATATATGTAACAAATTACGTAATCACCCCTACGACATACCCCTAACTCTATTAATTTATTACACAAGATCCATCTTATGATTTCAAAATAGAGCAATACATGTATGTTACCATATATATATATATATATATATATATATATATATATATATATATATATATATATTGCAATTAATGTTTTAGATTTCAAACAATTATTTACATATAAACATTCGAGAATTGAAAATAAATAAATACATATATATTGTGTGTGTGCATGCATGTTTGTGTATGTATTAGAATGTAAAGTTTAACGCTTAAATTAAGCTTTTAGTTTAGAAAGAGAATACATAAAACTTTAAAGCTGAAAAGAAACGAAGGATTTAGAATTTAGACAAAAGTCCATTTATAAATTCTAGATCAAATGGAAATAACTTCTTTTCATACAACGATAAATCGATTCATACTCAAAATATCAAATATTTAACAAAAGGAACTAATTTTTTTAAGGTGAAAAGTAATTAATTAACATCAGTAGCCTATTTAGATTTATGTATATAAATATTATAAAATTATAAAATAGATCTTAATAAAAATTAGTTTTTATTTTTACAAACTTTCAATGCATTAATGAAGGAAGTAGACAAGTTAGGCATATGTGAATTCGTGATAGGAACATATAAATCTAAACAACACAAAAGAACAACAAATTAAAAAGGACAACGGAGGACAAAATCATATCAATAATGTTGAATATATTTTAAGATGAGATGAATAGCAAAATTAGATCTGAATTAAATCAACTCAATTAACATATTTTCAATAAAGATAGAGATAAAGCGTTTAACAACTTGTTATAAGATGAACCATAAAACAATACATGAATCATATGAGATCCAACACATAAGTAACATAAATAAGTTAAACTGGATTTACCTATGGATGTTGCCAAAAATTGCACCTTGAATGGAGTTAACTCCTCAGATCTCTAAGGTTCACACACAATCCTTGCAAGAGATGGATGAACCACTTATATTTCCTTATTTTTTATGTTTGCATTTAATTTGGAGTTGAATTTTTTTGGAAACCTTTATGTTGTTTGTATCATGGAAGGTTAGAAGGAGAGCGGAGAAAATGAATGAACAAGAATGAATGTCCATGGGAAATAAATTAGTGGATTTGTTCTATTTGAAAGAATGAAACTTTTACATTCCTTATTTAAATCTTTCCTTAATCAATTCTTAGTTACCTCTATATCCACTCCTCTCATTTCGCATGGTATAGTTGAAATTATATACGATCAAATGACATAATTCCATAAATCCCTTCATGCAATTATCTTCAATTTACATTCATTTAAAATTACACTGATATCGTATATCAATGCATGCAAACATAACATTTATAAATGCATTCAAATAATCAAAAACAAATCCCAAACATCAAATAAATTAACTAATTCACAACATTTAATAAATCAATTAAATCATGTGGTTTTTCAGAGAATATATCATTATGGTTGTGTAACTCAAAGGTGTAAATTCAGTCAAAAATTAATATCGAAAAATTGGAATATTAAAGTTCACATGTCACCTTAGCTAGTGGTGTGATATTTTGACTGAATTTATCACTTATATGTTTTTGGGTAAAAATCTAATTTTTACTTATTATAACCGGTACCTGGTAGTGATGAATATTTACACCAATTCTCTTCGTCGAAACAATATCACATTAGGACTTATGAATTTTTGGTTTTGGTCAAAATTCCAACATTGTCCATATTCAACATTGTAAGTGTAAAAACAAAATCCTTGGTTTAATAATAACAACTATTAACTGTACCGCTCTAGCCAGAGACTTTGATTTTGAGTTAACCACAGTTGACCGTGGTACTAACCCTGTATAATTAAGAAGACGACTTCTCTATTGAGTAGTATTTCACTTCCAATGCTTCAACTCAGACCCAACTATAGTCGTTTGATGGACGTTATGCCATAATTTAACTATAATCAAAGTAAGGTGTCCATATTGAAATTTCATAGTATTCTCAATCGAGGGAACTGTGTAACATTGTCACTTTAAGCTTTTATATTTTACTTTAGTTATATTAACCAACTAAAAACTCTCAAGTGAGTCATTGCATAGTTATCCAATAACTATCAGCACCTAACCCCTTAGTGCCCTTAGTAACCATCAGTTTGACACTGCTTAATATTTGGACATTGTTACGTACTCTAATCTCAATGGATGCATAGATATCAAGTATCGATACATCTTTACTAGGAATATATAAAATGATATGTTTATTTTATTGCCATAAATCACTCGTGATTATAATATATTGTTACCATTATCACAAAGCAAGCCATTTATAGATTCTCTATATTAAATATACTTTTAATAAATAATATAACACATTATATCAAGTATATAATAGAAATAAAACACCTATTGTTTTAAACAATACTTGTTATCAAATTAGATATATATAATAAACTATATAATTTACCCTAGGGTATACCCTAACTCTATCAATCTGCCACATAAACTTGGGATCATCTATGGAATCCTGTTCTAACTTCATCAATCGGTTTTCACAAAAATAATCGAGTCAGCACCAGAGTTAATGGATACACCGTATTATATTAATTATCTACTATATCAATCAATTCTCTATGATGTTGGTAGACTGCCTTTATTATGTAGAACTATTTGGAGTATGTCGCTCGACTTCCAGTAAGCTCTAATTTCTTTTATGAACTGTATCACGACATATTTATTATATAACAACGTCATGAGATTCTTAACATTTGGAATCATCCTTAGCTCAGTTATAAATTTGTGCATTTATTTATACTTCTTATATTGTAGTAGCCTTTGGTAGCTATTACTTATTGTTTGGAACAATTCCAACTTAAAGCCTATTAATTGAAGTTTGGACATGAATTTAATATTGACATAGGACACATGAAGCACTTATGAAGTTTGAGTCCGAACACTTCTTCATAAGGAGTTTTTTGTTTCTGTAAATAATTCTCTAGTATTTTGTAAATAAATACTAGGGAACACTCTAAACTGTCATTTAGTGATCTTAATATTTGCTTCATGCATCAAAAACATAAGTAAGACACGATATTGTAGATAACATAACATGTATGATAATTCCTATTGTCAACATATAATTAATCCATATTGTGTATTCTATTTTAAACTTTTTAATATGGTGTCTTCGCATATCGTTTGGGGCATTCCTGACATCCTTTATACTTATTATAATTGATCAAAACCAATATCGAGTATTAAACAGCCAAGTTGTTACTGACCTTAACATAAGTACATCATTGAAAATCAGTAGTACGTTGTTTACTTATAATTTTAAAATAACTATGCACCCTTCAATGTTCTTTCTTATGGACACATGCCCCCTCTACATGTTGACTGAAAATCAAATCATTCGATATTTGTATCAAAATACTTGTTCAATTTTGATGCTTATAGAATGATAATTTCGTATCATTTCTTGGATCATGTTCGAAAAACCTATAAACCCAATTTCACTGTCATTGACTTCGAGACACTTTGGTTGTTATATGAAAACAATATATTCTAAATCATTATTAAGAATTTTCCATTTCAACACAAATGTACCAAAACATAAAGTCATACCAAACAATAATTTTATGAGAAAAAAACTGAATTATCTTAAGCACATTGAATGACAAATCTTTTATGTTAATTTCAATAATTGAAAATTATGATTTTATTCTTATCAATATTGCTCATTATATCCCAACTGCATCAATCTTTCTTTTGAAGACACATTTGCGACCGATGAATCATGTTACTTCGGGCACATTACAAATCCATTTTGTAACGTACTTGGAATCCTTTAGGATTTGTGCATCAAAGCATACAGAAAAGTCAATGCTCTTAATGGTTTAATTGACCGTTAAGGATTATTTATTCTCAATATTAATTTAAAAAACTCATAGTTTCTCTTTAATGTGCAAGAATATTTATTAGACATTATAATGCACAGTGTTCATTAAGGTTTGGTTAATTACATTTCATTCCTTGTAATCGGTTTTATCCTTGGATCGTATCCAAATTCATTTTACTATCAATAATTTCTAAAAGAAATTCCTTCGCTACAAAGTTGGTATTTCTTGGAACAACAATTGTTTCTCAATGCAACAAAATAGGTATTTATTAACATTTTATGAACTGCCTTATATTAATTGGATTTGATTTTAATTTATAAAACTTATTTTCAAAATATAAATTTGTCATGTAATGAGAATCTTTCCTGAACTCCTTTTACGGTGACTCATAGATCCCTCACGTACTATTATTATGTGTAGTCTTTCGCTTGCACGGCCTGCCAACTCCTTAGCCTAGGATATATAGGATTTCTTATAAAGCCTTATCTTGTATGATTTTGTAGACCATTCTTTAGATGAAATTAATTTTAACACTGTGTACTACTCCTACACACGAACTTATAAAAAGAAGTTAACTCAACTTCACTCATAATTAGTCATACTTTGTTCAACAAAGTTCAGTTAGTCCTTATTGATACATCATTATGTATTATAGGGAGGAGTGACTTTTGATATTAAATCTTTATTCATTTTTGGGTACGTTCAGAACTCTTTCCAATATACTCACATATTTGATCAAACTAAATCATGTTATTTTCTATTTCACATTATTTTAAGTACTTATGTTTATATTCTTTAAACTCGTCATCAACATAACACATGTGTATCATGTACACGTGTTCATGTTTGTGATAATTCATCGATGAATACAACAAAGCACGTGAAACCGTTTTGGAACTTTTGATTGCATACATCTGTGTGTATCAATCCTTATAGTTCGTCATCTTATAGTGCTCTCACTGAATGAGTGTTTTGCTCTTAATTTTCTAAGATACAATTTACTAGTACCATATGATTCATAATTATATTATCATAAAATATTTCTCAAAACTGTAGATTATCCCTAATTTCAAAATAATTACAAATAAATTTAGATACTTCTGTATTTTCCAATGCATCACCAATACCACTATTTTAGTCTTATTTTATAAGGATATTCATAATATTCATATTGAAATAAAAATGTCTAATTTTTTTAGTCGGTACCAAAAAGTAATTATTATCTCATAAATATGTTTGGTACATTTTATGAAATAGTTTTCGAAACTTGATGCGATCAGTAGGTATTATATGGAATGCTCTTGCCATTTCTGCCACTATTATATTAGCTCACAAATTACGGAGGTCCATTTAACCACTCAATGTATGCTATTTATTCCATCTACTATAATCATTTTACAATCGACGACTTTTAGATCAAATGTTACTTAAACTCAGAGGAATTAATCTGAGAGAAAACAATTTTCTGTATAAAAAATACATTTTGAAATAAAATCATATTTCTTATTCTAATTTTAAGTATCAATTATTATTTTATAATTCTCATTTTTGATGTTTTCTTATAAAGCAGAAGTAATAATTTACTCTCTTTATCCCACCGTACCTTAATTCTTAATGAACCAATTTCATCGAAGTGTCAAAATTATGAACAATGACATTCACAATACAACCTTTGTATGTGATTGGATATGGATCAGAAATCTATTTTCTTGTATTGCCTACGATTAAAACCCAAAATACAATACATAGTCTCGATAAATAAGCCTTTAAGTGACTAGGGTACGAATGGTATTTAGTAGTTGTAGAATTAGGCTCTTGCTTGGGTCTTGGAATGATGACATACCAAAAAAATCTATTGATTAGTATACTTTTTGTTTCTATATCATTCTTAATTTAATTCATTTGTATATTTTTACCAATAAACATTTTATCAAGTTTTATTAGTTGCATAAATTTATTGATGTAGATTATTTTAAATTTATATAGAAAATGTTCTTATAATATTAGAAATGTTAAATGTTATCATTTCATTTATCTAATATGGCTCCCATGTAACAATCTACTTTTTCGACCATTAAAAGCCGACACTAGTACATCCACGGTATTCACGTGTCGAGCATCCAAGTGCCGGAAATACATATTATTGGAGTGAAAGAAAAGAAAAGATAGAACAAAATCTCATAACATGACAAGTAATATAAAATATACACATGATCTTTACAAAAGAAAAACTTTAATATACATACTACATTAGAGTACTAACATATCATCAGCCAGGACAATTATAATAGTATACCCTTACAGTTGCTGATAAATACTTACAAGAACAAACAACATAAGATAAGATATGGATGTACGTCTAGGAAGCATTTAGCTCATCTCCTGAAGCTCCAAAGCATCCAACTAAATATGGAAATCTACTTAGGTCTGACCCAAGTATTATAACATAATAACATCCGGATCAGTTTAACAAACCAGCATGAGAAAACTCAAAACATTTGGACTACATAATGTCATAAAGGCCTCTCAAAAATAAAGGTTTCTCATAAGACCATGCCACACATAAAAACGGACGGGTTTTTGCCTTACGATAACCAACCATTTTTATAGAAAATCCAATGATATTATAATAATGTATAAGGGTTTAACATAAATATATAACATATATGGAATGGTTACTCATAATCACATTCAACATACCTAGCTCTATAACTAAAACTGCAAGATACATATTGGAGATTAGATTCGAACAATGATAAGGCACCAAGGTACCACCCACCAAAGTACATCTCTAGAAAAATGTAACGAAGGCCACACATGGATCCTCCGTGAACACAAAGGTAGCTGCCCCTCGAACATGACATACCTGATCACATCATCCCTCGAGCACCAAGGCTGTAAACATTGCCTTATGGTCTCCCCCCGTGCATACACTAAATTCATAAATCCCGATTCTAGATCGAGGAATGATGCTTCTAATGGTAGCGAACCACATAGCTCTATGAGCATCCCTTGATTTTAGTCATTCGGGATTTTGATGCCACACTTTTACCTTTCCTCCTAGAAATTCCCACTTAGAATGCTAATACTGCCCTCCAAGAAACAATGCAATGCTAGCATTCATCCATACAAGTTGTTCAATATATTAACAAATTGAAGGCACTGTTTCTACTACATCCATTTTGGAATCACCCTCAAGATTAATAGCAAGTAGCCCTTGCACTTCAAAAAACTCCATCTTCAATTCCATCATCTCAAACCAGTCTTGAACCTCTTCCAAAGCGTAGAATGTGCATATGATTTTGGAGTGGCTATGATTTCGAGCCATCTCATATAAATGCCCTCTCTCGCTTACTGATTGCTCCAAAATCAATCGATAGTTTCCATTAAACTCACTCAAGTTCATTCGGAAATATGTAGACAATACATAAGAGTGGAGATCACCTCCTAGCCATTTAAGAGGGTGGATTTTCTTATCATTCGTACTAGAAGAGTGAAATAAGATTATACGTACTGTATAGCACCAACAAAGGTAACTATAACATATAGTTTCCATGTTTCTTTTAAATATTTCCAAAGTTATATTTGGTCAAGATTTGATAGTCAATTATTTAACTATCAAACAAACAAAAAATAATCGAACATTGATTTAATTTCATATGGGTACTAAACATGTTTAAACACAAAGAAACCACTAACCCTTTTAATTAATCTTATATTATTAATTGCTATCCAATTATTTGCAAAACATTCATATACTCGTCTTACCGGTATAAGTATATTCACAAACCATTTCAGTTTCAGTACTTGGAAAACTTTTCCATTTACTTGTACAATGGTATAAGTATATTCACAAAACATTAAAAAAGATTTCCAATTTCAAAATTATACTAAAAACAAATGTCGTTCAAAACATTGTTTACTATAACCCAAACTACATATCCTTCAGTGTTAAGTATGGAAGAATGCTTTAATACCACCATAATTAAGAAGGATTATTAATAATTTCATAAATTGTATTTTCATAAGTGATCCAATTCATATACGAAATAATACTTTATATACCGAACATCAATCTTCGATTTCAAACTAAAACTATCATTCGGGTAACAAAGAAGCCATTCAATTTGGGGTATCATTATCTCTCGAACCTTGACCAGACAATATTCTTACCTTTCAAGATAGGTAGAAGTTTCGCTACCTCGAAGTTTAATATCAAATATATGGTTTCATAAATCACGTATACTATGCATTAAAACAAATATTAAAAAAACCAAACTTCTTTCCACTTTGTAGGATCTCTTAAATAAATCCTTCGTATTAAATAAAATTCCCTTTTCCAAATCTTTCCTTTAAACATAATTCGTTTTACAAAACAATATTATTTATAAACACCTTTTATAAAACAATTAATTATTTATGCACCCTTTTATAAAACAATTAATTATTTATACACCTTTAATAAAACAGTTAATTAGCTATACAACTTTTATAAAACAATTAATTATTTTAAGATACCTCATTAAATTAATTAATTACTTTAACACCTTTAATAAAATAATCAACCAATTTTAAAAACCATTATTAAAATGTATAATTAAATTTATGAATCATTTAAAATGATTAATTAACTTTAATCATCATTAATTAAAATGATTAATTAACCTTATTATAATTATAATAACTAAAAGTATGTTAAAACTTCAACTCCTTTCAAAAACTTATAAAAATTGTTACAAACACATTTGAAAATAAATTACAACATGTTTAATGTAAGTAACCTCTACACATTTTACGAAAGTCAAACATCTCAAAACTACATTCATATCGACTATCGCTATATGGACCATAACTTTCAAACTTAGTTTTTTATAAACCAAATCACTTTCAAACCACTTCAAAATCCCTTTAAATATACTTATATACTATTTATCAAACTTCCTTCGGAAGATTTTATAAATATCCAAGAGGAAACCACATTTAAAATTATAGTCTATAAAAATGCATTTATAGCGACTATAGCTATATGGACAGTTTCATTTCAACTTATTCAAGTGTGTTAAATTTACCTAGCAATATTCAATCATTTATACACATAACACGTATATTTACAAAAGTAAATAACATTCTAAAGGCAAGGAAAGATTGTTACTTTATTACTTATGCACTTCGAAGTGTGTTGTAGAGACTTATTCGCTACGAATACTTCGACTTCATTTCAAGTCCTCTGTAAACACCCTATGTGCCATCTGCTTTCCAAGTGGGAATCAATCAAACTAATAATATTACATACACTTATAAAACATAAGTAAACAACTAAGATTATTATCACAAACAATAAGTTTTAAAACTTGGTTTTAAAGTAAGCTTTTCTAACCTTAAACCAACACGAACTTAACCCAAGCTTCTTTGAACTATCAAACCACACACGGATCTAGCCTCTTTCTAAAAAATATCAATTTTTAATACCTAGAATAGGTCATCTATTTTAGGCCATGACTTAAAATGGTGGGTTTTTAATTTTGTTTTGAAGATAAGTGATGTAGAGAGGAAGGGAAGTGGTTTTAAGAACTAGTTTAAGGATTAAAAGTGGAAAAGAAATGATTTTTAATGTAAAACATCTTTAGAAGTCATCGATGAAGAAGAGAAAATATTAGAAAGGAAGAATAAGGAAATGAGAAAAATAACAAAATAAAGTAAAGAGAAAATGGAAAGAGTGGAGCTGTTTTCATAATGCAAATTTTTTTACCAAAATGCCCCTTTGACCAAAATATCCCATACCCTCAATCAAAATCATGACACATCACCCTTCTCCCTTCTCCATTCCACAAGAAAGCATCACCCTCCATCTTTTACACACTCTTCCACCACTCTATCCCTTATGGCATGTACTTATGCCTTATTTCTTAATCAACCTTCCTTTTTAAATTATAAAGGAAAAGCCAAAAACTACTTTATTAACTTAAGTACATATTTAATCTAATCACTTAATTAACAAAAGCATATCTAGTTTATATATATGTGTACATATATACTCTAGTGTACACAACACATTCTGATAATTTTTGGTCAATGAAAAGTCGAAATACAAAAAAGATTTTCAATCACATTTTCAATTTTTGAAGAACTATTTATTTTTGTAAAACAAATTTTAAAACAACTTTACCATTATTAGTTATTACTAAAAAGAGGTCTGTTTGAGTTATAAAATCTATTATTTGAATATTTAATATTAATTAAATATTCACAAATCAAAGCGGTGAAATTTTGAGTCGTTACATCCCACTAGACTTTTATGCTTCTCAAAACCCTAAGAGATTACATAGAAACCTTTAGATTAGATTTCTCTAGTGGATGTTAGGACTCGTATGCTTTCGAATTTTAACTTGAGGAAATCTCGACAAATCATAGGCCCATGTACAATGCATAACTCCTTATCGGTTGTATCACATACAACTCCTAACCCATGGTTCCTTCTTCTAATCTCATTTTTACCTTGAGGAAAGCTCAACAAATAAAAATAGATTATTCTTCATACCTATAATTTTGCAACGGCCTAAGTATAATGCTAATACCTTGAGGGAAGCTCAACAAATATGTGTAGTTATCTTACCTCATCTATTCAATATATTAATAGTACTACACTTAACATCAATACTTGAGGAAAGCTCGATAACTAAGAAGTATGCAAGAAATCCATTAATATATAAATATTAGAGGTTAGCTTTATATTAAAGATTCATAATCTTTAATATATTATACTGATGATATCGACTTATGAGATAATATATTTCTTATGAAATATCTTTGTGATTCTAGTCTAAGACACATCAGAATTCAGGATACATATATTATATATATGTATTTATTCCTTAAGTCTATTTTAGGTTTCTTACTATTCCACTTTACTTTTATACATTTATATTATGTAAGTTTAATTATTATATAACTTTTATAATTTAATTAACTTATATAATAGTCTTATGTACATTACTTAATTAAATATTATTTAATTAATTAACATTTTAGTTAACTTTGTGCTATTCAATTAAGCATTTAAATTGAATATGTATACCATAGCATTTATGATTACACATACACACATATATATTATTTATTAATTAACCTATTTAATTAGACAATTCAATTAAATATTAATTTGGAAATATATACATATATGCTTACATAATCTTAAACAATTCAAGATAATGTAATATATATACACACACACACACATACATACATATATTGTATATGTATATACTTTAATTAATTAACCATTTATTTAATTTATTAATCCTATTAATAAATATCTAAATTTTCAAATATGTTTATTATATGTTTAAAGCGCTTTTGAAAACTGTATTATAACATTTGTGATATGCATTGTTTTCAAAGCCAACTTTGAAAACCATCATATTATAATATTTATAATACAATTCTTATTTTAAATTTAAATTTAAAATTTAAAATCTTATTTTAATTTCAAGACAATTTTGAGATTGCATTATAACATTTATAATGTATTTCTTATTTTAAATTTAACTTTTAAATTCAAAATTTCAAATTAATTTTCAAAACCATTTTGAAAATTACCCTAAGGCGCAATTGAAATTAGGTTATTTCAATAAGGAGCAGCCTTTAGGTCACTTCACTTTTTGGGCCAAGCCGGTAGCTAGGGAGGGTAGGGTACGTAATTACCCAAACACAAGCCTAGACATTACTTTTATAGACATCCTACTAATTGATAAGTTTAACTGGTTATCCCTAACATAACTAATTTAGACGGCATGGACTATATGGGCTCTAATACTATTGTTGGAACTAGGCTAGTCGAAAACAGGTGGAATAATTAGATTTAAAAAAATTCATTTTTGGGTCTGTTAGGCCTATAAAGTCAAAAGAGATTTTAGATCTAATCTAAAAGGTGTTTTAAATAAAATCATTTATTTTGTTTTATTAGTTTAAAATGGTGTTTGAATTTAATTTAAATTAAATGTATGAGTGTATCAAATACAGCTTTGTGTATAATAATTACTTGTTAATATAGAGAAGGAAACATATTATTTCTCTCTCGAATTAATGCAATTAACTGAGGGTAGATGTTAGATTATTTGAAGAGAGAAACCATTCATTTCCCTCTGTATAACTGAAATAAATGACGTATTACATATCATCAACGAGCAATTAATTTGTACATAATATAAATGTGAATACATCCAGATGTACTCTAGTGAATGTTGTGTAAGTGCAATAAGCAAGAGTGTACATAGTTAATGGAATGTATGTATGTGTTGGGATTTACACCATAGAAGATCCATTTTTCCTTTATATATGCCTTAGTTGTCCAAAATTTTGATATAAAAATATTTATACATAATGAAAGTGAAGTAGTGTATGAATATACACATAGACACACACACACATTAAAAACATATTAGACAACCTTACATGGTTTGAAATCTAAAATTATCAACAACGAGTTTAGTATTAATTAATAATGTTTGAAATTAAATATAAGATTTATTACACAAGATCCATTTAGTGATTTTAATATAGAGCAATGTATGTATGTTACCATATATGTATATATGTATACGTATATAAACTACAATTAATTTTTTAGATTTGAAAAAATTATTTATATATAAACATTTGATAATTTAAAGTTTAAAGTTTAAATTAAACTTTTAGTTTAGGAAGGGAATACACAAAACTTTAAAGTTGAAAAGAAATAAGGGATTTACAATTTAGATAAAAGTTCATTTATAAATTCTAGATCAAAAGGAAATGATATTTCTTTACAAACAATAATAAAAAGATTAATACTCAAAATATCAACCATTTAACAAAAGAGAATAATTTTCAAGGTGAAAGTTAATTAATTTACATCAATAGTCTATTTAGATATATGTATATAAATATTATAAAATTATAAAATAGATCCCAATCAATTTTTTATATTTATTTATAAACTTCCAATGCATTAGAAAAGGAATTGGACAAGTTAGGCTCATGTAAATTCATGATAGGAATATACAAATCCAAACAACACAAAGGAATTCAACAAATTAAAAGGGAAAAAGGAGGACAAAATCATATCGATAACATCGTGCATATTTTAAGATGAGATGAAGAACAAAATTAGATCTGAACAAAATCAACTTAATCAACGTACTTTCAATATTGATAGGATAAAGTGTAAAGACCTACCTTTTCGAACCCCAAAAGTCGATACTAATACATCCACGGTACTAACATGCCAAACAACTAAGTGTCGAAAGACAAATTATTAAGGGAAAGAAAGGTGATAGAAGATAGAAGAACTAGGAATAAACATAAAATCTCACAACGTAACGGAATAATATATAATATAATCAAGTCTTTACAAAATCCGAGACCTTTTTTTATACATATACATACCAGAGTTAGACAGTTATAACACATGTCCTTACAACAGCAGACAAACTACACATAACACATACACAACGAAAGATATCCAAAGTATGAGAGTACCTCCTAGGCCTCCAACTCGACTCCATAGCTCCATAGCATCTAAAGCTAACTTAGCAAACATGCTCAGTTTGACCCGAGCATTATAAGGAAATAACGCCCAAGTCAGTCTGGAATACCAGCGTGAGTAAACTCAAATCATAAAAAAAAACCTTTATTGATTTATTAACTTGAGAAATCCTTTGAAATCAAAGGTATCTCGTAAGATCTAGCCGCAAATAAATACGGACGGGTTTTTACCTTACGATAACCAAAAACACTTTTGTAGAAAATCCAGTGATATTACAATATTGTCTACACTAGAATGCTTGCATCTCACATTCCAACATATTCGGTATACAACTAAAACCATAAAGCTTGTATTGGAAAATGGATTCCAACAAATGACCGGGCTACTGGGGAACGACCCGTCACATTACACCTCTAGAACAATGTACCAAGATCGTACCTAACGACACCTGCCAACATAGGACTGGCCTACCCCTTGCTGGATTGTACCGAATATGTCATCACTCCGGTTGTTCCCAACCGTTTACTGAGCTCATATGCACAACTGAATCTGGAAATATGAATGGTCGTCTAAAAAGGCGATGACATACCCTAATGGGTGCGACCACATAGCCCTGCCGCATCTTTCCCGTTTTAGTTATTCCCGGTTGATGAGGCTTGAGGCTACGTTTACCTTCAAGAACATTTACACTTCAAATGCTCATTGCCCTCCAATGACAATGTGCCAATAGCATTCACCAATACAAGTCCGTCCTGGGTTTGAATGATACAGAAGATACAATTTCTACTACATCCATTTTGGAATCACCCTCAAGATTAGTAGTGATTAGCCCTTGCACTTCACCTTTGTAACGATCCAGAATTTCAATGATTTGAAACTGGAATGTTTAATTAATTTTAAATGTTGAAAAGTTAATTTTATAGATTAAATAACTTGAATTTCAAAAATAGTGATTTATGGGATAATTTAATTGTTAAATTTAATAATTGAAATTGGTTAAATAATGAATTTTTTAGTTTAAAGCTTATTTAAAATTTATTAATAAGAATGAAATAATAAAACTTGTAAATTTGATTTAAAGGAGATTTAACTAAATTTGAAAATAACTTGTTTTAATTAACATATAAAAATAGCCTTCCGAGGCACCGTCTCAGATTTTGATGAAACAAATGTCATTGGGTCCGAAATAATGAATTTTAATATACTGTCAAATTTTGTGGCGATCAGACATAACGTTTGGTCGTACGAGATAGAAACGCGTTGAAATTAATATTGAAGGTTTAATATAATAATTGGGTTCAAAAAGTTATCTTCTCTATACGATCGAATTAGGCTCGAGACTAGTTTCATTGTGTTCAAAATAGGGGTATAACATTAGGGACGCCAAGCGGCATGCCTCGATTGGGATCCGAAATGTATGGCTAGATATTTTGAATTTTAAATAATATATTTTTATTCGATTTAACCATTCACAGCCTTCACTTTTCCTTTCAGTCGACTTACCTGTACAAGCCCATACCCTACACGTTGACTTTCATCTTTCCCCCCTTTTACAAAAACACAGCTAACAGAGGCTTCTTCTAAAAAAAATGTTTGACTTCAAAAATCAATATATCAAAATCTTCTTAATTAAAAAAAAATCCGAAATAAGCATTTATGTTTCAAGTAGATCTTCCCTTTGATATGCTCGATTAAAGGATGAGGTTAGGTTTTGGACGATGATGGCTTGTACAGTGAGCATTTAAGGAGATAACAAACTAGCGTTTAAGTTCTGGGTTGATCTAAGCTGTGATTCGACGAATGGCTGTGGTATTTAGGTCGAGGAGGGGATTTTTCATCTCGACATAAAAAAATTGGAGGTCGCGGTTGAAGGGGAAGAAGTCTGATCATGTTGCAGCAGGTCGAAGTGGCTTCGGTCGCTTTTTTATTAGGGGGCTCAGACGAGATGTGATGGGGTGAATCGCGATGCTCGTTCAATGAGAGTTTCGTCGGGGTGGTCGTTGGTCATTTTAGTGGAGGGATGGCCAATGTAAGCCGTATGTGTATGATCGGCTACAGGGGAAAGACATATTCCTGCACACGTTTTAAAGAAGATGGCAATTTTGTAATTTAATTAAAATTTATGAATTGGTTTATTTAAAATTATTATTTAAAATTGTCGATAACTTAAAAATTCAAAAACTCCTTCATACACGGTCCGATCGAGACGAAACATTTTACATTTCGCTCGTGACAATGAAAGCTTCGCGATGGAACTGTTTTGGTCAGATTTGGAGATTGTTGATCTTTGGGCTAAAATCGAACGTCGTTCGGTTTTAGTTCCAAATCGAAACACCTCGACAGCAACAAGAATTTAAACGAGTTAAACTCACCATTTTGGTTAACTGGTATTATATATAGTTGATAAAAATTGTTGAATAATTAGTTGGATGAATTATTATATTTTGTAGTTGGTTTGGATATATTCCGGCCTATTGGAGCGGAAGAGACCCTATTACATTCCCTTGTAAGAGTGGATGAACCTTTGTATACGAATCCCACCACGATGCGATTGATTTATATTTTTTGATTGTATAACATTTGTGATGCAGGGAAAACAGATTGGAGGGATCCCACAAGATTCCTCGCTATTGTTGAATTGTTTCAATAATATATTACATATAGATTATTAAAAATAAATACGATTGTGGATGTTGTGGTTAAAACATCGTTATATGTTTGAAAATAAAACCCAATAGCGATTTAAAATTGATATTGATGTTGGTTAAGTGTTGGGTGACTATTGGCCTTAGATTATTATTTTCAAAATATTATAAATTGTTGTTTAAATCGGAATTAATTTTTAAGACAAGACAAGAAACGATTTTAAAACCGAAATTGGATTTCGAAAATACTTTAAGGATTATCTAATTAAATATATTAATATGGTTTAAGTTAATTGAATATATAAATATTTTTTTAAGTTATTTAATTATAATATTAATTTAAGGTTATTTAATTCTAATAATATTCTTTTAAATTTATGGATAAATATTAAAACTGTTTTAAAATTATATAATCATATTAATATTCTTTTAAAGTTATTTAATTATTTTAATATTGTTAAAAGTTATTGTTTATAGTTAATATGTTTTAAGAATTTAAAAAAGTTAATGAATTGAAAGATTTATTATTTAAGAATAATTATGGTTTGAAATTAATAATAAGGATTATTGATAAGGTTTTTAAATAAATTATTATCATTTATAAAATGGTAAGATTTATTATTATTATTATTATTATTATTATTATTATTATTATTATTATTATTATTATTTCTTGAACAATATTTTTGAATGATTAATTATTATTTAATGATATTCAAAGTTAATGATTTCCATATATTTATAATGTTCGTTGTTAATAATTATTATCAAATAATGATGTTTTGAGGTAAATGATTAAATTATTTTTAAATGTTTATGAGACCCAGAAATGGAGTCAAAAGGCATAGATTTTTTAAAGGAGTCATAAATTAGTTCGAAGAATTAAGGAGGGGTTATTTGCAAGGTGAAAGATTTTATAAATGGTTAGAGATTTATAAACAAAATTTTAGAAGCGAGGTTATAGATTTATAAAAGAAGTTTATAAATGGTATATGGGTTCATAAAGAGTTATAAATGATTTTGAAATGCACAAGACGTTTATAAGTGACTGAATTCTTGGTAAGGAATTATTAATGTTTTTCGAAGATTTTATATAATGGTTTGTAAAGGATATTGGAAAATTGTAAGGGGGATTATAAACGATTTGAGAATCGAATAAAAAGGGAACTTTTCTAAGTTTTTGTATATGCTTATACCGTTGGAATAAGTATTTGGCTGTTTCTAAATATGGAAATACAATGATTTGCGAGTATATACTTTAAAGGTGTTTATATACAAGAAATTTACAAAGTAATTTTATGTATAAAGACTTATTAAAGGAGGCCAGTGATTGTTTATATACTGAGCCAATGTTGATTTTTCCAAAAGAAATAGAATCCTGATTGAATGTTTGTTATTCGATGGTTAAATAACCGATTATCGAAAATGGACCCAAATGTAACTTTGGAAATATCTAGGAGAAACACGTGAGTTATATAACACAGTCATCTCCGATGATGTTGTACACTGTGTAAAAATCTCGTTTCGTTCTTCTAGGATGATGATAAGAAAATCCGTCCTCTAACTATTAGCAGGTGATCTCCGATCTTATCTGTGTGTTTCTTTCCTAGATAACCGGGGTTGAGTTTACAGAAAATTATCGAACGTTGTTTCAAAAGGACCGAGATCGAGTATGTCATCCGAAAACTACTTTGATCAGGTGAATGCATTTTGAAGTGAATACATCATGAAGAGCATTGAATCGAAGTTAGAATGTGAAGTGGAAGGGCTAATCGCTACTAATCTTGAGGGTGATTTCAAAATAGATGTAGTAAGAATAGTGCCTTTGGTTTCGTTCAGACCGAGAACGGACTTATATGGATGAATGCTATCATCATATTGTCATTGTAGGGAAATGAGCATTCCAAGTATAAATGTTCTTAAAAGGTAATCGTAGCCTCAAGCCTCGTCAACCGAAAAAGACTGAAAATCAAGGAAGATGCAGCAAGGCTAAGTGGTTCGCACCCATTAGGGTATGTTGTCACCCTTCTAGATACATCTACATATATATAGATTAGTTGTGCATGAGATCTCGATAAAAAGGGTTGCAAAGCAACCGAGGTGATGACATATTCGGTATTATCCAGGTCAGGGATAGGCTGGTCTTGTGTTGGCAGGGGATCCAAGCGAGGTCCTCGGAATATTTTCTAGACATGTACCATGATAGGTGGTACCCTAGTGCTTAGTCATTATATTGAATCCATTTTCCAATACGTGCCATTTAGGTTTTGATTGTAGGGCCTTGAATACTGGAATTTAATAATGTAACAATTTCGGCTATTTTAATAAGTATTTGCACTTAGACACCATTATAATATCACAAGATTTTTATATAAAAGTGGTTTTGGTTATCGTAAGGAAAAAACCCGTCTGTGTTTATGTGCGGCGTGGTCTTGCGAGATACTTTTGATTTTAAAGATTTCTTATAACTTTAAATCCAGTTGGGTGTGTTTTCTCACACTGGTTTTCCATACTGACTCGGGTCTTATTTATTATAATGCTCGAGTCAGACTGAGTATATTATAGATTAGATTGGATGCTTGGAGCTTCAAGAGATGAATTGGAGGCCCAAAGATGCATTCACGTACATGGTTATTTTATGTTGTATTTATAGTTGTGTTTATCAGCAATTGTGAGGACAGAGTGTTATAACTGTCCAGGGTGAGATAGGTTAGTATACTTTGATTGATGTCTGTATATGCATATATTACAGTTTTGATTTTGTGTAAAGATTTATGGAATATTATAGATTATTCGTTCAGCTGTGAGATTTTGTGTTGTTTATTTTTCTTCTTATCTTATTCCTTCTAACTTTTTCCTAGCATTCGAATTCTCAGCATGTGATACTGTGGATGTATTAGTGTTGATTTTTGAGGGTCGAAAATCTGGTTCGTTACATTTGGTATCGAAGCTGAAGGTTAAGCGGGAACCTTGGCTTTGGTAGGGTAACTCATTAGTGATAGGGTCAGTAGTACCCTAGAATGAGCTTGAGTGTATATATATGAGTGCGTATTTGTTAGTGATATAAAAAGTGTTTTATATTGTGTTGGTTGATTTATTGAGTGGCTTATGGATTCTGGTCAATACAAGTAATTAACGTTATCGATAGGGATCTCTAAACACTTGAACAGAACAATTCGATATAGTATTATTTTGAAATTGGGTAAATGAAATAATTTTACCTCGATTGTATTTATATATGTAGGAATAATTTTTCAGAAATTATTATGATATGTATGGTTTGCTTGGTTGTTAGAAAATGGTAATGTTAAATTATTATCATTTGTCGTTCGTCGTTTGTGATCAAATGGAAGTTGATATTATAATGAAAGCAAGATCGACAATTAAGAAATAATTTTGTATATCCAAATGGAATTATATAAATATGATTTATAAAAACAATTTATATATTAGAAAGGATATAAAAACCGGGAATTTGGGAATTTAAATCCCACTGGTTATGGAATTATGTTTCGAAGTTTTAGAAAATAGTAATACTATTTGAAAAATATTTTTGTATAGAAATATTTAAAGGGGTTTTAAAGGAATGAAAGGCATTGAACTCACTTCTGTCGCTGGAAAATAACTTTGGTAATGACTGCAGCATCATCAACGTTCATTTTCGAGTTTTCAAGGGAGGGATTGCTACATTGGAGTTTGGTTTTGAAAAAAAAACTAGTTGTGATTTTTAAATCCAAAATAACAATTTGATATACCAAGGGTGTAACGACCTGCCTTTTTGGACAATTTAAATCGACGATCAAATACACATGTCGATTCCAAACCATTCAAAAGGGCAGATAGATATTGGGGTAAATAAGAAAAGAAAAGAAAAGAAAGAGAAATAAAGGAAATGAAACAACACAGAATCTCGCAGCGGAACGATAAAATATAATAGTCAAATAAACAGTTCATGAAGCTGTTTACTATACTTTGACAATTATTTATACAACATTTATCAGAGTTATACATATACAACAGAACAAATAAATAATGCAGCAGAGAGCATGATGCAAGGGTAATAATAGTAATAGTATACCAAATCTTCGTCTTCATCCTCCAGAATAGATTTTCAAAAATCTGAAAACTCAGGACTGACCCGAGCGTAATGAAAAGACAAAACACTCGAGTCAGGACTAAAGTATCCTTATGTAAGTTAAATCAATCGTAAATAAATATGAGTGTAACGGCGTCAGAGATGTTTACGGGGTTTGACATCTCCTATCCAGTGTCAACGTGCGTGCAATAACTCAAGAGATGTTACGGGATTTTCCATCTCTCGAGGATCCGTGAAACTATCTACTATGTAGTAATATACGCTAAGTAGATAATGCCTATCAGTAATATAAAGTATCAAATAGCGTTAAGGCGTTACCATAATCCCCTTTAACACATTTTATATTCCCAAAAGCATATACAAGACCGTAGTTTCCCCAAAACCGGAAGTCACCTGAGGGCAATCCATATACCCAAGGTACAAATCAAAACGTAGTGGTCGCGAATAGGATAATAAGTATGACAAGGTACACGAGGCGATACCAATTAGGATACTAGTAGTTGCGTGATCCGGACTGATGTTGAGCATAGCCAGCAGCTACCCCAACACCGCGAAACAACACTCCCAAATCAAGGGGTGCACCCAAATCGCATCACAAATGTAATAGATATGGTATCGAAGAAGTGTGTCCGCTAGAGGTGGCGAACCTCAATGGCCCGACGCGGCTCCTGTTTTAGTCATGTCAGGGGTCATCCAATATCGTTCTCTTTCTTCAGTCAACGCGTTCATTCTGGATCAACACTCCGCGTATAATAGTTATTAAATTGGTTTTCGGTATCGACAGAGAGTATGTCCATATCCAATCCCGGTCTCTTTAATAACTACGTATTATTACACCGTTGGCTCTTTTATATTTCAAATCGATTCATAATTTATATCAAAATATCATATTCGCTTCAAAACAAATCCATTTCAAATATCGCCATATCTTTCAAATGTAAGATTCCGTTTCAAAATCATTTCGAAATTAAATTTAGGTTGCAACCTCATTTAACTCAATTTGTATTTAAATTCAAGATTTAAATATAAACATTTCACCTTATTAACTAGCTTGAAATTTTAGAAAATAGTTTTAAGTAGTTTAAAAGTAGTTTAAATAATTAAAATAGTTAAAATACTTAAAATCTTTAAATGGATTTCGAATAGATAATTTAGTTTAAAATAATTTAAATTGGGTTAAGTAGATTTAAAATAGATTAAAATAGTTTAAGTATTCAAAATGGTTTATATAACTGAGTAATTTGGAAAACAAAATAAAATAGTTTCAAAACCAATCCATTTCAATTTATAACTCCCAATTCAAATCTATTTCAAATTCCATTCCACCGATTCAGTTTCGATTCCAATTCAAATCAATGTCAACTTTGACTTCAAATTTATTCAATTTTATATTCACTTTCAATTAATTCAATTTCAATTTATATCGGTTTAGAGCTGGATTTTCAAAATATCAATTTATAACACTTAACAAAATTATCCTTCAATATTCAAATTTAAATCCAAATTTCAAATATGATTCAATTCCAAGCTCATTTCAAAATATCATTTTTATGTCACTTTTACTTGGTAATATTCAAAGCTCAAATTTAATGTTCAATCTATAAACCAAATAAATTTCCGAAATTTAATCATATCCAAATTTTAAATCTCAAAGTCTCCACTTAAATTTATTCAACAATTTCTTTTAACCAAAATTTTATTTCAACATTTCCAAACTCAATTTTTCGATAAATTCGATTTCTATAAATTGATTTCTATTTATAACTTTTAAATCGAAACATTTAAACAAACTTCAAATCGACGATTTCAAAAATTATTAATTTAGCCAATTCGGTGTCCGTATATAATTTTCTATCCTATGGCCAAGTAATTGTATATTTCAATTAAATGTCAGGGATGATTATATATTACTTAAATTAAATCACAGTATCATATGTATGCATAACAGGATCTATATAAGCAAATAAACATCCAAACATTCAATTATCAACCAATAGCATCCATCAAAATACATCATCCAATAAACAATACAATTCATGGCAGTTTCATAGTTATCAATGTCAGGTAATTTAATCGCAATTCAATTTCAATTTCAATTTAACTGTCAATTTAATTTTCGACGGTTAATTCAAATGATAATCTATATGAAAATTAAATTCTATCAAACAACGACAAATAAAATCATAACACTTCATAATATCAAATTTAACTATTAGTACGGTGTGAGCGTTATAAAACACTCACCTTGATTTTACGATTTTAAATCAAATCGAACGACGTTCGATTTAATCCAAAATTTTCTCTAGCTCCAAATGATTCCAAACCATCTCCATAGCGTAGTGCTCGTCCATACAATTCCAACGCAAAAAGTTTCGTCGAATTCCGACCTCGTATGAACAAGTTATACACGTTTAAACATTACATGATTTACAATATAATTAATTCACTTTTAATTAATTACCAAACCCTACTATGCAATCAAGGCCGTTGATTCTTGCCCCTAGATCTGAGCCGCACGTTCATTTCTTCCACTTCGTTCCAGTACACGACGCGACAAAGAATCCACCTTCAAAAACTAGGGCTTGCCGCCGATCCCCCCACATCGACCATAACCCCATCACTCCACCACCATTCGAACGACCATCCCCAGAGCCACCCACGGCCAGAACGCGGCAGAACTCGGTCGTTCCATGGCCATGTAAAATACGAACAACGGCCAGCGTTCGAGCCTCCAATTCTCCCTCCTCGCCACGCTAAATACGATCGCCACCGTAGGATCTCTAGAGCTCATCGAGCTCCACGTTTTCCTAGTTAGAACTTCGGCTCGAAAGTTGATGGATCGACCAGAATTTTGGGGAGAAAAGGGAACGTTTTCGGCCATCTATTTTATAAACTGCGGCTACGAATGTTTAAACTAGGGTTTCTGAAGGATGCGCGTATATATAAACGTATATATATTATTTTATTATTATTTATTGACTTTTTCAGACGAACTCCAAACGAAGCGTGCCAGCAGGCGTTTCTAAGGTTTACCCCGTGTTCCGAACACAATGGAATGTGTTTCGGAGGCTAATTCGATCATATGCGCGAGTTACGGAAATAAACGATCAAATTTAAATTAAACCGATTAAACGAATTTCAAGGCGTTTTAACTTTCCCTGGACAAACGGTAAATCCGATTGACACGAAATTTGAAATCTTACAATAATATCACATTACGGATCCGATGAAACCGGTTTCGTCAAAATTCGAGACCGTTTGAAAAATGACTATTTTAACTCGCCAAATTAATATTAAAACAATTTCAACGCGTTTCGAGCTGCCATGGTCAAACGACAACTCCGATTCTGAGAATGGAACTAGTTTCGTCCAATTCTGAGACTAGTTTCGTCCAATTCTGAGACTGTTCGACAATTGGCTATTTTTCAGTCGATAATTAAATATTAAATATTCAATTTTCACAAATACATTCTAAATTCAGTTTTAAAAGTTCTATTACATCACTATAACTCCAATATGATAAAATAAAATTTTACAAATCATTTATAATCCTATTAAACCCGTTATTCAATTTATCCAATAAATTCCAATTTTAAAATCTTATTAACTCTATTAAAATCCAAATATAACTTACATTCACTTTGGAAACCGATTTGAATCATATTAAATCAAATTTCAAATATTCACTCTATTTTCATATATTAAATTTCAATATCAAATTAATCATATCAAATTTGAAATTTAATTTATTCAAACATTCGTAATATTAAATTTAACAAATTTGATTATTCTTAAATCACTATCTTTTGAAATATTCAAAATGAACTTATAAAATTTAACTTTTGAAACGAATTAAAATTATAAAACAACTCTTTACATTATACGGTTATTCAAGTCCGGATCACGCAACTACTAGTATCCTAGTTGGTATCGCCTTATGTACCTTGTCATACTGATTATCCTATTCGCGACCACTACGTTTTGATTTGTACCTCGAGTATATGGATTGCCCTCTGGTGACTTCCGATTTTGGGGAAACTACGGTCTTGTATATGCTTTTGGGAATATAAAATGTGTTAAGGGGGATTATGGTAACGCCTTAACGCTATTTTGATACTTTATATTACTGATAGACATTATCTACTTAGCGTATATTACTACATAGTAGATAGTTTCACGGATCCTTGAGAGATGGAAAATCCTGTAACATCTCTTGAGTTATTGCACGCACGTTGACACTGGATAGGAGATGTCAAACCCCGTAAACATCTCGGACGCCGTTACACTCATATTTATTCACGATTGATTTAACTTTCATAAGGATATTTTAGTCCTGACTCGAGTGTTTTGTCTTTTCATTACGCTCGGGTTAGACCTGAGTTTTTCAGATTTTGAAGATCTATTCTGGAGGACGATGACGAAGATTTGGTATACTATTACTATTATTACCCTTGCATCATGCTATCTGCTGCATTATTTTAATTGTTCTGTTGTATATGTATAACTCTGATAAATGTTGTATAAATAATTGTCAAAGTATAGTAGACAGCTTCATGAACTGCTTATTTGACTATTATATTTTATCGTTCCGCTGCGAGATTCTGTATTGTTTCATTTCCTTTATTTCTTTTCTTTTCTTTTCTTATTTACCCCAATAACCATCTGCCCTTTTGAATGGTTTGGAATCGACATGTGTATTTGATGGTCGGTTTAAACTGTCCAAAAAGGCGGGTCGTTAAAAGGGATTGCGTGTGTATTTATATATATGATTTCAAAAATGATTTGAAATACCTTAGAACAAGGTGTTTAAACTCTCGAATTTTCATTTTAAACGTTTTACTGAATATGAGGAAATAAGTTTGATAACTTATAAAATTTGAAAATTAGCAAGTTAAAGCAATATTTTGAATTGTTGAATGTGAACGCAAGAAAAGTAAAATTTTGAAATTGAACATTGAAACAGTGCGAAATAAAATTGGATTTGATATAAAATGGATATAGACTTAAGTGGTAAATTGAAAATAAACATGTGAGTTGTATAAAATGTTTATAATAGACTTAAGAAAATTTGATGGAATAATTCTTAAGAGATAATTAGTATTGGAAGGAATATACTAAGTAAATAAGGGAATGTGAATAAATTGAATGTAGATCAATTAAATGAAGTAAATAAGAATGCGATGAATGTGAATAAAAAGAATTTGGTGTAACTAAGAATCAATCGAAATAAATACGTAGGTTCTGCGTATGTTATTTTTTTCGCATAATAGTTTGATCCGAATTCGAGCATAGAATTTCGAGATAATTTATATCCATCCGAGTTAGGATTTTTCACTCAATTCTCGACAACGAACACTGGATATGGATTTTTGATTGATTCTAGAATTCTCAATCATAGTATATGATTATGCAAGGAGAATGATGATTTCTAATCAAGGAACCAGATCCGAGTCCGCACTAGAGTGGTCGTGTGAATGATACTAGTTTGGAAATGAAATTGTGTGATCGAGTGAGCGACATATTTGATATTGCGGACGGTATATGCACATCGTACGTGCTTAAGTAAGACAAATATTGGAATTGAAATTTGCAAAATAATATGATTTGGAATTATATTTTTGAATATCACTAGTACACAGGTGCAGGTATATAAAAGCAAAAGCTAATTTGATGTCTTTGATATCATAAGAAAATTGGTTGCCCAACAAAAAGGTACATGTTTAAATTATTGTTTGAATTTGATGGTTTTATGATTGACCACTTGGCTTTTGTTTTCTTTTGCTAGTTTGGCCCGAAGTGGCAATTTTTGGTTGTTCTGATCGAGCCGCGCAAAGGAGATGCTGGCGAATTTTTTTAAAATTTAACGAGTTAGGAATTTTGAAGAAATTTTTGATGACTAAAATTTGATTTTGGATTATAACTTAAAATGATTAAATGGATAATATTAGTTGGACTCTATGAATGAATTTGGAAACATAGTAAGAGTAATAACAAGATTTCAACAAATTGATGTTGGGAAGTTATTTCAACTAATTTGTTTTAGAAAAGAAATAGGTTTAGGCATTTTTCCTATCTTGGCAATTTCGAGGATGAAATTATCCTCGAAATTCTTTTAAGGGGGAGAATGTAACGATCTAGAATTTTAGTGATTTGAAAAATGTTTAATTAATTTTAAATATTAAAAAGTTAATTTTATAGATTAAATAATTTGAATTTCAAAAATATCAATTTATGGGATAATTTTAATTGTTAAATTAATAATTGATTAATAAGAATGAAATAATAAAACTTGTAAATTTGACTTAAAGGCGATTTAACTAAATTTGAAAATAACTTGTTTTAATTAACATATAAAAATAGCCTTCCAGGGCACATGCTCGAATTTTGATGAAACCATTGTCATTGGATCCATAATAATGAATTTTAATATACCATCAAATTTCGTAGTGATTAGACATAACATTTGGTCGTACGAGATAGAAATGCGTTGAAATTGGCATTGAAGATTTAATATAATAATTAGGTTCAAAAATATACTTTCTCCATACTATCGAATTGGGGCTTGAGACTAGTTCCATTGCGTTCGGAATAGGGGTATAACATTAAGAATGCCATGCGGCACGCCTCGATTGGAATCCGAAATGTATGGCTAGATATTTTGAATTTTAAATAATATATTTATATTTGATTTAACCATTCACGGCCTTCACTTTTCCTTTCAGCCGACCAACCTGTACAAGCCCACACCCTACACATTGGCTTTCATCTTTCCCCCTTTTATAAAAACGCAGCTAGCCCACACCCTACACATTGGCTTTCATCTTTCCCCTTTTTATAAAAATGCAGCTAACAGAGGCTTCTTCTAAAAAAATGTTTGACTTCAAAAATCAATATATCAAATTCTACTTAATTAAAAGGAACTGAAATGAGCATTTAAATTCTTAGTAGATCTTCCCTCTGATATGCTTGATTGAAGGACGCGGCTATGTTTTGGATGATGATGACTTGTACAACGAGCATTTAAGGGGATAACAAACCAGGGTTTAAGTTCTGGGTTGATCTAAGCTGTAATTCGACGAATGGTTGTGGTATTTAGGTCGAGGAGGGGATTTTGCATCTTGACATTAGAAAAGTGGTGGTCATGATCGAAGGGGGAGGAGTCCAATCGTGGGGTAGTAGGTCGAAGTGGTTTCGGTCGCTTTTTGATTAGGGGGCTCGGACGAGATGTGATGGGGGTGAATCGCGATGCTCATTCAAAGAGGGTTTCGTCGGGGTGGTCGTTGGTCGTTTTAGTGGAGGTATGGCCAAAGTAAGGCATGCACGTACGATCGGTTACAGGGGAAAGACATGTTTTCGTGCACGTTTTGAAGAAGATGTAATTTTATTATTTAGTTAAAAGTTATAAATTGGTTTATTTAAAATTATGATTTAAAATTATCGATAACTTAAAAATTCAATAACTCCTTCATACGAGGTCCGATCGAGACGAAACATTTTGCATTACGCTCGTGACAACGAAAGCTTCATGATGGAACTATTTTGATCAAATTTGGATATTTTTGCATTTTGGGCTAAAATCGGACTTCAAAATCAAACACCTCGGCATCAACATGAATTTAGGTGAGTTAAACTCACCATTTTGGTTAACTTGTATTATATATGTTGATAAAAATTGTTGAATGATTGGTTGGATGAATTATTATATTTATTAGTTGGTTTGGATATATTCCCGCCTACTAGAGCGGATGAGATCCTATTATGTTCCCGTGTAAGAGTGGATGACCTTTTTTTACACGAATCTCGCCTCGAAGCGGTTGATTTATATTTTGTGATTACATAACATTTGTGATGCAGGGGGAAACAGATTTGCGGGATCCAATAGGATTCCTCACTATTGTTGAATTGTTTCAATAATATATTTTATAAGGATTATTGAAAATAAATATGATTGTGGATGTTGTCTTTATAACATCATTATATGTTTGAAAATAAAACCCAGTAGCGATTAAAATCGATATTGATATTGGTTAATTGTTGTGCCTATTGGCCTCGGATTAGTATTTTCAAAATAATATAAATTGCCGTTTAAATCGGAATTGATTTTTGAGACAAGAAACGATTTTAAAACCCGAAATTGGATTTCAGAAATATTTTAAGGATTAATATTATTTTAAAGTTATT
Organism: Allium cepa; assembly: GCA_030765085.1. Taxonomy (NCBI): domain Eukaryota; kingdom Viridiplantae; phylum Streptophyta; class Magnoliopsida; order Asparagales; family Amaryllidaceae; genus Allium; species Allium cepa. The sequence goes on along the minus strand of CM060938.1, from coordinate 657,517,705 downwards.
TAATTATTTTAATATTTTTTAAAAGTTATTTGTTTATAGTTAATATGTTTTAAGAATTTAAAAAAGTTGATAAATTGAAAGATTTATTATTTAAGAATAAATATGGTTTGAAATTAATAATAAGGATATTAATAAGGTTTTTAAATAAATTATTATTATTTATAAAATGGTAATATTTTTTATTATTATTATTTCTTGAACAATATTTTGGAATGATTAATTATTATTTAAAGATATTCAAAGTTAATGATTTCTATTTATCTATAACGAATGTATATGCATGCCCAGGTGAGCCTGCATCTAATTACACTGCATTAATTCAATAACACATTTTTGTATGAGGTGTAGAGTAAACTTAGATAGTTACATTTTGGTTTGCATAAATTTTTATTTAGAGGTATTCCATCTTATCAAAACTTCAACTCAAATGTGCTTTCTAACAACATGATTCATTTGTTTTTAATAAAACATATGCAGATAGAACAAAGCTTACTGCATATTAACTTCGAATTATATGACAACAAAGCATTTATATCGGGGCCAATTTCATCGGTTTTAGTCTGCATATGATTTTCCATGTTATCCATAAAATCAGACACTTCGAAGAAGATTTCATTTGACTCATCCAAATATTGGGACTTTTCATCTTCATTTGGATGCCTAGCAGTGTTGCTCTCAAGTGCATCTGATACTTTCTTCATTTTCTAACACTGAAATTTAATTTTCGTCTTCTGTATAGTTTTTTTCTTTATTGACGTAGCTCTGTTACCCTTTTTCTTACTGCGGTTAACCTTTTTAGTTGTTTTTGGACTGACTACAGCGTTGGAGTTGTAGATGGTTCTTGTTCACTTGGTTTGTGCTATCGTTTCATACTACAGCAGAAGTATTTTGGCTATTTTCTCATGATTCATTCATATTTACTTTTTAAGTATCTTTTTCCTATGCAACAGAAGTTTTTGGACAATTACTTGTTGCATGTCCATTTAATTGGAAGATTCAACATGCATAAGGTATATATTCATATATTGACTAGAGATTTTTGTTTCTTATCCAGACTGCTTCTTTCTACTGATGCTCGAGCGTAATTCGGTCTTCTACATGATGTTGTAACATTACCTAATAATATTGTCTTGCTAGTGTGCTGCATATTCTACTTATAGGCGTTTCTACGTCAAAATTCTAAATTCAAATTCATTAGTTTAATCCAAATGTGTACATATTTAAAAAACTATCTATAATAACTAATTTACGAATTACATTTCTTTAATATCACTGGTCATGAGGGCCATTCTTCAGTATTCTTTGACGTTCAACGCAATCATCAAATTATAACATATAAAACTAATCTATTGGGGGTAAATAGCGCATAATGTCCTTGGAGTTTCCATGCTCTAACATCGTAACTTGTAATGCCCGCCTTTTCGTATGCTTTAAATCGACGATAAACCACACACGTCAGACTTAAACCATACAGAAGAGCGGATTGTTATGGGGTAGACAAGAAAAACAGAGAAAGAAAAAACAAAATAGAATCTTGCAGCAGAATGATAAAATATAATAATCAAATATACAGTTTATCAAGCTATTTTATAAAATATTCGATCGTACTTATACAATATATATCAGAGTTACACATACCAATAAATAATGATGTAGCGGAGTACATGATGCAGTGAATAATATAATAGATAATAGTAATAATATATTCGTCTTCGTCCTCCAAATAAAGTCTTCAAATCCTGTAATGCTCGGACTGACCCGAGCGAATTGAAAAGACAAAACACTCGAGTCAGAACTAAAATATCTTATGTGAGTTAAATCAACAGGAATAAATATGAGTGCAATAACTTAAGAGATGCTCGGGATTCACACCTCCTAAGGATCCGTTAAACTATTTACTATGTAGTAATATTTCGCTATTATAATAATGTCTATAGTAAAATAAACTTACTTTTAAATAGCGTTAAGGAGTGACCCAATATTCCCCTTAACACGTAATAGTCCCAGTAGTCCATCCAATATCATAGTCCCTCCTGATCAGGAAGCCACCAGAGGATACCACATGGGCTACGGGAGAAAACCAAACTCGTACAAGACGCGATAGGGTAGGAGACACGGCACAACTAGGCAATGCCAGGGTAGATATACCAATTACGCTTCCGGGTCGGTGGTAACGCGTAGCGCGCAGCTACCGCCCACCTCGAGCCACACCACCAAATAAAAAAAATCAAAAGTGGCCATCGAATCAATCCAAAAATCAAAGTATAATATCGAAGGGATGTGTTCGATCAAAGGTGCTACCTCATTAACCCGTCGATCGCTCCTGTTTTAGCCACCATATGCCAACTCACGGGAGTTGGGTCCACGTATTTACCTCAAAGGAAACGCCGCCATCATCGTACTTCATTCTGGAATCTCCACCGCGTACACGGTTGTTAAATTGGTTTTCGGAGTTGGCAGAGAGTATGACAACTTCCGATCCCGGCCTCTTCAACAACCAACCGTTATTATAACACCACGACCTTTACAAAATAGTTTATACTTTTTAAAACCAGAATATAATATCCATTTCAAAACCATAAAATTCTCATATCATTTCTTCTTTTAAAAACCAAATCAATATGGTATCATTTCAAATATATCCTTTTCTAAAACCGTAACATTTCATAACTTGGAAATATAACTACACCACTTAAATGCTTTAAATATTAAATTACTTTATAAAATAAAATATCTTCTTCACCTTCACCAATCAATTCCAAATACAGATTTAAATTCCCAAATAAACCATTTCAATTTCAATATATTTCAAAGCTTAAATATTCAATATTTCAAAACTAAATTTTATAATTCATATATTACCAAATTCACTTTTACAATTATTTAGTTTTGAAATATTTGCTTACTAAATCCAATATTCTTTAGATAAAACATCAAATTTCGATAACTGAATATTCCTCAACTTATTCACTTAAATCCCCTTAAACCCGAATTAAGTTATAAAACCATATTCTTTTAAAATCTCAATTTCAATGAGATCTTAATTAAATAAAATCTCAAATCGATTACAAAACTATCTTCTCAACTTTGATTTATAAAAATCAATATAACCCAATATTAAAATATAATTTAAGTAAATACTTATCCATAATATATTTAAATAAAATCAAACTTTATTATTAAACTTATTTCATACTTTAAACAATTTTCTACATAGCTTAAAACCAAGAATTTAACTATATATAAAATAACCTTTATCAAATATTTGAATCAATACCTCATAAAACCATATATATATATATATATATATATATATATATATATATATTTCTTTACAAAACCATAAAAAATATCATTTGAAAATATTTTTATATATAGACCGCGATGTTTGTATATAATTTTCTATCCTATGGCCAAGTGATACGGATATATATCATTTTAATCCGCAATTTAAAATAAAAATACGTTTGTATATCATTTCAAACCGCTATCCCGAATCAAAAATAAAATGTATAACAGCTTGCATATTATGATGATATAAATAAAACATCCATTCATCCATCATAATCATCATACAAAAAATCAATCAATATCAATATATCACTGATAATATATAACAGGTAATTTAACTGGCAGTTATATTCAAAAATAAATTAAATAACGATTTAATTTCAATAAATGCAATTAACTGAGATGAAGATTAAAAATATACGAAACAACCATAAATAAATGCATAATCACAACATAAATTAATTTAACAAACATAAGAAATTTTAGAAGTTGTGAGTGGGTTAAAACACTCACCTTTTGAATGTTAATTGAATTTAAATCCAATTTAAACCCAAAAACTGGACAGTCTCTAAATTTATCCAAACCACCGCCAAAATGTTCAGAATTTCAATACGAACCCAGCGGAGAAAACCGCGCGTAAATTGGATTATGTACGTAAAAGCTATCAACTTTAGAAGATATAAGTTTCCAATTCAAATTTAAATAAAAATAAAATAACATATCACGTTACCCTGCCATGTTACCCCACGTGGTTCCACCAAGCACAGCAAAAATCGCGATCGCTCCCAAAGCTCAGACAAATCCAAGCCGCCAATAGAAAATAACGTCGCCGAGTGAGCTCCGGCCACCACGCCTCCGATCTGACATTTCCAGTGTGCTACACGACCAAGGCCGACTTTACTGGCCACGTGCGACACGCCCAAACGCCCCCCCCCCCCCCCCCCCCCCCCCCCCGCGAACCGCCGACACTAGTTTCAAGGCCAGAAATTGGCGAACCCCGACCACCGCAGCACGAATGAACGCCTCCCCTCAGACCTGCTTGACTCCTTCTTCGCAGCAGCGCTGCCCGATCGTTCTATAGTCGTAGATCCGCCGTCAGATCAAAACCCTAGCCTATGGACGGCTAAGGTTCAACTGGAATTTCTGGGAAAACAGTATATCGAATTGAAAAACGAATTTCACCAGAAGATTACGCTCTTCGAGAGCTGCGAAATATAATTTTTTCAAATTTTTCTGAGGAGTTAAAATTTTAGCTTTGGATTTGATTTGGAATTTGATTTGGAATTTTGTTATTTGCCATTGAGGAGGAGGTGAAGAGGGATTGTATGCATGTACAAATGAGAATAGTGGTAGACTAGGGTTTATAACCGGGTTTATATAGGTAGGTCAGAAATTAGAATGGATGGATAAGGTTGGATATACGCACTAACGACAAAGTGGACCAAAAAGCCCGTTCTGACCCCGGAATGAAATTGGGTAAACCCATATATCAAAATAGATTTTTTAAAATATTTTAAATACAATGGAAAAGGCTTTAGGTTCAAATTGCATTGTATGAAGAAGTTATGCTAAAATCAATTTATTTTTCAAATTGATTTCAATTTCATTTATTTCATGGCGTTTCGAGTCCGTACGATCAAACGACAAGCCCGATCGCTACGAAACTTGAAATCCTATAATAATTCAACGATACGGATCCGATGAAACTAGTGCCGTCGAAATCCGAGTCCGTGGCCAAAAATGGCTATTTTTTACAGTTAATTAAATAAATTAATAAATTAACTAATTATATCCAATTTCCAGTTTCAATCCTTTAATTGACCCATTTCATCATTTTTGATTTCTCAATCATTTACAATGTTTTAAACAAATTTAAATGTCAATTTAGAGTTGATTAATTTATCAATTTCATTATTAACTTCCGTTTCACTAAATTCAGAAACTATAAATTTAATTTCCAAAATTTCTATTAAATTTACTTTTCATCCTACTATTCAATTCATTGTTAACAACGGATGAAATATACATTGGAATCAAAATCAATTACATTAACATTCTCAAATTTCATCTAAATTCCCATTTAGGAAATATTTAAATAGTTAATTTCATTTAATTGCCATTAATCCTAATATCCTACATTAAATTCCAATATATAGGCAAAACTTTATTTTGCATTCCTTTTTATTCAACCAACTGTCATTTCAAAAATAAAATTAACATCAGATTCATACTTTATTACATAAATATCTTCAATTTCATCTGAATTAATATTTACATAATATTTAAATACTATATTACAATTGATTGCAATTACTCCGATCCTTGAATGTTTATTCAAATAAATTGTTTTTATTTGATTACAATCTCTATACCCCATCCAAAAATTTCAAATAACATAGTTATTGCTGGTTTTTACATTATATTACATAAATATACTCAACTTACTTCCTTTATTGTGTATTAACTATAATTTCCAATAGTATTGAAATCTTGCCAAATATAACGTTTGCATTACCTCCTTTATTGGGATTCCATCCAACTTGTTTATAGTCAACTTATATTAACAACACTACCTTTAATTTTAATTATCAATTCATTCATAAACCACAACAATACATTATTACCACATATTACCTTAAATCCACACTATTTAATTCCATTTATTGCAATAGGTTTCAATTAATAGTGACTGCGCTAAATTATTAACGTTATTACATTAATCTACATCCAATCACAATTAATATTCCCAATAATTTTATTTAGCTTTCTATTACACCAATTACTATCATAAAAAATAAATTTTCTGTTTCCTTTTTAATTTATACCCACACTTTTCGTTATTATATTAATTATCATTAAAGTACATTTAGTTATTTTCATTCTTCCCAACCAATTACCATCTATTTATTATAACTTTACAATTTTAATAAATTCATTAATTGATATTTCATTCAACCTATTAATTATTAACCTAAATTAGCACTGTTACCTTTTAATTTACTTATTAGCTTACAACAAGTGCTACCATTAGTTCATACAGTAATTCATTCCATTTCCATTCATTATACATTATTTTATTAGTAAGTCGACATTTTAAATTATAAATTTACCTTTTGTGTCCGATTATAAATCAATGCACACAAAAATTAAGATTTTAAATCAAATTAATCATTTAATCTTGGTAACATTCTTTTATTACTATAATAATAAAATTAACATTTACATTGTTTCACTTATTGGAATTACATCCAAGTTATTAACAATTAACTTACATTTATACTGTTACATTCAAGTTATTAAAAATTAACTTACCAATCTTATCCAAGTTATTATTTCCATTAATAATTCACTAAATTTTTATTTACTTCATCATTAAGTTACCAAAATCTTCTTAAATTAAGAAACTTAATTACCGAATTTTACGGGTCGTTACACTCTCCCCCACTAAAAACGTTTCGTCCCCGAAAAGGAAAAGAAGGGAAAGAGAAACTAGGAAATCAATATATCTTACTTAAAACATTAAATTTATAAACAAATAACTTTTACAAAATTAATTAATTTAAATAAAATATACCAATTTATAAAACCTTTTACACTCAAATTAATAAAGTTTGGAAAACATTTTTCAAAATTTTTCTAAGTCCAAAATTTACGGAAAATTTTGGCAGAGTCTCCTTTGTACGGAGAAGCTCTGGAGAAAATATAATATCAAATATAACAATATACAACATATATTTTCCAAAATAATATATCCCAACACGGAAAAAACAATATAATAACGCTACAAACCGTAATCCGAAGACGTACCTATTGGTCGGGCAATTAACGCTTATTTATGGAACCAAAGCTGTAGCAATTACTTACATAACCTGTATTTCACTTATATAATCCAAAAGAGTTGATAATTACATAAAATGAAATGTTTAACTTGTTTTAATAAATAACAAAAAATCAATACAACCAACAATCACTTGCATCCAGGCATCCAACCATCACATAGAATCATCACAAATCAATCATTCATACATATCAACAAAACAAATAGTTGTTCGGGTTTAAACTTTAAATTGTACGGAATGAAAAATAAACTACTAAATGTACCCTTCACTCAACGGTCTTAGGTAAAACTAAATAGATTATTCATACCTTCCAAACAAATTTAAAGTATCCTTGCCCAAACAAACATAAATCAAAACAAACAACAACAATTTCAACAACAGATCAAGTTCATTCTTATTGATTCCATTTATACAGTTGTTGTTTGATTTCTTTTTCATTCGTATAATGGTTTATCTTTTTAATTTATATTTATTTTTTACAAATTTATTTTCAGTTATTCAGGCCATGTAAGTTTCTTTTTTTTATTGCATTACATTTGTGCATTTCTCAATTTCATTTATTTATTTAGTGTTTACATTTCTATTACATTTAATTTTAGTAACATTTCAATTACAACTTAAGTTTATAACTCTATGACATCAATTCTTATAAATAAAAGCAATTTACTGAACACTTTCACTACATACTTTTACTTGTACAATTTGCATTACATTTTCTTATTAAACATTTCAACTTTTAATATTTGATAAGTTGTATATATATGCTTTTAAAGAATGTAATTGAAAGTTATACAAGTTTTCTCATTTCTTTTAATTAATTTACTGTTCAATAATAATCCTTTGTTTTATGTTACAAATTTAAATTTTCTTTTTATTTAATTTACAACTTAGCATTAGACCTCTTATTTCCTTAAGAGGTTTCAATCATTAATTACCTATGTTCCAATTCACTGCAATAATTGAACTATTAATTAATGGAAACCTAAGAAATAAATACCGGGTTAAATATCAAATCATTTTAAAATAATAGATAAACGTATTAATATATCCAATTATATCTAAAACAATTTAAAATTAACAAATTTTGTTTATCAAAATGAATCTGCAGTAAAACAGCTACAGTGGTCTTCCCCCTTTAAAACTTGAAAATAAATGCCGATGATGCGGCCGCCATCACCGAAATTATTTTCCAGCGATAGAGAGGGTAGTACAACTTATTTCTTTTCCAAAATTTCTTTACAACCATTCTTTCAAATTATATTGAAATATTTATATCAGAAAATACTTCTAATAATATTATTATTATATTCCAAAATCAATTGAATGAAATTTTCAAAAGCCCGGAACTTAAGTTCTAAATTTCCAATTTCATTTATTTTATTTTCAATCTTATTTCGACTATTATTTATAAATTTCATTACCTAACAACCCATATGTTACAACCAAACAAAATCTTTATAATTTTTTCATATATATAGAAAATATAATAGGCAAAATTATTTCATTCACCTATATTGAAACAAATATTATGTCGGTCTGTCCTATTAAGTGTTTAGAAATTCCTATTGATGTCATAGCGTCCCATGCACCAACCAGAATTTATAAATACAAAACAGAACAGATTAACAAAATATTAAAACCTTTTATAACACTAACAAATACGCTCTCTCATATATACTCTCAGTGACTCATCGTAGGGTATTACTACCCTATTAATAAGAGTCAGACCCCACAGCTAAGGTTTATCGCTAAACCAAAGCTCTGATACCAGATGTAACGCCCCTCTTTTTTGTATGCTTTAAATCGACGATAAACCACACACGTCAGACTTAAACCATACAGAAGAGCGGATTGTTATGAGGTAGATAAGAAAAAAAGAGAAAGAAAAAAATAGAATCTTGCGGCAGAACGATAAAATATAGTAATCAAATATACAGTTTATCAAGCTGTTTTACAAAATATTCGATTATACTTATACAATATATATCAGAGTTACACATATCAATAAATAACAACGCAGCGGAGTACATGATGCAGTGAATAATATAATAGATAATAGTAATAATATCTTCGTCTTCGTCCTCCAAATAAAGTCTTCAAATCCTGTAATGCTCGGACTAACCCGAGCGAATTGAAAAGACAAAACACTCGAGTCAGAAATAAAATATCTTATGTGAGTTAAATCAACAGGAATAAATATGAGTGCAATAACTTAAGAGATGCTCGGGATTCATACCTTCTAAGAATCCGTTAAACTATTTACTATGTTGTAATATTTCGCTATTATAATAATGTCTATAGTAAAATAAACATACTTTTAAATAGTGTTAAGGAGTGACCCAATATTCCCCTTAACACGTAATAGTCCCAGTAGTCCATCGAATATCATAGTCCCTCCTGATCGAGAAGCCACCAGAGGATACCACACGGACTATGGGAGAAAACCAAACTCGTACAAGGCGTGTAGGGTAGGTGACACGGCACAAATAGGCAATGCCAGGGTAGATATACCAATTACGCTTCCGGGTCAGTGGTAATGCGTAGCGTGCAGCTACCGCCCACCTCGAGCCACACCTTCAAATAAAAAAAAATCAAAAGTGGCCACCGAATCAATTCATAAGTCAAAGTATAATATCGAAGGGTTGTGTCCGATCAAAGGTGCTACCTCATTAACCCGTCGATCGCTCCTGTTTTAGCCACCTTATGCCAACTCACGGGAGTTGGGTCCACGTATTTACCTCAAAGGAAACGCCGCCACCATCCTACTTCATTCTGGAATCTCCACCGCATACACGGTTGTTAAAGTGGTTTTCGGAGTTGGCAGAGAGTATGACATCTTCTGATCCCGGTCTCTTCAACAACCAACCAATATTATAACACCCCGGCCTTTTCAAAATAGTTTATACTTTTTAGAACCAGAATATAATATCCATTTCAAAACCATAAAATTCCGATATCATTTCTTATTTTAAAAACCAAATCAATATGATATTATTTCAAATATATCCTTTTCTAAAACCATAACATTTCATAACTTTGAAATATAACTACACCACTTAAATGGTATAAATATTAAATTACTTTATAAAATAAAATAGCTTCTTCACCTTCACCAATCAAATCCAAATACATATTTAAATCCCCAAATAAACCATTTCAATTTCAATATATTTCAAAGCTTAAATATTCAATATTTCAAAACTAAATTTTATAATTCATATATTACCAAATTCACTTTTACAATTATTTAGTTTTGAAATATTTGCTTACTAAATCCAATATTCTTTAGATAAAACATCAAATTTCAATAACTGAATATTCCTCAACTTACTCACTTAAATCCCCTTAAATCCGAATTAAGTTATAAAACCATATTCTTTTAAAATCTCAATTTCAATAAAATCTTAATTAAATAAAATCTCAAATCGATTACAAAACTATTTTCTCAACTTTGATTTATAAAAATCAATATAACCCAATATTAAAATATAATTTAAGTAAATACTTATCCATAATATATTTAAATAAAATCAAACTTTATTATTAAACTTATTTCATACTTTAAACAATTTTATATATAGCTTAAAACCAAGAATTTAACTATATATAAAATAACCTTTATCAAATATCTGAATCAATACCTCATAAAACGATATATATATATATATATATATATATATATATATATATATATATATATATATATATATATATTTCTTTACAAAACCATAAAAAATCATTTCAAAATATTTTTATATATAGACCGCGGTGTCTGTATATAATTTTCTATCCTATGGCCAAGTGATACAGATATTTATCATTTCAATCAGCAATTTAAAATAAAAATGCGGTTGTATATCATTTCAAACTGCAATCCTGAATCAAAAATAAAATGTATAACAGCTTGCAGATTATGATGATATAAATAAAACATCCATTCATCCATCATAATCATCATACAAACAATCAGTCAATATCAATATATGACTGATAATATATAACAGGTAATTTAACTGACAGTTATATTCAAAAATAAAATAAATAACGATTTAATTTCAATAAATGAAATTAACTGAGATGAAGATTAAAAATATACGAAACAACCATAAATAAATTCATAATCACAACATAAATTAAATTACCAAACATAAGAAATTTTAGAAGTTGCGAGTGGGTTAAAACACTCACCTTTCAGATTTTAATTGAATTTAAATCCAATTTAAACCCAAACATTGGACAGTCTCTAAATTCATCCAAACCAGCGCCAAAATGTTCGAAATTTCAATACGAATCTAGGGGAGAAAACCGCGCGTGAATTGGATCATGTACATAAAAGTTTTCAATTTTAGAAGATATAAATTTCCAATTCAAATTTAAATAAAAATAAAATAACATATCACGTTACCCTGCTACGTTACCCCACGTGGTTCCACCCAGCACAGCGAAAATCCCGTTCGCTCCCAAAGCTCAGACAAACCCTAGCCGCCGATAGAAAACAATGTCGCCGAGTGAGCTTCGGCCACCATGCCTCCGATCTGACATTTCCAGTGTGCTGCCCGGCCAAGGCCGACCCTACTGGCCACGTGCGACACGCCCAAACGGCCCCCCTAGCGAACCGCCACCGCTAGTTTCAAGGCAAGAAATTGGCGAACTCCGACCACCGCAGCACGAACGAACGCCTCCCGTCAGACCTGCTCGACTCCTTCTTCGCAGCAGCGCTGCCCGATCGTTCTATAGTCGCAGATCTACCGTCGGATCAAAACCCTAGCCTATGGACGGCTGAGGTTCAACTGGAATTTCTAGGCAAACGGTATATCGAATTGAAAAACGAATTTCACCAAAAGATTACGCTCTTCGAGAGCTTCGAAATATAATTTTTTTAAATTTTTCTGAGGAGTTGAAAATTTACCTTTGCATTTAATTTGGAATTGGATGTGGAATTTTTTTGTCTACCATTGAGGAGGAGGTGAAGAGGGATTGCACGCACATACAAATGAGAATAGAGGTAGAATACGGTTTATAACCGGTTTATATAGGTAGGTCAGAAATTAGAATGGATGGACAAGGTTGGATATACGCACTAACGACAAAGTGGCCCAAAAAGCCCGTTCTGACCCCGGAATGAAATTGGGTAAACCCATATATCAAAATAGATATTTTAAAAAACAATGGAAAAGGTTTTAGGTTCAAATTGCATTGTATGAAGAAGTTATGCTAAAATCAATTTATTTTTCAAATTGATTTCGATTTTATTTATTTCATGGCGTTTCGAGTCCGTATGATCAAACAACAAGCCCGATTGCTACGAAACTTGAAATCCTACAATAATTCACCGATACGGATCTGATGAAACTAGTTCCGTCGAAATCCAAGTCCGTGGACAAAATGGCTATTTTTTACAGTTAATTAAATAAATTAATAAATTAACTAATTAAATCCAATTTCCAGTTTCAATCCTTTAATTGACCCATTTCATCATTTTTGATTTCTCCATCATTTACAATGTTTTAAACAAATTTACATGTCAATTTAGAGTTGATTAATTTATCAATTTCAGTATTAACTTCCATTTCATTAAATTCAGAAATTATAAATTTAATTTCCAAAATTTCTATTAAGTTTACTTTTCGTCCTACTATTCAATTCATCGTTAACAACGGATGAAATATACATTGGAATCAAAATCCATTACATTAACATTCTCACATTTCATCTAAATTCCCATTTAGGAAATTTTAAGTAGTTAATTTCATTTAATTTCCATTTATCCTAATATCCTACATTAAATTCCAATATATTGGCAAAATTTTATTTTGCATTCCTTTTTATTCAACCAACTGTCATTTTATAAATAAAATTAACATCGCATTCATACTTTATTACATAAATATTTTTAATTTCATCTAAATTAATATGTACGTAATATTTAAATATTATATTACAATTAATTGCAATTGCACCGATCCTTGAATATTTATTCAAATAAATTGTTTTTATTTGATTACAATCTCTATACCCCATCCAAAAATTTCAAATAACATAGTTAATGCTGGTTTTTACATTATATTACATAAATATACTCAACTAAATTTCTTTATTGTGTATCAACTTACATTATATTTCAAATAACATAGTTAATGCTGGTCTTTATTGTGATTGGTAAGTAAATCACAGTAACAAAACATCATACCTGGGTAATAACCCCACAGAATAAGAAACTAAACTCAAATAATGCCATAATAACTATATTTCCAATCAAGCACAAATAGAAAGTATGTCTTCTTTTTTTTTTGAATTACCTAGAGAACCAAGCTTCGCTTGTAAATTCTAGGGAAGTATGTGCCTGCCAAACACATACTTCGGGTACTTGTTATAGGGTTGTCAGTTTCGGGGCTCGAACTCGTGACCTTCGATCACGCAGTCCGAACCATCAACCAACTGCGCCAACCCTGTTGGCAAGTATGTCTTCTTCATTGCCCTACAAATATTGCTGCACTTTGTCGGATTAAAAAGAACACTTAGCACTTTGGTCAGATTAACATCTCAAATCCTCTACGAATGCAAAACATCACCATATGTGAAGCATCAACTTTTATTTCAAAAAGCTGATCATTTTCGAAGAAAACTAAATGTAGAGCTCTAAAACAATGTTTAGCATTGCTGTCACTCATTATCAATGATATATTCACCTTCTAAGGAATAAAAACATATTCGTAAAACATGTACAATGTTATACAAAGAAAAGGTAGAATTCAAGATCAACTGTAGAAATGTATGCCTTGGATGCTCCTTGAGAGATCATCTGCGCAATTATGTTGTTCTTGTGGAACGCATGTAATGCCTAATCATATTATGAATTTATTGCAGATAAGGTAATTTTTTTAGGGTTATTATCAAAATTTACTTCCAAATCACCAAGCACAAACCTTCTCTAAAATTATAGATGACTGTTGTACATTCCCAATGAAGGAGATTATTGATCGATGTTGAAGAAGATTCACAACTACTATTTTTTCAATTCTTCTACCACATGATCCAGTTCCTGGAAGGTTAAATCTGTTACATTGCAATGCTCAACGATAATCAGATATTCCAATATGACATTAAATGCATAATCACCAAAATTTGGTTTTAACCTTCTATTATCAGTGTATATACAAATGTCAACTCAATCAGATGCATATAATATTCCTATATTCAGATTTCAGGTTACCTGCTGAATCGAATCCCTACTCTATAATTTTGAGGGGTCCAAAGTTAGAGAAATACCAAATTCACTGGTAGGAACGCAGTCCATGGAAATATCATTCTCATCAAATATTGCAAAGTCCTAGCATCATAAGACCCATTGCAACATCAGCTTCTATCTTCCTCTAAAGCAGCTAAAATAGTATATATATATATATTTTTAGGATAAGGGTCAGATTCTACCTTAGCCAAGAAACCATATTGTCCAAGCATACAGGTGCTCAGAATATCTAGCATTGTTACATTTGATTTCAAGACAGTGCTAGTTAATACAGCCTAAAAAAATAAAGGATATAACTTTGCAGGCTAATGTGTCCAAGTAAATTAATTGAACGATTTAAAGTATAAACATGTATTAGTTACAAACCCCAGTCATATCCCTGGATTTAGTGATGAGAGTTCCAGGAGTTATTGAATAGTATGAATTCTTCACTCTAATAGGTATATCACTTTCCCTAGTAAATAGCACTGAATGGGAATGCAAATTATGAATACAGGCACGTGACATTGTTGTAAGATGAATTCCAAACACATCAGGATTTAAATCTTTGCATTACAGAAATTTTATACCACATGTAACATTAACATAAACTTATACGATTTTATTAGCTACAGATTACATGTCCCATTGCTATTTCCTATTTCCAGTAACAAGTGAAATTTGAGCCGCAACTACAATTGTTAGTCGCTTCTGTTTGCTGCAATTATAGTTCCTTTTTGTTTCTGTTTAACTTATTAATCATTTTTTTTTTCGAAGTCGTCAAATTGTATAGAAAAAGTCACCTAGGGATCCTACATTAGCTGGTATCGAAATGCAGTTAACATAACAAATGCTAGCTACTAAATTACATCTGATTGTTATTATGGATAAAATTCGACCTGAAAATTTAACCAACTTTTAATTTTCTATCATTATTTTAATTATATTAAAGTTAGTTAACTAAAAAACCAATAGTATTTGATATAATGGAAATGGACAACATATTTACTTTATATTTACTAATTACAATTGATCTAAATATATTTTCATAAATAGCCAAGTCACGAAATGAGAACAAATTTTGAAAAGCAAATTTAAAACTTAATAGAGTAAAACTACGTTTTCTAAAGTTTGATTAAATTCTTATTCTTTTTTCAACATGAAATAGTGTAAGACTAAAATTTCCTTTTAGTTTTATATCTTAGATATATATTTTGTAATTGTTGAAATTCTATATTATATATTGACATTAAAACTTTACTTCAACAATTTGAATTCTCTTATTAAAAATAACCTTTCTCTTTAAAAAAATATTCCATAATTTTGGTTCTTTCTAACAAATCTTTTCAATTTAGATTTTAAATTTTGAATTCTCAAAAATAAAAAAACTTCATAAAATACGCTTTTTTAAATCCACATAATTGATTTTTAACTTTATTTGATTTATTTATGTTATATATTTCAACATACATATATTAATTTATGTTTTGAAAATGTTGAATATTGAAAATAAACATTTCTAAGTTTAAATTTTATCCAAAAAAACAATCTATTTGAATAGAACATGAAGTATGCAATGACATAATTTATTTTAACATTTTATCACATTTGTACTGTGTAATATATAGACATATTCACAAACAGCAAAATATACAATAATGATGATGATCCAATTCCATTTAGCAATGCACATTATGTATACCAGTACTCAAACACTCGCATATGATATGTTGTCACAGTGATTTGTCATATATAAAGTACCATTTCAAAAAAAATATTGAACATCAAAGATATTTTTACCAATAATGGACGAACCTGTGCTCCGTACATGGATTTGATGATATAAATATTAAAGTACAACCATGTAATGGTTGAAGTGATGAAAAGTCCACATTTCCAAATATTAATTTTAAAATTAAATTTAATGCATTGTTCACCGAGCAGTTCTCTTTCAGTATATCATCCAACATTCTATCTCATATTGACCGTTGCATCCAAATGAAACAACAATGAAAACACAGATAATGAGAGATTAGTTTGTTCAATTTATTGGCATGGAATTTGTTTATACAGGACCAATCACAAAATAAGCTGATAATGGCAGGAAATCCTTTTATTATGACTATGCTACACGTCAATAATGGTAGTAGCCATTCCAATATTGAGCAAAACAACTGTAATGCACAAAAGACAACCTGAATATCAATGTAAATTCACCAATCGATTTATTTATAAAAGAAAACCCGAATGTAAAAGGCGCTTAATAAATTCATTAGGAAGGATTCATAGACATTGAACCCGAGTAATATTAAAAAAAAAATATAAACTAAGAGCAGTGGCTGCAAAGTTCAATCATGAAATGCATAGAAGGGTAAGACATAAAACCAAAAAATTCCAGCAATGCAAACTCCATTTAGTACGAATAGGTCATAGTTGTAACATTATTTATGAAATTAAATGGTAATAATTAAAGAGCAAAGTTATTTTAAAGTTGGAATGCAAAATCTAAGATGTTCAATGGCAGTATAATTAAATTTCAAAGGGGTGAACAGATGCAGTAGCAGGATAAAATATCCACATTAGTAAGCAAGTCAGTTAGTAGAGGGTAAATAGGTGAGAAACGTCTTCCAACAACAACAAATCCAAACTGTATTTTCAGTTAGTTGCCATCATTTTATTCCTGCAACTGAGTTCAGCATTGCATTGTAAAAAAAGGCTTGAAGTATAGGATGTTGTAGGGAAAAATATGTAAAGCTTTTGTTTAGCTAAAAACCTTACCACACAGAGTTGTATACAAGGATGAAGCTTTACATAATGAAGCATTGACTTGGTAAGAAATGAAGCGTTTTTCCATGTAAACTGAGACAGTTGCCTAAGTTAGTACCAAGGCAATTACTACAATCAGTTGATTCAGTATGGACTAAGGTTATTGTGCTAGTTCGAGTATGGCCATGGTGAAATGTTACGGAGCAGCCAAATAACGGTGTAACATGAATGGTTCGTAAAAAACAAATCTTTTTTTTTCAAAATGCAGTAGGTTCTATTTTAGCCCAAAATTTTCATCTTTTCCCACTAAATCTCATTTCGCACAAAGTTCATATTCACACTAAAATACCGAATGCTAGTTATATTCAGGATTGTCCTTTGATCAAAAACAAATTGACGTCCTTAGACCAAGATTTTTTTCTTCCAAATTTTATCCTTTGCCTATTTTCCTCTATGTATAATTAACATCATAATTTTTTTCCTAAATAACAATCTGGAATCAATAAATTTCCTGTGATTTTTTAAAAACATAATGAAAATAAATACGTTTTGAACTTTAAGCTAATTTCATCTTTACGGCCAGTTTGACTTGAAATAAGTACATTAATAAAACTATTTGCACAGACTAATTTTAAAAATCATTTGAATTAAACACATTTTTTATATTTTACACTGGTGCAAAAGCAAGTTGTAACAGTTGGGAATGCATATTGGAGCAACTCAATGTAAAATAAAATAAGTGCAACTCATAATCACATTCCTTTTTTAATTAAAAAACACAATGCTTCAATGCTGACGTGGTAGAAATTCAGCTTATACTTGCAATAGGTTTAAAACTGAAATTAAAACACACAAAAGTTTGAAATATTGTTTAAAACGAAAATTTTATTTCTCATTTGAGATACTAATGTGATTTATTGCCCTGCAAGCTAGTTTATAAATATACCATACGTTATGTTTACTTTAGAACCATACAATGTGACACTAAACTCTAAGGACATAACTGTTATTTGACATGACAACCAAATCATATGCTCTAACCAACTATTTGTCGTTTGAAAACACAAATACATAAATGTTATGAAAATAAGATCTAGGCCTAAAATTTTAAATAAATTTGGATAGCCAAATATTTAATAGGTTTAATTTCATATTTTTTTGTGATCAACGATACAAATTCCTCAGGTAAGTCAAAAAAAAATTTTGGTCATTGTAATTTGTAAATTGGTATGATTTATTGAAACTAACCCATCACGTTGTTTAATTTTGGATAAATAGCACCATGGAAAAATCAAGATATTTATTTATAATAACAACTCTATAGTCTATACATATCCATAACCATTTCTTCTCATAGGAACTTATTCATTTTCATGTCTAAATCAAGAAAATATACATAATATCATTTTACCATATTAGTAACTTTTAGCATGCTCAAAAACTTGCTTGATCCATTCTATATTAACTGTACTACCTTATTAGCCTGTTCAAATGCATCAAAAAGGAAATAAAAATTGAATAGATAATTGAAACTGAGCCAAAATGTCTTTGTATAGTATTTTTCTAACGTGTATATTTCTATGTTGTTTTCATATTATCGAATATAGCCAATAGTCATTGGACCATAACTTATAGTCCTGACTTAACTTTCTTTAGTTTCTTTTTCTTAATTAGATGCATGAATTGATGAATCAAACATCATAGTGCGTAAATCCACTGTTAATGTAGTATAAATCCCCAAAACCGTCAATGAACATATTAAGAAGTAAAAGTGAATTGAAATTTAAATGATAGTACATAAAATACATCCAAGTTAATGAGAGTCAGCAAAAAATTACCCATGATGGACGTCTGATGCATAACGACATAGTGATGGTTGGGCGTAGTTGTCGTTAAATCCATTAGATCTTAAGCCGGTAACTGCCACTAGTTTCCAATCGTCGTTGTTACTTCGAAGGGTAACAGAGGGAGAAAAATTCCCAAAACCATTGGCGTGAATGGAAATCGTTTAAAGAGTGCCCATGGTCGAAGGCTAATGGATGCTGATTCAGCAAATGGTTGAGCGCAGTAGTTAGTAATCGAGGTTAATTGCTAGTCATCGTTGCTGGGTTTGGAAATCGATTAGTAATCGAAAAGTGAAGTCGAGCTTGGGGTAGGTTGTTCGGTTTTTAGGATTGTCGGGTAAGTGAAATAGAGTTTATGGAATATTGTTTACATTGTATGAACTGGGGATCCATCTACATCTGGGAATGAGGAATCTAGGAAGGATTAGAATTAGGTTTTCTAAGGCGAGAATGCAGATGAGAGGGATGGATGTCGAAAGAATAAGGTATTTTGGGTATTTCAAAAAGACACGGTTGAAATCAGTTCATCGAATTCTCATTATTAGCAGTAAAGATGTTCAATGTAAACAATTATTATCATATAGTGATGTTTTGAGGTAAATGATTAAAATAATTTTTAAATGTTTCCAAGACCTGAAAATGGAGTCGAAAGAGGTAGATTTTTTAAAGGAGTCATAAATTGGTGCAAAGAATTAAGGGAGGTTATTTGCAAGGCGAAAGATTTAATAAATGGTTAGAGATTTATAAACAAAATTTTAGAAGCAGGGTTATAGATTTATAAAAGAAGTTTATAAATGGTATATGGGTTCATAAAGAGTTATAAATGATTTTCAAATGCACAAGATGTCTATAAGTGACTGAATTTTTGGTAAAGGAATTATTAGTTTTTTTCAGGGATTTATAAAATGGTTTATAAACGATATTGGGAAATTGTAAGGGGGATTATAGACGATTTAAGAATCGAATAAAAATGCAACTTTTCTAAGTTTTTGTAGACATACTTATACTGTTGGAATAATCATATGGCCGTTTCTAAATATGGAAATACAGGGATTTGTGAGTATATCCTTTAAATGTTTTTATATATAAGTAATTTACAAGTAATTGTATGTGTTAACTCCACTTTTTCAGCAAGGCCGTGATATCAAAAATTGACCGAGAAGCTAATGATAGTTCGTCTCGAAGGACAGTCAACTCAACCTCCCAACAAAGCAAGTTCTGTTGAATGGCTTTTCAGATAAGATCCCCTACGGAGGGGGGTCCAGGGGGCAGCGCCGCCGGCAGGGTGCGGGGCAGCGCCCCGTCCAAAACAGTATATGACCTAAACCTTCAACAAGTTAACGGGTTAGAGGAAAAAGCGACCTAAGAAGTGCAACGACCTACCGATTTAAGGAAGGAACGACTTAGCGGCTTAAGAGAATAGACCGACTCAACAGCCTCGAGGAGTTACCGACTCAACAACCTTAACTTGTTACCGACTTATCATGAGTCCTCTACGAGTTACGACTTATCATGAGTCATCTACGAGTTATGACTTATCATGAGTCCTCCACGAGTTAAGACTTATCATGAGTCCTCTACGAGTCAAGACTTATCATGAGTCCTCTACGAGTTAACACTTATCATGACTCCTCTACGAGTTAAGACTTATCATGAGTCCTCTAAGAGTTAAGACTTATCATGAGTCATCTACGAGTTATGACTTATCATGAGTCCTCTACGAGTTAAGACTTATCATGAGTCATCTACGAGTTATGACTTATCATGAGTCCTCTACGAGTTATGACTTATCATGAGTCCTCTACGAGTTAAGACTTATCATGAGTCCTCTACGAGTTAAGACTTATCATGAGTCCTCTAAGAGTTAAGACTTATCATGAGTCATCTACGAGTTATGACTTATCATGAGTCCTCTACGAGTTATGACTTATCATGAGTCATCTACGAGTTACGACTTATCATGAGTCATCTACGAGTTATGACTTATCATGAGTCCTCTACGAGTTAAGACTTATCATGAGTCCTCTACGAGTTATGACTTATCATGAGTCCTCTATGAGTTATGACTTATCATGAGTCATCTACGAGTTATGACTTAACTCCGAAAAATGTCTATAAATACAACCATAGCTCCAACTAGAAGAGGACCTTTTGGCTCATTCTTCTCAAGCGCCGATACTCTGCTGCATTCCAAACCGACTTTACACTCAAAGATTTCAAGACACGTAGAACGCTACCAACAACTTCAAGAAGAAATCTCATACATCCGACATGGATTTGAAGACTTTCATTTACATCGAAGCTTAAGCTACTCGTTCAAAGTGTTTGATAGTTCAAAGTGTATTGTACTTGGAAGAATTGTATCGACTTGTAACGAAATCATCAATAAAGATATTCAAAGTGGATGTAGGCAAACTCTTAAGCCGAACCACTATAAAATTGCTGTTGTTTACTACTTATCTGCAATTTTCTGCTTATACTCTGTTCCCGAACCATCGGGTGGTGCTTTCACGTTAATTCTATACTCACCGGGGTGTTAGCGTTCAAATTTTAGCGTTAACATTTTTGGTGCTTTCACTGAGAATTGAACTCAGGAATACTTTCACCATCGCTTCGCGAAAGTTTGTTGAAAGAATCTCTCTAAAGACCAAAAGTTTATTGGAAATAATGGCTCCTGGGAGAAAGCGAAGTTCCGCAAGATCCGATAATGTTCAAGAGAATACCGCTACCTCTCCTCCTTCAAGTCAAGCAGCTCCAACTGCTGGAGTTACACGAGCAGAATTGGACGCCGTAGTTTTGGGATTGAATCAGCAATTGAATGCTCAAAATGCGCAGTTGGAAGCCCAGAATGCCCAGAATACCTTGATTATGGATAGGTTAAACACTCTACTTGAGGCAAATCACCAACGACAGGATAATGAAACAATCTATGCTGAAGATGCCCGTGACCCCCAAGAGAAAGGTATTCCTCAAAAAGCAGACAACACCACTGCAAGGGGACCTTCCCAAGCTGAAGGTTCAGGCCCGCAACCAACTTTTCGCGAATATTTGCCCAGGCAAACTTCCGAAAGAAGCACGGACGCAGACGTCTGCCCGGCAAGACCTTTGAACGATGAGGAGTACCTATCAGGGATGGTTCGCTCGATTATGAAAGAAAGCATGCAAAGGCAAGAGGATGAAAATGATTGGGGATTTGCCCCGAGTAAGACACCTTTCACCGAAAAAATCTTAAATGCAGAGATTCCCAAGAAATTTGTACCTCCTACCATCCCAGCTTATCGAGGGACAAGTGACCCTAATCAATTCCTGTACAAGTACGATTGGCATATGACCGGGGCAAGAGCAACAGATGAGATCAAGTGCCGTTACTTTCCGGTATACTTAGAGGGAGTGGCCTTACTTTGGTTCACAAAGCTACCAGTTAGATCCGTGGATCAATTCTCTGACTTAACACGGAAGTTCAAGGATCAGTTCAGGCTATATGCTACAAAAGCCAAGGATATAATGTCTCTCTCTAGTCTAGAACAAAACCCCGGAGAATCTACCAGATCATTCTTAAATCGTTTCAATATAGCCCTAGCTGAAGTCGAGAACGCAGAGCCAAGGATGGTTTTGACTTATCTAATGCGGGCTATCGATAAATTGAGTGAATTCGGTAAATGGCTAAAAATGAAGGAGCCAAACTCACTTGAGAAATTCTGTAAGAAGGCTGATGAATTTATGCGTTTGGAAAGCTTTCCTGCGACATCAAGAGCAATCGAGGCCGAAATTTTGAATGTGGGTGTTACTTCTGATAAAAGGGAACCTAGAGGACAGAAGAGGAAGAACGATGGTGGAAAAAAGCAGAGAGACTTGAATAAAGCTCGCCGCTTTAAACCTTCAGATTTTACTCTCTTAACTGATACCCTGGAGAACATCTTTCTCGCAACCAAGGATGCTTTTGATTATCCTAAACCACCTGAGTTGAAGGTTGGGAAAAATGCTATGCATAATGGGAGGTTCTGTCAGTTCCACAACCAACCTGGTCATGACACCAATGAATGTCGTCATTTAAGGAATTTGATTGAAGAACTATTGAGACAGAATAAACTTCAGCAATATGTCAAAAGAGACAGGAATGACCCATCCTCATCCACTCAGGGGAGGCCCTCACCCGGCGGGCAGGAATCATGATGGGATGGAAGGATACGCTCATGCTCTAAGAAAAGCCCCGAAGGGAGAGAATGTTCCTATTCTCACACCGGAGATTCGATCCCGAGAAGCTTGGGACAGCAATGATTTGCATCCATGTTTTACTTTAAGGCTTTGTTACAAATTGTAAAAGAATGATGGATTTATCATTCTCATATTAAAAGTCATTGTAAAAACATTGCAAATGAAGTATAGGAACTATAAATCTTGTGTTTTCTATTACTATAAAAGACCTGTTTTATTTCGAAATGCCAAATATCTTGAATATATTGCTAAAATGTCGATTTAATATTGCAGGCAATCAAAGCAAAGCTTACCTAGTCAGCACATCGCAAAGCAAAGCGATTCCTATAAGTCATTGAGCAAATAAATGTCAAGCCAGAAAAGGTTCCAAATTGAATTCCTGCATAAGAAATGTTCCTCACGAACAGTTGATACAACCAAAAGGGCACCTTCCCAACGCGATGGTTTCAGGCCCTCGCTAACCGACAAAGATCATTTGTGCAAACAGACATCTTGTCGGGTAGTTTGGGTCTGCCCTATGGATTCACTTAACAATGAGGAGCATTTCTCTGGAAAAGAGACAAATAACTTGCAAAGAAAAGAACATGGCTATGGAAATGATAACGAGGAATCACTAAGGAGCGGATGGTGAAGAGGCATGGGCAAGCAGACAGAAAACACACAAGCCCTCTTCGGAGGCAAAAGTCCTCCAATGAGGCACGCTTCCCATGTTTGAAGCGCAAGCTAAAGTCCTCCAATGAGGCACACTTCCCAAGTTTGAAGTGCAAACTAAAGTCCTCCAATGAGGCACACTTCCCAAGTTTGAAGTGCAAACTAAAGTCCTCCAATGAGGCACACTTCCCAAGTTTGAAGTGCAAACTCAAGTCCTCCAATGAGGCACACTTCCCAAGTTTGAATGGCAAACTAAAGTCCTCCAATGAGGCACACTTCCCAAGTTTGAAGTGCAAACTAAAGTCCTCCAATGAGGCACGCTTCCCATGTTTGAAGCGCAAACTAAAGTCCTCCAATGAGGCACGCTTCCCATGTTTGAAGCGCAAACTAAAGTCCTCCAATGAGGCACACTTCCCAAGTTTGAAGTGCAAACTAAAGTCCTCCAATGAGGCACGCTTCCCATGTTTGAAGCGCAAACTAAAGTCCTCCAATGAGGCACGCTTCCCATGTTTGAAGCGCTAACTAAAGCCCTCCAATGAGGCACACTTCCCAAGTTTGAAGTGTAAACTAAAGCCCTCCAATGAGGCACGCTTCCCATGTTTGAAGCGCTAACTAAAGCCCTCTAATGAGGCACACTTCCCAAGTTTGAAGTGTAAACTAAAGCCCTCCAATGAGGCACGCTTCCCATGTTTGAAGCTTAAACTAAAGCCCTACTCAAAGGCACAACCCTTCAGAGGATAAAGACCTCTTCGGGGGCACATTTCACTAGAGCTGAAGTGCAATCTCTGTGGAGGCCCACTCCTCCAGAGTTGAAATGTCAAATCAAAGCCCTCCAACGAGGCGCAACAAAAAAAAAAAAAGGGCTTCTCCAATACAAGGCGCACTCTACCAGAGCAAGAATAATATTTCTTCAAAAATGAAAAATTATTCTCCAAAGAAAGAGTGCATGCCTTCTCAAAATGGAAGAGTCATTCTCTAAAGTAAGAGTACAAGTCTTCTAAAAACAGAAGAATTGTTCTCCAAAAATCTCCTCAAAATGGAGAATATTACAATGAGCTGTGGTATGGGGCAATATAATATTGCTACGTTAATAAAAGCAGAACCCAAGCAACATACCACATGCTCACTGCAATATCATGAAAAGAGAATAAAGAAACTTGTATGAAAATGAGGAACAAATACATTCTCAAATACAGACAAAAGTTTCTATAAAATTTGTTATGCACGTGCAGGTTTCAAAAGGCAAAACAAGAAGGATGACCCCACACCGTCAAATGGAGAAAAACATTACACCAATAAGGCTTCCGCAATAGGTTCCATTGATGCAAGTTCCTTTGCGAAAGCTGGGGCATCTGAAGTTTCTGCTTGAAAACCAGGGGCATCGTGAAGCTAAGTCGACCAAAAGGAGTGCAAAAGTCCGAATTAGTGCAAGAATTCGTCTTTCAGCAAAAATTCAACACTCCTCTCCTTAACCGTCACAGCACTTAGTCTTTTAAAAATTGACTTGTGACTGGAATATTCGAAAAAAAGGAAGGAAGTGCTGCAAAAGTAAAGAATGAAATTGGTACCGGACAACTTGGATTTTGAAAATCCCAGAAATGGAAAGATCCAGTTTGCCCCACTACTCTTCTTATCAAAAGGATATTCTATATGAAGAACTGAATATTCAAAAGTAAAGGTGCACGTTTTCTAAAAGCGTATGAAGTGTTGTGCAAAGCTACTAAAATAACAAGTAATTAAAGCAATACTTGAAATAATACTGGTTGGCATATGTCAATTCAGAAAATTCGAGGCTTGTTATTTGAAAGTAAGTGCGGTGTCAATGCAGATAGCAGTTATAACTGTGTAAACTTTGTGTTGATACTTCATTCAAGACAGTTGATTCGCAACACTTCATCAAGACCATACTAATTTGCTTACAGTAAAATACCAGTTCTTCGATCTAATCCATCACTCGATATGAGCAATCGGTGATGAGTATATTCGCCCTATTTTTCTACAAATGTTGCGTTTAACAGGTTGTTAAAATAATCTGTAAAGAGATGCAGCAAGTTCAGGTCAAAGTTCCATTGAATCGCATTGGTCAAGTTTAAAAGGCTTCAGGTCAAAAGCAATGCAAAGTTGCCTAAGTACAAGCTCAGCAGCTCAGTAGAGCACGAGTTAAGAAGAATCGAAGCACACGACCTAGTCCCTAGGCGTATACTTCAAGGGGCAAGTGTTAACTCCACTTTTTCAGCAAGGCCGTGATATCAAAAATTGACCGAGAAGCTAATGATAGTTCGTCTCGAAGGACAGTCAACTCAACCTCCCAACAAAGCAAGTTCTGTTGAATGGCTTTTCAGATAAGATCCCCTACGGAGGGGGGTCCAGGGGGCAGCGCCGCCGGCAGGGTGCGGGGCAGCGCCCCGTCCAAAACAGTATATGACCTAAACCTTCAACAAGTTAACGGGTTAGAGGAAAAAGCGACCTAAGAAGTGCAACGACCTACCGATTTAAGGAAGGAACGACTTAGCGGCTTAAGAGAATAGACCGACTCAACAGCCTCGAGGAGTTACCGACTCAACAACCTTAACTTGTTACCGACTTATCATGAGTCCTCTACGAGTTACGACTTATCATGAGTCATCTACGAGTTATGACTTATCATGAGTCCTCCACGAGTTAAGACTTATCATGAGTCCTCTACGAGTCAAGACTTATCATGAGTCCTCTACGAGTTAACACTTATCATGAGTCCTCTACGAGTTAAGACTTATCATGAGTCCTCTAAGAGTTAAGACTTATCATGAGTCATCTACGAGTTATGACTTATCATGAGTCCTCTACGAGTTAAGACTTATCATGAGTCATCTACGAGTTATGACTTATCATGAGTCCTCTACGAGTTATGACTTATCATGAGTCCTCTACGAGTTAAGACTTATCATGAGTCCTCTACGAGTTAAGACTTATCATGAGTCCTCTAAGAGTTAAGACTTATCATGAGTCATCTACGAGTTATGACTTATCATGAGTCCTCTACGAGTTATGACTTATCATGAGTCATCTACGAGTTACGACTTATCATGAGTCATCTACGAGTTATGACTTATCATGAGTCCTTTACAAGTTAAGACTTATCATGAGTCCTCTACGAGTTATGACTTATCATGAGTCCTCTATGAGTTATGACTTATCATGAGTCATCTACGAGTTATGACTTAACTCCGAAAAATGTCTATAAATACAACCATAGCTCCAACTAGAAGAGGACCTTTTGGCTCATTCTTCTCAAGCGCCGATACTCTGCTGCATTCCAAACCGACTTTACACTCAAAGATTTCAAGACACGTAGAACGCTACCAACAACTTCAAGAAGAAATCTCATACATCCGACATGGATTTGAAGACTTTCATTTACATCGAAGCTTAAGCTACTCGTTCAAAGTGTTTGATAGTTCAAAGTGTATTGTACTTGGAAGAATTGTATCGACTTGTAACGAAATCATCAATAAAGATATTCAAAGTGGATGTAGGCAAACTCTTAAGCCGAACCACTATAAAATTGCTGTTGTTTACTACTTATCTGCAATTTTCTGCTTATACTCTGTTCCCGAACCATCGGGTGGTGCTTTCACGTTAATTCTATACTCACCGGGGTGTTAGCGTTCAAATTTTAGCGTTAACAGTATGTATAAAGATTTATTAAAGGAGGCTAGTGATTGCTTATATACTGAGCCAATGTTGATTTTTCCAAATGAAATAGAATCCCGATTGAATGTTTGTTATTCGATAGTTAAATAACCGACTATTAAAAATGGACCCAAACGTAAATTTGGAAATATCTAGGAGAAACACGTGAGTTACATACCACAGTCATCTCCGATGATGTTGTACTGTGCACAAAAATCTTGTTTCGTTCTTCTAGGACAATGATAAGGAAATCCGTCCACTAAGGGTTAGGAGGTGATCTTCGATCTTTTCTTTGTCTGTTTATTTCCTAGAGAACGGGATTGAGTATGCCGAAAATTATCGAATATTGTTTCGAAGAGACCAAGATCAGATATGTTATCTGAAAACCACGTTGATCCAACGAATGCATTTCAAAGTGAAGACATCGTGAAGAGCACGGAATCGGAGATAGAAATGTGAAGTGCAAGGGCTAATCACTACTAATCCTGTGGGTGATTCCAAAATGGATCTAGTAGGAATAGTGCCTTCTGTTTCGTTCAGATCCAAAATGGACTTGTATTGATGAATGCTATCAGCACGTTGTCATTGGGGGGCAATGCATTCTAAGTGTAAATGTTCTTGAATGGTAATCGTAGCCTCAAGCCTCATCAACCAGGAATGACTGAAAATCAGGGGATATGCAACAAGGCTAAGTGGGTTGCACCCATTAGGGTATGTTGTCACCCTTCTAGACACATCTACATATTTATGGATTAGTTGTGCATGAGATCTCGATAAAAAGGTTTGGAGCAACCAGGGTGATGACATATTCGGTACTATCCAGGTCAGGGGTACACCGGTCTTGTGTTGACAGGGGATCCTGGCGTGGTCCTCGGTACACTTTCTAAACGTGTACCGGGATAGGTAATACCCCAGTGCCTAGTCATTTTATGGAATCCATTCTCCAATAAGTGCCTTTACGGTTTTGATTATAGATCCTAATATGCTGGAATTTAATAATGTAACAATTTCGGCTGTTTTAATAAGTATTTGTACTTAGAGCCTATTATAATATCATAGGATTTTTATACAAAAGTGATTTTGGTTATCATAAGGTAAAAACCCGTCCGTGTTTATGTGCGGCATGGTCTTACGAGATACTTTTGATTTCAAAGATTTCTTATAACTTTAAATCCAATTGGGTAGATTTTATCACGCTAGTTTTTCAGACTGATTCGAGTGTTACTTTATTATAATGCTTGGTTCAAACCGAGTATATTACATATTAGATTGGATGCTTGGAGCTTCAAGTGGCGAATTGGAGGCCCAGAGACGTATTCACATAGATGGTTATTTTCCGATGGATTCATTGTTGTGTTTATCAGTAATTGTGAGGCCAGACTGTTATAACTGTCCAAGCTGAGATATGTTAGTATACTCTGATTGATGCTTGTATATACATATATTACAGTTTTGTTTTTGTGTAAAGATTTATGGAATATTATAGATTATTCGTTTATCTATGAGATTCTATGTTATTTAGTTTTCTTCTTATCTTCTTCCTTCTTTCTTTTCTCTAACAATCGAGTTTTTCGGCATTTGATTTCTCGGCATGTGATATTGTGGATGTATTAGTGTCGATTTTCAAGGGTCGAAAATCGAGTTCGTTATCACCTCTCTATCTTCAATTTCATACTCTTCACGATATCTTCAATTCACAATGCTTAAGTTGGATCAAAGTGGTTTTCAGATAACATATCCGATCTCAGTCTCTACGAAACAACTTTCGATAATTTTTGGTAAACTCAACCCCGGTTCTTTAGGAAAAACAAACAGACAAATGACAACGGAGCTCACCTCCAAACCGTTAGTAGACGGATTTCCTTATCATTCATCCTAGAAGAATGAAACTTGTTTATATGTATAGTATAGCACCTTCGACAGTAACTGTACCATATAATACTCGTGTTTATCCTAGATATTTCTAAAGTTAACTTTTGGGTCCAGTTTTGATAGTCGGTTATTTAACTATCAAATAAAAAAACATCCAATCATGGTTTAATTTCCATATGGGATCCACTAAGTCTTTATTAATTCTCTTTAATTGATAAAATAACTTTATAAAAATATAACCATAAGATTTTTTTTTCAAAACACTATTCCCAAGCCCATTACATTTCCTTTTATACTTGGGAAACGTTTATATATTTACCTCAATGTCATAAGTATATTACCCAAAACATTTTACTTTCATGCCTTTAAACAAAATCTTGTACTTGTCTTATCAGTATAAGTATATTTAAAAACTTTTCAAAGTTTTCTTCTTTCCAAATCCCATATTAAATAACCAAACATTTCTTCGAAATAAAACATTCCGCTTATCCTTTATCAAAAATTCCTTTTTGAAAAGCTCATCTCATATTTCAATTAACTTGTAACTTTCAAAATAATGTTATAACCCACTTTTATAAACCCTTAAGTTAATTTATAAACCAGTTTCCAAATCTCTAAAATGATTTATAAACTTTTTTCCTATTTTTAAAACTCTTTATATAAACCTTTCTATACTACTTTATAAATATCGTTTACAAAATATCTTTTGTAAAACACCTTAATAACCCTTTCCGATAGTAAAACCCCTTTCTATACACAAGTTATCATTTATAAATATCTTTACAAGAATTATATAACTTGAAAAACCATTTATAAACCCTTAATCTCAACTTGATTAAAGAATTTAAGTAAATTCAAAACCATACTTTATAAATTCCAAATGAGACTTAATAGTCCCATTGATACTAATTTAAGTTACCATTTAATTTCAATTTGATTCCCAAATCACATAATAATTATTTACATAAGCTACCATATATGTAAATACAATTCATATCCAATCAGGGAATAACACGTCAATATAACTAATCGGCATATACAAGTCCGAATAACATACCAACAGGATGGTGATTTATCTTGCTAAATAGATGTACAGACAATTCAATCAATTTATAGCAGAACGGGGATTTTTTCTGCTTAACACATATCCACACAATCATAGCAACAATTAACATATATCAGAACAGAGATTTGTTTTGCTAACATATGTCCAAACAACCAAACAAACAATGAATCAATTTATAGCAGAACGGGAATTTATTCCGCTAACACATATCCAAACAACCCAACGATCTATATTATAACTTATTCACGGTTATATGGTTTTTTAATGGTATCAACACTTGGATCACTTATATTCAAACCATCTTTGAAAACGAAGCACCTTTAAACAATTTTACTTTTGAAAACCAAAATATTTAAAACTTTTCAAACCCTTTTAAAAATAATTAATTATATGTTAAACCTTATTAAATCATATTAATTTTAATTGTGTCTTAACTTGATTAAATTAAATAGTTAACAGTAATTAACTATTAATTAAATCTAAATTAATCCTTTATTAATTACTAAATAACCAATTAAACCTTTATTAATAATTAAATATTAATTAATCTCAATTAATTAAGTAATTAATTAATCCGTAATTAAACTTAAATAATAAATTAAACCTTTAATAAATAGTTTATTATAAATTAAACCTTAATTAATTTATAATTTAAAAATAATTAAACGCTTGATTAATAATTAATTAATAATCAATCCTATATTTCAATAACAGTTAATTAAAAATAAATCATATAATTAACTCATGATTATTTAACTTAATTAATAATTAATTAAAATAAACCTTAACTTTAAAAGATAATTAATTGACAACCAACATTTAATTAATAAAAGTTAATAACCCTTGTTTAATCCTTAATTGATTATTAATTGTCAAAACATAATTAAATCAAAATTTTATTATTAAATTCTTAGTTTACCTTTTAAAATATCATTATTTAGATTATAAACCATTTACAAAACAATATGAATTATAAAAACCAAACTTTGTGAAAATCGAATTTAAACGAACTACATCCATAGCGACCATCGCTATGGATGCCCGTAATTTCCAAATTGTTGCTCACTAACTCTTCCATTTTTTAATTTTACTTACTTACTTACTTTCCTTATCACTCCCAATTCCAAGCCAAAGATCATAATTTTATAACCAAAACACAACTCAAATCATCAATTTAAGGTTTTAATGCTAAATCACAAACTCGCACACATATACACATCTAAACCATGCTATGATCCACATAATAACATCACAAATATAACCATATATATAAATGGAATTTCTTTCCCAAAAAGTTAAGGAATTTACTCGCCGAAGGCTATCTAAACTTTCGTTGACTTGAGTATGACCTAGCACTTTCATTCCTAAGCAAAAAATGGAGTCTTGAATTCTAAATGTACTAGGTAGGCTAGGCCATGGATGAACAAGAAAGTGAGACATGTTTTGGTAATGTAGAATGACTTCGGATAAACATCGATTTCTCAATAATAAATCCGAAAATAGGTTATTTTGCAACTGAATTTTGGCCTACCTTCTCATGGAAAAATCACTCAAAGAGAAAGTTATTGGAATTTATTTTCTCTATCATTTCAAGAAAAAACGCTCATTTTCATTTTATTTTGAAGAAGTTATGATAAAAATAAGAAGGGTAATTTTCGGACTTGAAATTTTTGGTGAAAAATTGCTTTGCAAAGATTGTGTATTTTGGCATAGCTATGATAGAAATTGAAAAGGTTGTCAATAATAATATTGTAGCCATTAAAATTTCACACTTTCAAAAAAAGGAAAAACTTCATTTGAGTTGGAAATAATGAAGAAAAGGTAGAGGAAGGAGGATGAAAAATGGAGAAACATATGGCTATTTATAGAAAAATTTCCTATGTCATCATTATATTTAGTCAAATCACATATCTTTTATAATATATATATATATATATAATTATATTTAATCACACCACTCTTATATATAATTATGTTAGTCACATCGCTTTCTTTTATGTATATATAATTATTATGTTTAGTCACATCACTTTCTTTATATATATAAGTTTAATTATTAATTAACTAAGATGTGACAAGAGATAATTATGGTTAATGATTACAAATCTAAGCTGTGACAATACTTAATATATATACACACACACATTTATATAAAATGTTTATAATTTTTAAAACTATGTCTTGTCATGTCACTTACTAATTAAAATTAATATAAGATAATTTATTTTTAAGTATATTATTATCCAGTTAATCAACTCTTATATATATGTATCAAAGACAAACAACGTTCCCGACAACTTTCCAGTGTCGAAATCGAAATTTCGAAAAACATTCTTCGGTTACATCTTCTGTTTTTCTACGAACTATTTAATTTGGTAAACAAATTTTTAAAACAATTCCACCATCATTATTAGTTAATTAAAATGAGTTTATTTTGATTATAAAACCTATATATTGAATATTTACAATTGATTAAATATTCACTAATCAAAGAAGTGAAATTCCGGGTCGTTACTTAAAGTGTTTGAATAATTTATTAGAAGATGAACCATAAAACATCACATGAATCATATGAGATCCAAATATACAAGGAACATAAACAAATTAAATTGGATTTATATATGGATGTTGCCAAAAGTCACACCTGAATAAAGTTAACTCCTCGAATCTGCAAGATCTGCACTTAATCCTTGCAAGAGATTGAGGAACCACTTATGTTTCATTGTTTTTATGTTTGCATTTGACTTGAAGTTGAAATTTTTTGTAAATATTTATTTTGCTTTCTATCATGGAAGGTTAGGAGGAGAGAAGAGAAAGTCGAATGAAATAGAATAAATATCTATAGAAAATGATTTAATGGATTTGTTTTAATTAAATGCATGAAACCTTTCCCTTTCTTTAGTTAAAACATTCCGCAATCAATTCCTTTAATTATCTCTGTCTACACTCCTTCCTTTTAATATGGTATGACTAAAATCACATGCCCTCAAATAACATAAAATTTCCATAAACTCCTTCATGCAGTTATCTTTTATTTAAACCCATTTAAAACTACGTCGATATTGTATATCGATGCTAGCAAATTTAACTTTTGTAAATGCATTCAATTACAAACAACTCCCAAACATTAATTACATTAAACAATAATTAATATTTCTTAAATATTAATTAATTTATAACATTTTACAAATCAATTAAATCATGTGGTTTTTGAAGAGTGTATCATTACGACTATGCGACTCAAATATGTAAATTTAGTCAATGATTAATATCAAACAATTCGAATATTAACGTTTACACAACACCTTAGCCAGCGATGTGAAATTTTGACTGAATTTATCACTAACACCTATTTTGATAAAAATCCAATTTTAATTATTATAAGTGGTGCCTGGTAGTGAACAGTTACATCAATTCTCTTCGTCGAAACTATATCACATTAGGACTTATGAAATTCGGTTTTGGTTAAAATTACAACATCGTTCTTATTCAACATTTACAATGTAAGTAAAAAATCCTTGGTTCAATAATAATAATTATTATTAACCAATTTTTCTGGCTAGAGACTTTTATTTTGAGTTGACTATAATAGACCGTGATACTAACCCCATATGACCGAGGAGATTAATTCTTAACCCAAACCCAACTATAGTCGTTCGATGGATGCCATGCCATGATTTAACTAGTTAAAGTAGAGTGTCCGAATTGAAGTTCCATGGTATTCTCAAGTCGAGGAAACTGTGTAATGTCATCATTTCAAGATTCTTTGTTTGACCTTAGTTATATTAACTAAGAGAAAATTCTCCAGTGAGTCATTCTATAGCTATCCAATAACTATAAGCACGTAAACCCGTAGAACCCCCAATAGTCATGAACAATACACTGCCCAATGTTTAGAAAGTGTATGTACTCTAGTCTCAATGGATGTATCGGTATCCAGTCTTGATGCATCTTGACTAGAAATATTTAAACAGTATATTTATTTTATTATGATAAATCACTCATGATTACAGCACATTGTAACTACTATCAAAAAATATACCATTTACGGATTTTCTATATTAAATATACTTTTAATAAGAAATTAATATAAAACATTATTTTAAGTATATAATAGAAATAAAACACTTTTTTTTATCGAGATTAACTATCGAGTTAGATATGTGTAACAAATTACATAATTACCCCTACGACATACCCCTAACTCTATCACTTCTATATATGGTTGGCCTCAATGTTCTAGACTTGGTCAAAATTTTCTTTTGACTCCTCTTGAATCACTTATATAATTATTTTATGTAAATTCCATTTTTGTTCAAATTGGCATATAACTTTTATACATCATTTTGATCGATTTAAGTTTTAATAAATAATTAAAATTACCATACGATATACATACAACATTTATGTTAATTTTATTAACTTATAACATTTATAAATTAATTTTTACATTAGTCAATTCAGAAATAACTAACAATTTTGTTGTGGTGACTCTTTATGTGAACTCGATCCTCGGCTCATATTTACACAATTTAAATGCTAAAGCATGTGTTGACTTTATTGAAGTGTAATGTCATCCACAAGTTCAATGCTTATAAATAATTTAGGAAAAATCTAGTTTCGATATTTAAAGCTCACCTAATAATGACATTTTGTATATGTATTATTTTCGTCATCATTATCACTTAGATATCTAGAGTTTAGTTTAAGGTCAAAACTCTATTAACATCTGTATTTAATTACGTATACAACTTTGAAGTCCTTGGTTCAACCTAATAAAATTATTGATTTAATCTAGGTAGAGATTTCGAATTTTAAATCAAATACCAATTATATTGATACAACCTTTTACAATGAAAGAAAGAATCGTCTCTTAGGTAGTGTCTCACTTCAACTAGTTCAGCATATACTTAATTATGGTCATAACAAAGTCACCATGCCAACTATTTAACCATAATAAAAGTATAGCCTAGCTACTTAAGATCGATGGTACCATCAAATGAGAAGACAATTGTGCATCATTACCATGACATCTTTTATTCTGACTTAGTAATATCAAGATATAGTATACTCTCGTTGAGTCATTTTGTGACTGTTCCGAACAACCACAAGTACTTAACTTCTTGGTGTCCCCAATGCTTATGAGTAAATCACCGTCCATTGTATAGTGAGTGTTATATACACTAGTCTCCATCTATGTATCGATATCATTTTCTTAGTACACCTTGATTATGAACATCTAAAGAGTTAATGTTTTTGTACACGATTTAATACTCATGGTTATGAACATATTCGTAACTACAATCGATAAAACACTTCTCCTAAGAAATTTATACTTATATATGTTTGATGTAATTAATTCATTTATTTAGAAGGAGATACTTTATTAACAAAAGGAGAGAATATTGTTGGATACAAGAGATAGTAACACCCAAAACAAGTATGAAAATACCTCACTCTACTACAAAAATATATTTCTCATAAAGGTGTTAACCTACCCATTACATGACCTAATTAGAACGACACATTTAGAAAACTACTTTACTTTATTAATTTACATTGCACTTCATTAAAACTCTAGATCTAGTTACTGTTGCCATGCGATTGAGTGGAAACTCCTCCTCCTCCTATCGATTGATGTTGTTCTCCACTTCATATTGCTTTTGAATTTCAAAATTAACTTGGATCTACTTGATTGATAGCCATGCTACTACACAACTCGTCGTCGATCGCGGTGATAATTAAAGCAAGCTGGGGAGAGCCCTCCATCCGATCTCTTATTTTGGACAGTAAAATGTTTATGTCCATCAAGATTAGATTGTATTTGACCTACTCTAGTAAGCTCTTCGACTTGAAGATTCTTAGGTTATGTTCTTGCCATAGATGCCATACTGCTGGGGCAATGGAGATATCTCTTACATCATTTTGTATGTTTCATTATTAATTTAGTTGGCACAATTCTCGATTATTGATAGTGTATCATTATTGCTTGGGTTTATAAGTTTTAGTTGAAGTTTAGAATTCAACTTGACCCATATATTTCTCAAATATTCATCATTAAAGAACAAGTGCTTACTTGACTCTTCCTTATTATCACACAGCTACATATCACATTTCCTAGATTCGCCCATTGTCATGGACGATCCTTTTTTGGTAATCTATTTAGTAAAGAAAAATATGTACTTATGGAAATTTTTGGCGTACAACTCCGATTCCACACCTTGTCACACCACTGAAGTTGTTCCCTCCTAATTCTAGTTGCTTCCCATGCCAATTTGAGTGGAAATTTGCCTTTTTTTGCTTTCCTTCCCATTCATCGTAGTTGTTTTCTCCATGTATATTAATCTGCTAAATTGAATTACAATTATGCCAAGAAAAATTAACATTTGTGAAGTCGCATTCATTCTGGAAAACAATGATATTCACCGTGTAGTTTGGGGTGTGAAACAGCGCCACTTATGACCAATCAAGTGTGTTTACCAATGATTTCCCATTTATCCAAGGGTCGAGCAATAAACTTGTGTCTCTGCCATTTGCAATTTTGTTATACATTAGCTTAGAGCGTAGTTCTCTATTTCTTAACATTAATTTTCACATGAATGATGCATTATTGTCTAACTTGGCTATCCAAATTTTTTTGTTCATGAAGTATCTATCTTGAATCCATTTTGCCCATAGTAACTTTTGTTTAATGTAGCTCCAGACCAATTTTACAACATATGATTGTTGGAGTTCCTCCAAATTTCTCAAACCTAAGCCACCTCTTGTTTTTAGTTTTCAAACCGATGCTCAGTTTATTTGTGGTGTTTTTCATTCCATAAAAAGTTGGAGCATTGTTGTAATAACCCAGGTATTGGAGATTACTGATGATACTAAATTATAATGATAGTTATAATTTAATATGGTGAATAGAATGCAATGGAGAAATAAATTTGGTTTAAATTGTTTATTTTAAATAAACAATACGTTTGGAGTTAAATATTGGGCTAGAATTTATTATTTAGAGATTTGGTTAATAAAATGGAAAATATGGGAATATAAGTAAATTTGAGTTAATAAGTTTACCAAGTGATGTATTTCAACATTTAATTATTGAAATAAATCCAAATTGATGGAAATAAATTTTTAAAAACTTTATTTTGAGAAATTGGAGTGAAATTAATCATCTATTGTAGTTTAACTAAGTCAATGTGATTATACTGGTAATTATTGTCAATATTAGCCTTTTATAGTATATAAAAGGTAAATTATGAAGAAATATGTATTTTATTAAAATAAAAGATGAAATACTAGTTGAAAATAATATATTAATGATTCAATAAGGTTAGAATGATTTAATGTAACTTATTTGATAAGAAAATAATTTTTATTAAGCTTGTTGTGTTAAAAATGGTATATTTACACTAATATTGTGTAAATTGTAAAATATTGTACAAATTAAGTTTATTTTGTTCTAATAGCAAGTTCATTTTCATAATAAATAGTTGTGTACATTCTATTTAACTTAAAAATGTTGAAAATGTAAATATAGTGTTAAAATAAGAGAAAACATGTACATAATTTCATATTTCTCTAAGTAATCATGCTCTTTGGCTTATTTGGGTAAGAATGGATCCATTATCCTGTCCTAGAAGCTTCTAGTTTGTCAGAAAGTGTCTATACGTAGCTTTCTTTTCTCATCTTCCTTCTCCATCTCAAACAAGAGTTTACAAAAAAAGATAAAAAGGCATGGCTTCCTCCAATTAAAACCAATATTCACCAAATCT
The DNA here is from genome assembly GCA_030765085.1 of Allium cepa. Lineage (NCBI taxonomy): Eukaryota > Viridiplantae > Streptophyta > Magnoliopsida > Asparagales > Amaryllidaceae > Allium > Allium cepa. Next base: position 657,479,495 of record CM060938.1, on the reverse strand, counting down.
GTTGCAAATTGAAGAAGATAATCAATAAAACAAGAATCTACAAGGTAATCTCTACCGATACTATGTAAATTTTATCAAAAAGCTTTGAACTTATGATATGAATGGTCCGTAACTAATTATTTGTTATTGCATGTTCTTGTTTCAGCATTATAGGTGCTGAAGTTTGCTTGGTTGAAATTATGTTGTACGCTGCCGTCCTGAGTGCAAAATGACAACAATAATAATCATCGACCTTAGAATTGCATTACCTCGTTTTCACTCTCATTCTCATTCGGTTTTGATGTTGTTTTTAAGATATTTCGAGAGCTATGATGCCTATCAGTAGGCTAGCTATATTGGGAGAATTTGAAATTCAAATTTAAATGGAATTTGAATTGATTTTTGGATAAATTCGAATTGAATTCAAGTTATCAGTTTTGAGATATCCTTCTTAGTTTTTATATTTTTCGAGAACGGTTTTCACTAAACCATTTTTGAAATTCATGGACATTTCAAATTATTATTGTATAGTATTTTAAAATTATTTTTCTACATAAAAATATATTTATTTCCTATAATAAAGAAATTCAAATATTAGTTTTAATAATCATTTTTGGAAAATCGTTTTAAATTCTTGTTTTCCTCTAATAAAATTACTTATTTTTATGAATTTTGGATGTATGAGAAAGATAATTAAATGGTAAAATAAAACATGTGGTATGTGACACATGGATTTGCTTTATCGCTTAATATCGGACTTATACGATCGAAACCCTTTCGATGAACTGTTTGAGATGATTTAAGATGTTATTAAATTTTTGGGTAGATTATATGGATCGAGAACTCCAATTTACGAGTTTATTCGATGAAGGACCATTTTTAGATGTATTTCTTAATCGCCGATGAAATGAGGCAAATTAAAAGCTAGAAATTCCTATTTGGAATTATGGTTATAAATAACCATCCAAATGTAATTTTTACTTGTCGATGAGATGAGGTAAGCTTCTTTATGATGATTTTACGGTGTTGAGATGTATTATGATGGCTTTTACTTATCGATGAGATGAACAAGTTGCGATGCCACTAGTACTCATTAATGAGATGAGATGAGTAGTGTATTGTATTTACTCACCGATGAGATGCGGCAGAGTATATTTTCATGATGTTTTACTAGTGTGGCACCAACTAACAGCTAGTAAACCGTTAGGTGCGAACGTATGATAGGGGACGTATGTTAACACCTATTGGGTTCCTATCCGAGAAGTTGAGACACATTCACAATGTTTACTAGTACTATAGACCATGAGTACTCAATTGGAGTCATCACAATGTAGTTGCAACTCCGATCATCACGATGTTATTAACTCGTGTATTTATGACTGGGAGTCATTATGATATTATATACTATAATCATTACGATGTTCACGATATTATGATGTTACTTGACTCCAGTCATCACGATGTTTATGGTACCAAATATTAGTACTAGTCACGATGTAAGCACATGCGGTTTTGTAACGACCCGTTAAATTCAATGATATTAAATGAATCAATTTGATATGTTTTCTAATCTAATTTAAATTGAAACAGAAGTCTTAGGATTTTTAATGGAGTAAATGTAGGGGTTAGCTAGTAACTGTAATTAAAAGTAAATAATTTAAAATGTTTATATGACATAGATTGAAATAACGAAAATTTGTGTTTGTGGTTATAAGTCATAATTAGTTGATTAAAATGGTATTAATGAAATAATAACTGAATTTAATTGCAATATATAAACATCAGAAAAATTTAATTGGTGGATTAAATTTGTTAAAATTCATAAGTTTTGTAATTTAGTTCAGTAGAACTTTAAATTATAAATGAAGATTGAAATAAACGATAAATTTAATTATGTCAATGGTGACTCAAGACCTAGGTTATAGGAATTGGAACATAATCCAATTTGAATTAAGTAGAAGAAGGATTTGGTTAATATGTAAGTTATTGTTCAAGGTATTGAATAAAAACTTGGAATCCAATCATAATTTAATGATAATAACGTTAGTATTAGAGAATAAATATATTTCAATGCAGTACCCGAATGAACGGAATAAAATGAATATATATTGAATGGAAATGAAATGTAAATTGGCACATTTGGTTGAAAGTTAATTTTAAGGAACATATAAATGTTGAATTTGTGAATATTAATATAAATATTAACTTGAATGGGATTCATTAATACAAAGATGTAATAAGTGTAGATAGTAAAAATTTAATGGCTGTAGTGGATAAAAAAAAATCTAGTAGTAACATAAAATTTATTTATATGGAAAAAGAGTATAGATTTGAACAAATTTATGAAAATTTGATAAGAACAGTGGTTGTAATCAGTTTGGTTATTTAATGTTTGAAGATAGAGATTTGTAAATCCGTTAATGAATTTATAATGGGAAGGAATGGTAAGAATGTAAAAATTATAAGCATTTGATTCAATTAAGGGAATTAAAGTATAATAAATGGTCATTTAATAAATTCAACGTTCTGTGAGAAATCATAATAGTTGTGTAAAATGTGTACAAACTCCGATTTGGAAATTTATTGGATTTATAACGGTTTTGGTATTACATTTATGAGTTTAAAAGTTATTCCATTTTGTAAAGTAATAAAAGCTTATTTAGGTGACTAGAATTTAGCGTAACGACTATTGTGTGTTACCTATTCTTGTTGCTTGTTAATTTAAATTTTGGGAATCAAATTCAATTTATCCGCCAATTTACCGCAGTTAAAGTGAAATGAATTGGTGAATGAGTAATGTTAAATACAAATAATATGTAACCAAGAAAAATCCCATTCATAATAATTTATGTAGAATAAAGTAAAGAAACCAGGAAATGAAAATGTGAAAATGTGGATGCAATGAGATCTTAAATAATAATAACTTTGTTAGGTAAGTGATAACGGATTTTTTTTGTATAACCAAATAAAGATCCAACTTTATTTGGAAATTAATTGCAATCAATTGAATTTATTGCAATTAAATGGATTTAATATTTAATAGTTATGTAATTATTATTTGGAAGAAATTGGAGTTATTTGTAATAAGTATGAACCTAATGTTAATTTTTCTTATAGGATTGACAATCGATATGGAATGAAAAGAAGAAAATTTGGGTCAGTAAAATTTGTAATTTATGCATAATAAAATGGATTCTAACGTTAAATACTACGTTATTGAGATTTAAATTAGACTCAAAGAATAATGATGTGAATCAGGAACTAATGTTTATGGCATCTTTATTTTAAGTGAAAGTTGAGAATATAAAGATTAAAAATCTAAAGTATGGGTTTTGAGAATATAATTTATAAAATTCTTAAATATAAGAAAGTGTAGAAATTAACATTGCAATTAATATACTGTCAACTTTTAATTCACAGCTAAGCCTGTTAAATCTTTTCAATTGATTACGAATCATATAAGTAATAAAATTTGGACAATTTTAGAATATAATATAAAATTTGGATTTTTGTAATTTATTTTGATTTATTTAATGAATATAAAAATAGCCTTTTTTTGTCACGGACTCGGATTTCGATGAAACCAGTTTCATCGGATCTGTATCGGTGAATTATTATAGGGTTTCAAGTTTCGTATCGATCGGACTTGTCGTTTGATCGTACGGGCGTGAAACGCCTTGAAATCAAATTTAATTAAAATCAATTTGAATCAATTTGGAAATTTTGTTTTCAGCATAACTTCTTCATACGATCAAATTTGGACGTGAACTTTTTCCATCGCGTTCAGAATATTTTAAATTACCTATTTGGATATATAGATTTAATAAATTCGGTTCCGGAGGCATAGTGGGCTTTTTGGGCCATAGTTTGTTCCGCACGTTCATTCTACGGTCTATCTACTCTATCTCTAACCCCTCTATATAAACCTAGCTACAAGCCCTAGCCTCCACCTAATTTCTTTTCATCTGAGCGTATACTTTCTTCAAGCTCCTCTTCTTCTTCAATGGGTGCTAACCCTAGATTCAGTCAGTTCAAAAAAAAAATTCAAATTTTAAAAAAAAAAAAAAAAACAATTTCAGATCTGCAGCAGCTTCTGGTCGCGCTTCGGGTTTCAGGGGAGAAAACCCTAGAGCAACTTCGGGTCAGGAAGAAAATGACTCGGGTCGCTCCGGGTCGTTTTGGCGAAAACTCCAAGCAGGCACCGGGGAATTGAGGCGGCGCACCGAAGTCGACCCAGGACCAGAATTTTCCATTTTTCAAATTTTCATAACTTTTGCATACGAGCTCGGATTCACGCGCGGTTTGTTTTGCTGGGATCGTATCGGAATTTCTGACGTTTTGACGCTGGTTTGGATGGATTTGGAGACCGTCAAAATTTTGAGTTTAAATTGAATTTAAATTCGATTTAAATTCCAAAGGTGAGTGTTTTAACCCACTCACAACTACTAGAAGCTTTTATGTTTGTTAAATTAATTTTAGAAATGAATAGAAATTTATTTATGGGTATTTGGCATGTTTATTTTATTCATATCTGTTGAATTGCATTTATTAAATTTAACTGTTAATTTAATTAATTTATTGCGTATAAATTTACAATTAAAATTTATTTGTTTGTATATGAACTGTTAGTTAACAGTTATATAATTTATTACTGAATATAGACTGTAGATTAATAGCTGTTAAATTTAATCTGAATAAAATTGCCAGTTATTACCTGTTATATATTATGAAATATAAATTGTTATTGATTGATATTGCTTGATGATTGTGATTGGATGATGGGTGATGTTGATGGATGTTTTATTGTATATCATTAAATTGCAAATTATCATGCATATTTCCTTTCATTCGGGATTGTGGTTTGAAATGATATATAACCGCAAAATTTTATATCTTTTAAATTGCGGGTTGAAATGATAAATATCCGTATCACTTGACCATAGGATAGAAAATTTTATACAGGCACCGCGGTCTATATATAACTATTTAAATGTGATTTCTATGGTTTGGATGGAATACGGTATATAATAATCTTAAATTTTATATTGTATAAATATTATTCTTCCATATATATACATATGAAGTTGAAAATTTTGAAATTAAAAGGTGTATAAAAATCTTTATTTAAAAATGGAAAAAAATTAAGAAAATGGAGTTTAATAATTTATATCATATGTTTAAATGTTAAGTTTGGAAATTTTAAGATATGATATTTATAATTGGATTTTTCCCAAAATAAATTGAAATGAATATTCTAGTATAATTTGAATTGGGAAAATATATATATATATTATTACTAGAAATTGAAGTCTTATTATTTATGGATTTTATGTGAATATTCAAGACTAATTAATAGAACAATTGATCTGTTGAAAGAATAAAATCCAATTTTAGTTTGAAATATTGTTACTCAAAATGGATATACGTATATATAAATAAATTGAAGTGGTTTTGGAACTTGAGAGAGATAATATAAATCTTGGTTTAGACTTTAATAAAGAAATGTATTTGTAAAGCCATGAGAACTATTTTCTTTACAAAGTAACATTTAAGTTAAACCATTTAATTCATATACCGTTGAATGTCCAAACCATTCAAGTTTTTTTTATAGAAGTTATGGTTTTAAATTATGATTTTCAAAATACTATGCTTTGAAAATATTTGATTTTCAGACGATATGAAGTTAAAGCATTTTGATTTCGGAAAAGAATTATATTTGGGATAAGTGATAAAATATGGTTTTGGGTTTTGAAATGATATCGTATTCATGGTTATGAAATGGAATGTTTATTCTGATTTTTAAAGTATAACCTATTTTTAAATGACCGCGGTGTTATAGTAACGACGGTTGGCAAAGAGACCGGGATCGGATATCTGACATACTCTCTGTCGATACCGAAAACCACTTTGACTGACCGTGTACGCGGTGGAGATTCCAGAATGAAGTAGGTGGTGGCGACGTTTCCTATAAGGTAAATACGTGGACCCGACTCCCGTGAGTTGGCATAAGGTGGCTAAAACAGGAGCGATTCTCAGGCCAATGAGGTCATTCCTCTGATCGGACCCTCCTCTTCGATCTTATACTTTGATTTTGGATTGATTCAGTGGCCACTTCTATATTTTGATTTTGGGGAGTTAGTCCGAGGTGGGCGGTAACTGCGGCTACGCGTTTCCACCAGCCTGGATAGCAATTGGTATATCTACCCTGGCATTGCCTAGTTGTGTCGTGTCACCTACCATACCGAGCCTTTACTACGAGTTTCTATTTGTGTCGTACCTATGGAGTATCCTCTGGTAGCTTCCCGATCAGGAGGTATTACGGTACTGTATAGACTATTGGCATTATTTGTGTTAAGGGCTATATGGGTAACCCCTTAACGCTATTAAAAAGTAAGTTTATTTTATAAATAGACACTATTATAATAGCGCAATATACTACATAGTAAATAGTTTAACGGATCCTTAGGAGATGTAAATCCCGAACATCTCTTGAGTTACTGTACTCATATTTATTTCTGTTAATTTAACTCACATAAGATCTTTTAGTCTGACTCGAGTGTTTTTGTCTTTTCAAATTCGCTCGGGTCAGTCCGAGCGTTTCAGGATCGAAGACTTTAGCTTTGGAGGACGAAGACGAAGAATTCGTATTATTATTATTTATAGTATTGCACCACACTCATACTGTTCCGCTGCATTGATTGTATTGGTATGTGTAACTCTGATATTTATTGTATAAAGCAAATCAAGTGTTTGTAAACTGTTTTGAACTGTATATTTATTATTATATTTTATCCTTCCGCTGTGAGATTCTGTTTTGTTTTTATTACTTCTCTGTTTTTCTTATTTACCCCATAACAATCCGCCCTTCCGTATGGTTTGAACTGGCACGTGTGTCGGTTTAAAGTGTGCGAAAAGGCGGGATGTTACAGGTTTTCCATGAAGTTTTAGGTGTTTTGATTTCACCTTTTTATGAGGATGCTATTATAGCCTTGAGTAAGATGAAGGCTTACATATATTGATGGTTTTATGGTGAGTTCTATTATGACGTTTTGAACCCTTATTGGTTCTATTACGATGGATTTGTGAGGTTTTAGACTTTTTTATGATGATTATTTATATGGTTCAAATCCTTGCCTATTTCACTTAAATAACTACAGAAGATGAACCATAGTTAGATAACCAATTGAATTCCCCTTTGAAATCATGATGAATCCATAGATGTATCACCTTAGAGATGATTTGATGATACTTTTATCGTTCCGTTGTCAACAACGGAATGGTTTTCCCTTTCCTCCTATTACTGTTATCTTAACCAATGATATGTTCTAACCTATCTGACCCATGTATTTATTACTCGGGTCAGACCGAGTTACAGGTTAGGTATGGATTTAGCTCACTCCTTCTTGGATCCATTAGCTTGCTTTTGTTTGGACCACTTCTTTCGAACTTGGACGGTGTACCTATTATTTTGTGGGATGGTTGTATATGTATATTTTGTAGTTCATGCTACTTATGTATGTTGTATTATGTATGATGTATGGAGATGTATGTATACTATGATCTGGGTTTGATGTTCTATAACTGTTTATATATATATATATATATATATATATATATATATATATATATATATATTTGTATATTGCATTTATTCTGAAACGCTCCTAAACCATCATGGTATCGTATTAGTTAAGGACTAGATGTGTCGACCATATATGAGGTAATGGAAAAAAAGTATATGACATATTTAGCTCTTAGCTAATGCGTTATCATGAGGGTCACCCTTAACCAGCCCTATTCTCTACATTAGTAGACAGGATTACTTAGTAATTCTCTTTACTAATGTGGATCTCGGGGTGGGACATCACAATTGCCGCTTAGTTTTGTGTAAATTGATTTTCAGAATTTGACAAATTTGCATCAAAAACTGGATGATACGATAGAGTATAGTCTTAGTAAGCTCCAACCTACCATTAATATTTAAAAACTCGCTACTCCACCAGTCAAGTCTATCATTAATTATATCTAGTAATGCCCCTAAAATTTGTTGTTTTTAGCTTATTGGATGGTAGGGGAATTCCAAGATATCTAATGGGTAAGATTCCACAAATACTGAGTGATTTTCTCCTTAATTGCTACACCTTTCTCAAAAAATATTCTTGTTTTGGAGGTGTTAATAGTTAGGCCTGCAAATCTTTCCATATCATTTAGCACTTTTTAAAAGAAATTGTGCTTTTTATTGTTGATTTTGAAAACATAATAAATCTTCATTGTAGATCAAGTGTATTAGCACTTAGTCTACGTTATATGATGAGCTTAAATTACCTTGGATATGTTCACCTTCAAACCTTACGGATATATATTCCATCGCAATTGTAAATATGTACAGGAAAAGAGGATCATCTTGTCTGATTTCTCGATTGCTCCGAATAAAACCATGGAGACTGCCAATGATGACGATAGAGAATGTGGGTGTGAGATACACCATTAAACGAGGGATGTGAATTGGGAAGGAAAGCCCATTTTGTCATGACCTGTAATATGAATTTTCTGTTTATTTTGTCATATGCTTTTTGAAGTTCAATTTTCATACACATACTTTTATGCAGTTTCATGATAAGACTTCTTTCCATTTCGTAAGCCAGCAATGTAATCTCTGTGATATTTCTACCTAGAATAAAAGCATTTTGGTTAAGATATATAAGATCATTTATTAGGTCTTTCATCCTATTGCACATTAAATTTGTTAATATTTTGTACAACACATTGCAAAAGTATATAGGCTTGTAGTCATTTATGTTGTTGAAGCTTTGAGACTTTGGAACTAAAGTAATGAAAGTATTGTTCAATTCTTTTGCAAACTTCCCCTTTTCAAATATATAATTCATGGCAGTAAGCAATTCCTCCTTTATTTGCTCCGACACAACATCATACTATCCATTCTACCACACTCCATTATGGAAATTTTAGCACGTTTTGAGCCGTGGCAATTTTGCCATGGTTTTTAGCCATTGCAAAATAAATTACAATGGTTAAGGACCGTGGCAATTTTTCAAAGGCTTCATACAGTTGCAAAGGCCATCTAATTTTTTTAACCCCCTTGCGTATATTGTACAACTCAAGTACGCTACATCTAAAGCTGTCAATGGATACTTTCAGATACGGATAGTGCCATATCCATATCCGTATCCGAAATCAGTTTCGAATATCGGATATTCGTATCCGCTTAATTTTCAGATATCAGATATCCATATCCTTTTAATTTTTGGATACAGGCAGATATCGGATATTTATTTGCTCCGCCCATAATCAATAAATTTATAAGTATACATGAAAAGGTTTGGATCAACATAAAACATTTTTTGTACTAATGTTCATAAAAAAACCAAGGAATAGAAAAATATGATGATAAAACATTGTTTTATACCAATATCCGTATGTGTATCCAAAAATATTCGAAAATTAAACATTAAAGCTATCTGTTTTCACTAAAATAAGCAAAAAACCATATCGCAGTAACATCAAATGGTTAGGAAATAACTGGAAAATCATATATTAATTAAATATAATTTTAATTAAATATAAATATATATACATATACATCAGTTAATCGGACGGATATTTTTGGATAAAGATACCACAATAACCATAGCCGTATCCGAAAAGCTTTTCAGATACTGGAGATCCATATCCACTTTTCGAATAACGGATATTTTTCATATTTTCGGATATGGATGGATATCGAACCTTTTGGGTACCCATTGACAGCCCTAGCTACACCCCTTCTCAAAACAAAGCCCTCGTTCCATAAATTTATTTGCCTATGCCTTGACTTATTGTGTCCCTCCGCCATGAAGATTGAATCGCTCTTCCCTGCAGCGTGAATTGCTCTGCCCTAACCTTTCTCTACTTATCAAATCGCGTGCTCTCAATTTTTCTTGTCAACCTTCATAGTATTTTTTTAGCAAGATTAGTGATAGATTATATCTCGATCTATACAATCTTTGAAGCGAGGTTATCATCTATATGGACGTTAGCGATAGATCATCTCGGCGAGGTTATTATTTATATGGATATTAGTGATAGATTGTATCTCTGTTAGCGTCAAAATTGGTCACTAACACCCAAACCTAAGCGAAAGCGCCAAATACTAGTCACAGCTCACAGATAGAATATACGTGGAGAATATTAATATGAACAACAACAAAAATTAAATTGGAAGCAGTAAAGAACAACAGATTTTATAGTGGTTCGGCTAACTTCGGCCTACGTCCATTCTAGAAATTTCCTTTTTATTGCTATAGTAATCGATTACAGTTACAATCCAAAGTTTAACAAGGTCTGAGTGTTTTAGCCTTAGAGAAGAGCAACTAAGAGAGTCAAAAGAAGGTCCCCCTAAGTGGAGACCCACATGCTGTATTTATAGGCAAATCCAGGTAGTTGGGCTTCCTGAGTAACCCGGGCCCATTAAGGCCATGGCCGAACCAGAATTATCATCGTAACCGACCCATGTTTCACACCGAGCCAAAGCCTATATCCCACGCTGATCGAGAATGCTGATCCCATGCCTCGCTTGTTGACTGTCTCACTCGAGTGCCGAATGGCTCATATGCCGATCCATATCACTAAGGCCGAACGACCAATGCAAACCGACCCATGCGTGGTCTCCACTCCTCGACTGAGCCATGCTTCCACACCGATTCACATCACCTAGTTGCGCCACCTCAACCTCCAAATGCCGAGCCATCCATCAACATGGTCGAGCCACCCATCAACATGGCCGAGCCACCCATGTCGAGCCACCCATGCCAAGCCACCCATCAACATGGTGAAGCCATCCATGTTGAGCCACCCACCAACATGGCCGAGTCACTTATGATGAGCTGTCCATATCGAGCCGTCCATGTCGAGGCGCATCATTTTGACCGAACGACCCACATAGGCCGAGCCACCTGCGACCTTCCACCATGGCCGAACGACATGGCCGACCCACACCATAGAGACCCTCGATCCATGATTACGCTAATCCATCCTATGTCGATCCATCTTCCAAGCTCGATGCGTCCTTTATCGACCATGCTTAATCCTGTTTATGGCCTTGACAAAAGGCGGGTTAACAATCTCAATCTGAAGTTTTTGCAAATCTAGGGGTTAGGTCTGAATTAAACTCCTAAACTATAGTTTTATCAATCTGAATTTTATGTCATCTTTCATTTTGTCTCCATTAGCGCTTAATTTCGATTGCATATTTTTGAATTGTACCACGGAGATATGCATAATTTTGCATGCTTGGAATGAATTTTTTTAGCGTATACACATTACAACACTAAATTATTTTTGACTTTCTGCTTTTGCACATAAGGCAGAGATTAAAGGACGTGCTTCCAAATTTACTTTTATGTCAAATACTAGATTGTGGCCTTATATTGAGAGGCTAAAGTTGGTTGCTGATCTCGTAAACCGATTTCTTAAAGAAGGTCGTGTTCTTATTTTAGACAATACACCTTTACGTTTACAAATTATTACTTTCAGAAAGTCGTCATATATATTACTTTCCAAGATACTTAAGGTATATGTCACCGGGTTTGTGGATTTTTGTTTATAATATAGGAGACTGATATTTATTTGTAACCTAAAAGTTCAGTCTCTTATTTGCAAATGATATATGGTTGTTTATTAGACAATGTACTGTTGATCATTTTTAAAACTAAGGATGATATAATTAGGAGGTAGAACACCTTCCTTCCTATCCATTGTCTGAACCTATAAATATGTATAAAAATTAATCATGACAAGCACTATAACTCCACTTGGTACTGGAAAGTTGAAAACTGAGGCTGGTTTTGAGCTGTGTGTGCTAGTTAGGCAGTTGCACTCGACCTATTCTTTCATAAAAATATTCATAATGTAGATACTTGTAACATGATAATATGTGCTTTTTATAAGTATTTTTTTTTGAAAACCCAAGAGAACCCGAAAGGCTGGTTAACTCCTGAGGAGGGTACAGTAAAGCCGTCTGTTGATCCAAGCCCCTATACCCTTGGGTAAATTTATTAGGATAGGGAAGCGCATGATAGGAATCAAATTTGGATTTTTTTACCAAAACCCAAGCCTCCTTTCCACTGCGCTGCACCCGCGGACTTTTTTAATAAGTACAAGTTACCTAGAAAGATATTTGAAATGCAGCCACCCAATGTATAGAAGTATATGACTATCATACTAAGGTATGCCTGTAGGGCTATTCATATAAAGGTATTCCTTGTTTTACAATTTACATAAGTATCATTTTCATGTCACAAATCCTACAAAACAAAAATAATTTATGATTGATTTTGGTGTAAGATGCTACAAAAATCAAATATTTAACGATTAGTAATAGATTGTGAAAGAAACTATTGCAAATGAATAAAAGTATAAGATTGCACGTACAATATATAGAAGTCACATCATAGTAAGGATGGCAAATAGATAATCAATTTCAGTTTCATAATGTCTTTTATGCCACCAAAATTGATCATTCAAATTTGATAAGGTAAACAAAAATGTACATAGTTAAAAAGAATCACCAACTCAAGTGCTTAACTTTCATAGAACTACTAAACCTACGAAATATGCATTTGAATCCTTATTCTCTCTTACCTCCACATAATGGAACATCAATAAAATGAATTCAACCCAAGTTGGCATCCAAATTCTATTTCTTTCAAAAACAGATATCCATATTCTTTATTTGAGAGAGAAAAAATTTAAGCGTATGTATGCCAAACTATGAGTGTTGTCATAAATTTGCTAATATTTTTTCTTAACCCTTTATGTTAGACCTTTAATTTTATGTATTTGTGTATGTGATAGGATAATATAATGATCTTGTAGAAAAATAATTGATGACATATCGTATATGATATATTAGGGTAATATGTCTTCTAATATAGACAAACAATGGATGAAAAAATCTGATCGAAGGACTACACGATATTTAGAAGGAGTACAAAAATTTATTGAATTCGTTGTAGAAAATGGTTGCAATAACAAAGCCCATTTTTGTCCATGCACACAATGCAAAAACACGGAAATGAAGATTAAATTAGAAGACATCCATTACCATTTGCTTAGATAGGGAATTGTCAAATCATGTACCATTTAGCATTTTCATGGAAAAGATCGTCGGAGAAGCAAAAACAACCCGTTATTCAAGCCATAAGTACCAATGACTCCAACTACCAATGAGTCCGAACATCCTACGATGGAAGATCTGGTCAATGATCCTGCTAGATTTCATCATTTTCAACCTACAAGTCTATTGTTCTATAATATTGGGGAATAATCTACGGTTGATGTCGATTGGCTGGCCAATAAAAGTAAGAAGTATAAATCACTTTTTGGTAGTGCAAAAGAGCCATTATATCTTTCATGTCTTAAAGGTATAACAAAAATGTATGTCATTGTGAAAGTTAATAGCTTGAAAACTCAATATAGCTTTTCTGACAATGGTGTGACTACACTCCTCGAATTTATAAAAGACTTACTCCCTAAAGGTAACACGCCACCAACTAAGTACCCCAATATAAAGAATATGATTAAACAAGTAGAGATGCATTAGAAAATTATGATGCATGCATTAATGACTTCATTTTATACTAAAAAATGATGCAAATAGAGTTTGCTGTACAATTTGTAACAAACCAAGATACAAGACGACATTCAACGAAGAGAAAAGAGCTGCCAAAGCACCTCAAAAGACGTTGATACGTTTCCCTTTAATTTCTCGATTGAGAAGACTGTATACTATACCATGGATAGCAGATGCTTTGACTTGGTATGTTCATGCCAAGTCTGATCCAACTGTAATGCATCATCCATGCAACACTTCTCAATGATGAGCTACAGATTCTTTTGATCAAACGTTTGTTGTTGAACCATGAAATGTCAAGCTTAAAATAACAATGGTTGGTTTCAATCCTCATATTTCTTTAGCTAACAGTTATAGTTGGCCAATAATTGTAATATCTTACAAGCTTCCTTCATCCACGTGCATGAAAAGGGGTTCTCAATGTTGACACTGCTGATTTTTGGACCAAAACAACCAAGGAAGGATATTGATGTTTATTTACAATCGTTGATGGACGAATTAAAGCAGTTATGGTAATGAGTCATTGCATTTTGACTCATTTAATAAATCTGAGTTCACAATGAGAGCTAGGATGTTGTGAGCAATTCATGATCATCCTGCACTTGGGACTTTATCGGGATGCACAACTTTCGGCTATTTTGCATGTACTATTTGTGGAGAAGGCACTTGTTCTTATTATATTCTTGAAAGTAAGAAGATGTGTTACAGGGAATATCGAATATTTCTTCCTTCCAAACACAAGTTTCGAGAGATAAGGCAAACTTCAATAATGAACAAGAAATCATCGTCCTCCATGGCCAATGAATGGTCATCAAGTTGAAGAGAAGGTAGCTAATATCAAGATGAAAGTTGGTAAAACAAATAAGAAATCGGTCGAAAATGAAAAAAGGTAAACCGATGAAAAGAGATTGATAATGTTCCTATATGGTATACGAAATCCATCCTCCTTGATTTGCCGTATTGACAAGAAAATTTAGTCCGACATAATGTTGTTATGCAAACGAAGAAGAATGTCGCTGAGCATCTCATCAGCACAATTATGAGTCATAAAGACAAGTCAAAAGAAGGCATCAATGCACGCAAGGATTTGAAACCAATGGGTATAAAACAAAAATTGTGGGCGAGGAAAGATCGTAAAACAAATAAAATAACTATGCAAAAGGCAACTTTTACTTTTAGCAAAGAAGAAAAGATACGATTTTGCACCATTTTGAAAAACCTGAAAGTGCCCTGCGAATTCTCTTCTAACCTCCACAACAATGTGAGCATCAATTCTCCTGAACTAACAAATATGAATTCGCATGATTACCAAGTCATAATGCAACAATTACTTATCTATTCTTTAACATTTTGTGCTCAAATGTGATCAACGTGGAACATCTTTCAAAAACAAAGGCTGGTTTGGTTGAAGCAACGTTGAAATCTGTATTTTTTGATATCAGTTTCCACCTTAAGGTTCATTTAGCCGATGAAGCATCCATTAGTGGCCCTATTAGATATAGGTGGATGTATCCTTTTGAATGGTAAATAACTAATTTTAGTTTTATTCATCATCGTTCGATTTAAATATTTACTATTTATTTTCAATTGATTATCTACATGGGTTGATGAAAACATATAAAGGATACATGTGCAACAAAAGATACATTGAAGGGTGTATTATATAAGAAGCTAGTCTTTACTATATGGAGTATATGCCAAAAGAAGGCGATGACACTCATAAACATACTCGTGAAGCATTTTTAGACGAGGATGATGAGTTTGCTGATGAGATGCCTCTAGATAGTGGTAAATATATAACCTAAACCCAAATGCAGTTTGAACAAGTTCGTAAATGAGTGCTTAATACGTATGATGGATTGGGTGAATGAGAGAAGTAAGTTCTCAAATATCCTGAATTCCCATTATTGTAAATTAACTCATATGTACGTTTTGAAACATGTTTATCGCAGGAGGTATGATATTTATGTGAAAGGTACTAAATCTCAATCTCCAAGTGGGGTTACATCCATTAAAGCTTGTCAAAATTTTACTTTATGGTTATGTGATGAGGTATTACATCTTCTTAAGTATTTCACATGTATTTAACCGGATCACACACCGTCATGATCATGATTTCACTTATTGTGTTTTTTAGTTGGTGAAGACCAACGATGTTGATTCAACTCTTTGGCGATTGGTGAACATGCTGAAGTTTAAGGTATGTAGTTATATGAAGTATCAAGTGAATGGATTTACATTTTTCCTAAAAAGTAACAAAGAGCGGATGATAACACAAGATAATGGTGCGTGTATGAGAGCAATTACAAAATTTAGAGCGAGCATGAAGGATAAAAATTATAAGGAAGCATAAACAATGTATTATGGAGTTAGTTATCAAATGATTAAGTTGGATTACATTGACTTCAAATAAACTGTTTTTTATTGTAATTGGATAAAGGTCGAAGATAAGATCAATGGTTTCAAGATAGATCCCGCTTCAAACTTGATTACAGTTAACTTAGAGAAATTAACGACAAAAGATAAAGTGAACGATGAGCCATTTATTCTTGCATCGGAAGTGAGTCAAGTGTCCTACTCAAAAGATTTAAAAAATAATGGATGGTTTGTGGTTTTGCATACACCAAAACAGTCGACTACAAATGTGGATGGCATTGAGTTTCTACTGCCTGTCAATCAGCTTTTGAAGACAAAAAATTAAACGACCTTACCAAAGGCATATTTAATATAATATTTATTTCTTAATTGAATTGAGTTGAATTTCAAGTGTGACTGAATTTAGAATTTCTTCACTATACTTATTCAGCTTTTGTAATATTTGTTGTGTATGGACATTATTTTTGCTGATTAATGTTGATCTTAACATGTATATGAGTTGGAATTTAATCCAATATTCAGAATTGTTTAATGTATTTTATAAACATGTTTCCAATCTATTTGTAATAAATACATAAAATAAATTTTAATTGACAAGTTGAATAGAATATTTTATTATTTTTGGAAAACTCTTATTTTGCATGATTTTCTGTCTCCACTTTTGTTTAAAAGTAAGGATAAACCGCTACCTTTATAAACGGATTTTATAAATATGTAATTATCATTGTTTAATTATGTACATTTAAAAGTATTAGAAGGTTATTATTATTATAAGGTTGTGAATTGATGAGGTTAATCAAAGTGCTCAGTGACAAGTATTTTCTATTGATAACACATGATTAAGAGCAGGAACATTTTTTCCAAAAGAATATTTGATGCCTAATAAGTTCATTGCTCTCTAAGTTTCAAAACTGGATTTTGAATTGACAGATTGGAATTGAATTAATATAATAATTTGTTTTTGAAATTAGTTTTCATATTTGTGACATGTTATCAAAATGGTTATAGTAAATTTAAGGATAAATTTTGTATTTAAGCCAATTTTGTAAACAAATTACAAGAATAGCGCACTATGTAAACTAATTACAAAAATAGACCAGTTTTCGCCACGTAGGACGCCACGTGTGCTGGCGGCATCTCAAATGCCGCCAGTACACGTATATTTTGCATAATAACACTGGCGGCATTTGAGATGCTGCCAGTATGCGGCATCCCAAATGCCGCTATTTCTGCTGCTCTCTGTAATTTTTAGCCCTTCCTCAATACCACCCCACTCCCCTTTCTCTCAACTCATCTTCAAAAAAAACCGAACCCACCCCCCTAATTCACCAAAAATCAAAATTTCAATCTTCCAACTACCAAAATCTAGTTAGAATTTTAACTATGGTTCATCATCGTCTCAAGCTCGTCCTATAGGTATGAAATCTATCAATTTTGTCTCTAATTGTCATTTTTTCAATTTAGGGTTTAGGACTAAAATTGTTCTATGATTGCAAATCTATGATTGTATAGTACAATGAAGTTGAGTAAGCACATGTTTAATTGTTTTTCCATCATCTACAATGAAGTTGTATAATTGCAAATCTATGGTTATATACCCATTGAAGTTGAGTATGATTATGCAATGTTATTGTGGTAGAATATGATGAAATGGCTCCCAAACTGATCGATCCTAGTGTGCTTTACCTCCAACCTCAACACCGCACAAACAACATCGATATGATGGAAGTACAAGGTAAAATAATTTGTTATTACTTCTGCAAATTGATGGTAATTACCATAATTGCTTTGCTTTGTTACTATGTATCAACAGGGGGTTGAGCCGGACGACTTCATTGACCATTCATCAACTTTAAAGCTCGTCCTATCAGCGCATTCAGGCATGTTGGAACTGTTAGACAGATCTGGATTTGGTGTTGTCAATAAGTTGGGATATACACAGCTCGACCAGAATCTTTTGACGGCTTTGATCGATAGATGGCGACCGGAGACGTCTACATTTCATCTTTGAGTAGGTGAGATGATAATCACTTTGAAAGACGTAGTTGTATTGCTTGGATTGCCGATAAATGGGGATCCCATCCTAAAACCGGATTTTTCAAAAAATTATATGGAATTGTGTGAGCCCTTGCTTGGATTGGCTCCTCCAGAAGACATGAGGTGGGGAAATGACTCGATAGTGGCCACGTGGTTTCGGAAGCAGTTGGCCGGTGATATTCCCCGTCGTGCCTCTCCTTTGCAGATTGCCCGGCGTGCCCGCACTATTATGTTGCACATCATCACACAACGTCTTTTTTGTGATCGACTAAAGACAAGTGTGGCCCTTCAATAGCTTCCATTGTTAGAAGACTTTGATTCATGTCGGTAATACTCATGGGGTAGTGCGGTGCTTGCTTTAACCTGTACGGAGCTTACGAGGGTTGCTTTGGTCCAACAATGGTCCGTCGGAGGTTGTATGACTCTACTTCAGGTATGGACATAGTCATTCATTGTTGCATGTTGAGTTTTTTGTAAAACCTTAACAAAAATTAAGTTTCACACTTGCAGCTTTGGTCATGGACCTACCTTTCGGTTGGTCGTATTTCTATGAAGACGCAAATAATTGACAATTCAAAGCCTTATGGACGAGGTAAAACAGTGTCGTTAGTGTTGTTGTATCGACACGGTAAATTTGAATTTTCTATAACATGTTGCTATTACAGGTGGATTGGCCTGAAGAATACAAAAATGACCCCCAGACGCAATTTAACCTTCTACCGGAACGAGTTTGATGTCTTAGATTACAATGCAGTAACATGGAATCCGTATTCCAAAGAAGACCTTCATGCACTTTCGGCTATTTGTACAGTGGACAGGCCATTATGGCGGGCAAGACTTATGATTTTTTTGTTTTGGAGATTTAGCATACCATCTGCCAGACAAAGTAATAAGAAAGTTTGGTCTTCGACAGCACCTACCGCATCCTGCTCCATATTATATGCTTCCATATGGCGAAGATGAGTTCAAAACGATGATTGAGTTATGGAACAACCGTTTCATAGCTAGGGAAGACAAGCATGAAGTCACTCTGACCGATGAGGAGTATTTAAGCTGGTATGGAATATCACTCGTCGTTATGTGATACGTAGACGAGTGGAAGAACCCGAGCAAGAGGTGGCACCTTACACTCTACTAGCTCCGCTAGAACGGAATGTGGTACGTATTAATATTGACAACTTATATAGTACATATTAAACTCATATGGGTTTATGTTATATGTAGGCGGATGGTATGTATCATGTGTTGGACATTGTCGACAAGCTTGCAGAGGAGGTTCCTAAAAATAGCAAGGCAAAATGCTTCTCTATCAAACAAATTCTGTTATCCTGTTTGTCGAAGAACAAGATGTCAAGGCCCATCCCACCTCCGCCTTCTCCTCCTCCTCATGCAGTGCCACCACTTATCGAGGATATTGCCACTCCCGCGTCGTATGAGGACATAGCTGCAGTCCCACCGGCCCCTTCACCGAAGAGAAAGTATGGAAGAAGGAAGAAAAAAGAGGGCGAGAGTTCTGAAGCGATATCTTCCCAGCATACACAACCCATCGGGCGATCGCAACCCCCAACGAAAGGGACGCAAGAGGAGGGTAGTGAAGAGCTGTCACTGGAAGAGGAGGAATTCATGCTCAAGCCAAGAAGATCGAAGAAGAAAACTCCTAGGGAATTAAAAATTTTGAGATGAAATTTTAGAGTAACTGTAGTGGAC
Source organism: Allium cepa (assembly GCA_030765085.1). NCBI lineage: Eukaryota > Viridiplantae > Streptophyta > Magnoliopsida > Asparagales > Amaryllidaceae > Allium > Allium cepa. Next base: position 657,459,766 of record CM060938.1, on the reverse strand, counting down.
CGTGGTTTGTATTTGTTGAATGTAGTGTTTATTGATCGTTTGTGTGGTATGTTGACTATAGTATTGACTGATCATGGTCTATATTTGTTCGTTTGGGTTGTTTGGTTGTTAACTAATGTAGACTAGTGTTTGTCGTTGTGATTGTAGAAATGACTCTAGTATTCCGATGTTGGTGTGAACATTACTGGTTTTAGACTTGTATTTTAAATTGGTAACTGTAGTCATGAGTTTAGAAAGTTGCAGTGGTCAATGTAACGACCCGTTGAAATTAATAATATTTAATAAATTAAATTAATATAATTTCTAATTTGTTTAAGAATAAATGTAGAAATTTGGTATAGTAGTTGTAACCTAGTGTAACAATAAAATTTTATGACAATAGATTTGGATAATGTAATTTGTCACTTTTTGTTAAAAGTAAATTTTAAGAAATCAATAAATGTTGAATTGAGAATATTAATAAAAAAATATTAACTAAAATGAGATTCATTAATATAAAATCAGTAGTGAAGATGTCACCTTTGGTCGTAATAAAGGTGAATGCTATTAGTGGATGTCAACACTTAATAAAATTTATTTAGAATAAAAAGAATTTAAATGCATGTTTGAATAGAGTATTAAATTGATAGATTAAGCGTAAGTAATTAGAATTTAACCCTATAAGATATGGAACTGAATGTATGAATATAATTTTGTAGAAATAGTTAATTAACAACTTATTTGTGCATACCCAATTTAATATAAATAACAAAAGGGCTAGCACTTGATGTGCCTAAGTATTAATATATTGGAACTATAATTAAATAGAGAATTTGGTAGTAAATAGAAATAAAAAGACCATTATTAACTAGTAAATTAATAAATGGATTCTAATAATAGGTAGTAATTAATGCGTGTATATTGAGCATTTGCGGATTACCAATTTTTCTACCTATTCATATAATTTATTTATGTAAATCTAAACCTATGGCAACATTTTGTTAATAAATGTTGGAAGTGAATTTGAATGTATCAAAGGATAACAAGTGTTTAGGTTAACCATTTATTTTATTTAGTTAAGAAGGGAAATAGATTGAAATAAAGCTAATTTAATTTTTTTGGTTGTTAATGGGTATAGTTAAATAAGGAGAAGTTATAGGAAATAAAACGCGCATTAATGAGATGTAATATAATTCCAAAGTTATTTATACCCACAAATAGGTTAATTACTGTATAGAAAGAGTCTAAATCAATAAATGAATTTATTAAGATTACATTTATAATTTTATAACCTTTATGCTGATTTAAGTTCAATTAATTTATTTGATTAAATAGTGCAGTAGCGTAGTTTTGTGCGGTAGTTGAAATAGCTAATTCTTTTAGGTGAAGTTAAGGCTAATTCTATGTATATATTTGACCTATTGTTGATATAGATTCTAGGAAGCAGGATCTATTAATTAAATGGAGTATTAGATTCAATAATTGCATTTATCGCATAAATAAAGAGAATATAACGGTTAAAATTGGCGTTATTGAAATTAAAAAGGAATGGGGGAATAATAATTTGAAATCATTGCAATAGATATTAATTTAAGGTTACCTTAAATAAATTAAGGTAATAAATGGAGGATAGTGTAAATATCTTTATAATACGATGATTTGTGTAGTTAGGGTAGTTTTGATTTGTCACTTAAGATGGAAGATTTTTATAAAATGTAATAAATGCAGTTTAAATTAAGGCATTGACGTTTGGGTATTTAAGAAGTGATAAACTAAAATTTATTTATTTATTTGAAAATTTGAAATCCAATTTGTGGATTTATTGCAAATAAGTGAAATTTGTGTTTAACCATTACATCGATAGGAATAAATTAAATTTAAGGTTATATTAATAAAATTTGGACTAGAGAAATGATATGAATCGGTTTTAGAAGCCTTAAATATAAAATGGGAAGTAGACGAGATTTCACGTTACAACCATTTAAAAAAAATCCTGATGTATGTAGAAATATTTATGAAATATAACGTAAACCAATGTTGAATCAAAAGAATAGAGTCAACACTTATTTATTCATTTAATGTGATATAACTACGAGTATGATTTATTGCAAATTACATGGAAATCAAATATATAGGACATTACCTAAAAAGGAAGAGTAGATAAAATTTATGATAAACATATTTGTATATGAAGGTTATTGATTTAAGGAGAAATTGGGCAAGTTTTATGTATTTGGGTTAAGTGCAACCTTTAATAGATAAATTTAGTGCAATTAAAGAAATTGACAATTAATATTTCGATAACCTAAAATTTGATGGGATAAGAACATTTGGGTAATGAAGGGATGACAAATATAAGCTATGATTCTAGAAGGAATTAAATAGATAATGGGAAGATTAAAATCAGGTTCTAAGCAATAATTATTAAATAACAGAAGTTTAGGCGTAAAGTGAGATAATTGAAAATTTTAATCATTCATATAAGTCATTTGTTTATTAATATGAGTTAGCTAATAAATTTAATTTGGGCAATACCTATATATTGGAAACACATTTGTAAAGTGTAATTAATTGAATTTGGTGAATTGGGAATGAATCCAAGGTTATAGGAATTGATGTAATACTACGCAAATAAAAGGTAACTGCATAAAATCAATGTTTCGTAATAAATTGTAATTGATAATTAAGTAGGAATGGGTTTGAATTTGACAAAAAGGAAAATTTATTATTTGCTTACCCATCTATTCAATCTATTAAATTTGATCAGATCCATTTGCAATTAAACGAATTTATTTACAAGTTAGTATGTATTTAGCTGATAACTATAAACCAATTAGGGCAATTGGGTATATATATATTACCAGTTAAGTTATATAAGATAATGGTTGACTTAATTAAGGGAGTTTATGTAATAATTTCATTTATTTTGTAAGTGGAAATACAACATTAATGATAACAAGTATTCAAAATTTACCATCTATTTAGTATATTACGTATAATTGATAATCAACTGCAGCAAGTAATAAATAATAAATACGTAACGTTAAATGAAGTAATATTTGAAATTTAATATTTAGAAACTATGTAAATATAAGTGCAGATGAAATTGGGGATATTTACATATTGAAATATGAATCCAATGATAAATCAATCTAATTGACAATAACTAATGGAAAGTAAATTTAATTAAATTTTGGAAATTTAATATATATATACAGTTATAAACCCTAGCTCCATCCTATTGTCATTTGCTGTATATTCATTTCTTCATCTCCTTCTCCTCCTCAAATGGTTGCAAAACCTAGATCTACTTCAATCCAAATTTCAATGAAAATGCAAACACTTCAGAAAAGTTCCGCAAAAAAAAAATATGTTAATGTTCTCGAGGCACGTAATCTACTGGTGCAATTCGTTTTCTGTTTTGAACATTCGTTTGACCAGAATTAATTCAAACAGTCCGTGACCATTCATCATCGTCGTCGCAAACTTCGTCGGATCGTCAAACCTTTTCTGGGTTTTGTAGAGTGGACGATGGGGATCGCATCTATATGGTTTGTGTGTCGTTTTATTTATTTTCAATTTTGAATTCAATCATCATTTTTCGCCATAACTTTCTCATACGAAGTCGGATTCACACGAAATTTCTTTTGTTAGGATTGTAATTTAATTCCGGATTTGATGACGCTGGTTTGGACGAATTCCGAGAAGGGCGAATTTTTGGGTTTAAATCGAATTTAAATTCGATTTAAATTCCAAAGGTGAGTGTTTAAACCCACTCACAACTACTAGAAGCTTTTATGTTTGTTAAACTAATTTTAGAAATGAATAGAAATTTATTTTTGAGTATTTGGCATGTTTATTTTATTCATATCTGTTGAATTGCATTTATTTAATTTAACTGTTAATTTAATTAATTTATTGCGTATAAATTTACAGTTAAAATTTATTTGTTTGTATATGAACTGCTAGTTAACAGTTATATAATTTAGTACTGAATATAGACTGTAGATTAATAGCTGTTAAATTTAATTTGAATAAAATTGCCAGTATTACCTGTTATGTAGTACCAAAAATAATATTGTTATTGATTGATACTGATTGATGATTGCGATTTGGATGATGGATGATGTTGATGAATGGATGTTTATTGTATATCATTAAATTGCAAATTATCATGCATATTTCATTTCATTCGGGATTGTGGTTTGAAATGATATACAACCGCAAAATTTTATATCTTTTAAATTGCGGATTGAAATGATAAATATCCGTATCACTTGACCATAGGATAGAAAATTATATACAGGCACCGCGGTATATATATAACTATTTAAAGGTGATTTCTATGGTTTGGATGGAATACGGTTTATAATAATTTTAAATTTTATATTGTATAAATATTATTCTTCCATATATATACATATGAAGTTGAAAATTTTGAAATTAAAAGGTGTATAAATCTCTTTATTAAAAATGGAAAAAAATTAAGAAAATGGAGTTTGATAATTTATATCATATGTTTAAATGTTAAGTTTGGAAATTTTAAGATATGATATTTATAATTGGATTTTTTTCCAAAATAAATTGAAATGAATATTTTAGTATAATTTGAATTGAAAAAAATATATATATTATTACTAGAAATTGGAGTTCTTATTTATTTATGGATTTTATGTGAATATTCAAGACTAAATAATAGAACATTTAATTTGGTTGAAGGAATAAATTCCAACTTTAGTTTTGAAATATTAATACTCCAAATGGATATATATATATATATATATATATATATATATATATATAAATTGAAGTGGTTTTGGAACTTGAGAGAGATAATACAAATTTTGGTTTAGACTTTAATAAAGAAATGTATTTGTAAAGCCATGAGAACTATTTTCTTTACAAAGTAACATTTAAGTTAAACCTTTTAATTCATATACCGTTGAATATCCAAACCATTCAAGTTTTAGAAGTTATGGTTTTAAATTATGATTTTCAAAATACTATGCTTTGAAAATATTTGATTTTCAGACGATATGAAGTTAAAGCATTTTGATTTTGGAAAAGAATTATATTTGGGATAAGTGATAAAATATGGTTTTCGGTTTTGAAATGATATCGTATTCATGGTTATGAAATGGAATGTTTATTCTGATTTTTAAAGTATAACCTATTTTTAAATGACCGCGGTGTTATAATAACGATGGGTTGGCAAAGAGACCGGGATCGGATATCTGACATACTCTCTGTCGATACCGAAAACCACTTTGACTAACCGTATACGCGGTGGAGATTCCAGAATGAAGTAGGTGGTGGTGACGTTTCCTGTAAGGTAAATACGTGGACCCGACTCCCGTGAGTTGGCATAAGGTGGCTAAAACAGGAGCGATTCTCAGGCCAATGAGGTCATTCCTCTGATCGGACCCTCCTCTTCGATATTATACTTTGATTTTGGATTGATTCAGTGGCCACTTCTATATTTTGATTTTGGGGAGTTAGTCCGAGGTGGGCGGTAACTGCGGCTACGCGTTTCCACCAGCCTGGATAGCAATTGGTATATCTACCCTGGCATTGCCTAGTTGTGCCGTGTCACCTACCATACCGAGCCTTTACTACGAGTTTCTATTTGTGTCGTACCTATGGAGTATCCTCTGGTAGCTTCCCGATCAGGAGGTATTACGGTACTGTATAGACTATTGGCATTATTTGTGTTAAGGGCTATATGGGTAACCCCTTAACGCTATTAAAAAGTAAGTTTATTTTATAAATAGACACTATTATAATAGCGCAATATACTACATAGTAAATAGTTTAACGGATCCTTAGGAGATGTAAATCCCGAGCATCTCTTGAGTTACTGTACTCATATTTATTTCTGTTAATTTAACTCACATAAGATCTTTTAGTTCTGACTCGAGTGTTTTTGTCTTTTCAAATTCGCTCGGGTCAGTCCGAGCGTTTCAGGATCGAAGACTTTAGCTTTGAAGGACGAAGACGAAGGAGTCGTATTATTATTATCTATAGTATTGCACCACACTCATACTGTTCCGCTGCATTGATTGTATTGGTAGGTGTAACTCTGATATTTATTGTATAAAGCAAATCAAGTGTTTGTAAACTGTTTTGAACTTTATATTTATTATTATATTTTATCCTTCCGCTGTGAGATTCTGTTTTGTTATATTTCTTCTCTGTTTTCTTATTTACCCCATAACAATCCGCCCTTGCGTATGCTTTGAATTGGCACGTGTGTCGGTTTAAAGCGTGCGAAAAGGCGGGATGTTACAGTTGGTATCAGAGCTTTGGTTTAGCGATAAACCTTGGCTTTGTGGGGTTTGACTCTTTATTAATAGGGTAGTAATACCCTATGGGAGTCGCTGAGTGTATATATATACATGAGAGCGTATTTGTTAGTATTAATAAAAGATTTTGATATTGTGTTTATCTGTTCCGCTTTGTATTTATAAATTCTGGTTGATGCATGGGACGCTATGTCATCAATAGGGATTTCTAAACACTTAATAGGACAGACCGACATAATATTTGTTTTTAATATAGGTGAATGAAATAATTTTGCCTATTATATTTTCCATATATAAAAATATTTTTATAAAGATATATTTTGGTTGCTATAGTTGGGTGTTAGGTAATAAAAATATTTGTAATGAATTAAAGCTAAGTTGAATTTTAATAAATCAAATTAGAGATTTTAGAACTTAAGTCCGGGATTTTTGAAATCTTCTTTCAAAGGATTTATGAAATATAATGATTTGTTTATAAATATTTTCTCATATAAATATTTAGTATAATTCGAAAGAATTGGTTTAAGAGGATTTTGAAGAAAATAAGTTTGTACTTTCCTCTCTATCGCTGGAAAATAATTTCGGTGATGACGGCCGCATCATCGACTTTCATTTTCGAGTTTCGAAGGGAAAGGCCACTGTAGTAAGTTCTACTGCAGATTTGTTTGAAATTATTTAAAATTTTAATTGTTTAAAGGTAATTAGAGATATAAAAGTTGTAAGAAATTAATTATCTATTATTTTAAAGTAATTTTGGAATTTGACCCGGTATTAATTCTTGAATTTCCATTAATTAGTTGTAAAAAAAAAAAATTGAGGTTAGTAAAATAAAGGTTAAGTAATCAATGAATTAAAAGGGTTGAGATTAAACTTGTATAAGTTCTTTTGCTTTTTCTTTAACATAAATAACTTACCAAGTATAAAAAGTTGAAATGTAAATTAAGAGTGGAATAGAATATTATGCAAGTAGAAATTTTGGAAATAATGAAGTATTCAATAAATTACTGTTATAAATAAGAATTTAATGGTATTAACTTAAGTGATGATTGGAATTTTACTAAAATTAAAGGTTGTATTATTAATAGGTGATTTTAACCGTAAGAAAGTAAAAATGAAATTCCTTAATTTATAAAGTTTGATTGTAGGGTTATTAACTTAAGTACGCCTTGATTTCCCCTATTCTAATATAATAGAAAGTAGGAAAAATATAAATGACTGCAATCCATAGTTAATGAATGAGTAAAATCTTTCACTTATAGGAATGCAAGTTATAAGGTTAATAAATTAAGTGTAAGTAGAGGGTTACTGTAATTAAATATAATGGAAACTTCAACATTAAATAAATAAATGAGATTAAAGGTATGTTGAAATTGTAGGTTATAAAACAAATATATATTAATTAAAGGAATGAAAAGAAACTTGTAAATTTTCACTTACATTCTTAAAATATATATAACTTACCATAAAATAAAAGTTGCAATTGCTAGTAAGAAAGTGTAAAGGGAAATCTTACAAGTGAAGCTTGAGGTAATTAAAGTATTCAATTAATTGCTGTTAAAACTTAAGCTAAATCGGAAATTTTACTATATAAGAAAGGTAAGTAGAATAAATGGGTGATATAAACTTTAGTCAATAAATTGGAACACAAATATGATAATTTTGTAATAAATGAAAATGAAAATTGTAAGAAGTAAAGGGATCACTCCATAAATGAAAGAAAGAAAATCAAACCATTGAAGCATGAGATAAATGTATAATAAATAAATTTGGGTGTTGGTTTGAATTGTGTTGTTTGATTTATGTTGTTGGGTAAGAAATTTGAAGTGGTTAAATGAATAAGTATCTATCTTTGTTCCATCTAAGACTGTTGAGTAAAGGATGCATTTGATAGTTAATTTCATTTCATACAAATTTCAAGTTTGAACCCAAACAACTATTTGTTTGATGGATTAAATGGTTGCTTTGTTTGTGTATGTATGTCGTTTGTAAGGTTGATGGTTGTTGAATTGTTTGGTTGATTAATGATTGAATCCACTTGAATAGTTCACTTTAAAATAAATAATATTTGAAATAAAATGTACTGTTTTATTCTTCCTTCTCCCTTCTTTTTCCTTTTCGGGGACGAAAAGTTTTGAGTGGGGGAGATTGTAACGACCCGTTGAAATTAATAATATTTAATGAATTAAATTAATATAATTTCTAATTTGTTTAAGAATAAATGTAGAAATTTGGTATAGTAGTTGTAACCTAGTGTAACAATAAAATTTTATGACAATAGATTTGGATAATGTAATTTGTCACTTTTTGTTAAAAGTAAATTTTAAGAAATTAGTAAATGTTGAATTGAGAATATTAATAAAAAAAATATTAACTAAAATGAGATTCATTAATATAAAATCAGTAGTGAAGATGTCACCTTTGGTCGTAATAAAGGTGAATGCTATTAGTGGATGTCAACACTTAATAAAATTTATTTAGAATAAAAAGAATTTAAATGCATGTTTGAATAGAGTATTAAATTGATAGATTAAGCGTAAGTAATTAGAATTTAACCCTATAAGATATGGAACTGAATGTATGAATATAATTTTGTAGAAATAGTTAATTAATAACTTATTTGTGCATACCCAATTTAATATAAATAACAAAAGGGCTAGCACTTGATGTGCCTAAGTATTAATATATTGGAACTATAATTAAATAGAGAATTTGGTAGTAAATAGAAATAAAAAGACCGTTATTAACTAGTAAATTAATAAATGGATTCTAACAATAGGTAGTAATTAATGCGTGTATATTGGGCATTTGCGGATTACCAATTTTTCTACCTATTCATATAATTTATTTATGTAAATCTAAACCTATGGCAACATTTTGTTAATAAATGTTGGAAGTGAATTTGAATATATCAAAGGATAACAAGTGTTTAGGTTAACCATTTATTTTATTTAGTTAAGAAGGGAAATAGATTGAAATAACGCTAATTTAATTTTTTTGGTTGTTAATGGGTATAGTTAAATAAGGAGAAGTTATAGGAAATAAAACGCGCACTAATGAGATGTAATATAATTCCAAAGTTATTTATACCCACAAATAGGTTAATTACTGTATAGAAAGAGTCTAAATCAATAAATGAATTTATTAAGATTACATTTATAATTTTATAACCTTTATGCTGATTTAAGTTCAATTAATTTATTTGATTAAATAGTGCAGTAGCGTAGTTTTGTGCGGTAGTTGAAATAGCTAATTCTTTTAGGTGAAGTTAAGGCTAATTCTATGTATATATTTGACCTATTGTTGATATAGATTCTAGGAAGCAGGATCTATTAATTAAATGGAGTATTAGATTCAATAATTGCATTTATCGCATAAATAAAGAGAATATAACGGTTAAAATTGGCGTTATTGAAATTAAAAAGGAATGGGGGAATAATAATTTGAAATCATTGCAATAGATATTAATTTAAGGTTACCTTAAATAAATTAAGGTAATAAATGGAGGATAGTGTAAATATCTTTATAATACGATGATTTGTGTAGTTAGGGTAGTTTTGATTTGTCACTTAAGATGGAAGATTTTTATAAAATGTAATAAATGCAGTTTAAATTAAGGCATTGACGTTTGGGTATTTAAGAAGTGATAAACTAAAATTTATTTATTTATTTGAAAATTTGAAATCCAATTTGTGGATTTATTGCAAATAAGTGAAATTTGTGTTTAACCATTACATCGATAGGAATAAATTAAATTTAAGGTTATATTAATAAAATTTGGACTAGAGAAATGATATGAATCGGTTTTAGAAGCCTTAAATATAAAATGGGAAGTAGACGAGATTTCACGTTACAACCATTTAAAAAAATCCTAATGTATGTAGAAATATTTATGAAATATAACGTAAACCAATGTTGAATCAAAAGAATAGAGTCAACACTTATTTATTCATTTAATGTGATATAACTACGAGTATGATTTATTGCAAATTACATGGAAATCAAATATATAGGACATTACCTAAAAAGGAAGAGTAGATAAAATTTATGATAAACATATTTGTATATGAAGGTTATTGATTTAAGGAGAAATTGGGAAAGTTTTATGTATTTGGGTTAAGTGCAACCTTTAATAGATAAATTTAGTGCAATTAAAGAAATTGACAATTAATATTTCGATAACCTAAAATTTGATGGGATAAGAACATTTGGGTAATGAAGGGATGACAAATATTAGCTATGATTCTAGAAGGAATTAAATAGATAATGGGAAGATTAAAATCAGGTTCTAAGCAATAATTATTAAATAACAGAAGTTTATGAGTAAAGTGAGATAATTGAAAATTTTAATCATTCATATAAGTCATTTGTTTATTAATATGAGTTAGCTAATAAATTTAATTTGGGCAATACCTATGTATTGGAAACACATTTGTAAAGTGTAATTAATTGAATTTGGTGAATTGGGAATGAATCCAAGGTTATAGGAATTGATGTAATACTACGCAAATAAAAGGTAACTGCATAAAATCAATGTTTCGTAATAAATTGTAATTGATAATTAAGTAGGAATGGGTTTGAATTTGACAAAAAGGAAAATTTATTATTTGCTTACCCATCTATTCAATCTATTAAATTTGATCAGATCCATTTGCAATTAAACGAATTTATTTACAAGTTAGTATGTATTTAGCTGATAACTATAAACCAATTAGGGCAATTGGGTATATATATATTACTAGTTAAGTTATATAAGATAATGGTTGACTTAATTAAGGGAGTTTATGTAATAATTTCATTTATTTTGTAAGTGGAAATACAACGTTAATGATAACAAGTATTCAAAATTTACCATCTATTTAGTATATTAAGTATAATTGATAATCAACTGCAGCAAGTAATAAATAATAAATACGTAACGTTAAATGAAGTAATATTTGAAATTTAATATTTAGAAACTATGTAAATATAAGTGCAGATGAAATTGGGGATATTTACATATTGAAATATGAATCCAATGATAAATCAATCTAATTGACAATAAATAATGGAAAGTAAATTTAATTAAATTTTGGAAATTTAATATATATATATATATAAAGTTATAAACCCTAGCTCCATCCTATTGTCATTTGCTGTATATTCATTTCTTCATCTCCTTCTCCTCCTCAAATGGTTGCAAAACCTAGATCTACTTCAATCCAAATTTCAATGAAAATGCAAACACTTCAGAAAAATTCCACAAAAAAAAAAAATATGTTAATGTTCTCGAGGCACGTAATCTACTGGTGCAATTCGTTTTCTGTTTTGAACATTCGTTTGACCAGAATTAATTCAAACAGTCCGTGACCATTCATCATCGTCGTCGCAAACTTCGTCGGATCGTCAAACCTTTTCTGGGTTTTGTAGAGTGGACGATGGGGATCGCATCTATATGGTTTGTGTGTCGTTTTATTTATTTTCAATTTTGAATTCAATCATCATTTTTTGCCATGACTTTCTCATACGAAGTCGGATTCACACGAAATTTCTTTTGTTAGGATTGTAATTTAATTCCGGATTTGATGACGCTGGTTTGGACGAATTCCGAGAAGGGCGAATTTTTGGGTTTAAATCGAATTTAAATTCGATTTAAATTCCAAAGGTGAGTGTTTAAACCCACTCACAACTACTAGAAGCTTTTATGTTTGTTAAACTAATTTTAGAAATGAATAGAAATTTATTTTTGAGTATTTGGCATGTTTATTTTATTCATATCTGTTGAATTGCATTTATTTAATTTAACTGTTAATTTAATTAATTTATTGCGTATAAATTTACAGTTAAAATTTATTTGTTTGTATATGAACTGCTAGTTAACAATTATATAATTTAGTACTGAATATAGACTGTAGATTAATAGCTGTTAAATTTAATTTGAATAAAATTGCCAGTATTACCTGTTATGTAGTACCAAAAATAATATTGTTATTGATTGATACTGATTGATGATTGCGATTTGGATGATGGATGATGTTGATGAATGGATGTTTATTGTATATCATTAAATTGCAAATTATCATGCATATTTCATTTCATTCGGGATTGTGGTTTGAAATGATATACAACCGCAAAATTTTATATCTTTTAAATTGCGGATTGAAATGATAAATATCCGTATCACTTGACCATAGGATAGAAAATTATATACAGGCACCGCGGTATATATATAACTATTTAAAGGTGATTTCTATGGTTTGGATGGAATACGGTTTATAATAATCTTAAATTTTATATTGTATAAATATTATTCTTCCATATATATACATATGAAGTTGAAAATTTTGAAATTAAAAGGTGTATAAATCTCTTTATTAAAAATGGAAAAAATTTAAGAAAATGGAGTTTGATAATTTATATCATATGTTTAAATGTTAAGTTTGGAAATTTTAAGATATGATATTTATAATTGGATTTTTTCCAAAATAAATTGAAATGAATATTCTAGTATAATTTGAATTGAAAAAAATATATATTTTATTACTAGAAATTGGAGTTCTTATTTATTTATGGATTTTATGTGAATATTCAAGACTAAATAATAGAACATTTAATTTGGTTGAAGGAATAAATTCCAACTTTAGTTTTGAAATATTAATACTCCAAATGGATATATATATATATATATATATATATATATATATATATAAATTGAAGTGGTTTTGGAACTTGAGAGAGATAATACAAATTTTGGTTTAGACATGAATAAAGAAATGAATTTGTAAAGCCATGAGAACTATTTTCTTTACAAAGTAACATTTAAGTTAAACCTTTTAATTCATATACCGTTGGATATCCAAACCATTCAAGTTTTAGAAGTTATGGTTTTAAATTATGATTTTCAAAATACTATGCTTTGAAAATATTTGATTTTCAGACGATATGAAGTTAAAGCATTTTGATTTTGGAAAAGAATTATATTTGGGATAAGTGATAAAATATGGTTTTGGGTTTTGAAATGATATCGTATTCATGGTTATGAAATGGAATGTTTATTCTGATTTTTAAAGTATAACCTATTTTTAAATGACCGCGGTGTTATAATAACGATGGGTTGGCAAAGAGACCGGGATCGGATATCTGACATACTCTCTGTCGATACCGAAAACCACTTTGACTAACCGTGTACGCGGTGGAGATTCCAGAATGAAGTAGGTGGTGGTGACGTTTCCTGTAAGGTAAATACGTGGACCCGACTCCCGTGAGTTGGCATAAGGTGGCTAAAACAGGAGCGATTCTCATGCCAATGAGGTCATTCCTCTGATCGGACCCTCCTCTTCGATATTATACTTTGATTTTGGATTGATTCAGTGGCCACTTCTATATTTTGATTTTGGGGAGTTAGTCCGAGGTGGGCGGTAACTACGGCTACGCGTTTCCACCAGCCTGGATAGCAATTGGTATATCTACCCTGGCATTGCCTAGTTGTGCCGTGTCACCTACCATACCGAGCCTTTACTACGAGTTTCTATTTGTGTCGTACCTATGGAGTATCCTTTGGTAGCTTCCTGATCAGGAGGTATTACGGTACTGTATATACTATTGGCATTATTTGTGTTAAGGGCTATATGGGTAACCCCTTAACGCTATTAAAAAGTAAGTTTATTTTATAAATAGACACTATTATAATAGCGCAATATACTACATAGTAAATAGTTTAACGGATCCTTAGGAGATGTAAATCCCGAGCATCTCTTGAGTTACTGTACTCATATTTATTTCTGTTAATTTAACTCACATAAGATCTTTTAGTTCTGACTCGAGTGTTTTTGTCTTTTCAAATTCGCTCGGGTCAGTCCGAGCGTTTCAGGATCGAAGACTTTAGCTTTGAAGGACGAAGACGAAGGAGTCGTATTATCATTATCTATAGTATTGCACCACACTCATACTGTTCCGCTGCATTGATTGTATTGGTAGGTGTAACTCTGATATTTATTGTATAAAGCAAATCAAGTGTTTGTAAACTGTTTTGAACTGTATATTTATTATTATATTTTATCCTTCCGCTGTGAGATTCTGTTTTGTTTTATTTCTTCTCTGTTTTCTTATTTACCCCATAACAATCCGCCCTTGCGTATGCTTTGAATTGGCACGTGTGTCGGTTTAAAGTGTGCGAAAAGGCGGGATGTTACAGTCAAGGTTCTGAAATGACTATTACGTTGGTGTCAAATTGCTGACACTGTATTTTCCATTTGCAGTTGTCTGAGCAAGCAAAAGAGTGGCATTTCAAATTCCGCATGAGGCGTCATTTGAAATGTCGCATTAGGCATCATTTCAAATGCCGCGTGGAACGGTATTTGAAATGTTGCCACCAGTGGAATTTTAAATGATGCCTCATACAGCATTTGAAATGCCGCTCTGTTACTTCACATTACAAATAATGGCTCTTGCGGATTTAGATTTTATGTTACATACTTCGAACGATGCATAACATACTTCAAACAATGCACAACATACTTCAATTATCGATGCATAACATACTTCAATTACATTTCAATTATCCTTCAACGATGCATAACATACTTCAAACGGTGCATAATATACTTCGAACGATCGTTTCAGATATTTGTTCATCACACAGCAAGTTTCTAATATCATTACATTACATTTTAATTATCCTTCAACGATCTACATGACCACAACGCCGAATACTTGTACCCATGAACCAACAATTCATTTCGGTATTCAAGGTTCAACTTTTCCAAACGACTAACTTCCGCTTGCATTTCTAAAGCATATTCTAAAGCATATTCCACTCCTCTAGGACATAGTGGTGGATCGAGGCACTTAAAAAAATTGCAGCATTCAACCTGGTTCGGCCGAATCTTCTGATCGTTGTATCCAGCGCAGTGGTAGAAACGACGTCCAGCACTCCTATCATTTCTACAAACGACTACTTCGCATTCCTCTCCATAGCCGCAAACTACACATGTAGCATGGGAGCTTGAGCTTCCATGATTTTTCCAACCTAGGACACCTAAAAGACGTGCATGGAGTGATTGTTGGACTGGTCTATCAACCGCGGCTTCTTCACGTGATGTTCCACTATACTCATTCGGGGGTTCTTCTTCAAATTGTGTCTCTGGTACAAAATCAACTTCAAGATCGGCACCACTTGAAATCCTCTTTCCTCTGTTTTGTTCGAATTCGTCGTACATTTTCATCACTGTTACGTCATCAGTTTCCTAGTTGTCCATTATACACCTATGAATACAACCAAAAATACATCGACAAAACAATTGATGCGAGAAAAGTATAATACTTACCTTCAGCGTGACAATGTTGAATTGAAATATGGGGAGGGGTAGTTGCAAATTGTTGAAATCGAACGAGAATAGTATACCAATATGAAACCTAGAGCTTTTGCTAAAATAAATTTGGCAAATTTAGGGTGTGGGTGGGGTAGTTGCAAAAACTTAGGAAAATATATAGGCAGCAGATGGATGGCATCCCAAATGACGCTATTAGCGTCTTTTGAAATGCCGCACCACACGGTATTTCAAATGTCGCAGCAGGCGGCTTTTAAAATGCCACAGCAGGCGACATTTCAAATGACGCCTGCTGCGGAATTTCAAATGGCCCATCCAAGCGGCATTTCAATACACTTTGAATACACTTTGCGTTAGAAGACTAACAACAAAATAATGAAAGTCGAAATAACATTTTCGTCCAACATTATATATAAACATTTGTTCTCAAACAAACTAGAATGCATTCGAATTAGGATTACAAACAAAATAAAACAAAAACATTAAGTTGTTGTATTGCAACGATTTTTTTATGACCATGAACGTCACATTTGCAGCACCTATTTCCTTTAGGAGTCTGCATCTCGTCCATTGTACCTTTAATTCTAGTTGAACATGGGCGTCCGGGTTGTCTTTTAGCGACTGGAGGTAGGACCAATTGACTGTTACTTGAACTCCAATAACGTTTATCTCGTACCGAGTAAAACTCAGGGGTGTATGCTACCAGGTATTTCGCTGTGGAATACCATATTGAGGCAAAGTCGTGATGGGCTCTATTTGCTCCGTTACAAACCGTTGAGCAAGCGGCCAAAACATGCATACACGGTAGGTGCCCTAAAAGAGGGATGTTGCACGTACAAGAGCAACTGTTACCATTGATTAGTACTTTGAACTTGTCACCAAACTAGTGTACAACTTGCCACTCAGATTGACTAAATTGAATAATTCTTGTATGCCTAGCTTCGTTAGCTCTTTCGGCGATCTTGGCTTCCCACTTCGGAGTTAGACGGAAAATCAGTTTTGCTGCCGCTTCTCTTCATCGACAAAAATAATCAACCGACCTGAAAAAGGTGCGTGCAACTAAAGCTTTGACAGGTAAAGACCTAGCTCCTTTAAGAACATCGTTGAAACTTTCTGCACAATTGGTGGTCATGACATGAAATCGACCGCCATCATCTTTACACAATGCCCAATTCTCCTCGTGCGCTTCCAAACTCCTTTCTAACCAATTGGGAGCCCTGATGCTTATATTTTTTATTTCTTCACGTATTCTGATGTACTCGGCTTCTACCGCGGCACAAGCTGCAGCATAAAATAGTCTGGTTACTCATTTTTCTCTAAACCCTGCAGCTTGAAAATTAGCTTTAAGATGTCTAGCACAAAATCTATGTTTATGTGGCAAACACCATTTTGATTCCAAGGCTACTGGTATTCCTTTCATTCGATCCAAAATGAAGGTAATTCGTCGATTGTTAACACTGTGAATGAACCGCCGCATGCAGGTAAAAAACCACCCCCAGCTATCTCCGGATTTGAACTCTACAACTATGTACGCTAAAGGGTATAGGTGATCATCCGCATCAATAGCAGTGTCCACAAGTAGCGTCCCTTTATATTTCCCATATAAATGTGTCCCGTCAATACATAACAACGGACGACAATGAACAAATCCTTCAATACAAGGTTTAAAGGCCCAAAAAGCTCGATCGAAGACTCCTTAATCATCGGTCGTAACGTGTCCAACACTTCCTGGGTTCGATCTAGTTATTTCAGCAAAATATTGCCTTAGACTACTATATGACTCCGTCCAATCACCACAAATTCTTTCCACTGCCTTACCCAAAGCTCTCCAAGCCTTCATATAACTAATTTTCACAAACAACTATTCTTCCATCAAAACTTGTACCGTTCCGGCTGTAATGTATTGATCGGCTTTCACAAAAGGTAATATTTTTGCCACTACAAAGTTAGACGTCGCCTGCTTGTGGGTGGAGTTCACCGTTGGATTAACACAATTGTGGTCGCTAGGATATTTTCCTACAATCCACCAATTCTGCTCTGATTTTTTTGAGACAATAACATGAATTCTCCATCGACAATTTGCGTCTATATTACAAACGGCGGTGTATTTGGTTTTATTTGATTTTATTGCTTTAAAAGATACGATATGCAAAATCGACCATTCACTCAACTGTTGTAACAATTTGGCTTTCGTCTCGAAAATCAAACCAACTTTAATCCATTCTGAATGCCTACGGTTGAAAACGTCTCATTGTTGAACCTAAGATTTGCAACGATTAACCCTGCCATAACTTGTGCGTTGCACAAATCATCATCCAAAGGAACTTCCATTTCCACCTCATCGCTGTTTTCGGAAATATTGTCTTCAACCGGAAAATCATAGTTCAAAGGTTCATTGTTCACTTGCATACTATCTATCACGACATGTCGTTCTCCACCATGTTCACTAAATCCTTACGATTTATGGGGGGTTCATCATTGACATCTTTACCTTCGTCCGTGTCTATCTCATTATCAACATCTTCACTGTTCACGTTTACGTTTACATTCTCCAAATCAGCATTAGATTGCGTAGCAATATCGTTCACGGGGAATCTGCTATTCAAACATACGTATTACTTTAAAACCATTACCGTAATTACTACCTACACAAATTTGATTTTTCATGATTCATACCTCTGACTAAGATCATATAATTCGAACGAAGTTGGATACATAAATTGAGACATATGGCATTGTTATGGTCCAGCGGAACTAAGCGGTGTTGGTTGACAAGGAAGATAACTGCATATAAGGCGAAAAAAACTGTTAAGTAGCGCACAACTATGAAATTAATACGACCTAACTTTTATAAGTAAATGTTTCACCTTCCGAGCAAATGCGTAAAGCTGCCTTAACTTGGGTAGGGGTAGGTATACTGAATGCCATGCGGATAGGTCATACACGGAGGATATCCATATAGACCTTGTTGTTGACCGTACATCGCTGTCATAGTCGGATTAATGAAACTCGAGGACGCGTTTCCACGGCCGATACTTACTACCTCAACCGTTCTTCGGTGCTCCTCAATAACACTGTTAATTTCTTGTTCTCGTACGGGTTCTTCTACTTGCAAGCGCCTAATTTTCCCAACAAATAGCTCAATTGATTTCGATGTCGCTAAAAACATTAGCTCGACATCATCATCATCGGCTATTTTAATGGCTTTCGATCCTGAGTTCGTCGGCCAGTTACACAATACCTCTATGTCAAATTCTTCAGATTTTATCTTGGTCGCTTTATAGATCGATTCTTTAAGCTGCACCAAATTACAACCTTTCAACACTTTAGCGGGCTTACACGACCCCCGACATATTTTTAACAATTAAGTTCATCAACAACTAATTCGCCATAGAAATAACAAATGGTCGGTACACATTTGGGAGCCATTCTACAATTTATTCAATCAACTAGTAAACTATTATCAGCTGATACCAAACAGCAAATGAAATTTAAAAAAATTGAACTGGGGTTTCCAAAAAACATACCTATTATAGCTAATAACTAGTTGAAGAGAAAGAATTAGATGTTGTTCCTCGTCTGTAACTGAATCCAACCAAGATTAAACTACAATTTGCAAATAATTTAACAGTTTGGAGTTTAGAATTTTAGTAGATCTAAGCAAAGTTTGGAACAAGACAAACATTAAAAGATGGTTGCCTAATAAAGCAGCAGAAATAGCGGCATTTGGGATGCCGCATACTAGCGGCATCTCAAATGCCGCCGGTGTTATTATGCAAAATAGACGTGTGCTGGCGGCATTTGTGATGCCGCCAGCACACGTGGCATCCTACGTGGCGAAAACTGATCTATTTTTGTAATTAGTTTGCAAAGTGGCATAATCTTGTAATTTTTTTACATAATTGGCCTAAATACAAAACTTATCCTAAATTTAAACAAATATTTGTTTTATATAAGAGCTATCATCTTTTGTTTATCGATTAGCTGTTAATTGCTAACTTTTGTTTGATTACGAACGAAAGAACACTGTCGTAAGGCTATTTTTCATATCAACTTCATGCACAACAACTTATTCTTTAAGTCCAAACTATTATAGATATCATAAACTATTATTTATTCATGTCTGTGAGGAAAAGCCTTTAAATTTAACTTGATTTGGCTCACTTTTGAGGTACTATAATACTACTGTCTGATTTATCAATCGTCCACTTTTTGGTGCTAACTTTATTTATTATTGAAATATATATTAATAGCTTCCTATTAAAATCTTCAATACATATACACACATATACATGTATATATGTAAGTATATATATATATATACATGTATATATGTAAGTATATGTATGTGTATTTCCATGTGTTAGCGCCAAAATTGGTCACTAACACCCAAATCCAGATGAAAGCACCAACTAACAGTCACCGTTAACAGATAGAGTGTGTGTAGAGAGTAATAATATGAAGAACGGTTAAAATTAAAATGAAAGCAGTAAGAACAACAGATTTTATAGTGGTTCGGCTAACTCCAGCCTACGTCCACTCCAGAAGTTTTCTTTTTTATTGATGTAAGAATCAGTTACCGTTACAAAGTGGTAGGCTAGCCTTAATAAAAATGTCAGAGAGCAGAAGAGAAGAAGAAGAAGAAGAAGAAGAAGCCCTCCTCCCCCATCTGGAGACCCACATGCTGTATTTATAAGCAAAACCAGGTTGTTGGGCCTCCTGAGTAATTTGGGCCCATCAAGGGTACCGAGGTATTGAGGTGTCGAGGTTTGGAGCTACCGAGGTGTCGAGGTATGGAGCTACCGAGGTGTCGAGGTATGGATCTACCGAGGTATGGAGGTACGAGGTGCAATGCCGAGCGAGGTGAGGTATGCCGAGCGACCCCTGATGCCGAACGATCCATCCAATGTCGAATGCTCCCTGATGTCGAGCGCTCCATTCAATGTCGAACTACCCTTAATGTCGAACGATCTCTAATGTCGAGCGCTACTGAATGCCAAGTGCTCCTGGAATGCCGAACCACTCAAGTATGCAGGACGCTCTATGTATGCCGAGTACTCTTGAATGCTATTCGGACGTGAATGCCAGATGAACCATTTGTGCCGAACCTCCACCATGCCGAACCATGTTTAATGCCGAACTATGTTTCCTAGACTCAAATTATAGTTGATTTATCTTTATCCAATCATATTTCCATCTCCCAAGCACATTGCGTCATCCATCCATCCAGTCGACTGAATCCATCGTACACCAGCCTCAACGAACGTGCAGTCGATTAAGTTAAACCCGCATGTCCATGGCCTGGTAAAAAGGCGGGTTAACACCATATATATAAAAGAATTGATACAAACTATTTTTTGATAATACAAATGTCCTTTAGCCAATAATCAGAAAGTTGTTAAACTATGCATCAATTTAATTTAATGTTGTGTGTTCTCTTATGTTAAGCTGACTAAATTGGTTGACTATATATGTTTGTTTGATATAATCTAATGCATGTTTCACTTATAACTACTTACATTCATGTTTTTTATTTTCTTTCTTTTGAAAAAATTCCTTGTTGACGTCTTATATTTGGATCTTTATTTACTGGCCGTGATGCATACTTGGATCTGTAAAAGATTTTAAAAATTAATGTCCACATCCAAGCTATCAACATGTTCTGAAACTATAACATGAGTATAGTTAAAACCAGTTTTTATTTTTTTCCCGAATTGCTTTTGATGAATCAATTTGCTGTCTTAGAATTTGTTTTCAATACATTGTTATTTTGATACTTTGTTTTTGGTGTCCATCTGTACCCATGATGCTAAAAGGTTCATAAAAACCAACAGTGATGTGAAGGTGGTTGTTCCCTTTCGATTGAACATGAATAATAATACCCTAAAAAAACCTTAACTTCCAACTTTAATAAATTCTTACTATTTTTCATTATTAAACATCATTTTCAACTTTAGCATAATCAAATTTTTGTATTGCGCAAATTTGTTATTGTGTTCCTCGTACCAGTGTAGAGTGATGAACGTATTTTTCTGCATTTTAAACCATTTGTTTCATATATTTTTATTTTAATAAAGCGGTATTATACGGGTATTTTGTTGTGGTTTTGCAGATTATAGATTCCAAAGTGCAATATTTTGAATACCGAATAATTCGAAGAGAAAGTACATATCGTTCATGAAGAAATGCATCTCACGTCACCAACATGTGTACTATTCATGCAAGAAATCAAATGCAAATATTGAAAATACGCATTCAAAGTTTGGCCTGAAAGTCTCTCAAAGCAAAGCCACTTGTTAATCAAATAACAAAGAAAAGACCAATTCAAAGTGAGGTGGCCTTATTATTCTTCAAATATCAAGCATATGGACCTAAATAGTAGGGTTATCTTTGGAGGTTGAAGTCTTTAAATAGAGAGAGGAATGCAGATGGAAAATCATCTCTTACCCCATCACTCTTCTTCAAGTTTAATTTTAAATTCAGCAGTGTTTTTATTTTCGAACAGAATACGTAGGATTGTTGATTAGATTTAGCAATTTATTTATCATGTTCTTAGTTATTGCACTCTTTTCAGTTAGTTAATAAATATTTCAATTTTTTGCTCTGTTATTTTCTTTTCCGCAATTTCAACTTCTATTCTGAATTTTACAATTTTATATTTTGGTTGCAATTTTGATTAGTTTCGGAATCGATTCGGAGTATATTATTGTTTATATTTCCTGTTCAAGATCCACCATCGAATTAGTTTAACACGCCTAAGATTTAAATAGGGATTTTGTAATGACCCGTGTAAATTCGATGTTTAAAATGAATTAATTTAATAGGATTTCTAATTTAAATTTAGGAAGAAACAGAAATCTTATTTATTTATAGGAAAGAGAATGTTGTAATTAGATGTATCAAGGGAAATTAAAATTTACAAATTGAATTATATATTGCAATTAATTATAATAGTGGAAATTGTTGCAATTGGATATAAGGTTAGAAATAAGTAAATAAAGGCAAGTATTGAATTCATCAATGAAAATAAATTTTTATTTAGTACAATCCTTTTTTTTTATTAACTATTGTAAGGTGTTAATTAATTGAAATGGAAAATTTGACAATAGATTCAATTTGTATGTTGGATAATAAATTGCAATAACTAAAGTTAGTAATTAATGGGTTAAAGGGAATACCAATTTACTCATAAAGTGAATATAAGTGAATGTAACAAAATAAATAGGAAACGATAATTATTCATAAGTGATGGTTGATGTAAAAGGAATAACTAATTGGATTTAGAATCTTAATCTGTATGTGTGCATATATTTAATGGAATATGAGAAAAACAAATGTAATGATTTGATTAATATATATGTTATTCATTCAGGGTATTGAATAAAAATTTGGAATATAATTGTAATGAATGGTAATAATGTTGGTATTAGCTAATAAATTAAATTTTAATGCAATACCCATAAATGAATGGGATGAAATGAATGTATGTAAATGTACACTAGGTTATTTATCAAATAAAAGGAAAGAAAAGTAAATATCGAATTTGACTGATGAATAAATATGCGTTGAATAGTAATTGAGTGTAAAGTTAATGGTAATTGTATAAAATCAAAATAAGATAATTAATTGCAATAATTGTGGGTTGATAATAAGGTGTGAATGAGAAAGTGATTGTTATATAAATTGAATGGAATTCAAATTTGACGGGAAAAGTAAATGGGTACTTAGTAATAAATTTAAACGGACTTAAAAATGGAATTTATTTAATTAATAGATATAACGGATAAGGATACTTATAAATGTGGGATTGAGAATTTTACAACAATTATTATGAGTTATATTTATATTCAGTCATTCAGTTTAATTTGTAAATCATTGAAATAAATTGTACGTTTAAATAAATTGAGGTAATAATGGAGAATAACGTAAATAAATTCTTCATTAAATGATGGTTAGAGTATATAAAGAATGGAGGTAAAGCTTTATAAATTGATTTGAATCTAAAATTTAATGAAAGGATTAATTGGAATTAAATGGATTAAATGTTTGAAGTTACAGAGATTTTAATTTAGAAAAAAGGTATGCATTTATGTAATAGAGTATGAATCTATTGTTAAGTTTATTTATAAAATGGCAGTTGGATAAATAAAAGGGTGCAAAAGTAAGCTTGTCAGTATATTTAAAGTAATATATGATAATAGGTTTAATCGAAATAAATGAAAATTTAAAATCTAAATATTACATTTATAGGGATTTAAGTGTAATCGAAGAATGTTAAAATAATAAATTTTGAATCTAATATTAAATCCATCTATTTGAAATATATGAATGGAATAACCATTGATTTCTTTGATTGGATATATAAATTTTTAGAAAGTTAAATTATAATTTGTGAGTTTAATGAAACTAAGGATTTATATTGAAATTTATAAATTTACCATCTTTAATTTGACATCTAAACTTGTTTGAAATTTTGTAAATGATTAAGAAAGTTTAAGAGTGATGAAATGGGTCAAATTCTAGAATCTAAATATAAAATTTGTTTAATTTATTTATTTTAAACTCATTTAATTAATATAAAAATAGCTATTTTTGTCACGGACTCGGATTTCGACGAAACCGGTTTCATCGGATCTGTAACAGTGAATTATTGTAGGGTTTCAAGTTTCGTAGCGATCGAACTTGTCGTTTGATCGTACGAACGCGAAACGCCTTGAAATCGATTTAATTGAAATAAATTTGAAATAAATTTGGAAATTTTGTTTTCAGCATAACTTTTTCATACGATCGAATTTGGATGTGAAACTTTTCTATCGCATTCAGAATATTTTAAAATACATATTGTGATATATAGGTTGACCCAATTTTGTTCCGGAGTCGAAACGGGCTTTTGGGCCAATTTCCATTCAGCACGGTTGTTTATCAAATCCATCTATTCAAATTCTGACCTACCTATATAAACTCAGTTGTAAACCCTAGCCTCCATCTATTCTCATTTGCTGTACGTACATTTCCTCAGCTCCTCCTCTTCCAATGGCTGCAAACAATAGATCCAAATACAATTCAAAAATCAAATCCAAAGCCTAAAATTCGAAGGCTCCAGAAAAATTCACAAAAATTATATGTCATAGTTCTCGAAGAGCGTAATCTGCTGGTACTATTCGTTTTTTGATTGGAGCTATTGTTCGTCCAGAAAATTGCAAATTAGTTTCGGCCGTTCATGGTATGGATGGTCAATCAACGGTGGATCTTCCACGATTCATCGATCGGGAAGTTCCTACGTGTAGAGGGGCGAGGGGCAGTTGATCGGTACGGTCGCTTCGGCGAATTGGTTAGCTGAGTTGCCAGAAATTGAAGAGGATTCGATGATTTTCGTGCTCGGCCTGGCAGCACCACACGGCGACGGAGGACGTCGCGCTCGCGACATATATGGAGGATGACGGCGGCGGGATGGTGATGGAGTGGATCTTGTCGAAGTCGAGAGTGGAGGCGTAATAAATAGGGTTGTTTCGGCGGCTAGGGTTTCTTCCTGATGCTTTTGTTCCTTCGCGTGAGTTGTTGAGGAGAGGACGCTTCTGCAGTTTCATGTGACGTGGCATATTATTTTAGTTAGGTTTGCTTTGTTTTATTTTTAAATTTTGTTTTCAACCGCAATTTTCACCATAACTTTCTCATACGTTATCCGCTTCACGCGATTTTTTTTTGTTAGGATCGTAATTAAATTCCAGATCTTTTGACGTTGGTTTGGACAGATTTGGAGACCGTCGAAATTTTGGATTTAAATCGGATTTAAATTCGATTTAAATTCAAAAGGTGAGTGTTTTAACCCACTCACAACTTCTAAATTTTCTTATGTGTGTTAAATTGATTTAAGATTTGTGTACAAATTTGTTTATGACTGTTTGGCATGTTTTATTCGTCATCTCTGTTAAATCGCATTTATTTAATTTAACTATTAATTAATTTTATTTTTGCATATAAGTTGACAGTTAGAATTTATTTATTTGCGTATTAACTCCCTGTCATAGTTATGTTTATTTTTATTTCATATTAACTGCCAGTTAAATTTACATTTATTTTGCATATAAACTGCTAGTTTAAGAGTATTTAAATTTATTGTTGAATATAAACTGTTAGTTAACACATGTTATTTATTACCTGTAAAATTTATATGCTCTATATTGATGTTGTTTAAATTGGATGATGATTGTAATAAATGGTTGATGATTGATATTTGGATGAATGGATGATGTATTATATATTGTATAAACTGCAAGTTATCGAGCATTTCATTCATTCGGGATTGCAGTTTGAAATGATATACAACCGTATTTTTATTTTAAATTGCGGATTGAAATGATAAACATCCGTATCACTTGACCATAGGGTAGAAAATTTTATACAGGCACCGCGGTATATATATATAGATATAAAAATATTTTGAAATGATTTTCTATGGTTTTGTAAAGTTATATATATATGGTTTATGGGATATTGATTTGGTTATTGATAAAGGTTATTATATATATAGTAATTTCTGGTTTTTGAGCTTTGTATAAATTTGATTTGAAGTTTAAAATAAAGTTTGTTTTTAAGATCAAATAAGATTAAGCATTTATTTAAAATTTAATTTCTGGAGTTTCATTGACTTAAATGAGAATAAGGTTGGAAGATGAATATTAAGTTAAATTGGAATTAAATAAAAAGTTAGAATTTTTAAAGGATATGATTTTATAAGTTGATGTTTGTGTAGAGTGATCTAAATGAATATCAAGTTGATTTAAATGAATATAAAATAAATTGAAAGATTTTCCAGTTATGTGAAGTTAAAGGTTTTTCTTAAATTATATTGAATTCATTAAGTAAATATTTCAAGTCTAAATAATAAGTAATTGAATTTAATATATATGGGATTGTCAAATGAGTTTGTTTTGAAATGGTGAAATATTTAAAGTTTTGAAACATAAGAATTGAAATGGTATTTGGAAGTTTAAATCGATATTTGAAAATTGATTTGTGAAATCTAAAGAAGCTATTGTTTTTTATAAAGTAATTTAATATTTAACCATTTAAGAGATGGAAATTTGTTTCGAAGTTATGATTTTCAAGGTAGTATGATTTGAAAATATTATATTAAGGAGTTTTGACTTCTAAATATTTTACTTTGAAAACCCTATGATTTTGGAAAAGAATATATATTGGAAAATAAAAACGACATTATATGATTTTGGGTCTAAATGATATCGTATTGATTTGGGGTTTTAAAAATATAAATGATATCGTATTTATATGGGTTTAAAATGGATATTTTATTCTGCTTTTAAAGTTTAAATTATTTTAAATGACCGCGGTGTTATAATAACGTTGGTTGTTAAAGAGACCGGGATCGGAAGTTGTCATACTCTCTGCCAACTCCAAAAACCACTTTAACAACCATGTACGCGGCGGAGATTCCAGAATGAAGTAGGTTGGTGGCGGCGTTTCCTATAAGTAAATACGTAGACCCGACTCCCGTGAGTTGGCATAAGGTGGCTAAAATAGGAGCGATTGACGGGCCAATGAGGCCATTCCTCTGATCGAACGCACTCCTTCGATATTATACTATGACTTTTGGATCGATTCAGTGGCCACTTTACTTTTGATTTTGGGGATGTTGTTCGAGGTGGGCGGCAGCTGCGCGCTGCGCGTTTCCATCAGCCCGGAAGCGTAATTGGTATATCTACCCTGGCATTGCCTAGTTGTGTCGTGTCACCTACCCTAGCGTGCCTTCTACGAGTTTCTATTTTTGTCGTACCTATGGAGTATCCTCTGGTAGCTTTCCGATCAGGAGGTATTACGGTACTGTATAGACTATTGGCATTATTTGTGTTAAGGTTTATATGGGTAGCCCCTTAACACTATTAAAAAGTAAGTTTATTTTACAATTAGACACTATTATAATAGCGCAATATACTATATAGTAAATAGTTTAACGGATCCTTAGGAGATGTAAATCCCGAGCATCTCTTGAGTTACTGTACTCATATTATTTCTGTTAATTTAACTCACATAAGATCTTTTAGTTCTGACTCGAGTGTTTTTGTCTTTTCAAAATTCGCTCGGGTCAGTCCGAGTGTTTCAGGATCGAAGACTTTAGCTCTGGAGGACGAAGACGGAGTTTTCTATTATTATTATTAGTTATATTCCACTACACTCATATTTTCCGCTCTATTGTCATATGGTATGTATACTCTGATATGTATTGTATAAATATAATCAAGTTTTATAAAACAGCTTCATGAACTATATATTTGATTTTTATATTTTATCCTTCCGCTGTGAGATTCTGTTTAGTTTTTTCTTTTCTGTTTTCTTATTTATCCCATAACAATCCGCCCTTACACATGCTTTAAATTGGCACGTGTGTCGGTTTAAAGTGTGCGAAAAGGCGGGACGTTACAGTTGGTATCAGAGCTTTGGTTTAGAGATAAACCTTAGCTTTGTGGGATTTGACTCTTTACTAATAGGGTAGTAATACCCTATGGGAGTCGTTGAGTGTATATATATGAGAGAGCGTACTTGTTAGTGTTATAAAAGGTTTTAATATTGTGTTAATCCGTTCCGTTTTGTATTTATAAATTCTGGTTGGTGCATGGGATGCTATGACATCAATAGGGATTTCTAAATACTTAATAGGACAGACCGACATAATATTTGTTTCTAATATAGATGAATGAAATAGTTTTGCCTATTATATTTTCTATATATAAAATAAATTTAAAAAAAAGATATCTATATTTAGCTGAAATAGATTGGTTGTTACACAATAAAGTGTAAATAATAATAGAAATAAGATTGAAGAATAAATAAATGAAATTTGGAAATTTAGAACTTAAGTTCCGGGGTTTTGAAATTTCTTTCAAATAAATTTTGGAATATAATAATGTGGTCATAAGTATTTTCTGATATAAATATTTAATATAATTCGAAAAATTGTTTTAAAGAAGATTTTGAAGAAAAAAAAGTTTTGTACTTTCCTCTCTATCGCTGGAAAATAATTTCGGTGATGGCGGCCGCATCATCGACTTTCATTTTCGAGTTTCGAAGGGGAAATGCCATTGTAGTAGTTCTACTGCAGATTTATTTTGATAAAAAAATCTATAAATTTTGAATTGTTTTATACATAATTATAGGTATATAAGTTATAAGAATATATTTATCTATTATTTTAAAATAATTTGAAATTTAACCCGGTATTTAATTCTTAAATTTCCAGTAATTAATTGTTCAATTATTGCAGTGAGATGAAAGGTTAGTAATTAAAAGTTGGAACCTTTACTTTAAGTAAAAAATTAGTATAATAGGGAGATAAGTAATGAAAATAAAGGATTGTAAACCTTAGTAAATGAATTGATGAAATTCCTTATTTATAAGAATTGATTAAATTTAAGCATGATTAAAATGTTACTATAAATAAAAGGAATTAAAGATAAAATTGAAATTTTGTAACTTATAAGACAAAGGGTCAAGGTTTATTGAACCATGAATGAATTAAAAAGAATTGAGAAAACTTGTATAAGTTCATCTGCATTTTTTCTTTAACATATATAACTTACCAAATGTAAAAAGTTGAAATGTTTAATAAGAAAAGTAATGGAAATTGTACAAGCAAAAGTAGGTAATGAAGTATCCAATGAATTTGCTATTAAATGAGAATTTAATGTTATAAACTTAAATTATAATTGAAAATTTACCAAGTAAATATAATTAAAGGTAAGTATAATAGATGATTTTAAACTTAAGTAATTAAAGTGAAAATAAAATTTGCAGGGAAATGGATATTGTAATAAATAAATGAGGACATGAAATAATAAATGAATAAATAGTTATAACGAAATAAAAAGGGACTGGCATGACCTGAGTTAATGGATTGAATATTTGTAAGTAAAAAAAAAACACACAAAGGTATGTAATTAATAAAAGGTTAAGTTGATTGTTGTTTGAATTGTCGTTGTTCGGTTATGGTTGTTTGGGTAAAATACTTTGAAAATTGGATTTGGAGTGAATGAATAATCTATTTCGTTTATCTTAGACTGTTGAGTAAATAATGCAATTGATGGTTTATTCTTCATTCCGTACGATTTAAAAGTTTTGAACCCAAATGACTATTTATTTGTTTGGTTGAATGGTTTCTTTGAATTTGTTGTGTATGCTGCTGTTAAAATTGATGGTTGTTGTATTGTTTTGTATTAGTGATGGAAACCACTTAAATATTTTACTTTATATAAATTGTAACCCTTTTAGATTTTATAAGTGTAATGCAGGTTTTGGAAGCAATTGCTACTTCTTTTGGTTCCATAAATTAAGCATAAATTTCCCGACAAATAGGTACGTTTCGGATTACGGTTTATTTAAGGTAATAAATTTAGTAAATTATTATTTATAAGTTAAATATTTTGAATAAAATGTATTGTTATTTAATTCTTCTTTTCCCTTCTTTTCCTTTTCGGGGACGAAAAGTTTTGAGTGGGGAAGAGTGTAACGACCCGTGTAAATTCGATGTTTAAAAAGAATTAATTTAATATGATTTCTAATTTAAATTTAGGAAGAAACAGAAATTTTATTTATTTACAGGAAAGAGAATGTTATAATTAGATGTATCAAGGGAAATTAAAATTTACAAATTGAATTATATATTGCAATTAATTGTAATAGTGGAAATTGTTGCAATTGGATATAAGGTTAGAAACAAGTAAATAAAGGCAAGTATTGAATTCATCAATGAAAATAAATTTTTATTTAGTACAATCCCTTTTTTTTATTAACTATTGTAAGGTGTTAATTAATTGAAATGAAAAATTTGACAATAGATTCAATTTATATGTTGGATAATAAATTGCAATAACTAAAGTTAGTAATTAATGGGTTAAAAGGAATACCAATTTACTCATAAAGTGAATATAAGTGAATGTAACAAAATAAATAGGAAACGATAATTATTCATAAGTGATGGTTGATGTAAAAGGAATAACTAATTGGATTTAGAATCTTAATCTGTATGTGTGCATATATTTAATGGAATATGAGAAAAACAAATGTAATGATTTGATTAATATATATGTTATTCATTCAGGGTATTGAATAAAAATTTGGAATATAATTGTAATGAATGGTAATAATGTTGGTATTAGCTAATAAATTAAATTTTAATGCAATACCCATAAATGAATGGGATGAAATGAATGTATGTAAATGTACACTAGGTTATTTATCAAATAAAAGGAAAGAAAAGTAAATATCGAATTTGACTGATGAATAAATATGCGTTGAATAGTAATTGAGTGTAAAGTTAATGGTAATTGTATAAAATCAAAATAAGATAATTAATTGCAATAATTGTGGGTTGATAATAAGGTGTGAATGAGAAAGTGATTGTTATATAAATTGAATGGAATTCAAATTTGACGGGAAAAGTAAATGGGTACTTAGTAATAAATTTAAACGGACTTAAAAATGGAATTTATTTAATTAATAGATATAACGGATAAGGATACTTATAAATGTGGGATTGAGAATTTTACAACAATTATTATGAGTTATATTTATATTCAGTCATTCAGTTTAATTTGTAAATCATTGAAATAAATTGTACGTTTAAATAAATTGAGGTAATAATGGAGAATAACGTAAATAAATTCTTCATTAAATGATGGTTAGAGTATATAAAGAATGGAGGTAAAGCTTTATAAATTGATTTGAATCTAAAATTTAATGAAAGGATTAATTGGAATTAAATGGATTAAATGTTTGAAGTTACAGAGATTTTAATTTAGAAAAAGGGTATGCATTTATGTAATTGAGTATGAATCTATTGTTAAGTTTATTTATAAAATGGCAGTTGGATAAATAAAAGGGTGCAAAAGTAAGCTTGTCAGTATATTTAAAGTAATATATGATAATAGGTTTAATCGAAATAAATGAAAATTTAAAATCTAAATATTACATTTATAGGGATTTAAGTGTAATCGAAGAATGTTAAAATAATAAATTTTGAATCTAATATTAAATCCATCTATTTGAAATATATGAATGGAATAACCATTTTGGATATATAAATTTTTAGAAAGTTAAATAATAATTTGTGAATTTAATGAAACTAAGGATTTATATTGAAATTTATAAATTTACCTTCTATAATTTGACATCTAAACTTGTTTGAAATTTTGTAAATGATTAAGAAAGTTTAAGAGTGATAAAATGGGTCAAATTCTAGAATCTAAATATAAAATTTGTTTAATTTATTTATTTTAAATTCATTTAATTAATATAAAAATAGCTATTTTTGTCATGGACTCGAATTTCGACAAAACCAGTTTCATCGGATCCGTAACAGTGAATTATTGTAGGGTTTCAAGTTTCGTAGCGATCGGACTTGTCGTTTGATCGTACGAACGCGAAACGCCTTGAAATCGATTTAATTGAAATAAATTTGAAATAAATTTGGAAATTTTGTTTTCAGCATAACTTCTTCATACGATCGAATTTGGGCGTGAAACTTTTTCCATCGCGTTCAGAATCTTTTAAAGTTCATATTGTGATATATGGGATGACCCAATTTCGTTCCGAAGTCGAAACGGGCTTTTGGGCCAATTTCCGTTCAGCACGGTTGTTTATCCAATCCATCTATTCAAATTCTGACCTACCTATATAAACTCAGTTGTAAACCCTAGCCTCCATCTATTCTCATTTGCTGTACGTTCATTTCCTCAGCTCCTCTTCTTCCAATGGCTGCAAAGACTAGATCCAAATACAATTCAAAAATCAAATCCAAAGCCTAAAATTCAAAGGCTCCAGAAAAATTCACAAAAATTATATGTCATAGTTCTCGAAGAGCGTAATCTGCTGGTACTATTCGTTTTTAGATTGGAGCCATTGTTCGTCTAGAAAATTGCAAATTAGTTTCGGTCGTTCATGGTACGGATGGTCAATCAACGGTGGATCTTCCACGATTCATCGACCGGGAAGTTCCTGCGTGTAGAGGGGGCGCGGGGCAGTTGATCAGTACAGTGGCTTCGGCGAATTGGTTAGCTGAGTCGCCAGAAATTGAAGAGGATTCGATGATTTTCGTGCTCGGCCTGGCAGCACCACACGGCGGCGGAGGACGTCGCGCTCGCGACATAGATGGAGGTTGACGGCGGCGTGCTGGTGATGGAGTGGATCTTGTCGAAGTCGAGAGTGGAGGCGTGATAAATAGGGTTGTTTCGGCGGATAGGGTTTCTTTCTGATGCTTTTGTTCGTTCGCGTGAGTTGCTGAGGAGAGGACGCTTCTGCAGTTTCATGTGACGTGGCATATTATTTTAGTTAGGTTTGCTTTGTTTTATTTTTAAATTTTGTTTTCAACCGCAATTTTCGCCATAACTTTCTCATACGTTATTCGTTGCACGCGAATTTTTTTTGTTAGGATCGTAATTAAATTCCAGATCTTTTGACGTCGGTTTGGACAGATTTGGATACCGTTGAAATTTTGGGTTTAAATCGGATTTAAATTCGATTTAAATTTAAAATGTGAGTGTTTTAACCCACTCACAACTTTTAAAATTTCTTATGTGTGTTAAATTGATTTAAGATTTGAGTAGAAATTTGTTTATGACTGTTTGGCATGTTTTATTCGTCATCTCTGTTAAATCGCATTTATTTAATTTAACTGTTAATTAATTTTATTTATTGCATATAAGTTGACAGTTAGAATTTATTTATTTGCGTATTAACTGCTTGTCATAGTTATGTTTATTTTTATTTCATATTAACTGCCAGTTAAATTTACATTTATTTTGCATATAAACTACTAGTTTAACAGTAGTTAAATTTATTATTGAATATAAACTGTTAGTTAACACATGTTATTTATTACCTATAAAATTTATATGCTCTATATTGATGTTGTTTAAATTAGATGATGATTGTAATAAATGGTTGATGATTGATATTTGGATGAATGGATGTTGTATTTTATATTGTATAAACTGCAAGTTACCGTGCATTTCATTCATTCGGGATTGCGGTTTGAAATGATATACAACCGCATTTTTATTTTAAATTGCGGATTGAAATGATAAACATCCGTATCACTTGACCGTAGGGTAGAAAATTTTATACAGGCACCGCGGTATATATATATATATATGTATATATATATATATATATAATATTTTGAAATTATTTTTTATGGTTTTGTAAAGTTATATATATGGTTTATGGGATATTGATTTGGTTATTGATAAAGGTTATTATATATATAGTAATTTTCGGTTTTTGAGCTTTGCATAAATTTGATTTGAAGTTTAAAATAAAGTTTGTTTTCAAGATCAAATAAGATTAAGCATTTATTTAAAATTTAATTTCTGGAGTTTCATTGACTTAAATGAGAATAAGGTTGGAAGATGAATATTAAGTTAAATTGGAATTAAATAAAAAGTTAGAATTTTTAAAGGATATGATTTTATAAGTTGATGTTTGTGTAGAGTGATCTAAATGAATATCAGGTTGATTTAAATGAATATAAAATAAATTGGAAGATTTTCCAGTTATGTGAAGTTAAAGGTTTTTTCTTAAATTATATTGAATTCATTAAGTAAATATTTCAAGTCTAAATAATAAGTTATTGAATTTAATATATATGAGATTGTCAAATGAGTTTGTTTTGAAATGGTGAAATATTTAAAGCTTTGAAACATAAGAATTGAAATGGTATTTGGAAGTTTAAATCGATATTTGAAAATTGATTTGTGAAATCTAAAGAAGCTATTGTGTTTTATAAAGTAATTTAATATTTAACCATTTAAGAGATGCAAATTTGTTTCGAAGTTATGATTTTCAAGGTAGTATGATTTGAAAATATTATATTAAGGAGTTTTGATTTCTAAATATTTTACTTTGAAAACCCTATGATTTTGGAAAAGAATATATATTGGAAAGTAAAAACGACATTATATGATTTTGGGTCTAAATGATATCGTATTGATTTGGGGTTTTAAAAATATAAATGATATCGTATTTATATAGGTTTAAAATGGATATTTTATTCTGGTTTTAAAGTTTAAATTATTTTGAATGACCGCGGTGTTATAATAACGTTGGTTGTTAAAAAGACCGGGATCGGAAGTTGTCATACTCTCTGCCAACTCCGAAAACCACTTTAACAACCATGTATGCGGTGGAGATTCCAGAATGAAGTAGGTTGGTGGCGGCGTTTCCTATAAGGTAAATACGTGGACCCGACTCCCGTGAGTTGGCATAAGGTGGCTAAAACAGGAGCGATTGACGGGCCAATGAGTTCATTTCTCTGATCGAACGCACTCTTTCGATATTATACTATGACTTTTGGATCGATTCGATGGCCACTTTACTTTTGATTTTGGGGGTGTTGTTCGAGGTGGGCGGCAGCTGCGCGCTGCGCGTTTCCATCAGCCCGGAAGCGTAATTGGTATATCTACCCTGGCATTGCCTAGTTGTGCCGTGTCACCTACCCTAGCGCGTCTTCTACGAGTTTCTATTTGTGTCGTACCTATGGAGTATCCTCTGGTAGCTTCCCGATCAGGAGGTATTACGGTACTGTATAGACTATTGGCATTATTTGTGTTAAGGGCTATATGGGTAACCCCTTAACGCTATTAAAAAGTAAGTTTATTTTACAATTAGACACTATTATAATAGCGCAATATACTATATAGTAAATAGTTTAACGGATCCTTAGGAGATGTAAATCCCGAGCATCTCTTGAGTTACTGTACTCATATTATTTCTGTTAATTTAACTCACATAAGATCTTTTAGTTCTGACTCGAGTGTTTTTGTCTTTTCAAAATTCGCTCGGGTCAGTCCGAGCGTTTCAGGACCGAAGACTTTAGCTCTGGAGGACGAAGACGGAGTTTTCTATTATTATTATTATTAGTTATATTCCACTACACTCATATTTTCCGCTGCATTGTCATATGGTATGTATGCTCTGATATGTATTGTATAAATATAATCAAGTTTTGTAAAACAGCTTCATGAACTATATATTTGGTTTTTATATTTTATACTTCCGCTGTGAGATTCTGTTTAGTTTTTTTCTTTTCTGTTTTCTTATTTATCCCATAACAATCCGCCCTTACGTATGCTTTAAATTGGCACGTGTGTCGGTTTAAAGTGTGCGAAAAGACGGGACGTTACAGATTTCAAATATTTTAAAACACAATTCTCTGTGTTCGACCTGCATACTACACGCCTGTGCGCTTGCAGAATTTATTAAAATTTGTGTTTTTCTAATCAATAGAAAAGTCGCAACATAGAGAAGCTAGTTTGTTATTGTTTTTTTTAATCTTCAATGTACAAATATGTTTTTTGTCCTCAATGTGCAAGTCACGTTGTCATCTTTTTTGTTGTAGGCCAATATAAATCCAACAAAAGAAATTACATGTCGTCAAGCATGAGAGAAAATTTACATGAAAAAGGACGGTACCATATCAGATACGGCTTCTGCATACTTCGAAAGTTAAACAAATAATAACTTTGCTATTCTATAAAATTTCCGTAATACTTAACATCTCAAGTATTATCATATTTTACGATAAAATTGCAAAAACAAAGAAATCAATCAATTATATTGATGAAAAATACTTGTCATTGGATGAAGATATCTTATCACAAGTGTTTGGCAAAGATAATATAGGTCCGACTTGAAGTATTGGAGCCAAGATATGAGTACCCAAGTTAAGGCTTCTACTATTGCACATAAACAACTCAAAAAGGCTCAAGGAAACTTGATAGACTTGAAAACTGGAACGTAAAACTTGGAGGGTATATTGAAGATGTTGGTCAACTTGTTCAAGGGATACATAGGACAAGGAAATGGCATACTAAACATTGCTTCAAATGAAGGAGGAAGTTGTACACCTTAGGGAAGTGTTGGTAGAATGTCGAATAACGACGTTGCTAATCCATTGATTCGTCTGGTTTGGCCAATCAAAAATGTGAACTTATGAACTATGACCTATAGGTCATTGTAATAACTTCTGTATGCAGAGATTTGACAGCATCCATTATACACGAGAAATATGTTCCTCCAATGCATGAGAAGTTGTTTGTGGACAGCATACTGCTGCTATGACCTTTGGTTATGACCTTTGATGAAGTTGGAATTGGATATGTGTGTCATTCAAAGAATGATTCGATATCTTTAGATGCATAAGTAGTTATGTATTATTATTATACTTTGGTAATTTTAGAATAGTGACACGCCGTAGTTTATTTTTTCACACGATAATATTCCAGATGTTATACTTAAGAAAAGGAAATGTTATACACAATATTATGAAAAATCAAATGGTGTGGAATTAGACCAATAGTACTTAGCACTCTGTGTTGGTACAATCAAGGCAATACAAGCGTTGTACTGCTTAGTCCAACTCCATTTGATTTTGGTACAAGGCTACATTAGGCCAGCGAGACTTAGAATTTTCTTTTTATGATTCATCTAGCATTTGTATATGTTAAAAATGTCATTACAAGATAACAAATTGACCTCATATTTGTCACTTATTGCAGGTAACTTCAAATTTAACTATTATGACCAAAATTGTTACTTATTGCAGGCAACTTCAAATTTAACTATTATGACCAAAAGAGACATAAATTTCAAAGTCTGATATCGTTAACAACGTGCTTTTACTTGTTTGGTAAATACTTATATTATTGGAATTGTATAACCTGTATAGTTTTTGGATTGCCTAGAAAATATAATTAAAACATCAGTCTCATTTTATATTCGTAACTTCAGTAAATACAAAAAAAAAAGCTGCTATGGGCTGATTAGCTTATAGCTGGTGTAAGGTTAGCTTATCCAGCAATTTCTTGTATAAGCAAATATAGGTGTTTTTCTACAACAGAAAATATATTTGGACAGCAGTGAACAAGGCTCTGAGTGTCTCAATGTTTTTCATCAGGTGTTTATAAGATGGTGTAAAGTTAGCTTATAAGCTGGTCAATCAAACAAAGATTGGCAAAATGAACCTGTATTTTCTATTATATACTATATTCATATAACTAAATCCAAGACAGAACAATAAACATGAAGCTTTCTATTTTATTATTATAATCAAATACATATATCTGAACTAGAACAAATAAAATGTACCATCGTTCAACAAATTTCTTGGACTACACTACTGTCGACAATTTAATCAACAAATACAAGGTAAACTGATTCAATATTGGTTTTATGTGCTGAGACATCTTTCATTATATTTTGCACATTCTTTTAGGCTCCATCTTATTCTATAGAAGACCTGCCTGAATTTATGTAGTTGTCTTGCGCCATGTTGTCTTGTGTACAGTTTACCCAAGAAACTATGTTTGTATATGCAAGTATTAGTATTACCCAAGAAACTATAAAAAAAACCTGCCTGGATTCAAGTTCCTTGATTATATGCAAGTATTTAATTTTACTTATGTTCTTATACTTTCTTAATTTGTTACGAACAACATCTTGTGCAAGTTTAATTAACTGGAAAATCTAAGTAATGCATTTAACATATGACTATGGATTTACGATGCATGGGCTAATTTCATACTTCAAGTTGGATTAGAAGATCAAATTTGGAAGATGAAGCTAAAGTAACCTGCAAAATTTAAGCATTCTCTAAGTGTGCTTTTCTTTGCTTTTGTAGTATTAATGCTTTATATGAATTTGATATCATGTAAATGCTCTTAAAATATTATCTAGTTCTTAAGCCATTTTTATTGCTTGAGAAATGTTTGATTGTCTGGTTAAGATTAATCTGGTTAGCTGGTAAATGTGGGTTTTGAATCTGTATTTGATTGTCAAAGAAGATATTTTCTTTCTTGTGTTTTTGATAGAAAAATGACCGTTACAGCTATTTCTTATGCTTAATTGTACTCATTATTACCAATTATTATTTATAATTTTGGTATATGATTGGGTTTGATTGATAATATTATAATCGGGAATATAATAGTTGTTCCCAAGTATAATTGTGAAACATGAATCTTGTAAGACTATACTTCAGCATTGTGTAAGCTAGCCTTTTGTTGTATCTCCAAAGCTTCTGCACTCAGCATTGATTGCGGCACTTGTGAATTTGCCTTATATGCTTGAATTAATTCTGCGTTGTGGGAATTTTCTATCATATGAAGGTAAACTGAGTTGGTTAATTCTCAGATATCATCATAGTGCTTTTTGACACCATGTCTGCTCCTATTTCATGCCTTTAGACAGTCTTTGATTTGTTTAAGCTTCTGAATTAGGCTATAGATTGCCTGGAATGCTAACTATAAAGCATCTTTCGATGATATTATTGTATCCACTTTGAAATGGCCTTGCATTGCAATTTTTGAATGGTTTATTAGTACCTTATTCTGTGGTTTATTAAAACTGATGTAAAGAGGGGAATGATCATTTGATGAATGGTTTAACACCAAGCCATTTATCATAGGGAGTTTTAAAAATAGTTTAAGATTTCCCAAACTCTATCTATTTTACAATGCAAAGAAAAATTTATTCCTCTCCCATTAAAGAAATTACCAGTAGATTCCACCTCCATTAAGCCTGTGGTGTGAACAAAGGATTGGAAATCATTATCTGCATTTAATGAATTATTTGTCATAAATCTCTTACTTCCATTTAGTGTGCAGTTGAAATCTCCAGCAAGTATCCACAGCAGGGAATTGTGTGCAGCATCGTCAGATAAGTTTTTCCATAACTGCTCTCTTTAAGTCACAAAGTACTTAGTATTATTGAAAGTAGGCATTTGAAACCTCCTCTGTTAGCTAGTATGCAACTGACATGCTGATCCGATATTGATAACATGTTGATTTCCCATCTGTTTCTATTGCACATCACCATTATTTTACCTCTATTATCAAAATCATTATTATAAGAGATTGTATACAATTGAAGAGAAAATGTAATTGTTTTATTGATGTTGTAAAATGATACAAAAGTACTGTCTTCGGTATACAAGCTGTGCTATATATATGCAATGCATATTATGACAATATGGGCCTAAACACAAGACCAGCCCAGACCGCATAAATAAAGAAAATAATCTCTACAGGTGAAAGTTGATGAACGGTCTTGATTACTTCTGAGATGAATATCTGCTTGCTCTGGTTTACTTCGTTCATTTCTAACACTTCCCCTCAAACCCTATTACGGCTAGGGTTTGTTGCAACAGACATCAAAAATCTTTCTCTCCTCCAAAAACTTGCAAATTTGATGAAATTTATTTGTGAAAAATACTGAGAAGATGAAGAATGAGAAGAGCAGCACACAAAGATATAATTTTGGTTGATAGTTATTCGAAATAACTATCAATTAGAAGATCTAAAGTTGCTTTCTCCAATTATCTTATCAAATTTGAGACGAGCCATGGCAAAAATCATGAAGACAACAATTATGAATGTTCATATGCTTTCTAGTGTGTGAACATCCATTCTGATTTTCTGATTTTGGCAAACACGGAGACAAGTATAAGCTTCAGATGCAAAGTTGAGGCCTTTTTTAGTCATTAATCTGAAGTTGAAGAAGTTTCGAGAATTCTGATGATGATATTACTTCTGAGTTCTTACCACACTTGTTGCCAGAGATCTTAGACGCAAAGTTGATGCCTTTTTTTTTGTCATGGATCTGGAAGTTGTCCAGTACTTTTAACTTTCAAATCTTCCCTTAATCGAAGAAAATTTTTCTTTGACAAAGGTTTTGTTAAGATATCTGCCCTTTGGTAAGTTGCAGGTACGTGATTTACATTTAATTTCCCTTTGATCACTTGTTCTCTGACAAAGTATAGATCCAACTCCATATGCTTTGTTCTCGAATGCAATACTGG
This sequence comes from Allium cepa, assembly GCA_030765085.1. Classification (NCBI taxonomy): domain Eukaryota; kingdom Viridiplantae; phylum Streptophyta; class Magnoliopsida; order Asparagales; family Amaryllidaceae; genus Allium; species Allium cepa. The sequence continues at coordinate 657,419,315 of CM060938.1, read as the reverse complement.
GTTTGCAGTAAGTGCTATAGTACTCAAATTGTCACACCAGATTGTAGCTTTGTTATAAGTTTTGACTTTCAATTCATGTAATAGTGATTCTATCCACATGATTTCAGCTGTAACACTTGCAACACTTCTGAATTCGGCTTCAGTACTTGATCTAGAAACAGTTGTTTGTTTTTTTGAACACCATGATACAGGATTATCACCTAAAAATACACAATAACCTGTTGTAGATTTTCTATCATCAATATCTGTTGCCCAATCTGCATCTGCATAAGCTACAATATTAATTGCATTGCTTGATTGTAAAGTTAAACCATAATCCAAAGTGCCATTTAGATATCTCAAAATTCTTTTAACAGCTTTCCAATGTTCATCTAAAGGATTCTGCATGAATTGACTTGCTTTGTTGACACTATAAGAAATTTCTGGTCTTGTTATAGTGACATATTGCAGAGCTCCAACTATACTTCTGTACTGCTTTGCATTTGATATTTGTTCACCTTTATTCTTTGATAAATGTAAACTGCTCATCATAGGTGTTGGTAAAGCTTTTGCATTTTCCATATTTGCTCTCATAAGGATTTCAGTAACATACTTCTTTTGACTTAACTGAATTTTTGTAGCAGAAATTCTATGAACTTGTATTCCCAGGAAATAATTGACATTGCCTAGATCTTTTATGGAGAATTCTTTGTTCAGTTGACTTGTAACATAATTGATTTCTTGTTCACTATTTCCTGTAATTAAAAAATCATCAACATAGATTAAAATATAAGTGACATCATTATTATAGAATTTAGTAAAGACAGAGTTGTCAGATTTAGTGGAATTAAATCCCATTCTGGCCAGAGTTGATTTTAGCTTGTCAAACCAAACCCTTGGAGCTTGCTTCAAACCATATATGGCTTTATTAAGCTTGCATACAAGCTTTTCTGCTCCTTCTTTTTTGAATCCAATTGGTTGCTCCATGTAAACTTCTTCCTGTAGATCACCATTGAGAAAAGCATTATTTACATCAAGTTGCTTTATGGTCCAGTTTCTATATAAGGCAATTGTAAAAATAATTCTTATTGATGTGGGTTTCACAACAGGTGAAAATGTTTCATTAAAATCAAAACCATTCTGTTGTGAAAACCCTTTTGCCACCAATCTTGCCTTATATTTAGAAATTGAACCATCAGAATTTTTTTTTAATCTAAAAACCCATTTGCAGCCAATAATATTTTTGTCACATGGTAATGTCACAAGATCCCATGTTCTGTTTCTTTGTAGAGCTTCAAACTCTTCATTCATTGCATGTTTCCATTTTTCACATTGAATTGCTTGCTGATAAGTACATGGTTCCTCATCTTCAAATGTTGCATTATATATTTTTGGCTTGAATATTCCTTTCTTTGCTCTAGTAATCATATGATGACCAGTATTTTCTGGAACTATTTGTGGAATAACTTCTGTTGTATTTTGATGACTAGCATTGTGACTTGAAGAATCTTGTTGATCAATAGGTAATTCTAAATTGCCTATTGGTTGACACTGATCAGAATGTCTGCTAGTATGACTGCTGTTGTGATGTAGATCTTCTGAACTACTTGCTTCATTGTTATTCTGATTATTATCAGCTCTTGAGTTGGATAAGAATTGATCATGATGAGGCATATTTTGATTGCCTTCTGTTGCAACTTGCTTCAACAAGTCAGGTAATACAACATTTTTTGTGTTGTATATTTTATGAGAAGTTTTCATATGTGTTTGACTAAATGGAAAAATTTGTTCATTAAATACAACATGTCTAGAAACAAATATTTTTCCATTGTTATCTATACATTTGTAACCTTTCATATTAGTGGCATAACCTAAAAAGGTACAAGGAGAAGACCTGTAATTTAACTTATGTGTATTATATGGTCTCAAGTAAGGAAAACATAGACATCCAAACACTTTAAGATTTTCATAATTTGGTTTAACACCAGAAAGCACTTCAAGTGGACTTTTGTACTTCAAAGTTTTTGTTGGTAACCTGTTTATTAGATAAACACTAGTAGCAAAAGCATCAGGCCAAAAATTTTGTGTTAAAGATGCTTGAGAAAGAAGTGTTAAACCAGTTTCTACAATATGTCTATGTTTTCTTTCAATTAAACCATTTTGTTCAGAAGTATAAGGACAAGTAATTCTATGATTAATACCTTTTTTCTGAAAATATTGCTTCAAAGGATGAAATTCAGTTCCTCCATCAGTTTGAAAATTTTTAACTTGACAGTTAGTTTGATTTTCAACTAAATTGATAAACTGAATTACCACATTGTAAGTCTCAGACTTAGATCTTAAAAAATATATCCAAACATGTCTAGAAAAAACATCTATAAAGGAAATGTAATATCTGTAACCATAATCTGTGGTTACAGATGTAGGACCCCATAAATCTGTTGCAATTAATTCTAATGGTTTAGAATAAACAGTTTCAGAGTCAGAAAAAACAAGTTTATGACTCTTCCCCATTTGACAGTGTGTGCATACATAAGGCATAGAAATGTTAGTAAAAGGAATATTATTATTCTTCAATACTTTCTGTACAATATGTGCATTTGCATGCCCCAGTCTGCTATGCCATATATCAAAAAGCTTACAATTACTTGCTTGAGTTATTTCAGAACTGTTACACCATTTATCTCTATAATCTTGATTCTCAGAATTGTCAACACTAAATTTGTATAGTCCTCTACATTCTTTACCCTGCAAAAGAATTTCATTAGTCTTAATGTCTTTGACTAGACAGTAAGTAGGAAAAAATTCAAAGTATATTTGGTTATCTTTAGCAAATTGTGACACACTAAGCAAGTTTTTTGTAATTAAAGGTACTCTCAACAAATTATTGAGATATAATTTTCTTGCACCTTTAATACAAGCACTGCCTGTGTGAGTAATGTTTATGGGTTTACCATTCCCCATATGAATACATTGTTTACCTTTATATTCTTGGTTTCCAAGATTTAGATTTCCAAGATTATTTGTTACATGGTTTGTAGCACCAGAATCAGGAAACCAACTTTGATCTTGAGAGTCATCTGCACTAATACTGCTCTCTTTCTGACTTGATGAATCATGTTGAATATTGACCATGTTTGCACTTTGATAATTTTTCTGATTACTATTTCCTGACTGAGAAGGAACATATTTTGCATCAAATCTGAAGTAACATTTGTTAGCACTGTGCCCAAATTTTTCACAAATTTGACACCTCAGTCTATTATTATTGTTATTATGAAATCTGCCACCTCTGCCTCTTGATCTGTTTGATGAACCACCTCTGTTTGATGACCCATCTCTTTGACTTTTGTTATAAGTTTTCTCTTGATTTTTTGAAGCATAGTTAACAGAATATTCTTGAATAGATTTCTTTTGTTCTATTCTTCCTTCATGAGATAATAGAATAGAACTAACATATTCAATAGATGGTGTCTTATCTTGAGATGAAATTATTGCTACAACAGCTTCATAATCATCATCTAAACCACTTAAAATAGATAGTACCTGTTCTGCATCTGACAATTTATGACCTGCTGCAGCTAATTGATTGCACAGATTCTTGATCTTGATCAGATACTCTCTCATACTTAACCCATCTTTTCTCAAGTTATGTAGCTGTCTTTTGTAGTAAAGAACTCTTGCTGCAGACTGAGTGTTGAATGTATGCTCTATTGAATGCCATATTTCATGAGATGTTTTACAACCTATCAGTTGAGGTAGAATGGTAGGACCAATAGAAGATAATAGCCAAGAACTGATAAGACTATCTTGCTTTTGATAGTTTGAGTAATCTTGATTGATTACAAGTTTTCCCTCACTGTCAGTAACATACTTTGCAGGAGTGATAAGTGTTCCAAACACATACTCTTCAACATCATATCCTCTTATAGCTGTTTCAATTTGAAATTTCCACAACATATAGTTTGATTCATCAAGAATTGTTGTTACTAACTGACTCTTTGGTTTGATTAATGATTTCAACAGATTTTGAGAATCTGATTGCTGAGAAGTGGCTGTTCTTGAAGCATTGAGAGATTCTTGAACATCATTGATGTTATCTCCTGCCATATCGATGAAGAATCTTGTGATTCTGAGATCAACAAGTGGTGCAGCCAGAGAATTCTGATGATGAGAAAATAAATAAATAAATAAATAAATAAAAAATGCAACTCTGAAGAGGATCTCTAGGCAAGGCACTGCTGGAAGACGATAGTGGTTTGCAGTTCTTGATCAAGAACTGTACAACACAGTGGGTAAGGATTCAAACTCAATAGCTTTCTCTATGATGACTCAGATCTGAGAGAAGCTAGGGTGCAACCACTGTTAAATGATGATAATGTTCTGATAACAGTAGGCAAGGCACTTTCTTCTTTAGAAGATTGAGGCTAACAACCGTTAGGTTGATTTCAAAAGCTCTGATACCATATAAGAGATTGTATACAATTGAAGAGAAAATGTAATTGTTTTATTGATGTTGTAAAATGATACAAAAGTACTGTCTTCGGTATACAAGCTGTGCTATATATATGCAATGCATATTATGACAATATGGGCCTAAACACAAGACCAGCCCAGACCGCATAAATAAAGAAAATAATCTCTACAGGTGAAAGTTGATGAACGGTCTTGATTACTTCTGAGATGAATATCTGCTTGCTCTGGTTTACTTCGTTCATTTCTAACAATTATTATGTATAGCTAACCACTCATTACCGATGGACGTACAAAACTGTGACACATTTTCATTTGATTGTTTACGTTCTACTAAACCCAAAATATCTAGAAGGATACAAGATGCCACTTAACATCTTGTTCCACACTAATAATGACATTAACGGGTTGAGTTGCCCCTAGCATCAGAGCTGCTTGGGGTTGTAGGGCTCTATTTTGACTTCTTAAGCTTTTTTGCCTTAGCTTTTAAGTGAGCTGCAAACTGCTCCCACGCCGGGTTGGTTATAACATCACTGTCTTCCAAAATTAACCTTCTTGTTTTGTGTATTTTCGATCACTCTTGTTATCCTTGTTTGTCTAGTTCTGATTTTGTTGTGGTTATGTGTGTTTGGTGGAAATGATAGGTTAATGGTAGGAGCTGCTGTCGTTACTTGGCATGCCAGAATATTGGTCGATGTTTGTAAGGCATGGATTATCAATGGGAACACTTTCAACAATCATGTTTGCTATTTCCTCGTGTGTCTCTGACTTTCTACAGCTATGGTTACCTCCTCTGCGCTATTTCTAACTTGCTGTACTTGAGTATTCTAGGAGTTTAGGGTTGAGATAGATGTACTTGTTGAGTTAGGCTCTGCATGGTTCCTTGCAATTTCCTGTTGAGTTAAATTTGAGAGGATTTGAGGGTTGTGACATGTATAATCAAGACTATTTTGTTTAAAACAGTTATTCTTTTCAATTTTCTTTAATTCACTGCTTTTGTGGCCTGTAGTTTCCGTATGGCATGCAGTATTGGAGTCTATATTTATGTTATTGTCAGTGTTGTTATTATTGTCGCTCTCCTTACTTTCTTCTGTCAATGTCCTAAAATTTGAATTACTTTCATTGACTTGCAATTCTTCTAATTGTACATTTACAGTCATATCGCTGTTCATTTGGGTTACTGCATTTTTTTCAGCTTTGTTTCTATAGCATTGATTTTGTTTATGAATCTAAGCCTTCTCAAAAATGTTGTTTTTTTTTAGTATGCCCAAAAGAACTACAGTTTTGTCAAGCTATTGGCATTCCTTCATCCACGACACTTTGTGTGTGTAATTGTTCATTTTCCTCTAGAATGGCTACTTCACTGGGGAAAGAGAACTTACTGTCTATCTTAGTCAATACCCTTGCAAACGAGACTTTTATAATTCCCTGAGTATGGTGGTCCATTTTTACTAGCCTTCCAAGTACTGAAGCAATGCGATAAATACATTCTCGTGACCAAACTCCAGTCGTAGTCCTCGGGATCAATTATAGAAATTCTTTGTTTAGATTTAACCCAGTTGTCCATCTCTTTATCATCATAAGCATTTTATCGTAGAAATAAGGATCTCGCTCCAGAACATTGTCACGGTCTAATTTGTTAAATTTTTTATAGCATAGAAACCATTTTCCTTTGAGAATATCTGGAAATTACCTTCCGGTTTCTAAACGCGTTCAATGTAGGCTTTGAAATATTGGTAATATGGTTTTGTCCCTACCACGTAAATGACTATAGAGTTTTGCTAATCCCACTGCTTTCTCCCTGCCTTCGAAGCGGTAGCGAACATGTTGGCACATCTAATTGATTTGTAATCTATAGGGCTAAGAAATTTTAAAGAGGCTGAAATAAGGATTTGCTCATTAGCGATGACCTGTTCCCAAGATCTAGAACTTGCGGGGTGGAGCTTGAACTGGTATATGGATATTCCTTAGATCTGATTGGGAAGGATTTAGGCTAGAATCCGGCCATTATCTTCTACTTGCATGGAAACTTCCCACTGTATGTTTGCTTGTATTTCCATTGTAGAACGTTGATTTTGTTGGAATTAATTATCTGCTTTTTAGGGTTTTACTTGGTCATCTATATACCTGGTAAAACTAGTTGTTAATAAGGAACTAGTTTTTAGGACTAGTTGATGTTTTATCTTTATTTGGTTAAGCTTTATTTTCTGCACGTTTATATTTCAGTTGTAGCTCCATGACTATTTAAAAGCCTTACATTTCAGTAATAAAACAAGTCAGCTGTTATCTTTATTTCAGTTTAAATTTATCAACATATGGTATCAGAGCCATCAAGGGCCTGATCAGTTCGATTTCAAATTTGAAGATAACGCAAGTGAAACGTTATCATAGGAGTCATCGTGTGAGTGAAACACTTGACATTAAAGAGTGAGAAAGAGAATTATGAATTCAGAAGGAGCAAGTAGCAGCTTTTGCATTCCAAAGTTCGAAGGAGATTACGAACACTGGAGTCTCTTGATGGAAAACTTACTTCGATCAAAAGATTACTGGGGCATCATAAAATCTGAGGTACCTGCAGATAGTGAGACTCTCACAGCGACACAAAAGAAGGCTCGTGATGATATGAAATTTAAAGATCTGAAGGCTAAGAATTATTTGTTCGCATCTTTAGACAAATCAATTCTCAAGACCATGTCCAAACGTGAGACAGCTAAGCAAATTTGGGATTCGATGAAGAAGAAATACCAAGGGAATGCTCATGTGCAGAAGGCACAACTACAGAGGCTGAAGAGGTCTTTTGAAGTATTGATGATGAAGAATAGTGAATCCATTACTGATTATTTTGGCAGGGTTATGTTAGTTGCCAATGAGATACGAAATTGTGGAGGACACATGCAAGATGACGCGATTGTAAAGAAGATTTTGCGCACACTGACTGAAAAATGGAACTTTGTGGTGTGCTTAATTGAAGAGTCCAAAGACATAAGTATGATGTCTGTGGATACATTCATGAGTTCTTTATTGGTTCATGAGCAGAAATTTAGAAAAGAAGAAGATGAAGAGAAAGCTCTACAAATTGGTCATGAAGGAGGTCGTGGTCGAGGTAGAATTGCGCCAAGAGGTAGAAGACGTGGAAGAGGAAGGGCTGCATATAACAAGGCCACGGTAGAGTGCTATAAATGCCACAAACTCGGTCACTATCAGTCAGAGTGTCCAGAATGGAATAAGGAAACAAACTATCCAGAAATTAACGAAGAAGATGAGATCTTGCTTATGAGTTATGCAGAGACACAAGAAAAAAAGAAGAATAATGCTTGGTTTCTTGACAGTGGTTGTTCTAATCACATGAGTGGCGATGAAAGTTGGTTTACAACACTTGACAAGGAGGTCCATACCACAGCCAAACTGGGAAACAACACTTGAATGAATGTGGCGGGACGAGGAGATATCAAGATCAAGCTCAATGGAATTAATTACATTATAAATGATGTGTATTATATCCCAGATCTCCAGAACAACCTCCTTAGCATTGGACAACTTCAAGAGCGTAATGTAGCTATTCTGATCAAAGAAGGGGAGTGTAAGATATATCACCCTAGTAAAGGTTTGATTATTGAAACTGCTATGACTATGAATAGGATGTTCATTATATTTGCTGAGACACAAGAACTAAAACTGAAGGATGAAGTAAACCAAGATAATTGCTTACTCACAGTAGTCAATGCATTATGTGAACACAAAGATGATGGCATAGATGAAGAAGGTGGCAATGATCATGGGAGGGAAGGTGAACCTAGGGAATCCTCACAGAGAAACAAAAAGGAAGCCAGCCCTCCAAGATGGTTAAATGATGACATTAGTGGAAATGGGTTCAATGTGGATGAAGAAGAAAGTGGAGCTGCTGTAGAAATGGCAATGACAGCATCAACAAATTCCATCAGTTTTGAAAAAGATGCCAAAGAAAAGCATTGGATAGATGCTATAGAGAATGAGTTTTCATCTAAAGGCTATTCACGAAGATACGGAGTTGATTATATTGAAGTGTATGCTCCTCCAATGACCATAATAGAGACAGTGATGATTGTTGTGGTTTTAGCAGCTCAACGCAACTGGAACGCTTTTCAATTAGACGTGCGCCTTCATTTTTTGAAAGAATTGGTTCAGAAGGAAACAATCAAAGTGGAGTTTTTGGCATAAAGCGGAAAATAGCAGATTTGATGATCAAGGCACTACAACGAGAGGCATTCATCAAGTTCAAAGCTCAGCTAGGCGTTGTCAAGCAAGGTTCATAAACCAACTGTATTATTCACACAGTTGGTTTATGGGAGGGTTTGTTGGAATTAATTATCTGCTTTTTAGGGTTTTACTTGATCATCTATTTACCTGGTAAAAATAGTTGTTAATAAGGAACTAGTTTTTAGGACTAGTTGATGTTTTATCTTTATTCGGTTAAGCTTTATTTTCTGCACGTTTATATTTCAGTTGTAGCTCCATGGCTATTTAGAAGCCTTCCATTTCAGTAATAAAACAAGTCAGTTGTTATCTTTATTTCAGTTCAAATTTATCAACAGATTTAGACTGCCTCTTTGGTTTCCTTGAAACTACCTCAGTAAATCTATCATCTGCCATTGTGATCTCATACCATGAACCATCACTAACCTGTGCAGTCATCGGTAGATGTTTATGAGTGCTAAGACCATTAGGTTTTGCGCAGATCTATGCAAATCTTCAGGGACTCTAGATTGTTGTGGATGAGGGATAGTGGTTCTACTTGAATTCTTGTCCGTAAGGTGTGGAAAGGTGGATTAGGGGAAGGAGGAGGGGTCGACGGTTGTTCAATATCCGTCACTAGGGTTAGGTCTTCAGCATGTAGTTCACTATATATTGTAAAAAAAAATAAAGGTAATTTGTTAATTTTGGCCAATTTTAAAAACTAATTACAAATTTAGACCAGTTTTAATAACTTATTACAAAAATAAACCACTTTGTGTCACATCAGCGAAAAAATGCAATGGAGGCATCTCAAATGCCGCCAATACAAAAAAAATTTAAAACAAAAGTTTGCGGCATTTGAGAAACCGTCATTGTGCGGCATTCGAAATACCGCCCAGAGTTGTTATTTTTGTAAAATAGGTTGCAGCATTTGAAATGCCGCGAACTATTTAAACGAAAAAAAATTGTATTGGCGACATTTGAGATGCCTCCAGTGCATTTTGTCGCTGATGTGGCACAAAGTGGCCTATTTTTGTAATAAGTTATTAAGTTGGTCTAAATTTGTAATTAGTTATTAAAATTAGCCTAAATTTTAAAATTATCCAAAAATAAAACCAAAACCAAACTTTATTACGAATAAGATTGCTTATAGGTTTAAGTTTATATAAAATTTACATAATTGACCATTGATCACACCCTTAACTTTATCAATGTTTACATGGATATTCAAACAAAGTGATATAAGGCATACAACATAATATCATGCTAATAACTTTGGAGTAACGTCACAACAAGGTAATAATGCATTAACGTATAAATAGACGAGTGTGACTCATTCACTACATCCACGCAACGTCGACCTTAAATATCAAGCCAACTTCAGTGCTTGTTATCTTGGTGTAAGTACACTAATCCCAATGTTAGCTTCACAACCATAAATTCATATATGTACAAATCTAATATTAGCTACATCGCTAACAAACAATATGCATACTAATAACTATACCACCTATATATCAAACAATATTATTTGAGAAGTGTTTGCATGTAAAATGGGTAAACACCCTCAACTCAAAGTTGAATGAATTAAAAGCTAGGAAACCAAAAAAGAAAGAAATAAGACAAACAATTTTTATCGTGATTCGACCAAATCAAGTGCCTACATCCACATTATATTTTATTCCTAATAGATTTCACAGTTACAACTCAATTTCAATCTGAAAATGGTTGGTTACGAATTTGGTAGGGTCTCCTTTCAGAATTAGTCCAAAGTTCCTTTTTAATGTGTTGTAACATGCATATTTATATATTAATTTTCGCATCAGAACCGCCTAATCATCAATTAAATTGCTCAAACATGTTAGATTCGACTTTCCAACATGAAGAACATGTCGATTCGGCATGAATCCATGAATCTTATTCGATTGGCACTGATCGATATTTGTAGGTGTCGATCGATATGATTCATCGATTCCTTATCTCTTCTCCAACATCATTAAGGGGAAAATTTGGCTATGACGATCGGTTGGTGCCAATTGATATTGTTTAACCTAGACTTGACTTTTTCATCGGTCTTGCATATAAAGGCTTAGAGAGAGCAAAATGGAACCCACTTCAATCATTATATCAATCGGTACTGATCCATATATCGATACGTGCCCATTGATATGACTTACTCTATACTTAACCAAATTTCTTAAGTCATTATTTTTTATACTTTCCAAGCTTCTTGATCTATTCCTTCATCTTTCATAGTTTAAATCCATCAAAATGTCACTTGGTTCAAATACTAAACAACACTTGGCATTATAGTATATTTCTATGAAAACAAAGCATATTTTGGATTGGGACAAGCAATCGAACCTAGTTATGCAAATACGTCTCTATCCTCTGAATCATTTTCATGAAACATTGCACCTTCTGTGAGAATATCGATACATCAAACAATTAAATACCAAAGCTTGTATGTAAATTTTTGAAGTATGGTATAAGGTTCAATCGCTTAGGGATTATTTAGACGAATCCAATTTCTAATCCTTATTAAGTTGCATGTAGAAATGATATTTTGTGCACATTTTCTTTTTGTTAACACTGTATCATGTAGATATCCAGAGTTTGGTCTAATGTCAGAAATATTATTAATATTCGTAGTTAATTGCATAAACAACATTAAAATTCTTAGATCAGTCTGAACATTTGTCGATTAACCAATTTACTCCAACGAGAGATTTTGTGGCGACCCAGGTTTTCAGAACAGTCAAATCGTCGAAAAACCTGTTCGTTCTAAAGCTACGAATGAAAACTACCAACTTAATACACTATATTTGATAAATATTCAACATTACTAAATGTATATGATACAATTTCAATTGTACAAGTTATCAGAGTAATCAATTTAGTATATTATGTGTGCTTTAATACATAACAAATAAAAATAAATATACCGCTGCACAACTCTAAGGAGAGAGACAACAATAGACATTCCTACAAACTCAATAAACATGACAAATGCGGAATGAAATAATAAGCAGGAAAAATACAACATACACGATATATGGCAAACAATAAACAGAAAAATGTTACGTTATTATTGGGGCTGCATCACTAGCACTTGTGACTGCCTACATACCCCTATCTAATTGGGTATCCAATCAGATATAGGATCAAGCCAACGTAATTATCCTATCGCAAATAGGACTCATTGAGCCTACGATGCATAAACAATATGCAATTCCCAAAACTACCCACTTAGGCTTAATCTTTAATTTTAGATTTTCAGAATCTAATCATTTTTATGAAAATTATCTCTTTAGACTTTATTCTCGAATTCTTATTTCAAAACTTTTGAAATATGTATATGTATATCTTTTATATTCAAACCAGTCTTTTACTTCGGGATCTGAAAACAAATCACCTTTTTGAAACGATATCAATATACAAACATACAAAACTATATGCTACCTGATCGAGAGGTTTCTAGCCGTAATAAGGCGATTGGTCCCAGCCTTTCGAAAATAAATATAGATATGTATATCCCTCTACAACGAGAGCGGACTATACTGAGGCTACAAAACATCTCCACCCTCCTTGCCCACATTTTTAGTTATACCCGAATCTTTGGTAACATAACAAATCATTTTATATCTTGAAGTGACAAAATCATTTACACTAATAATTACAAATAATTCTAATCTACAATAATTTCCATTTCCAAATCCTTTCAAAGATCATCTTAAAACCATCGGGTTTAGTCCTCGAAAATCTTTCTGTTTTATAAAACATTGTTATTAAATCATTCTTTATATAAATCACTTTTATTATATAATCGCTTCAAAATATTTATTCTACAATATTTCTATTTTCTTTCAAAAGAAACCATTTCATTTAAAAGATAAAATATCTTTTACTTCCAAAGTTTTAATAAATATCTTTTATTATAATTCCTGCTTAACCAATATTTTTATCGAACACTTTATAGTCAAACTGTGAAATTCTATTCACAAGATGTTCGTATTTAATCATTCTTGATTTATTGTCTACCCTGCCTATGCATATAAAATGGTAAATTTCTCATAAAAATGCGACTCCAACTAAGGCTCTTGTACGGGGAAAGGAGCGACACCTGATAGATTCAAAGTTGAGAAAAAATAGGCGAAAAGATTAGAAATATCAACCGATAACACCCTAACTTTATGAATGATGGGAAATGTCAATGAAATACCTTCCTCGGTGTTGCTTCCATGTTGATCCGAAACATCCTTAGAACTGCGTTCGGGAATTGGAAAAAGTTATGGCTTGTCTGGATCATACCCGGGAATGGTTGAAGAGCTAGTTGTGGAGCTAGGGATGACCTGGGGTGCCGAGGGCAATTCAGTTGTAATATCGGGTTGTGCCGACCCGGATCCTTCACCCGCTTCATGTGAAGAAGCAGCAGCAGACTCTATCTGGAGCTAAAGCTGGATATTGCGCAATGTTTTGGGCTCATAGCCTAATAGCATTTTACATTCAAGCCTAGACAGGTCGATATCCTCCAAATTAAGAAGTTTTTTCGCTTCCGCGGCGATAAATTCCCACACACGACAAAGCTGGTAGGGATGATCGTCACTTAGCCATGTCAAATTTCTATGCTTAAGAATGCTAGCATTGTAAAAAACGAGAAGTGGATCAAGCTCATTCATTATCTCCTCCCTAACCTTGTCCTTGGTAGCTTCTGCTTCATGCTGAATAAGTGCATCGACATTGTTGGTCCTTTCAATAGCCGTGTCTCTCTCAAGTTTGACATTTACCAGCTCATCACAAGCATTTTGAGCAATCTTCTGGGCATCATCTTTTCCTTATTTGCATACTCGAGCTTAACCTTGAGATCCGCTATCTTCTTCAAGGCTGCGGATTCATTACTTCGAGCTGCATCCCGCTCAAGCGCTATCTCTTGATTTCGATGATGCAACACTTGAACCATATCAAGATGGTTGGATTTCATCTCCTCCATGGATTCATAGTAACATTAGCTTTTCCTTCGGCTTCTGCTAAGGAGGTCTTAAAGGCCTCTAGCTCGTTTGTCAAAGTGTCAATGATTCTTTTATCTTGAGCTTCTTGACATTTTAGCTTTCCAATCTCTGTTGTGCGCTTGAAGGAGACTTTTGACATTTTCTCTGCCACCTTCATCCATTTGCGGTACTGCATGTGGATGTCAGTGGCACGGTCAATGGTCATTTTCTGAACATGGTCCGGAATCCACTTTATGTTGGGAGGAAAATATAACCCTTCAAAACATAAGTTTGGAAAATCTTTACGAAGTTGTGCCATACGAGCAGTTGGATTGATCGTAGGATCTTCAGTAGTAGCTTCGACTTTAGTACTTCCCTTGCCATGCCTGTGGGCAACAGCATGTTCACTATGGTGATGATGATCGCTCGGCCAATGAGAATGAGAGGAAACCAAAGGCTTGGAGGCATAGGAGCGGGAGAAGGACCACGAAAGGGATCGATAGGTTGGTCCCTACGATCAGTTGGCTTCTCGGGACTCTTTGAAGGAGGGGATCTTGATCTTGATAGATGTTTATCTTGAGGTGGCTTATCCCTATCACTTTTGTCTTGATGACCCCGATCCTGGTCGAGGTGATAACTGAAATAGTAATACTCCCAACTACCACGGTAAGAGCCAGAGCGTGAACCAAAGGATTGGTGGTGTATATCTCAGAGGGAATCAAACATGTTCCTCTTTTTCACCATCGTTTCTGCAATGGAAAATAGAAACCAATCAACTTTAAGCATTAAAAAGAACAAGTCAAGCATAATGCAATGTTGAGGGGTGCAATTGTGTGCAAGTGTCCTTATGTAACCCCCCTCTAAAAAACCGGGTGTAGGAGCCTTGCTCATTGGTGTAACTTCTCCTCCAGAAGTAGGAACCTTAGTTCCAATTCTGGTGGGAGATTCTGACCCCTCGATGATCACATCAATAAAATGAAAAGCGTCAAGATCATGCGGAATTGGTAGACCAGACAAAGAATCAAATGGTAAACTCGAACACTTTGACGGTTCGGAAGAAGATTCATCTTGAATAATCTTAAGGGCCATCGACGACTTGGATTGATCAGAGAGATGACATTTTTGAAATTTATGTATAAATGTTTTCCCCTTTCTCCTATCAAGAATGGATGGTTGTAAGGCCTGCGAGGATTCGACATCAACCCCAAGACCGGATTTGTCACTATTGTGACAGAGCACAACGCCTTCATGTCCTCCGGCATCAATACCGGTGAATTCCTAAGCACTTATGGCTGGGGGCACCACATGATCAGCTTGATTGTCCCTTTGACTGACTGCAGCCCATGATTTTATCCCTGTAATTTGGGCGACTTTGGTTTGCCCCATGCTAAGGCCCTCTTCTATCAAACAAAAAATAAAGAGACGTTCGTCCATAAGCAGATATTCAATGTTCCTGTCCTCGGGAGGTGCATTTTTCAGAGCTATGACCGTCTCTTCATAAATATTGCCGCTAGGCTGGGTGACGATACCTGTAAAGGAGTAACATAGTCATGAATATGACTTGCATATCATTTCTCTATGCTACTATAAAAATAGTGGATAACACTTATGTCTTTCCAGCCATTGTCGAGCAAAACCGGGCGGACAACAAACAAAGAACTACTCGCATTTAAAGGCGCTTAATTTGTTCCATGTGCCAGTTAGAATCTGGCACCTCTTCGCCGATTCAAGAAATATAAATGAAAGACTCCCTATCCATCACTTGAAAGTGAATATGAATTGGAGGTCACCAATGGTTGGAGGACGGTGCAGGAACTCTATAAATAGCATATAAGTACATTTGAGAAAAGCGTAGCCATTTGGATGGAGCTGTGCTGGAGCTATCTTTAAATAATAAAGAATTTCCCAAATGTATGAATTAGATGGCAGGATGCATCCGACCCAACACATGAACTTGTTGCACGCGTATACCCTTCTAGGGGTCTATGAGCCCTGTCATCCCACGACGGAACTGCGACATCGTCGAAAAGAATTCCATGCCTTACGCAAATTCAACGAAGAGCATCTTCCTTAATTTTAGAGGTTACCGAATCAGCAGGGTTCTCCAGAATAACTGCGTCCTCTAGAGTGTCGGGAGCATGATCGATAACCTCTAGTGGAAGGATGGGAACAACATCAAAAAGGTCAAAGTGAGGGCCCATGCTTTCTGATTGTTCTGAAGGATGACTAGAGGATGGACTACCGGATTCAGTTGTAGAACTTGATTTTATGTTAGGGTTATCTTGCTGGAAAGATGATTTAGCTAGCATAGTTGCAAGACGTCCAGAACATCTAGAACTCATAGCTATTAAACTTAATAAAAATCATGGTTAGATAAAGTAGCTTGTACCCCCCAGTGTATAATGAGTGCTAGTGTGGTACAACAAAGTGATATACAATATAGTAATTAGTTGTGTGAAACTGAACACAGAAAAGATGATGAGACTTCATGGTTCAACTAGAGACCGTCATTCCTGACCATCTCAACTGCTTCTTTGTGTCATCGAGAAACAATGCAGTTTGAGTTTCACGATTGATCGTTAACAAGAAAAAGTTTGATTTTTGTCTAAGTCACCGATGAGTTTCAAGAGAATAGACAAAGGCAGTGGTTCGTGTTGTAGTTTAAAGGTCATTTGGTACTGAATATGCACTTCAAATTGTATG
This sequence comes from Allium cepa, assembly GCA_030765085.1. Lineage (NCBI taxonomy): Eukaryota > Viridiplantae > Streptophyta > Magnoliopsida > Asparagales > Amaryllidaceae > Allium > Allium cepa. The sequence goes on along the minus strand of CM060938.1, from coordinate 657,402,960 downwards.
CAAGTCATGTGCAAGTTCAAATGTCCGTTTAAGTATGCAAGGCCGAAGCTCATCATTTAGTTCAAGTTTTCTTATTTAAGTTTCATTTTTTTTAAAGTTCATTTGCTAACAACCAATCGTCCCCCAAACATGGCCGATCGTTCATAAAGACACTCCCACCGACCGTTTCCCTAGACAACACCTACCGATCGTTCTTGGCCTTTAATGCCGATCGTTTTTTCCTGCCATCAACCGATCGTCCCACTTGGTCCTGTCCACCTCAAAAGCCTCCAACTTCAAAACATTGCCGATTGTTTATAGACGATTGTTAAACACTCAAGCCTCAACATCCTAAAATTTTGCAGATCGTTCAAGAACGATCCTGATGGGTCGATCGAACAACTTCCCCAACTCCACTTCTTCATCCTTCTTAACAAATGATCGATTAAGGTTATAATTACCCCTAATTTTCGTCATCTCCAATCTCCAACTGATCGTTTATCTCAACCATCCCATACGGCCGTTCTTTCCACTCCACCCTATTTTATGCCGACCGTTCGCTCCATTGCTTCATCTGATCGTTCAAGAACGATCATCCTACATCAAGACAGCTACTCCATCTTCTCCAAAAATGATCGGATGAAGCTTCCATCTCCTCTAACTGCTATTCACTCCATGGATCAATCAAACGTCACAAAATTAATGAAGCCCAAAGTCTCATTCTTGACTCATAATGTAAGTTCGAACCAAATTACCTAGGTTGGAATCTAAAAAGGAAGTGTATTCGAAATTGAAGCGAGGTAAGATCTGGAGGAATACTTGAATGGTGATTGATTTGAAAAGATGTGGTTTAGTATTTAGGAAAGTGGATCGTTTCTTTGATCGATCAAGGAGGGAACTGGAATGATTCATTCTTTTCTTCTCAAATGGAAATGATACGAAATGAACGATGAAGGAAAATGGCTAAGTGTAGGTGCTTATATAGGTATAGTGTATGTCGATCGTTCATAGCCCCGAAGTTATGTCGATCGTTTCGAGATAACAATCTTATATCGACCGTTCCATATGCAGGCTAAATGTTGATTGTTTTAAGGAAAGGGTTTTACGTTGATCATTCAGTGACTAGGAACGATCCGAAAAATTCCTCCTATGAAGAAAACGATCGTTAAGTTATATATATGGATAGGGGAAATAACGATCGGTAGTGAATATTTGTTAAGGTATATATGTAAATAAGAATAACGATCGGTAGAGACTATTTATAAACATTTCAAAACTTGACAATGACCTATGAACGTGTAACCATGATCGAGAATCAAGTACGAAAACGTATACGCGCTAGTATACATTTTGAAATCTAATTTTTTGAAATCGACAAAAATTGAATGATCACTTGAGATTGTCCAGAGAAAAATTAAATCCAATTTGTTGAAGCTTAGAAGCCAGAAACAAAGTTTGATGATCGCTAACAAGTTATGGTCCCGCATTTATACTATTGGAAATAGACCAATCATCACGATGAATAAGGAAAATGCGACCTTCGATAAGAAAACAACTCAATAGAAGGATAACGACTATACGATGAACCGGATGTATTTCTTTCCAAAGATTCTAGCTTGCGACGATTCAAAGCATGTCATGTTTGAAACAAAATGTTATTTAGGGAGAAAATGTTATCCCGCTTTTTGGCAAGGACGTGATATCATCGACTTTGCTAAGAACAGATGGTTATCAACCTTGGGAATCGATTATATACAATACCATGGACAATGGTCGAGCAAATTCGGACCGGGTCCCAATCGTGATGCAATTAGCATAAAGTGACTGGTATAGCCTTCTGAAATTACATTTCGAATCTAGAGTCATTGGAGTTCTTATGCTCAAGTTACAAACAAAGAAAGGATTTATATAGATCGATCGGGAACGATCCAAAAAATAGCTCAAATCAGCGGAGATTGATCGATATCTCGAAATCCACAAGGCCAATTCACTTAAAAATTTTAGAGCCTCGGTATTTTGAAGAATGGAACCTACAAAAACGATCGCGCATCAAGATCTTAAGATATGAATATAGCCGATCGTTTTGGGCTGATCATTATTTGCTGATCCTTTATAACGATCGGTGAACATTCCAAGTGTAGCAAAGGTTGATCCATATCTCGTAATCTACAGCTCAGATTGACGTCATATTTTAGAGGCTAGTTCAAGAGGCATGTAGGAATCACCAAAAACGATCGCACGTGAATTGAAAGCAAGAATATCGATCGGTGAAACTTTAGCCAATCGTTCTAAATTGTCAAGTTAAGACCACCGATCGTTATGGTGGGCCCCTATGGACCTAGAAATCTTTTTGCCAAAGTCTTATGAAATATCTCATCATCTCTCCCTATAAATACAGGCCTCTTGGTTCATTTTCAGGATCTTTGCGCTGCTTGTTACTCTAGACTATATTAAAATCAAGTGTTCTCTATTCCCCTACTACTGGAATCAGATTTATAAGTGATCAATAAAGATAATCTTCAAAGTGGTCGTCGGCATACAATGTCGAACCACTATAAATATCTGTGTTTCAGATTATTGCTTTTTATCTGTTATTAGCTTAATAATTTCCTCAGTTTAATTTAATATCTCTTCACTTACTTCTGTACAAAAATCTATTCCTGGGTGTTTATGACCAATTTAACATGGTGCACGCACATATAGAACACACAAGCAAAAGCTTGAACACACATAAATGCATCAGACTCAACAACATGATGCAAAGGGTCAACAACAATGCAACACATAAAGATGCACAATTGGACAACAAGTTAAACAAGTATCAAGCAAAAACAGCAATGGCATATACAAGAGAAACCATAATAACAAGTCGAGAGCAGGCCATACAGCAGTATACAAGGGAAAACATATTTTAATATATATGTGTGTGTGTGTGTGTGTGTGTGTGTGTGTGTGTGTACGTATAAATATGAAGTATTGAAGAATTCCAAGGTATAGTCGAAGTCAAATTAATAAGAATTTCGGGGTATATCAGAAGAGGAGTCAGAGATCACAAATTTACGTGCTAGAAAATCAACGCCTAAGTTAAAATTTTCAAACCCAAAATTCAAAACCAAAATATACAAAATTTATGGAATCAGAGGCATCAATCCCTATGTAAACAAAATCATCATTAGCAATTCAAGTCATCGAGTTCGAAGTAGTAAAATAAACCAAAATTAGAAATTTTTTACCAAAGCTTTCAACCAGACAATACTCGACTGTGAAGCAACCGAAGTTGTGAATCGCCGGAAAATTGAAGAGATTGATCATCAAGGAGAAAACGAAATGACTACATCAATTGATAAAAATTGAAGGCTTCAAAATTTGGAAACCCTAGGAAGCAATAGGAAAAACATCGCGTTAAAGAGAAGAAGGGATCGACTTGCAAGCATAAGAGATCGTGCTTGAAGAAGATGCCACTTTCTCTCTTCTTTTTTAAATTGGGCCAAAGTTTTTATAAATTATTATATTATTGTAAATTAGGGTTTCATTTTTATTTATATTGTGATTTTTTTAAATTTTTATAAAACTCTAGTATGAACTAAGATTGAACTATGGGGCATAGTTCGAGAAATTCTCAACTTTGGAATAGAGTTGAGGCAGGGTTTCGAGTTTAGGGTTAGAACAATTAGGTGAGAGATAGTCACAAGTTTAGAGAGTCTGTAAGTAGTCAATTGTTTAATCATAGTGGAAACCTTGGGGGCAGTGTAGGCAAGTATTATCGAAGTTGGGTAAATCAGTATGTGGTTTTTATTTCTATACTTATTCTATTATTATCTATGGTGCAATTTTTATTATTTGTGGATTTATTATAAACCCTATTCTCCCCCTCTAGGGTCAATTCAATCCTACAAGTGGTATCTGAGCTAGGTATTCAAATTAACCTTTTTAAATATGGCTAGTTTTAATAATCTTTTCCCGAAGGACAATCCATTACTAGGCCACCCATGTTTAACGGTACTGATTACTCGTATTGAAAAACTATGATGAGAATTTTTCAAGAAATTATAGATGCATGTGACATAGTTGAAACTGGTCATAGTCTGCCTACGGTAAATGTAGATGATCACGGTGTTCCTAAGCCTAAAGATAAATGGGATGCTAATGAGCTTAGTTTATATTGATCAAATGCTAAAACAATGAATTCTATTATCTGTGCCTTGGATAAAATTGAATACAATCGTGTTTCTCATTGTGTGACAACATAGGAAATTCGGCATACACTTGAAGCAACACATCATAGGCAAAGAATCTCATCTAGCCATGCTTGGCAATAAATACGAGAATTTAATGATGACAAAAGATAAGAATATAAAGGAGAAGTATAGACGATTTTCAAATATTGTATTCAAATCCAAAACATTGGGAAAAGATTACATAGAATTAGAGATGGTCTAAAAAATTCCAAGAATCCTCCTAAGAAGTTTTGAAGAAAAAGTGATGGCAATTCAAGAATCCACAGACTTGAAACATTAAATTGGAGGAACTAATAGGTAATCTCATCAGTTATGAGATAGAACTAAAAGTTAGAGAAGGACATGAAAGTGGTGATTTGAGAAAGAAATATATTACTTTAAAAAGTTCAACGGATAATGTGGAAGAAGTTAACGTTACAGCAAAGCTAGCACTATTAATGAAGCAATTCAAAAAGTCGACTTGAAAACATGGAAATCTAGCAATAAACCATCGAACAAAAACCAAAATTGTCAAAATTTTGGATGATTATGTAGAGGAAGAAATCGTATGTCATAGATGGAAGAAGCTAGGTCCCATCAAGCCAAATTGTCCGCGGAATCGATTCGACAAAGCAAAGAAGAAAAAGAAGATAAGAAACTTCACAGCCACTTGGTATGAGAGTGAAGAAGAAGAGGAAGAGAACACTGATAATGAGAAAGAAGAAGCGAACATGTGTCTGATGGTAGAATAAAGTGACAGTGACGATAAACCAAATTTTAACAACCCAGATATTTTAACGGTTTTAATTAGTTTAATTAACTGAATTTGTGTGAAATGGTAAACGATAAAATTTGGAAATAAAATTTAATATTTGAAATACGTCTAGTTAAACATAGCAACTGGTAAATTTTCGTCCGAAAATATGAAAGTTTATTTCGTGCGTAAATTTACTTCAATTTAATCAGTTAAAAAGCGATGAAAATAAAATGTTTTCGAAAGCTAAATATTTTTACATAGAAAAATTCTAAACCATCTTCTGAGCAAGCCGTCAGTTTGTCGTTTTTCCAAATTCGAATATTTTTAGCTCCGTTGATCTTCTTTTTCTTCGTTTTTCTTGCATTTTCCGTCAGTAGAAAATTCGAATTTTTATAACTTAATCGAACCACTGATATCCGTATGCCGTTTTGATCGTCTCGTCGTGCTGAACTCGATGGTATATTCGTTTGTGTGTTTCGGAATTTGGGGGACGGCGGAATTGGGGGAGCAATATTCACGTCGCTACCGTTTTGAACCTTTCGTATACTTGTGATCTTCCGTCTATCCATCAACTGGAACAGATACCATTGGCATTTATTATCGACCGTTACATTTCCCATTTTTCAATGTCCTGATGACTGATTTTCATTGTCCCAATATATCCAACAGTTCATAAAAGTAAAAGTAAGACGAATACAGTATTCAAGTAATGTGGTTCTGTTGAAAGGCTTAGTATTGTTTCTTTTTCTTGCATTTGTATATTCTTCTCCCTACCTGCTCCTTTATTTTGTTCCTATATTCTTCATTTTTTTTTCACGCACCTCCTCATTGCTCAGGCGTTCAACCTGAGCTTTTCAACTGCCGCCACCTTTCCTTCCTCCTCCCCTCTCTCTTGCGCCGAACCACCACCCACCATTCCATGACCACCGAACTGCACTCCAAGCTACCGCACGGCACCACATTACAAAACCCCATCACCCCGAGCCACACTCGCATGTGCGTGCATCTCCGACGCGGCCTTCCCACCTTCCATCTCTGGCGTGGCCGCATGCAACCCGAGCTACCACACTGCCTTCCCCGACAGCATCGAGCTCCACGTTTCCACCACAACAACTTCCTGTTGCTCACCACCTCTAGCCCAGATCCGCATGTTTCGACCCATCCACCACTCACGTCTGTCCCCATCACAGATGCAGCAGCCGCCCTGTGCATTGCGTATTCTCCTCCATCTTTGCTTTTCTCCCGCGACAGACTTTGGCCTTTATCTACTTTTAATGTAAGGTTACTTACATTTCTTTACTATCTGCATACATATAAAGACCTTGATTTTCAAAAAAAATATATGTTAACAGAGTATATTGCAATTCAGTCATGTATTATATAGTGTTATGACTGTATATTTTTCGAAAGTATGTATGTTTACATATTTGTTTACAGACTTTAAGAAAAATATATTTTATACTATGTTATACATATAGGTAAGTTTGCATTTTGTTGATTTTTATAGTGAAGTTATGATTTCTTTTGCTTTCAAATGTATGCTTAGTAAAACATATGGATTGAGCTGTTATACTCTATCTTACTGTTTCAATATATATATATATATATATATATATATATATATATATATATATATATATGTTATATATCACTAGTTGTGCATTCTTACCTAACTACAAATACAAATTAGGTTATCTTGACAATATATATTTATGAATACTGATAGAATAACCCAAATTGTATTAACGATACCGTTAAGAGTCGGTATCACAGGTACGAATGTCTTTCCTGATAAAGTCACAAACTACAGTAGCCTACATTTCTGATACAACAGTTGCATTGTATCATAGAAAACTATTATGTCCAATCTGTATCGAAGTAAAAAATTTATGGTAGTAGAATACTACACACATTGGTACGCAATGTGATTTTTTTATCAATGATGATTTTGTCGATAAAATTGTAAGTGGAGCAGCTGTGAACCATTTTACTGTTCGTATATATGTATTGATGTATAAGTTATACTTTGACAATTTATGTTAATATATTTGCAATGTTTTATAATATTTGATGTTATATATTGTTTAAAAAATATATTATACTACATATATGCACGCTTTACCTATTAATGTGTATTGTATCATGTACACTTTATACAAGTTTCATATTATATTACGTGCTTATGATCTATTTATAGTTGAAGATTTACAAAAAACTGGTTGGTTTTAAAATTTATATATATAATATTGAGAATAAATAGATGTATATTTATCTGTTTAAAAATATTTACTACATATCAGTTACAGTTTATTGGGTCTAAGTTGAGGAATATTATAATTTTTATAAGTGTTTATTTATTTTGTTGTAGTTCGGATACTGATTTGATCTGTGCCTTATTTGACTCTATTTAGTAAAAGGTGTTTGTGACAGCCTATATATAGCTTGCTGTGCAATGTGTACTTGTTTTATAATAAGTGTTGTTTAATGATTTTTATAACTGTTGGTTGATTTATTTAGGTAAGTGACATGTATACATGTACATAAGTATTTATTTCAAAATAGAGTACGTATACACAATTGATTTTAGTACATGTAATGTTAATTTAAAAACTATAATTTTGAAATACATACATACACACACACACACATATATATATATAGGTTATACTGTTTTATTTACAACAATATATGCATAGTATTAGTACACATGTCGGTTATAGTAACAGATGTTGGTTTAAAATAAATTATATATGTTTACAAACCGTACACAATTTCATTCTATCGTCTTTCCTATTGCTAATGAGTAGTGTATGAGTTTTGTTAGTGCAGTATATGTTAGTTTTCTAATATAAAGTTTTTTGTTATTTTAGCATATTTAGTTTAATGAATATAAAAGTGTATATTTGTTGTAAACGGTAAATTATATGTTTTTTTATATGCATCTTAAAGTATAATCTCTTAGTTTATACAAGTTTTAAAAATGCCGACTTTAAGAATAATAATAATGATAATAGTTTAGACATTTTCGAACTTATCGAGCTATTTTGAGTTATCCTCGTCTATCCGATTCTGAGTTGTTTCGTCAATTTCGATTTTTCAGCTTTGATACTTAAATTTGTGTCGATCTTACTTTGCTTGGATTCGCAATTCAAAGTTCAGTGTTCGTATCCGTGTACATATCCGTGTCACCTTCTGTATTCTCTAGCCTCGAAAGGTGAGTAATCACTCACGATTAATGTTCTTTTATTATTAAATTTGATTTCAATTGAAACGACAATAGAAATATGTTGCTGTTAGTTATGTACACTGTTATATATATGTTATTACCTGTATCAGTTCACCTGTGACATCTGACACTATTATCTGTTAATTATACAATGATAATCCCGTTTGGTTGATAATTGATTGATTGTTTGTTGTTTATATTGGATGTTAAATTGTAAATGTATAGAGTGATAAATATTATGCAATTGAATTTGACGTAGGATAGTAAAAATTTGAATCGACATATGTGTTGAATTTGGTTAGTTAAATTTGTATAATATGACCCCTTAAATGTTAAATTAATTGACACGTAGAAATTGGTTTAGTACACCTTGAACCATTGAATGTATGTTGTATAAATTGATATAGTATGAAATCGAATAATAAATGACAAGTTTAGAAACGTATTGACATTAGTGTAATAATCTTTAATCTACATGAAATGATAGTGTAGATTCTAGAAATAATTATATTAATTTGCACAAACAACAACGTGAATTAATACGATTATTTCGGGATTATTTAAATTGATTATTGGATTGTTATTGATTGTTGTTATTGCTTATTTATTTACTTTGACACCATCCCAGTTATCACACTGCAAGTTTCCTTTGCTATGATTTGATTTTTTATTTGGAATGGAATCGGGTTGAAATGATAAACACGCAAATAAACTTTGACTTAGGATAGAGAATTGAATAAAAAAGCGATTGGTCAATAATTTGATTTAAAAATAAAAATAAAGATTTTATTTGAATAAAATAATAAGGGTTTTAAATGAAGTTGAAATTTGAATTATAGTGAAATTTAAATGTTAATATTTAATAATCAGAAATAAAATATTAACATAGTAGTTGTCGAAAGAACGTTGTTTTAAAATAAATTATTTGACAATAAAATTTGGGATTATTCATTGAATTAAATTTGGAATTATTTAAAAATTAAGTTTGAAATTATTGAATGATTAAGTTTGTAATTAGTAAGTTTTAAAATTATTTACTTAAGATTTGGAATTATTTAATAATTAAATGAAATTGAATTATTTGATAATTAATTAAAAATTTGAATTCTTTGAGAAGAGAAATTGAACTTTTGAATAAGTAAATTTGAACTATGTTAATAAATGAAATTGGGTTTCTTATTTAATTAAATTTGGAAAATTATTTAAGTAAGTTAATAAGTGAAATTGAACTTCTTGAATGTGTGAAATTTAATTTCTTATTAATTGAGTTTCGAAATTTGTAACTAAGTAACTAAATAAGTGAAACTGAATTTCTTTAACAAGAAATAAAACGTGATTTATTGAAATAAATATAAGACTTGGAATTTAAAGAATTTGATTTGACGAATCTAATTTAATTCAATTTGAAGTTTTGATATAATAAAGTTGAACTTAAGTAATTGATTTAATGAATTGGAAATTAAATAGAAATTGTTTTTGAATGATAAATTAACTCATTGAATATTGAATGAAATCGATAAATGAATTTAAATTGATTTGAATGTTAAATTCGATTAATTTAAATGATTATGAAATGAAACGTATATATGAACTTGAATCAATATTTGAATTGTTTAAATAAAAATGGAAGAATTATAAGATTTTGAAATAGTAATTTGGAAATTTTGAAATGTAAATTATGGAAATTGATTTAGAAAGACAAATGAAATGTGGATTTAAAATTTTAATTGGAATTGATTTGGTTTTGAAATATATAAATGACCAATCGGTGTAATAATTACGAAAGTTATTAAAGAAACCGGAATCGGTTATGGACATACTCTCTGTCTAAACCGAAAACCACTTTAATAACTATACGCGGAGTGTGATCTAGAATGAAGTGGTTGGAATGGTGTACGTAATGACTGAAGAAAGAGAACGATAATGGTTAGCCTTGACACTTGTGTCAAATTGGAAATGACTAAAACAGGAGCCGTGTCGGGCCAAACGGGGTTAGCTACCTCGAGCGAACACATTTCTTCGTAAACTACTGTTACTTGTTATTGATTGGTGCACCCTCGTATTTTGGGAGTGTTGTTTCGCGGTATTGCGATCGTTGCGGCGATGCGTTTTCACCAGTCCGGATCAGGCAAACGGTAGTTTCACTACCTTAGGTATTGCCTCATGTGCCTTGTCATACTTGTATCCCTACATATGCGACCACTACGAATTTGTTTTGTGTTATACCTATGGAGTACTCCCTGATATCCCACTAGTTTACGGTGGAGTTTACAGTGTTGTATAGACTATAACGCTTATATAAAATGTGTTAAGAGATAATGGTAATGCCTTAACACTATTTTGATATTTTATATTACTGATAGACATTATCTATTTAGCGTATAATACTACATGGTAGATAGTTTAACGGATCCTTAGAGGACGGTTATTCCAACGTCCTTTGAGTTATTTGCATTTCAATTTTTATTTCACTTGAGTTGGATTTATTGATATAAGAATGTTTATCCCGACTCGAGTGTTTTGTGTTTTGCTTTACGCTCGGATCAGACTGAGTGGTTCAGCTTTCGAGTCTCACCTTTAGAGTTGGAGCTTCGCCTGGAGATCCAGCTATCTATCAGCTTTCAGATATTCAATGATTCCAGTGATGTATTTTGATTCTCGTATTTGACTATTGTATTCGAGACTTCTGTTATAACTTATTTAACTCTGTTATATATATAGTAGCTTCATGAACTTCTATCTTCTGCTTCTGCTGCATATTATTACTCTGTGTCTGTGATTATTTATTTACTGTATATCTGAGTTTTGCAAAATTTAAATTAACAATTTGGTATTTTGAATTATTCAAGTCCGACATGTACGGATACGAATAGTCTAAACTAGCGGGTCGTTACAGTTGGTATCAGAGCTTTGGTAGCTCTAGGCAAAACTTAGCATATATGGTAAATGTATTTGCAGAATCAGTCTCATTCGAGTTTCAATCTCTTCCTTTTGACTCGATTCTTTTGAATTTTGGAACGTTCCCTCCGGTTTCAAAATTCATTCGCGCCCCTCACTATTCGTCTTCTTTCGATTCTGGAGCATCCCATAACTCCACTTCGAATGATCTTTATAATGAATCGGCGGTCTCGCCTATCTTCGAATGATTTTAAAAGGGGAAAACTCCTTTATAGTTGGCATTGATTTGCCGGAGATTTCTGTATCCTCGGTTTACGATGCTATCTATTCCCTGCTATACCAGAATTCTATCCCTTGCGATCGAATGTAGATTTGTCTCGGAATTCTGCATCGATCTAATTATTGAAGTCACGGTCGATCCGGTAAAGATTGCTCGCGATTTATGTAAGGTTATTCATCTACCGATTTTGATTTTTAAAACACCTTTTCTTTGTTCGAACCTCTTCGAATCAAAATTCTCTTTGATTTGATTTCCATCAAAATTTAAATCTCTATACTTATTTTGAAATCCATTCTTGAATCGTCGAGCGAGAAAGTTTATTTGTGAATTAATATTAAAAATGTTAATTTATATTGTGTTGTTTGAGTTGTTGACGCTGATTTGGGTTTTCGATCGATTTGTCTAATCAACGCTATCGATAGAATTTCCAAAACGTTTGAACACAGCAAACTGACATAATATTATTATCGAATTCGGTAAAATGAAATAAATTTTGAATAATTATATTATATATAAGTATAGTTTTCTGAATTTTGATAGTTAATTGAATTGGTTGTTAATAAATAATATTGGATTTTAAACATGTCACCTAAACCATTAGCTTTTGTCTCATATATAAATATTTGAAATAAAAACATGGTTTATAAATTTGTTTGAAAATTGTAATGAATTTAAATCAAGAAACTGAGAATTTAATTTCCGGTGATTTCAACTTTGGCTTAAAATTTTGAAGGATACATTATTTAAAGAAGTTTTGAATAGAAATCGTTTTCAAAGAATTTTAGATGATTAAATTAGAGCTCTTCTCTTTGCCGCTGGAAAATAATTTTGGTGATGACGGCCGCATCATCGACATTCATTTTCGAGTTTCGAAGTGGAGAGGCCATCAGTAGTTTGCTACATTTTGTTTTGAAATGAATCTGATTTAAAATTTCTTAAGTATATTTTGATTTATAAAATATATTGATATATAGTTTTAAATTTGACTTGGTATTTATTTATCCCCAATGGTTTGAAGTAAAATCGAAAATTTAATTTCTTAAAATTTTCAATTATAGACTGAAGTCAAAAAATTTGAATTAATATTTAAACTTGAGAGAATTGAATTAGGAATTTTATTTGGATAAGACTCAATTGCATTCAATATAACTTGCCTAAATTTTCAAAAGTTAACAATATAATTGAATATTATACAAAATAAATGATATCAAAAGAAATTTTAAATAAATTTGAGTAGTTATAATAAATGTAAATATACTTAATATATATATGTTAGGATAAATTAAGTAGAATAAATTTAATAATAATTTGGAATAAAGAAGAATTAAATTTGTCGAATATAATTATAATAAATGACTATTCAAATTTGTGATCTTTGAAATTGTTAACTTAAGAAAATTTGATAATATATAATATAAAATTGTCTTTATAAATAAAATGTGAGTGCATATAATAAATGTTGTTCACTTAAATTTTAATTATAAAATGTTTATGGAGATAAATAGAATAATAAGTTAAATAAATAATAGTTGTGATTAATAGAAGAAAAATTTGTTTTGAAAGTTAATAAATTGAACTAAATCAACTTAAGGGAGTATCTTGAATTAATTAAATTTAAATTGAATTTCATTTGAAAGAAACCATTTGTACCTAACATTAATAAATGAGAAATCAAATCAATTTAATGAAAATCCTGAATTTAAAAACAAATTGTTGAATATAAATTTATTTAAATTGAAATTTATATGGTTTAAATTAATTGTGTTATTTATAATTCAAGTCTTTTTTTCTTTGGTTGTTTCTATTCTCCTACTTTCTTCCTTTTCGAGGACGAAAAGTTTTGAGTAGTGGAGAGCGTAACAACTCAGATATTTTAACGGTTTTAATTAATTTAATTAACTTAATTTGTGTGAAACGGTAAACGATAAAATTTGGAAATAAAAATTTAATATTTTAAATACGTCTAGTTAAACATAGCAACTGCTAAATTTTCGTCCGAAAATATAAAAGTTTATTTCGTTCGTAAATTTACTTCAATTTAATCAGTTAAAAAGCGATGAAAATAAAATGTTTTCGAAACCTAAATATTTTTACATAGAAAAATTCTAAAACATCTTCTGAGCTACCCGTCAGTTTGTCGTTTTTCCAAATTCGAACATTTTTAGCTCCGTCGATCTTATTTTTCTTCGCTTTTCTTGCATTTTTCCTTGGTAGAAAATTCGAATTTTTATAATTCAATTGAACCACCGATATCCGTACGCCGTTTTGATCGTCTCGTCATGCTGACCTCGATGGTATATTCGTTTGTGTGTTTCAGAATTTGGAGGACGGCGAAATTGGGGGAGCAATATTCGCGTCGCTACCATTTTGAACCTTTCGTATACTTGTGATCTTCCGTCTATCTATCAACTGGAACAGATACCATTGGCATTTATTAGCGACCGTTACATTTCCATTTTTCAATGTCTTGATGACTGATTTTCATTGTCCCAGTATATCCAACGGTTCATAAAAGCAAAACGAATACAATTTTCAAGAAATGTGGGTCTGTTGAAAGGCTTGGTACCGTTTCTTCTTCTTGCATTTGTCTATTATTCTCCCTACCTGCTCCTTTACTTTGTTCCTATATTCTTCATATATTTTTTCACGCACCTCCTCATTACTCAGGCGTTCAACCCGAGCTTTTCAACTGCCGCCACCTTTCCTTCCTCCTCCCCTCTCTCTTGCGCCGAATCACCGCCCACCATTCCATGACCACCGAACTGCACTCCAAGCTACTGCACGGCACCACGTCACAAAACCCCATCACCCCGGGCCGCACTCGCATGTGCGTGCGTCTCCGACGCGACCTTCCCTCCTTGTACCTCTGGCGTGGCCGCATGCAACCCGAGCTACCACACTGCCTTCCCCGACAGCATCGAGCACCACGTTTCCACCACAACAACTTCCTGTTGCTCACCACCTCTAGCCCAGATCCGCATGCTTCGACCCATCCACCACTCACGTCTGTCCCCATCACAGATGCAGCAGCCGCCCTGTGCATTGCGTATTCTCCTCCATCTTTGCTTTTCTTCCGCGATAGACTTTGGCCTTTATCTACTTTTAATGTAAGGTTACTTACATTTCTTTACAATCTGCATACATACAAAAACCTTGGTTTTCAAAAAAAAAAAATATGTTAACAGAGTATATTGCAAGTCAATCATGTATTATATAGTGTTATGACTGTATATTTTTCGAAAGTATGTATGTTTACATATTTGTTTACAGACTTTAAGAAAAATATATTTTATACTATGTTATACATATAGGTAAGTTTGCATTTTGTTGATTTTTATAGTGAAGTTATGATTTCTTTTGCTTTCAAATGTATGCGTGGGTAAGTAAAACATATGGATTGAGCTGTTATACTCTATCTTATATATATATATATATATATATATATATATATATATATATATATATATATATATATATATATATATATACATGTGTGTGTGTGTGTGTGTGTGTGTGTGTGTGTGTGTGTGTGTGTGTGTGTGTTATATACCACTAGTTGTGCATTCTTACCTAACTACCAATACAAATCAGGTTATCTTGACAATATATATTTATGAATACTGATAGAATAACCCAAATTGTATTAACGATACTGTTAAGAGTCGGTATCACAGGTACGAATGTCTTTCCTGATAAAGTCACAAACTACAGTAGCCTACATTTCTGATACAACAGTTGCATTGTATCATAGAAAACTATTATGTCCAATCTGTATCGAAGTAAAAAATTTATGGTAGTAGAATACTACACACATTGGTACGCAATGTGATTTTTTTATCAATGATGATTTTGTCGATAAAATTGTAAGTGGAGCAGCTGTGAACCATTTTACTGTTCGTATATATGTATTGATGTATAAGTTATACTTTGACAATTTATGTTAATATATTTGCAATGTTTTATAATATTTGATGTTATATATTGTTTATAAAATATATTATACTACATATATGCACGCTTTACCTATTAATGTGTATTGTATCATGTACACTTTATATAAGTTTCATATCATATTACATGCTTATGATCTATTTATAGTTGAAGATTTACAAAACACTGGTTGGTTTTAAAATTTATATATATAATATTGAGAATAAATAGATGTATATTTATCTGTTTAAAAATATTTACTGCATATCAGTTACTGTTTATTGGGTCTAAGTTGAGGAATATTATAATTTTTATAAGTGTTTATTTATTTTGTTGTAGTTCGGATACTGATTTGATCTGTGCCTTGTTTGACTCTATTTAGTAAAAGGTGTTTGTGACAGCCTATATATAGCTTGCTGTGCGATGTGTACTTGTTTTATAATAAGTGTTGTATAATGATTTTTATAACCGTTGGTTGATTTATTTAGGTAAGTACATGTACATAAGTATTTATTTCAAAATATAGCACGTATACACAATTGATTTTAGTACATGTATTGTTAATTTAAAAACTATAATTTTGAAATACATATATATATATATATATATATATATAGGTTATACTGTTTTATTTACAATAATATATGCATAGTATTAGTACACATGTCGGTTATAGTAACGGATGTTGGTTTAAAATAAATTATATACGTTTACAAGCCGTACACAATTTCATTCTATCGTCTTTCCAATTGCTAATGGGTAGTGTATGAGTTTTTTTTTTTTTTGAAAGTAAGTAAATGGGCCAAAGCCCAAACAAACACGGGTAAAAACACCCGAAAACCCAACGCAAAAAACTAAAACCCTTAAACCCTAACGCAAATTAGGGCAGCCGACATACATTCACAGAAAAACAAAAAGAAAAAACATGGAGACGAGAGGAGGCGATTCAATATTATCTTCCTCCCGTCTTCCTGCTGCACTCGCCTCTCTCCCAATAAGATAGGCTTTGATTAAACTTGTTGCGCATGCTAGAATCAGCAGTATTTGAGCTCATGTGAAGATTCGAAGCCATTTGTTGCCTTGCTTGACTGAAATCTGCAGATCTGTTGTTAATTAAACCCAGATCTGTAGATTTGTAGTTGTTTACACCATCACTAGAGCAATAGGTTGGAGGCTCGTACTTGTCTCGGTTCATTCTCTGAAAGTTGCTAAGATCAGTATGATGAGTCTTCGGACTGAGAAGATATTGTTCAATATACTTGCCTCCAGCCTCTTTACTCCAATAATCCGCCAGAAAATCAAATCTGGTCTGATTTCTGATCTTATTCTTAGATTTCTGAAGAATAATTTTGCTTTCATTTTCGATAATAGTCCATCTCTGCTCTTTGGAAAGCTTTATGTTGTTGTGAGTACGATTGTTTCTTTCCTTCCATATATGATAAACAGTAGTTGTTAACAGAATATGAGCAAAGTCTCTTTCACACGATTTGTTTCTGAAATGCTTGTTGATGTCAGTAATAATATTACCCAGATGCATGCTGTTAGAATTGTTCATCGCCAATTTAGATTTGATTTGATTCCAAAAGTAGTAACTGTAATTGCATTCAAAAAATAAATGAGACACATTTTCATTCAATAAATTACATAGGGAACAGAGTGAGGTGTTATTTCTGCCCCACTTATTGATAATTTCCAAAGTTGGCAATCTGTTGTTAATCGCAAAATATGTGCAGATAGCCATCTTTGGATTATTTACTCTGTTCCATATGCAATTATACCAATCTACAGTATGCTGCTTATTTCTAATGTGCTCCCAAGTTTTTTTAAAAGAGAACTTACCATTGCTGCTAGCTAACCATTCCCAATAATCACTATCTACATCATGATCTAATTGAATATTACTGATAGGAATTTTATGAGGATTTGTGATAGGATGCAGTTGAGGCTGCCATTGATTATTATTAATGATGATATTAACACAAGCATTACCTTCACCACATATAGCAAGAGTATCCCAACCAACCTTGTTAATAAAAGATTCATTCTGAAACCATGGGTCAAACCAAAAGCTAGTTTCATGCCCAGCTTTAAATTTCCTTTGAATTAAAGATTTACCTAAATCTCTGCATTTTAAAATTTGAGTCCAAGTGTTGGATTGATTACACTTAGGTAAAGTAGTCCAAAAGTTTTCATTTTTGAGGTATTTGAAAGACATCCATTTTGACCATAAAGAATCTCCACTTATAAATCTCCAAAAAAGCTTTAATTGGCAAGTTAAATAAAGGTCATTAAGGTTTCTGATACCAAGCCCACCTTCTTTTTTGGGTTTGCAAACTTTATCCCAACTAACTTTATGATATTTACCTCTCCAAAGAAAATCAGCACACCTGCTTTCAATTTTTTTAATAGTAGCAACAGGGATGTGATGAGTTTGAAACCAGTATAGAATAATGGCATACACCACAGTTTTAATTAACTCAATCCTACCAGCAATAGATAGAAGTTTGCATGACCAAGTTTCCATTCTGTTTTGAATATTATCAATCAGATATGAGCAATCACTGTCTTTAATTTGATTAGTAGATAGAGGAAGCCCTAAATATTTAATAGGAAGAATACCTTCACTTACATTGAGAACATCTAAGACTTCCTTTTTGTACCTGCAATATTTGCTGAAATATGTCTTTGTTTTGAATTCATTAATTTTCAGACCAGCATATTTGTACATAAGCCTAAAAATCTCACTAATGGCCTCTGCATTGTTTTTGTTAGCTTTAGAGAACACCATAAGATCATCAGCATAAATCAGGTGAGTAATGGTTGGTTGCACTCTATTTATTGGAGAAATATTGCTTTTAATAGTTTCAATATCAATAAGAATAGAAAAATATTCCATAGCTAAGGTAAAAAGATAGGGAGAAAGAGGGTCTCCCTGTCTGATACCCCTATTACTCTTAATAAATCCCTCAGGTTTACCATGAAATAATATAGAGAAGGTGGGTGTATTAATGCATTCAAAAATTAATTTACAGAACTTCTCAGGAAAATTCATGCATTTCATAATATGGATGATAAAATTTCTGTTTACTTTGTCATATGCCTTTTGGAGATCAACTTTTAGACACATATTATCCCCTTTTCTATTATTGAAGTTTCTAACCATTTCATGTGCCAGCAAAGAATTTTCATGAATAAGCCTACCTGGAATGTAAGCACACTGGTTTTCAGAAATTAAAAAGGGGAGAAACAATTTTATTCTATTACTTAAAATGGTAGAAATGATTTTATAGACAAAATTGCAGCAAGAGATTGGTCTGTAATCCTCAATACAAGAAGGATTCTTGTTTTTAGGAATTAATGTAATGAAGGTATGATTGAAACTTTTAAGTAATTTACCTTCATTCATAAATTCATTAACAACTTTAGAGATATGATCTTTAATGTTGTCCCAATGAATTTTGAAAAATTTTGCATTGAATCCATCTGGGCCAGGACTTTTGTTGTCACCAGCATTAAAAATAATAGCTTTTATATCATCTATACTAACAGGAGCTAAGAGGATATCAGCAGCATTATCATTTAACACTTGCTTACAAACAATATCAGGAAAATTAATATCATTAGATTCAGTGAAGTATAGCTGAGAATAGTAATTAATAGCTTCATTGACAATCTTATCAAATTCATTTATGCATTCACCCTTGCTGTTAATGATTTTACCTATATTGTTAATATGCCTTCTACTGCTCATTTTAGCATGAAAAAATTTGGTGCATTCATCACCCATAGTAAGCCAGTCAACTTTAGCTTTTTGCTTGTAATTGACAGTGTTTTTATGAAGTTCTTGTGAAAGCTTAGCTTGATTAGAAAAGAATTTATCAATAATATCAGCATTACCAGGGTTTTCATCAGCTAACTTTTGTAGAAATTTTCCATCTTCTCTAATTTTGTTTAAACAGTCATTCTCATTGAAATTATTCTTATTCCAGTTTTTGATTTTATGTTTTGCATTTTTAAGAAAATTGCTAAATTGGGCTTGATAAGAACCATTGTTAGGAAATGTAAAACAATCTTTAATCATATCATTATAATCACTGTTTAAGACCCAACCATTTTTAAATCTAAAAGGAGCAGCTTTAAGATTATTATTAACTTGGTTTTGGAAAAAACTTAGTAACAAAGGAGTATGATCACTTGTGTTTTGCTCAATAGAGTAACAACAAAATTTTGGAAAAGTAATACAAAACTTTTCATTAATTAAGACTCTATCAAGTTTGCAATGGATATTTTTCTCCTTTCCAGATATCCAAGTGTATTTATTACCATTTATATTAGGTTCAATAAGCCCAGATTCAAGTAAAAATTTATTAATTCTTTCAAGCTTGCTATGGGGGATTTTATTACCACCAAATTTTTCATTGACATGGAAAACAGTATTAAAATCACCTAATATAATCCAAGGGAAATCATAACTTTGACTAAGGGATTTTAATCTATACCATAAACTATTTCTTTCATTCTCAAAATTGCTGCCATAAATATTGGTAATTTGAAGTGAGAAATCACCAACATTTTTGAAGTTACAGTCTATATATTGAATATCCTTATTGCAATTGACCAAAGTCCAAATATTAGTATCCCATATGACAAGGATCCTACCTTTACTACCACAGTCATTATTGTTTGTGGATTTCCAATTATTGGATAGCTTAAAACAAAATTTCTCAGTATTAGAATCATCCATCTTATTTTCTATGAGAGCAATTATAGATGGTTTATATATTCTAATCATATTTAATATGTCAGTTTGTTTAGCTGGGGAATTCATACCCCTAACATTCCAGGCCATAATAGACATAATTAAAAAAACTGATAAAATAATAAAATAAAAAATAAACAGGTGTTTCAGATTGAACCTGATACACTGCTACCCTTCCCCTTCTTCTTTTTCTCTGAGCTTTTAGCTTTAAGCCTTGTGGTCATTTCATTCCAATCTGGATTGATTGATATGTATTTTTGTCCAAAAGCTTTCTTCTCTTTATTAGTATTCTTATATTTACCGCTAGCTTTAGTCTTTGGGATATGTAATTCAGATATGTCAAATTGTCTTTCAGGTTCCTCCATAACGTTATCAGACATTGAAGCAATATAACTTTCTGGGATTTGAATTCGAGAGATATCAAACTCCTCAGCATTGCGGGGCAAAGTTGAGTGGATGCCACCATTGTCCTCAACTTCTGCAGCAGTTTCTGATGGAGATTCACTCTCCATATTACGTACTGAGTTCTGATTTGAGCTCGAATGCAATGTTTTATTTGTTTCTGTTTCAAGATTATCTGTAACTAAACATAACTCTGAAATGGGAGGGATTTCAGAGTTAAAGACCTCTTTGTTCTTGATACCCTCCATAGATCTGCACTGTAAACTGTCTTTTGAATTTTCTTTTTTGTCTTCAGTATGATGACCTCCCAAGGCAGGGATCTGATCATCTTGATCAGTGAGCAAATGCGGTGTTATTTCTCGATTGAAGATGATACCTTTCTGGTTGATTCGATCATTGTTCTTTTGAGTTCTTGAATCCTTTACAGTCTCTTCATTGTGATGCATTTCTTGGATTGTAGTATCTGTATTATTTTCTTGATCTATGCCCATTTCTTTATTTTGATTTTGAGCTTTGGGTATCCACCTTGGAACAGAGACACATTGCTCTCTAATGTGTCCAAAGCATTTACAGATACTGCACTTAGGTGGAATCCATTCATATTCAATTTTTTGGGTGATATTTTCTCCATTATATAATGTAAGATTTATTTCTTGAGGAAGTTCATCATTTGCAGAAACCTCCACCAGAAGACGAGCGTAATTCAATCTCGTTTTCAAGGTTGTAGCTGCATCCATCTTTATGGGTTTTCCAATAATGCTTGCCATAACGCTGAACGCTTCACGATCCCATAATTTGAGATTGACATTGGGTAATTTTACCCAGATCGGCATTGTACTGAGGAGATCCCTATCCATCTTTAGGGACGCAGACCATCTTCTCATTATGATGAGTTTTCCATTATAAAAATATGGGCCATTTTGAATGATTGAATTGCAATCTTGAGCTTCTTTAAATTTTACAACGAAGAATCCATTTTCTCTGGTAAAAATATCGAATTCTCCAACAGGCTTCCAAACCCGTTGAATATATGCTTTGAAAAACATATAATACGGTTTGGTTCCAACAACATAAACCAAAACAGAATTGCTCCAGCAATCAATAGCTCTTTTGCATGTTGATTCATTAATAAGACCATATTTCTTGCTATTGATTGTTATAGGAGCGATGGTTTCAAGATTGCATTCATCATCATTTGGCTCTTTAGATTGCTCAGAAACGATTTCAGCCCAAGATTTTTGTCCCTGTGCTTTATTCAAAGAGAAACTAGTGGGTTGCCGAGGTTGATACACATGATTTCTCAAACTCTGAGAAGGGATGGTCGACTTCTGACCATCTGTCTTCATTATTTCCGTCTGATTACCCTTTAGATTTCTCTGATAGCCAGGTTGATATGGTTGACGTTTCTTTTGTGATCTTGATTGAACTAATTGGAAACCATCTTTATCTATGATGATTCCATTGTTTGATTCTCTGATGTGAGATTCAGGTGGTCTGTTTTGATGTCTTGAGAGAGAAAGATGAGAGAGATTTCTGTGGGGAGAGAGATTTTCCCCCATGGCTGAGGAAAACCCTAGATTTTTTTTTTGTTGTGAGTGTCTTATACTGAGTAGAGATTATATGATTTGGTAGTGTAGTGTATGAGTTTTGTTAGTGCAGTATATGTTAGTTTTCTAATATAAAGTTCAATGTTATTTTAGCATATTTAGTTTAATGAATATAAAAGTGTATATTTGTTGTAAACAGTAAATTATATGTTTTTTATATGGGTCTTAAAGTATAATCTCTTAGTTTATACAAGTTTTAAAAATGCCGACTTTAAGAATAATAATAATGATAATAGTTTAGACATTTTCAAACTTATCGAGCTATTTTGAGTTATCCTCATCTATCCGATTCTGATTTGTTTCGTCAATTTTGATTTTTCAGTTTTGATCATTAAATTTGTGTCGATCTTGCTTTGCTTGGATTCGCAATTCAAAGTTCGGTATCATATCCGTGTCACCTTGTGTATTCTCTAGCCTCGAAAGGTGAGTAATCACTCACGATTAATGTTCTTTTATTATTAAATTTGATTTCAGTTGAAACGACAATTGAAATATGTTGCTGTTAGTTATGTACACTGTTATATATATATATATATATATATATATATATATATATATAAGTTATTACCTGTATCAGTTCATCTGTGACATCTGACACTGTTATCTGTTAATTATGCAATGATAATCCCGTTTAGTTGATAATTGATTGATCGTTTGTTGTTTATATTGGATGTTAAATTGTAAATGTTGATAAATATTATGCAATTGAATTTAACGTAGGATAGTAAAAATTTGAATCGACATATGTGTTGAATTTGGTTAGTTAAATTTGTATAATATGACCCCTTAAATGTTAAATTAATTGACACGTAGAAATTGGTTAAGTACACCTTGAACCATTGAATGTATGTTGTATAAATTGATATAGTATGAAATCGAATAATAAATGACAAGTTTAGAAACGTATTGACATTAGTGTAATAATCTTTAATCTACATGAAATGATAGTGTAGATTCTAGAAATAATTATATTAATTTGCACAAACAACAACGTGAAAGATTATTTAAATTGATTATTGGATTGTTATTGATTGTTGTTATTGCTTATTTATTTACTTTGACACCATCCCAGTTATCACACTGCAAGTTCCCTTTGCTATGATTTGATTTTTGATTTGGAATGGAATCAGGTTGAAATGATAAACACCCAAATAAACTTTGACTTAGGATAGAGAATTGAATAAAAACGCGATTGGTCAATAATTTGATTTAAAAATAAAAATAAAGATTTTATTTGAATAAAATAATAAGGGTTTTAAATGAAGTTGAAATTTGAATTATAGTGAAATTTAAATGTTAATATTTAATAATCGGAAACAAAATATTAACATAGTAGTTGTCGAAAGAACGTTGTTTTAAAATAAATTATTTGACAATAAAATTTGGGATTATTCATTGAATTAAATTTGGAATTATTTAATAATTAAGTTTGAAATTATTGAATGATTAAGTTTGAAATTAGTAAGTTTTGAAATTATTTACTTAAGATTTGGAATTATTTAATAATTAAATTGAATTGAATTATTTGATAATTAAATAAAAATTTGAATTCTTTGAGAAGAGAAATTGAACTTTTGAATAAGTGAATTTGAACTACGTTGATAAATGAAATTGGTTTCTTATTTAATTAAGTTTGGAAAATTATTTAAGTAAGTTAATAAGTGAAATTGAACTTCTTGAATGTGTGAAATTTAGTTTCTTATTAATTGAGTTTCGAAATTTGTAACTAACTAAATAAGTGAAACTGAATTTCTTTAACAAGAAATAAAACGTGATTTATTTAAATAAATATAAGACTTGGAATTTAAAGAATTTGATTTGACGAATCTAATTTAATTCAATTTGAAGTTTTGATATAATAAAGTTGAACTTAAGTAATTGATTTAATGAATTGGAAATTAAATAGAAATTATTTTTGAACGATAAATTAACTCATCGAATATTGAATGAAATCGATAAATGAATTTAAATTGATTTGAATGTTAAATTTGATTAATCAAAATGATTATGAAATGAAACTTATATACGAACTTGAATCAATATTTGAATTTTTTAAATAAAAATGGAATTGAATTATAAGATTTTGAAATAGTAATTTGGAAGTTTTGAAACGTAAATTATGAAAATTGATTTAGAAAGACAAATGAAATGTGGATTTAAAATTTTAATTGGAATTGATTTGGTTTTGAAATATATAAACGACCAATCAGTGTAACAATTACGAGAGTTATTAAAGAAACCGAAATCGGTTATGTACATACCCTCTGTCTAAACCGAAAACCACTTTAATAACTATACGCGGAATGTGATCTAGAATAAAGTGGTTGGAATGGTGTACGTATTGACTGAAGAAAGAGAACGATAATGGATAGCCTTGACACTTGTGCAAATTGGAAATGACTAAAACAGGAGCCGTGCCGGGCCAAACAGGGTTAGCTACCTCGAGCGAACACACTTCTTCGTAAACTACTCATTACTTGTTATTGATTGGTGCACCTTCGTATTTTGGGAGTGTTGTTTCGCGATGTTGCGATCGTTGCGGCGATGCGTTTTCACCGGTCCGGATCAGGCAAACGGTAGTTTCACTACCTTAGGTATTGCCTCATGTGCCTTGTCATACTTGTATCCCTATATACGCGACCACTACGAATTTGTTTTGTGTTATACCTATGGAGTACTCCCTGATATCCCACTAGTTTACGGTGGAGTTTACAGTGCTGTATAGACTATAACGCTTATATAAAATGTGTTAAGGGGGATAACGGTAACGCCTTAACACCATTTTGATATTTTATATTACTGATAGACATTATCTATTTAGCGTATATTACTACATGGTAGATAGATTAACGGATCCTTAGAGGACGGTTATTCCAACGTCCTTTGAGTTATTTGCATTTCAATTGTTATTTCACTTGAGTTGGATTTATTGATATAAGAATGTTAATCCTGACTCGAGTGTTTTGTGTTTTTCTTTACGCTCGGGTCAGACTGAGTGGTTCAGCTTTCGAGACTCACCTTTAGAGTTGGAGCTTCGCCTGGAGATCAGCTATCTATCAGCTTTCAGATATTCAGGGATTCCAGTGATGTATTCTAATTTTTGTATTTGACTATTGTATTCGAGACTTCTGTTGTGACTTATTTAGCTCTGTTATATATATAGTAGCTACATGAACTACTATCTTTTGCTTCCGCTGCAGATTATTACTCTGTGTCTGTGATTCTGTGATTATTTATTTACTGTATATCTGAGTTTTGCAAAATTTAATTTAACAATTCGGTATTTTGAATTATTCAAGTTTGACATGTGCGGATACGAATAGTCTAAACTAGTGGGTCGTTACACAAATGAGGTAGCACACTTATCCCATGATGATTTACTTTTGGTATATCATAAGTTTAATTAAAAAATTGGTAGATTTCAACAACGATATAATAAACTAGAATTTAAGAAAAATAGTTTACTTGGTATAAATAATGAGTTAGAACAAATGATTGAAAACATTAGAACATTTAACTCAGAATGTAAAAGTGTCATTTTCTAGAGGAAGATATTAATATATAGAATTAAAATAGAAATTTTGACTCTGAAAAGCAAAGACGACACAAAACGTGAAAATTCCATCAAAAGACGCACCTCGATTTTGAATGAAAATAATGTCCTTAGATCTAAAGATCAACAACTTGAATCAATAATAAGAATATTTTCTAAGGAAGAAAAATCACTAAATATGTTGTTATGAAGTCAGATTATCAGCGAAAACTGAAAAGGACTCAAATATGATGAAGTTGAACCAATTAAGAAAAGGAATTGTGATATGTCAAATTTCACAGTAATTTACAAAGTGTTCGATTTGTGAAATAACTAGGCATAAACAAAATAAATGTTGGAATAGAAATAAAAAAAAGACCGTTAACTAAATTTGGGTTCCAAAAGGTACAGATGTAAAGTTTTTTAAATTTATACATGTTTAGGGTCATAAGGGTATAATAGTAAATAGCATCGGTTTGTTACATATGTAGGATCGATTTCACCCTAGAGGTGAGGGGGTGAATAGGGTGATACTAATAATAATAAAAATTAATACAGAAGTATATAAAATAACTTACAACACAGATAAAAGCAGAATAATTAAAATATAAATCGAACAGCATAGATTTACCCAGCTTCGGCAAAACCCTACCTATGTGCTGTCCCTAAGGTTTCTACTAGAATTAAGTAGTCAGACGCTTACACACGTAAACTTGCGACACCCGCTATTGACTAACCTAACTCTATGCTCAAAACCCTACCATAACTCAGCCACTGAGTTGCGAGTTCTCGAACTACAAAAACCCTAGTTCGTAACCTAGTTAAACACACTAGAATTTTAAAAATTAAAATAAAATTACAATTTAAAAACACTTAAAACAAAACCCTAGCTCAAAAAAATAGCCGACCCCCTTTAGTTATAAACAGAAAAAGGGCGACTTCCCTTTATTATTATCTCACAGAAAAATGGCCGATCTTGTTTGTTCCTTTCCAAAATTAGGGATTTGCTTTGTTGAAGCCGCTGCTTGTTCTTTTGCTTTGATTGAAGTATGCATTTGCTTTAGATTGCTTTGTCAATCGGTTGCTGCTTCGTTCATCTTCGGCTGCTCCAATTTTCAAGATTGAATGATTATAAAACTGGTATGTAGTTTTCCTTTTTTGAATTTTGATTATTCTCGACTTGATTCGAGTTTTATGATTTACTGCTTTCGGTAATTGCTTGAACTCAAATCTTGTGTTCTGTCGATGATGATTTTGGGTTATATATATAGGGTTCGAATCCCTTAGTTTACGTTTGTATAATTTCAGTTTGAATTCTTCACATGAATTTGCTCGGCCATACGATTATTACTTGAATGCTTGTGATTTATTCTGACTCATTCATCCATACGTGTTACTCCTTGATTTTGAATTAGCTTCATTTATTTCGGCCTTAACTTGTTCTGTGTACTTGCGAAATATTGTAGCTGTTACCTTGGTCACCACGGCTCTGATTCTGGCATGACATGATCATTGACTCTGTATGAAAACCCTCCATCACAGTTTCAATTGATAATATCCTTTTTGAAACTTCTTCTTTTAATATTGATATAATCCACGGCTATGTTATTTTTGGCGTTTTGGATTTTTGTTAACTGTTGTTACCTTCTCTTTCAAACCATGACTTTGTTACTGCTACGGTGTATACTTCATGTATCCATATCCTAGTCTACACTTCATGTTACATCGCATTTATCTGGGTTAGTAGCCTTGGTATGGTTGATACTGTCTGGTCCGTGTATATTTATATTAGTGCTCTGTCCACCTTGATTTTATTCATGCACACTGGTTCTTTGTCACTGTTTTGGTGCACACACTCTATTGCTCGAGTGCTTGCTTCATATGTATGCATGGGTGCAAACATATGTATATATGCAAGTGGTCATGTTTTTCTACTGGGTTGTGTTGTTTGATTTCTTTGTGGTCTTGTTGTACAAACTGATCTCTACAGTGCTAGGTTCACTTCTATGTTTTTGCCTCATTGGTTGGTATGCATTGATTTGAGTATATTTATGGTGCACTGGTTGCATTTTGAGTTGTTATTTAAGGGGTCTTCACCGATCACTATCATTGTGCTTGTGTGCTTCATTTGAGAGCATGTTCAAGTATTCTCATACTAGTTTGTATGCTCGTACATTTTCAGTCTAGTTCAAGCTGCTTTGTTTTCATTTATACATACTTGTATGCTCTGCTCCAACCATTGCTGTGTTGTCACTCTTTTGTTTAACTGAGATGTGTCTTCATGCATATAGTCTGCTTGTTTTATGATGAACTAAAATGTTGTGCACTGCATATATATACACACATGTGTGTATACATATGTAATATATACATTTATGGTGATTTCTTTGTGTAGCCTTTATCTCATGCTTATATACTGCCATTTACTTGTTGCTCCATTGCTTTGCACTTGATAATTTGTATCTGGTTTATTGGGTTTGGTTGTATATGTTTTGATGTTATCTGGTTCTGTTTGACCCATTTCCTTGTTCATATGATGTGTTGACACACTTGTGCACTTGTCAGTATGGTCTGGTTGGCCCTGATTTCGGTTTCACATGTTGAAGTACTACTTTGTCATGTTGAGTTGCTCACTTGTTCACTGATCTAGGTTTTGTGTGTCTGGTTATTGCATTATTCTTGTGCATATTTGATTTTTACATGTGTGTATTTGGTTGTATTGCATGCACCTGAGTTGAATATAGCCTCATCTCAGGTTTGACCTTGTGCTCATATGTCCCTGCAGTTTTATCAAGTGTATATTGGTGTGCACGGCCTTGTGGCATGTACAATGATACACTGTGCATGTCACAAGTTGTTCATGTAAGATGAATTCAAAATAAATATGATGACGAACAACCTAAATAACTAAGGCAATTAACATTTTCAAAATCACACATTTCATTGTACACTGCACAAATATTTCTTTTTTAACTTTACTGCGTCAGTGTTTATTTTTCAGACAGCTCGGATGCTGGATTCAAGCTGGAATAGAGTTGAAGATCAAATACGAGTGAACGAGTGATATGTAGTGAGGTGCAAATGCATGTAACAATTGTATAGTGAAAAATTGTGTTGTAATTTGAAATTGAATTGTAATTGAAGTTTTGTATGTGAAGTGAGAGCTCAAATTTGTACTATTCAAAACTGTAATAAAATATTTGTTTGTATTTAAATTCTGTGTTATTTATTATATTCAACAAATATTTATTTAATTATGTGAAATAAAATAGTACAATAAAAATACATTTAAATGAATATATATATATATATATATATATATGTTTATTATCATCGAACAAAAATAATATACTACATATTTAACAATCTCCTCCTTTTGATGATAACAATCATATATTAAGAATTTGAATTTATTAAATGTACTTGGTCATTGATGAACTCTATTTTCTCCCCCTATTTGAATGCTTCCCCTAAAATAAAGCCCCCTTCATATATGCATGAAAATAAATAAAAATATACAAATGAACCTAGATGGGATTATGCAAATAAAAAATAAAATATTTGTCCTTTATTTGCCAAAATCTTAACTTTTCTCTCCCCCTTTTATTGTCAGCATAAAAGTAATAGTGTTAGAAAATAGAGATAAAACGATAGATATTAATACATCATTAATAGCCAATCGAGTATAAATATTAAATTTAAAAAAAAAACAAACAAAAATCATAAATACTCTGTTACGCGCAGATTCCACTTTAGAGTGATAGGGGTGATGTCGGCATATTAAACCATATAGTTATGTCTATTTATGGTATATTTATATCAGGAATTTGAATATCTACTAACCATGCATAACAGTTAGGACTTTTAAATGAGATTAATAGTATTCCCAATTTTTATAAAAAAAAATGAATTTCAAGCATCTTCTAACCATGCATAACCGTGAGGATTTTTAAATAGGATTAGAATCAACTTGTTTATTTAATAATCAATTTTGATATGTGTTCCATACATGCATAACCATGAGGACTTTTGAATGAGCATGAAAGGCAATAAACAAATATTCCAAGTAATTCACCCATGCATAGCCGTGAGGACTTTTAAATGAGAGTGAATACTTTGGATATTTTTATTGCTAAAATAAAATAAAAATGAATAATTTCATGTTTAAAATACCACATTTTGGCATACTATATTGGATTTTGATGAGTGATGGTCGTTAGAAATATGATAGAAATAGAGATGGTCATGGAATTTTTACCAACAAAAGTTATTATATATCTTGTTTAAATTTTTAAAGAAATTTACTAAATATACTTTCTCAAGTCATAATATATGACTAATATCAACACTCATCAATTTTTCAATCACTATTTATCTTTTCGATAATCAGTAAGGAGTTAGATTAGTTAATGTAGTCATTTAAGATCAAATCCAAAAATAATTATAAAATTAAATTTTCTAAAATGACTAATCTGAAACGAAGTCAACAAAAAACTATTTTCTAGAAGGGATTTCAAATGAAAAATGTATGCTGATTGAAAATCAGTTGAAATGAAAAATATGCAGATATTTTCTTTGAAAACGTGATGCAACTAATGAATGTCTCTACATAAAACACGTTCCACTTGTAATTTTTCTATCAACTAGATTAATAGTGTAATCTGCATCCAGATTTCCCTTTTACTCAAGATTATTGTTAGTTGGATGGCATAGACCAGATGGCGAAGTTGCAACAAATACCTTAAAATCCTTTTTACGGCTTTGAAATGAAATTCTTTTGGATTTGAATTGAAACCATACAAATAAACAACTAGTTAACATAGTATCAGATCTAGAAGCAATAAGATAAACAAATATATCCACGTGTATCTTGAGTAATGATCAATCAATAAAAAACCATCATTAGTCCAAACAAATCTATATGAACTAGATCAAAGACTCTAGAGGTACTTATAGTGTTCTCGGCATAAAAATATAATTATCCAACAATTTTGCATACATCAAAATCAACATTTATTTTCTTATCACATAACTGGCTGAATTAAATCAGATTATGGTGCAGATTTTCACATTTAATATATCGTTCAAGATAAATGTATCGTTGCCTATTTTACCTTTACCGATAATTTTTCGTTGTTTCCCATTGTGACTCTGCCACCTTTGTACTAGGCTAAGGAACTTTGATTTATTGCCCGTCGTATGCCTGGAATAGCCAGAATCTAGGTAACACTATTGTTGTTCCTTAAGCTGTCACCATACCTACACGAGGAAAGATTTCTATGACCTATTTGTTTTTATAGGTCCATGGTTGTTAGTGACAAATTTATTTGAAAAATATGTTTGAGTAGACCCAAGAAAATTATTATTTGTTCTTTTGGCACCCAGATTTGTTTGGCTTTAAGGGATTTTATATTCGTGCCTTTTGGAATCCAAATTGGTATGGTTTTCACGTGTTTGGGTCTATGCCAACAACTATTATGATTATGTCCAGTTTTTCCATAAATTGTGCTTTTGGAATTGACTTGATTAATTTCACTTCTAACATGTTCAAATTGATCATACCCAAGTCCTTGTCTAACACTATTAATAGTTTATTTCCCAATAACATATTTAGCGATCTTTCTCCTTTGGAAATTTTTTTCAAAAGCTGTAGGCAATTGTTGGACTTGTATTTTGAGAAATTTATTTTCATTCAATAATTGAGTGCACTTTTTAATAGAATTTTCTCTCTTAGTATTTTCACTTTCTTTCAAAATCAGAATTTCATTTTCAAGTGATTTAATTTTAATTTTTGATTTTTTAATCTCTTCTTCAAACGATGGCACCTATCACACTTAGGGAACTTGTTTCGATGCTTTTTAACCAATTGATCATGCTGTTTTTTTAGTTCTATTAAACTATCTCTTTGTGATTCAATTTTAGCGTACTTCTCCGTAAGTCGTTCAAAACAGCCATTCACTTCATGAAAGTACATAAGTAATTCCGGATGAATAAGTTTTGATACCTCGCTTGGCTCATCATCATTACTGTCAGTTGTTTCTCCTTGAAGACAAAAAATTTCCTTTTTACTCTCACTGCCAGTCCTTTTATCAGCTTCATCAGTTTCATCCCAATTAGCTGCAAAACTTCTCCTTTTTGTTTCTTTCCTTGGCTGAGTCAATTCTGAGGACAATTGGACTTGATATGACCGGGTTTGTTGCACTTGTGATATATAATCTCCTGCTCTTTTGGGTTGTCTAGAACTTTGACTATTTTGCTTTTCAGTTGTTAATTTAGAGCTGGGTTTCCATACTTGTGATTCCATCTTTTGAATTTCTTTATTATCAGCGCCAGTTTTGTTGCACCATCATCATCATCTTCACTTTCGGTTGTTCCTTTGAGAGCTATTGTTTTCTTTCGCATATCACCACCTTTGCGTTCTTCCATGAATTTCATTTCTAGCTCATAAGTGGTGAGATTTCCAATGACTTCTTCAACTTTGATTTGTTTCAAATCCTTCAATTCTTGAGTAGCAGTGACTTTGGCTTCAAAATTTCATGGTAGAACTCTGAGGATTTTTCGGACTATTTCCAATTCTGTGTATGATTTTCCAAGAGCTTTTGATTCGTATACGAGATTAGAAAGTCATCCATACATCTCTTTGACATTCTCATCCTTGGATATTGTGAAGTTCTCGTATTTGCTACTAAGCATGGTAAGGCGAGATTCTTTGACTTGAGATGTTCCTTCGTGAGTCGCTTCAAGTGTGTGCCAGATTTCTTGCACAGTTAGACAACATGAGACAGATTAAATTCAATTTGATCCAATGAACATTTAGTAGAATTTATAGCTTTAGCATTAGCATTTTGAAGTTTATTTTCAATATCTGTACATTGATCCATCGGCTTTTCAATTTCTTGATTATCTAACATTATAGTCGGTGTCCATATCATGTCTCAACAATGTTCCAAGAATCAATGGTTTTTAGAAAAAAATTCATCCTATTTTCGCAGTAAGCATATTCACGTTGAACATAGCTGGTCTAACTATGGGCTGCCCTCAGCAAAAGTATTATTAAAAGAAGCCATTTTTAAAAAAATCAATTTTTTTAAAAATAAAAATTGGATTTTGAAAAATCAAAATTTTAAAACAAAAATTGATTTTTGTTCCTAGCTCTTACACCACTTGTAGGGTCGATTTCGCCCTAGAGGGATGAGGGGTGAATAGGGTGATACTAATAATAATAAATTAATGCGGAAGTATATAAAATAATTTGTAGCACAGATAATAGAAGAATAATAAAAGCAGAAATAGAACAACACAGATTTACCCAGCTTTGGCCAAACCCTGCCTACATGCTACCTCCAAGGTTTCTACTATAAATTAAGTAGTCAGACACTTACACACGCAAACTTACGACACCCATTATCGACTAACCTAACTCTACGCTCAAAACTCTGCCCCAACTCAGCCATTGAGTTGCGAATTCTCGAACTATAAAAACCATAGTTTATAACTGAGTTAAACACACTAGAATTTGAAAAGTTAAAATAAAATTACAATTTAAAAATACTTAAAACAAAATCCTAGCCCAAACAAAAATAGCTGACCCACTTTAGTTATAAACAGAAAAAGGGCGACTTCCCTTTATTATTATCGCATAGAAAAATGGCCAATCTTGTTCTTTCCTTCGTTCCTTTTCAAAATTAGGGCTTTGCTTTGTTGAGGCCGCCGCTTGTTCTTTTGCTTCGATTGAAGTATGCATTTTCTTTGGATTGCTTTGTCAATCGATTGGTGCTTCATTCGTCTTTGGCTACTCCAGTTGTCGAGATTGAATGATTATAAAACTGGTATGCGGTTTGCCTTTTTCGAATTTTGATTATTCTCGACTTGATTCGAGTTTTATGATTTATTGCTTTCAGTAATTGCTTGAAATCGAATCTTGTGTTCTACCAATGATGATTTTGGGTTATATATATACGGTTCGAATCCCATAGTTTACGTTCGTATAATTTCGGTTTGAATTCTTCACATGAATTTGCGCGGCCATATGATTATTACTTGAATGCTTGTGATTTATTCTGACTCGTTCTTTCATACGTGTTGCTCCTTGATTTTGGATTGGCTTTGTTTATTTCGGCCTTAACTTGTTCTTTGTACTTGCAAAATATTGAAGCTATTAACTTCATCACCACGGCTTTGATTCTGGCATGACATGATATGTTATTTTTGGCATTTTGGATTTTTGTTAACTGCTGTTACCTTCTCTTTCAAACCATGACTTTGTTACTGCTACTATGTATACTTCATGTATCCATATCCTAGTCTACACTTCATGTTACATCGCATTTATCTGGGTTGGTAGCCTTGGTCTGGTTGATACTGTCTGGTCTGTGTATATGTATATTAGTGCTCTGTCCACCTTGATTTGATTCATGCACACTGGTTCTTTGTCATTGTTTTGGTGTACACGCTCTGTTGCTCGAGTGCTTACTTCATTTGTATGCATGTGTGCAAACATATGTATATATGTAAGTGGTCATGTTTTTCTACTGGGTTGTGTTGTTTGGTTGCTTTGTGGTCTTGCTGTACATACTAGTCTCTGGAGTTCTAGGTTCACCGCTATGTTTTTGCCTCACTGCGTGATCTGCTTTGATTTGAGTATATTTATGGTGCACTGGTTGCATTTTGAGTTTTTTTTTAAGTGGGTCTTCACCGATCACTGGCACTGTGCTTGTGTGCTTCATTTGAGATCATGTTCAAGTGTTCTCATACATGTTTGTATGCATGTACATTTGCAGTCAAGTTCAAGCTGCTTTGTTTTCATTTGTACATACTTATTTGCTCTGCTCCAACCACTTCTATATTGTCTCTCTTTTGTTTAACTGAGTTGTGTCTTCATGCATACAGTCTGCTTGTTTTATGATGAATTGAAATGTTGTGCACTTCATACATATGTATACATGTGTGTGTGCATATATATTTATGGTGATTTATTTTTGTAGCCTTCATCTCATGCTTATGTACTGCCATTTACTTGTTGCTCCATTGCTTTCCACTTGACCATTTGTATCTGGTCTATTGCGTCTGGTTGTATATGTTTTGATGTTGTCTGGTTCTGTTTGACCCATTTCCTTGTTTGCCTGATGTGTTGAAACACTTGTGCACTTGTTAGCTTAGTCTGGTTGGCCCTTATTTCGGTTTCACATGTTGATTTACCACTTTTTCATATTGAGTTGCTCACTTGTTCACTGATCTGGGTTTTGAGTCTGGTCATTGCATTATTCTTATGCATATTTGATTTGTACATGTGTGTATTTGGTTGTATGTTGTATTATGAGCACCTGAGTTGAATCCAGCCTCGGCTCAGGTTTAACCATGTGCTCACTTGTTCCTGCAGTTTTATCAAGCGTATATCAGTGTGCATGGCCTTGTGGAATGTACACCGATACACTGTGCATGTCACAAGTTGTTTGTGTAAGGTGAATTCAAAATAAATATGACGACGAACAACCCAAATAATTGAGGCAAATAACATTTTCAAAATCACACATTTCATTGTACACTACACAAATATTTCTTTTTCAATTTTACTGCGTCAGTGTTTATTTTTCAGATAGCTCAGATACTGGATTCAAGTTGGAATAAAGTTGAAGATCAAATACGAGTGAATGAGTGATATATAGTGAGGTGCAAATGTATGTAACAATTGTATAGTGAAAAATTGTGTTGTAATTTGAAATCGTATTGTAATTGAAATTTGGATATGAAGTGAGAGCTCAAATTTGTACTATTCAAAATTGTAATAAAATATTTGTTTGAATTTAAATTCTGTGTTATTTATTTTATTCGGCAAATATTTATTTAATTATGTGAAAAATAAAATAGTACAATAACAAATACATTTAAATGAATATATATATATATATATATATATATGTTTATTATCATCGAACAAAAATCATATACTAGCATATTCAACAACATAGATGAATTTGGGTACCAAACGTTACAAATGAAAATAAGAGTGGTCAAACATCCTTTGTTAAACCACTCGCTTCTTCTAACATTTAGATACAAATACGGGTTAAGGAACAACTATGATAGAGGTGACTTCGAGTTGTTTATATATGGTTGAAAAGCAATAATTCCAATGTTCCTTAACTTAGAAAAATGAGGTGGAGATCTACAATAGAAATGATGAACAAGAAAACATCAAAAATAAGAAAAGGTATGAACTTGCTGTTAATTCTGTTTTTTGTTGACATTGCTGTAGTATAATTACCAAATCTTGAGCTCCTTAACTTCGATTTGCAAAATTCAAGATGTTCTGGAAAATAACTAGAAAATTATATAAATTTTATTTTATGTATTTTTTCCGGAATTTGAACATCAACCATTTAAAAACTGTAAAACATTCAGTATTAACAGTTTTAGAACTTCTTTACACAGTTGTAGCAATTTGATCATAACTTGAACATCTTTACTTTGAATTTTGAAATTCTTTAATTTCTGGAAAGCTAACTAATAACACTACAACTTTACTGTTATGACTTTCGGTAATTAATTCTATAAAACCTTGAAAAATAGAAATCATGTTAGCACATCACTTGATAAGCATTTTTGATTTATGCAAACAAGTTGTAGTATTTTAGATATAACATTTGATCGATTCATCATTTTAACTCATAAGCAATTTTTGGTGATTGGCAATATTGAATATCAAAAATTTTCAATTTGGTGATAAATCAAATTATGGAATTAATGTTTTCAAATGGTGATTTCTAATGGATGAAAATTCAAAACTACAAAGGTCAACTGCTGTGATATCCCGAAATTCTTGACATCTGTAATTGATAAAATATTTGAGTTAATTAATGTATGTGTTTAAGTTGGATTTTTAAAATTTAAATCCAAATTTAATATTTGGATTTACATTTGGATTTAAAGGATAATTATTTTGAAATAATTTAAAATACAATTTGTTTTACATTGTTTTATCCTTGAAGAATATATTTATATAAATTATGAAAGTATTTATTTAAAAGGTAACAAATACAAAAGTTTATATTATCATTTAAATGAATATTATAAACATGGGTTAATTTATAAACCTCCTTAGAGACAAGTGTTAATTATGTAGGCTTAATATTAACTGTAAAGACCCGATTCTTCGACTTTCAAAAATCGACATCAATACGTCCACAGTATCAAATGCCGCATAATCGAATGCCGGAAAACCGAATTGTTAGGGTTAAAAAGAAGAGGTAGAAGAAAAAGATAGAAGAAGTAAGAAAAAAATAGAACAGAAACCAGATCAGAATCTCACATATCGCAGCGGAACAACATACAATAAATAAATGAATATCTTTAAAAACAAAGGACTATCTCATTTATTACATTACATTATCATCAGATTGTACAACAACAATATACAACACAATACAACAACCATGGAAAGTTATACAAACATGTCCTTACAAGTGAATTTATACAGCGGAAAGATAATATCATATACAAGTAATACGTCTCGCCATCCAGCTCGCCACTTGAGCTCCAAAGCACTTCTGAATCCAGAATGACCTGATAACCTGACTCTAGACTGCCCGTGTGGAAAATTATGGGCACCCAGAGTTTAGGAAGAGAAAAATAAACTCCAGGTCAGTCATGAGACTGGTGTGAGAACTTAAAACAGTTATTTAACTTTTAAAACAACAACAACAACAAGAGGAAGTGAAAAATATTTGCAATGCTTTTGGAAAATGAAACTACCATAAGGCCTCCTTGCACACACACAATGCAAACGCAGAATCGGAGGAGATTTCTCCTTATGATAGTCAAAGATGCTTACTACGCAGAATCATTTGATTTTTTTATTATTATTAGTGCATAGTGTATAATGCATTTCGAGAATAGAATATAAATCTTAGCCAACGTACGACCATTATCGTATGCCTAATATAGCTAACATGTTCAATAGCAGGTTACCACCACATTCCATGGTAGGTAATACAACTAAAACCGTACAAGATGCGTATTGTTTTATTTGGATTTCCAACAAATGGTCAGGCTAAGGAACTTCCTACTATCAACGGGATCGCCTCTGGCGGGACGTCCCGAGAACCTAATGTTATGGTTAGATCTTTGCCAAAACAAGGCCGGGCTACCTCTGTAACTAGGTAACTAATACACGAATATGTCATCCCCCGGTCCTTTTGGACCTTTATCTGAGCGCTCGATAACCAACATCACACAGTAATAAATATAGTGCGTCAACATGAGTAAGTATCTGGGCTCCATACCATGATACCACCCTTTCCAGAAGGAAATGACATACCCTAAAGGGTGCGACCCTCATAACCTTGCCGCATATTCCTGTTTTGACCATTTCCGGAGAGTGAGGTCTGACGAAGTCTCGTCCACAAAGCTACGCTTTTTCACAAAGCCACGCTTTGATCAACGAATGATCAATAAATAATCATCACACAACAACACTCAACATGCCACATTACCAAATTGGGAATATATCGCTGATAACCTTCAACTACATAACCTCTAAGTGTGTTAAGCTAAGAGAATAAATTCTCCGCCACCAACGGAAATGTATTTGAAAGAAATCTGTTTTATATCTCAAAATGTAATGTCAGACATGTAACCATACAAGTCTGTTCCGGGCTCGAACAGAACCGAAGGCACTTCAAAAGAAGCCCTTGCAATCCGGGTATTCACAATCCCGATCGAATTTCTCATCACAAAGGAAATCTTCATACCGTAGCTAACGATGCAGAGACAATCGATAGGTCATCCTATCGTTTTCACAAATACCCGGTCTTCAACACCGGTCTTCAATGTTATCCATTACGTCGTATCACTATTCAAAATAGGTAATCCGAATAACGAGCGCAATAATTTAAAAATAAGTGTAGCATTCAATTTCAACCAATTCACAACAAATACCTATTTAATGGTCAATATTGATAGTCGGTTATTTAACTATCAATCAATATTCACAACATCACCCGATTTCAAATAATTTCCTAAAATATTTATTTTCAAAAATATCTTTACAAGATATATTTTCCACACTTCAACCATTTGAAAACAAATTTCAAATCATTTTTCACCTTTCAATCTTTGAAAACAAATTTCAAATCAATTTCCTTAAACGGAAGCACTTCCAAATATTTATCCATTTTCAATTTAAAATGGTTCATTCAAATCAATCAAATAAATCCTTAATGATTTATTTTAAACTTACGTTCCAAATCCGTAAATTTATTTCCACACTTCAAAAATAAATCAATGTTTATTTTTAAACAAATTTCCCTTTCTTTTATAAATTCTATAGTGAATTTACATTTCCAAAATATCTATTAAAATATGATTTTCAAATCGATTTCTAATATTCATTTTCAATTTATCTTTAAAAGATAAAATCTCAAAACATTCACTTTATATTGGAAAAAACATTTCCATACTTATTTAATAATAAGAAATTCACAAATCCATTTATTTCCAACATTTGGAAAATATTCAATATACTTAAATCACAATTAAGTATATAATTTATTCTTTAAGGAAAACATTCTCTTAAACACATTTATTTGAGTCAAAATGAATGTTGCGTAAAACATCGTTACGACAACCCAAAATCATTAGTATAGGGATTCGAACTTAAAATAGATATATAAATCCCAATACTATATAAAACATTTCCTTTCGGAAATCATTTACTATAACAACAATGTTATAGTCCACCATTTCCTTATATTTCTCGTAAACGTCTATTTCAACAATGAATATTGAAATCTCTGGTTTCGATACTTAACATATTTTAAAACATTTTTTAATCGTTTTAATTCTATTTAAAATATCACTTTCCTAAAATATTTCTTTAATATATTATTCACCGTCCAAAATCGTGAATATACTTTGTTAACCAAATTCAATTTCTACATATTTTATTTAAAGGATTATCCACCGTCCCAAAATCGTGAATATACTCCTTTAATAAGCTATAATAATTAAACTTATCAAAATAAGTCGATTTCGGATTTATAAAACAACGTTTATAAATTCCATTTATATTTTATAACAACTTTAACTCATAAAATCACTTTATTTACAAATTCTATCCATATCCCATCTTACGCCAAAATCCAATTTATATGTTAATTACTTATAAATATTTTATTTTACAAAATCTATTCATTTTATAACTTCACAATTTATAAATCTATAGATTTCATCCACTTATGAAATCCATTTGCACTTCATTTTAACACTTATAAAAACTCGTTTTACAATTCCAATATTTTAATTTATAAATATTAATTTTATAAATCTTTTATATAAATCATTTATAAAAATTGAAAAATGCCAATTTAAACCATTTTATAAATTGATCAACTACTTATTTCAAAAAAATCACATTTCGGTTATATTTCACAAAAATTATAATTTTTACAACATAAAAATTTCAACATTTATTTATTTATAATGAATCAATTCCAAAACTAAATTTTGTTATGAATTCTCAACTTAAATTTTCAAAAATCCAATTTAATTTTTTTCGGCATTTAACGATACGAAAAACATATTCGGCTAAAATCTGGCCTTTAACGATTTAAATCACAAGATAATCACGCAGATTATAAATAGATCAACATACAATATTGAAACTAATTCAATCATTTGAGGAATCCAGTTGGATCACTCCAACCTGTTTCCCTGCATCCAAAGATGTTAGCACAATACCAATTCCACTTCGAGGTGAAATATGGCGGTATATGGGATTTATAAAATATTATCCGCTATTATGCGGCGCAATAGGGTCTCATCCGCTATATAATGCGGGAAATCAACTTCAAGTACATATATAATACCAATTCCATACAAGTTGGAATTATCGCAGTATATGTTTTTAATAAATAACCTCCGCTTAATATACGGCATATATGGTCTATTGCAAAACAATAGATAATGACTATCATCCAATCACACAATCAAGAAATTTTAAATTTAACTATTTAAAATTTAAATCGAAACAATTCGATTGAGTGAGAAGTTCTCACCTTGAGTTTCCGATAATAGTTGTAGCGTTTTATTTCGAATAAAATTAAACGTGCGTTTAATTTTACCTGAAATTTTCACTAGCTCCAAACGACTCCAAACTAGCTTCATCGCGTAGTGCTCGACAAAACAATTGCAGCGCAATTCGTTTCGTATGTTTTCGACCACGTATGAAAAAGTTATAGCTTTTTAAAGTTTACACGAATTTTAATATAATAAATTTCCAACAATTATTTTCATTTTTAAACCTAGATTGCATCTGGACCCTTGATTTCGAGCTAAGCAGATCTGGCCGGCCCCCTTCTTTCTTCCTCACATTCATCTACAGGTAAACGCACGTTTACATGAACCCAAGCCGCCCCTTAAAACCCTAATAGCTTCCACCACCACGTCGACTTCTGCATCGATCAGGGACTACCATCATTTAGCCCATCACCCATACTACTCTCGGCCAGAGAAGCTTGAAGCTCGGCCCTATATCCACATCGAAATTCATGCCTAAACGATGAACGAACGTGAGCCATTTGTCATCGATCCACAACTCTGTTTCCGATCTTGACCGTTGATCTTCTAGAGCTCGACACCCTCTTCAACTTTGTAGTTTATAGTTTTCTGAATCGATGTCTGGATTAGAAGAAATCGAGGGAAGAAGAGTGGCAATTTTCGGCCATCAATTTGTTTCTGGCGGCCAGGGTTTGGAGATGAAACCCTAACTTTTAGTTTGCAAATGAATGAATACAAGTCCTTTTATAGAAAATTGCCCAAATTACTATTCATCCGAAATTTTTCGAACTCCAAATCTCGTGCGGTGACTGGCGTTTCTAGGGTTTACCCCGCGTTCCGGACACAATGGAATATGTTTCGAAGGCTAATTCGATCATATGTGCGAGTTACAGCAATAAACGATCAAATTTAAATTAAATCGATTAACCAATTTCTATGCGTTTTGGCTTGCCCCGGACAAACCGTTAATCTGATTGACACGAAATTTGAAATTTTACAATAAGATAATATTACGGATCCGATGAAACTGGTTTCGTCGAAATCCGAGACTGTTTGAAAAATGGCTATTTTAACTCGTTATTAAATATTAAAATATTCAATTTTCACAAATTAACTTTTAATTCAATTTTAAAAGTTCACAAACATTGTTCTAACTCCAATATGATTTAATACAGCTTTGTAAATCCTTTTTAATCACACTAAACCCAATTTCCAAATTTTTATGTAATTTCCAATATTAAATTATCGATTTAATTATCCAATTAAATCTAGATATTCGAAATATAAATTATTCGACTTATAAATTTTACTTATTGATATTTAAAATCAATTAAATATCTGAATTTCAAATGATAGAAATTCTGGGTCGTTACAAACTTCCCCTTTAAAAGAATTTCGTCCTCGAAATTACCAAGTAAGAAAAGTTACAGAATCCATTAACTTTTCAAAATCCATAAGTGAAAATTTTATGTTCACCTTTTCCAAAACCAACTATATCGTTTAACTTTTAACTTCAAATCAGAACTTAGTTTTCACAAAAAAAAAATTCCAAAATTTTTCGAAAATTTTCTAATGCCTTAGATTTCAAAAAAAAATCGCCATAACCTCCTTTGCGCGGCTAGCTCGGTACGACTACAGAATGCCACAACGGGCCCCCCAATTTCAAAAAGAAAACAAAAAGCCAAGCGGCTGGACAAGAAAATCATCAAATCTCATACTGAAATTCAAATACATACCTTTTTGTGGGGCAATTCAATTTTTTTATCTTCGAAATCAAAATTCCAATTATATTTCCTTTAATACACCTGTATATTCTGCTATCCATAATATCCAATTACAATATTAAAAAATCATTTTGCACAATTCAAATTGGTTTCCCATTTATGCATGTTTGATTTGTTAACATTAAATTTTTTTCTAACATTCATTCGTTCGATTTCAGTTAGTTTACATTCACTAATTTACATTCACATTAGTTCGCTTTCAATTCGAATCAAATCCATTTCATATTCATTTACTTCCAATTTGGATTCAATTACTTTAGCTTTCAATTTCACTAATTCAATTTCATCAACACTTAATGAATTTATATATAATCAATCAACAATCATTTAACAACCAAATCATAACCAACATAACCGAATTATTAAATTTACATTCGATTTGGTTTAACACTTTTAATTCCAATTGGTTTAATATTAAATTGACTTACATTCAATTTATTCAATTAGTTTTTAATGAATTAACACTTATATTCATTATTTCATACCAATTTATTTACATTTGATTGATTAACATTCAATCCATTCATTAATCCAATTGCTAATTTATTTTACATTTCAAGTTGAGTTTCATTACTTAACTCAAGTTCATATTTATCATTTTACTCATTTTACGTCGGTACCAAACCAACTTCCAATTCATTTGTCACTAACCCAAATTTATTTTTAACTTAATAAATTTTCTTTAAGTAACCATTTCACTTAGCCTTCTTGGACCTTTCTTTAAATTCACTTTATTTTATTGATTCAATTATACTTACTTTAATTTAACTCCATCCTTTAAGTTAAATTCATTCTATCAAAATTCAACTTGTATAAGTTATCAACTCACTTACCAATTCGATAAATATTTAAAATAGGATTCCAGAGCCTTTCCAACCTTTCAAAACCAATAATGAAATCAATTCAAATTATCTTTTGAATTCCCAAAACCAAACCCAAATTTTCCAAACAACTTTAATTTAAAACAATTTGGCAGCAATTCCTCTTTTGGAAACCCGAAAATGAACACCGGTGATGTCGCGATCATCACCGGAATTATTTTCCAGCGACCGAAAAGAGTTTAGAGCTTTTATCCCTTCAAAACATTTTCTCCCAAAACCTTTTGAAAATCATTTTCAAACCAAAAAGGATATAAACCTTCCAAATCTCCAAAATTTTCAAATTCTTTTCAAAACATTTCCAAATACTTCTCTAGAATTTTTACTTCAAATTACAAATCACATTTACAATTCATATTCATAAATTCCATTTGTGTATGAATTTATTTCTTAACATTGGAGTTATGATCTCAATTTCCTACTCAAATGATAATAATATTATCACTTTCTAACAATCAAGCAACCATATATTATAATAATTTACAAAGATTATTTCCTTTATCTACGAAAATAGTTTTGGGTAAAATTATTTCATTTACCCTATTTTAAAACAATATCGTGTCGAATTGTTCTGAACAAGTGTTTAGAGATCCCTATCGATAGAGTTGTATAGACTATACCGACCAGAATCCATATACCACTCAACAAACCAATCATCACAACATAAAACAATTTTATATTCACTAACAAATACACGCTCATATCTATTATTACACTCACACTCATTCTAGAGCACTACTGACTCTATCTCTAATGAATAACCCCCAACAGAGCCAACGTTGTCACTTAACCAAATGCTCTGATACCATATGTAAAGACCCGATTCTTCGACTTCCGAAAATCGACATTAATACGTCCACTGTATCAAATGCCACATAATCGAATGCTGGAAAACCGAATTGTTAGGGTTAAAAAGAAGAGGTAGAAGAAAAAGAGAAGTAAGAAAAAAAATAGAACAG
This sequence comes from Allium cepa, assembly GCA_030765085.1. Taxonomy (NCBI): domain Eukaryota; kingdom Viridiplantae; phylum Streptophyta; class Magnoliopsida; order Asparagales; family Amaryllidaceae; genus Allium; species Allium cepa. Next base: position 657,358,698 of record CM060938.1, on the reverse strand, counting down.
AAACAAGATCAGAATCTCACATATCGCAGCGGAACAACATATAATAGATAAATGAATATCTTTAAAAACAAAGGACTATCTCAGTTATTACATTGCACTATCATCAGAGTGTACAACAACAATATACAACACAATACAACAACAATGGACAGTTATACAAACATGTCCTTACAAGTGAATTTATACAGCGGAAAGATAATATCATATACAAGTATTACGTCTCGCCATCCAGCTCGGCACTTGAGCTCCAAAGCACTTCTGAATCCAGAATGACCTGATAACCGACTCTAGACTGCCCGTGTGGAAAATTATGGGCACTCAGAGTTTAGGAAGAGAACAATAAACTCCAGGTTAGTCATGGGACTGGTGCGAAAACTTAAAACAGTTATTTAACTTTTAAAACAACAACAACAAGGGGAAGTGAAAAATATCCGCAATGCTTTTGGAAATGAAACTACCATAAGGCATCCCCGCACATACACAATGCAAACACAGAATCGAAGGAGATTTCTCCTTATGATAGTCAAAGATGCTTACTATGCAGAATCATTTGATTTTTTTATTATTATTAGTGAATAGTGTAGAAAGCATTTCGAAAATAGAATATAAATTTTAGCCAACATACGACCATTATTGTATGCCTACTATAGCTACCATGTTCAATAGCAGGTTACCGCCACATTCCATGGCAGGTAATACAACTAAAACCGTACAAGACTCGTATTGTTTTATTTGGATTTTCAACAAATAATCAGGCTAAGGAAGTTCCTACTATCAACGGGATCGCCTCTGGCGGGACGTCCCGAGAACCTAACGTTATGGTTAGATCTCTGCCAACACAAGGCCGAGCTACCTCTGTAACTAGGTAACTACTACACGAATATGTCATCCCCCGGTCCTTTTGGACCTTTATCAGAGCGCTCGATAACCAACATCACACAGTAATAAATATAGTGTGTCAACATGAGTAAGTATTTGTGCTCCATACCATGATACCACCCTTTTCAGAAGGAAAAGACATACCCTAAAGGGCGCGACCCTCATAACCTTGCCGCATATTCCTATTTTGACCATTTCCGGGGAGTGAGGTCTGACGAAGTCTCGTCCACAAAGCTACGCTTTTTCACAAAGCCACGCTTTGATCAACAAATGATTAATAAATAATCATCACAAATCAACACTCAACATGCCACATTACCAAATTTGGAATATATCGCTGATAACCTTCAACTACATAACCTTTAAGGGTGTTAAGCTAAGAGAATAAATTCTCCGCCACCAACGGAAATGTATTTGAAAGAAATCAGCTTTATATCTCAAAATGTAATGTCAGACATGTAACCATACAAGTCTATTCCGGGCTCGAACAGAACCGAAGGCACTTCAAAAGAAGCCCTCGCAATCCGGGTATTCACAATCCCGATCGAATTTCCCATCACAAAGGAAATCTCTATACCGTAGCTAACGGTGCAGAGACAATCGATAGGTCATCCTATCATTTTCACAAATACCCGGTCTTCAACACCGGTCTTCAATGCTATCCATTACGTCGTATCACTATTCGGAAGAATAACGAGCACAATAATTTAAAAATAAGTGTAGCATTCAATTTCAACCAATTCACAACAAATACCTATTTAAAGGTCAATATTAATAGTCGATTATTTAACTATCAATCAATATTCACAACATCACCCGATTTCAAATAATTTCACAAATTATTTATTTTCAAAAAAATCTTTACAAGATATATTTTCCACACTTTAACCATTTGAAAACAAATTCCAAATCATTTTTCACCTTTCAATCTTTGAAAAAAAAATTCAAATCAATTTCCTTAAATGGAAGCACTTCCAAATATTTATCTAATTTCAATTTAAAATGGTTCATTTAAATCAATCAAATAAATCCTTACCGATTTATTTTAAACTTACGTTCCAAATCCGTAAATTTATTTCCACACTTCAAAAATAAATCAATGTTTATTTTTAAACAAATTTCCCTTTCTTTTATAAATTCCATAGTGAATTTACATTTCTAAAATATCTATGAATATACGATTTTTAAATCGATTTCTATTATTCATTTTCAATTTATCTTCAAAAGATAAAATCTCAAAACATTCACTTTATATTGGAAAAACATTTCCATACTTATTTAATAATAAGTAATTCACAAATTCATTTATTTCCAACATTAGGAAAATATTCAATATACTTAAATCACAATTAAGTATATAATTTATTCTTTAAGGAAAACATTCTCTTAAACACATTTATTTGAGTCAGAACAAATGTTGCGTAAAACATCGTTACGACAACCCAAAATCATTAGTATAGGGATTCGAACTTAAAATAGATATATAAATCCCAATACTATATAAAACATTTCCTTTCGGAAATCGTTTACTATAACGACAATGTTATAGTCCACCATTTCCTTATTTTTCTCGAAAACGTCTATTTCAACAATGAATATTGAAATCTCTGGTTTTGATACTTAACACATTTTAAAACATTTTTAAATCATTTTAATTCTATTTAAAATATCACTTTCCCAAAATATTTCTTTAATATATTATTCACCGTCCAAAATCGTGAATATACTTTGTTAACCAAATTCAATTTCTACATATTTTATTTAAAGGATTATCCACGGTCCCAAAACCATGAATATACTCCTTTAATAAGCTATAATAATTAAACTTATCAAAATAAGTCGATTTCGGATTTATAAAACAACGTTTATAAATTCCATTTATATTTTATAACAACTTTAACTCATAAAATCACTTTATTTACAAATTCTATCCATATCCTATTTACATGCCAAAATCCAATTTATAAGTTAATTACTTATAAATCTTTTATTTTACAAAATCTATTCATTTTATAACTTCACAATTTATAAATCTATAGATTTCATCCACTTATGAAATCCATTTATACTTCATTTTAACACTTATAAAAACTCATTTTATAATTCCAATATTTTAATTTATAAATATTAATTTTATAAATCTTTTATATAAATCATTTATAATAATTCAAAAATCCTAATTTAAACCATTTTATAAATTAATCAACTACTTATTTCAAAAAAATCACATTTGGGTTATATTTCACAGAAATCATAATTTTTATAACATAAAAATTTTAACATATATTTATTTATAATGAATCAATTCCAAAACTAAATTTTGTTATGAATTCTCAACTTAAATTTTCAAAAATCCAATTTTACTTATTTTCGGCATCTATCGATACCAAAAATATATTTGGCTAAAATTTAGCATTTAACGACTTAAATCACAAAGATAATCGCACAGATTATAAATAGATCAACATACAACATTGAAACCAACTCAATCATTTGAGGAATCCAGTTGGATCCCTCCAACCTGTTTCCCTGCATCCAAAGATGTTAGCACAATACTAATTCCACTTCGAGGAGAAATATGGCAGTATATGGGATTTATAAAATATTATCCGCTATTATGCGGCGCAATAGGGTCTCATCCGCTATATAATGTGGGAAATCAACTCCAAGTACATATATAATACCAATTCCATACAAGTTGGAATTATCACGGTATATGTTTTTAATAAATAACCTCCGCTTAATATATGGCGTATAGGTTCTATTGCAATCCAACAGATAATAAATATCATCCAATCAAGAAATTTTAAATTTAACTATTTAAAATTTAAATCGAAACAGTTCGATTGAGTGAGAAGTTCTCACCTTGAGTTTCCGATAATAGTTGTAGCGTTTTATTTCGAATAAAATTAAACGTGCGTTTAATTTTACCCGAAATTTTCACTAGCTCCAAACGAGTCCAAACCATCTCCATTGCGTAGTGCTTGACAAAATGATTGCAACGCAATTCGTTTCGTACGTTTTCGACCTCGTATGTAAAAGTTACAGCTTTTTAAAGTTTACACGAATTTTAATATAATAAATTTCCAACAATTATTTTCATTTTTAAACCTAGATTGCATCTAGACCCTTGATTTCGAGCTAAACAGATCTGTCCCCCCTTCTTTCTTCCTCACATTCATCTACAGGTAAATGCACGTTTACGTGAACCCAAGCTGCCCTTTAAAACCCTAATAGCGTCCACTACCACGTCGACTTCTACATCGATCAGGGACTACCATCATTTAGCCCATCACCCATACTACTCTCGGCCAGAGAAGCTTGAAGCTCGGCCCTATATCCACATCGAAATTCATGCCTAAACGATGAATGAACGTGAGCCATTTGTCATCGATCCACAGCTCCGTTTTCGATCTTGACCGTTGATCTTCTAGAGCTCGACACCCTCTTCAACTTTGTAGTTGATAGTTTTCTGAATCGATGCTTGGATTAGAAGAAATTGGGGGAAGAAGAATGGCTATTTTCGGCCATCAATTTGTTTCTGGCGGCTAGGGTTTGGAGATGAAACCCTAATTTTTAGTTTGCAAATGAATGAATACAAGTCCTTTTATAGAAAGTTGCCCAAATCACTATTCATCCGAAATTTTTTGAACTCCAAATCTCATGCGGTCACTGGCATTTCTAGGGTTTACCCTGCGTTCTGGACATAATGGAATAGGTTTCGGAGGCTAATTCGATCATATGTGCGAGTTACAGCAATAAACGATCAAATTTAAATTAAATCGATTAAACCAATTTCTATGCGTTTTGGCTTGCCCCGGACAAACCGTAAATCTGATTGACACGGAATTTGAAATCTTACAGTAAGATAATATTAAGGATCCGATAAAACTGGTTTCATCGAAATTCGAGACTGTTTGAAATATGGATATTTTAACTCGTCAATTAAATATTAAAATTTTCATTTTTCACAAATTAACTTTTAATTCAATTTTAAAAGTTCACAAACATTGTTCTAACTCCAATATGATTTAATACAGCTTTATAAATCATTTTTAATCACATTAAACCAATTTCCAAATTTTTCTGTAATTTCCAATATTAAATTATTGATTTAATTATCCAATTAAATCTACATATTCAAAATATAAATTATTCGACTTATAAATTTTACTTGTTGATATTTAAAATCAATTAAATATCTGAATTTCAAATGATAGAAACTCTGGGTCGTTACATTAACATGTGTTAAGTGATGGGTGTGTGGTAAATACAAGTGTCACTCCTTGTATTTTTATTTTTCTAAATTTTTATAAAATCTTGAATTAGATTATATGTATGTTTCTTCTTCTCTTTCTATTCTTTTATCACATATCTTCAAAAAAACAAACCTGAAAAGAAAAAAAAACCCGAAGCATAATCAACTCAGTTCTAGTCCAAATTCCAGTCAAAGACCTATAAACATTTCTTAATAGAAGATAAAACTAGCAATTCATTTCAATCTTGAGATCAGAGGCAGGAGCAACTCATCAAGTACAGTTCAGCATCTTAGATCAGTAGCAAATCAAAGTGGTAGATAAATAAGTTTCATAATTCAAGTTTACAAGGTTTAAACTACTTCAAAACCTACTCTGTTCAACTTAATATGGTGAGTGAATTTAATCCCCTAAGTTAGTTTAAAATTTGATGTTTTGTAATATTTTAAGTAAATCCTGTTATGTATGTTGTAATCTATGTATGCAAGCTTGATAAAATCTGGAATCATGTTAATATGAATATATATTGATGTGCATGTTGGTAAATATAGTAATTCAAACTCAAAATTTTTTTTTGAAGAAATCAATGGATTAAAACTCTAACCTGAAGCCTCTGCATCTCTAAAATCTATGAATGGACAACCCTTATTTAAAGTTATAAATCTGTATAAACTATGTCGCATGTAGTAAAACTTTGATAAGTTGTAAAGTGCTTGTTTGATTTGTTGTGTATGATCTCATATGTTATGATCATTTAAGAGTTCAAGTCAGTCGCTGTTTCCAGTCTTTGAAAAAAAAATCAAGTAACAAGTTCCAGACCCAAAACAAAATTCCTGATTTCAAGTTACAGTCTCCTCTGTTTTTTTTAATGGTGAGTAAACTCTGAAATTTCTGATATATATTTGGAATTTCATGTTACGATCATTGAAACATGATATGAATTATGCTTTGCATGTTAATAGAAAATGATTTATGCATATATTCGTGTGATAGTAACTATGTACATGTCTGGAACAAGATGAATTGGCCTCTATTGAATATTACAGGTTTAAACCTGATGCCCAAATTCAAATCCTTTTTATGCAAATGATTTTGGCTTCGATAAAAGAATGACAGCAGTGAAATATCAAGTCTAGAATGGCTTCCAAAAATTTAATTTTAGAAATTAACTCAAAATCTAGAAATAACAGTAAACTCTTTTAAATCAGAAAATTTAAATGTTCGAAATTTCTCGTATTCAATACGCATTCTGATTAGTATTGAAATTTCATGAATTTTAACATCCATATTTTAATTTTTAGGTTAATGGTTAGTGAGTATTTGGGGGATGATCGAATTTGGGTGAGTCGGCTAATTCAGGAGTTTGAGTTAATTTAGAGGCGTGATACTTGGCGTAGATAAGGAATAGGGCATGGGAAACACGAGGAAAATATTGCCGGAATTTCTAGATGATCGTGGTAGGTGGTCGATTGAATTTTAGGGTTTAAGTGTTCTTCGTTTGACCTTTGGTTTCGGGATGAATAGCGAAACAAGGAGGATGATTGAAGGCTGCGCGCATGGGGTAAACGATGCAGGAGGAGGAGGCGAGTATTCCGATGAAATTTAAGGGCATATGATGGTAAGGGTGGTCGGAATATGGTATTTGATGGGTATCAGTTCGTTTCCAGCAGGTGATCGAAGAGTGTTTTTTTCGAGCAAGGCCGTTCGTCGAGCCCTGGGCGGTTGGATGGAATGGGATGATCGGGCAAGGTTTGCATGGATGATCGGCGGCGTAGCGAAGGAACTGGGTTGCATGTGCATGGATACACGTTCGTGCACGTATACATTATTCTAGGTAAATGATGGTGGAAGATAGTGAACGGTAAGAAGCAACGAAAAGAGGAAGTTTGGGCTAGAGGAAGTTTGGGCCAAGAATTTTATAGGAAATGGATTAACAAGTTTAAAAGTTTGAAATTTTCTTAACTATTACTTTTTAATAAAAATGGGTCATTTAAATGTTTGCCTAATTTAAAGAGTGTACTTTGTATTAACTTTAATGTATCAAGTAAATTTTTGGTTGAATTAAAATTTAATTAATAATGAAATTAAGTAGTTAATTAAAATGATTTAAATTTATATGTTAATGATAACTAAGAAATCAATAAAGAAAAATGGGTTATCTTAAGGATAATTAAGGCCTTTGGTGATTACAGATTAACTAAATGGATTAAAGAGAAATTCATTAATCATTGAATGAAGGTTAATCAATTAAAAATTAAGGGGGGATTAATTGATTAGAGATTTATTAATCAGTAATTTGAGATTTATTTACTTAAATAGTAATTACTTAATTAAAGAATTAATTTGCTAAGGGTTAATTAATTTAATTAGTAATTAAAAGTTAGATTAATTAATGATCAAGGTTAATTAATTTAGGATAATTAACCAATGGAATAATTACTTGATAAAAGTAATTATAGATTAATTAAACATTGTAAGTGATCATAGAATAATTAATTAATTAATTAAGGGTTAAAGTAATTAATTATAGTTAATTAATTAAGATGGTAAATAAAGGCAATTAGTGTGATTGGTTTAAGAATAATTAATTTGATGTAATTAATTTAGGGAAATTATTTGATGGGAAGTACGTAAGGAATAATTACTTAAGGGCAGTATTAAGTAAAGATTTCTCAGTGTAATTGGAGGATTACTTTATATAATTAATCAAGGAATTGGTTTATTTTAAGAAGTAATTAAGGAGAGTTAATTTCTGATTTTGATTAACAAGATTGATTAATGAATATAATTAAGTTAAAGGTTAATTATTATATGAAATTTAAGAATAATTAACCAGTGAAAGTAATTTGAGGATCATTAATTAATATAATTAATGGAAGTAATCAATCTTGCTTATTAATGATTAAATAATGATGGGTGCTTTGAATTGGTTGATATCTCTGACATGAATTGCTTTGTGATATGTTGGATGGACGATGATAATGTGATTATCAATCAATTATGAATTACTGTGTAAAAGTGTTATTTGACAATTAAAGTTGAATTGTATTTAATTGGATAACTTGGGTTTAGATGGCATTGGATTCGAAGAGACCGGAGTCGGGTATTTGTAAATACCCGAAACCACTTCGATTCTTTATAATTTGATGTGTGGAATCAATAGGATGAAATGGAATGATTAAAGTGAATTGGACTATTTAATCTAAGTTTGGCACTTAGAAATTAGGGTATGATGTAAGTAATGTTTATAACAGCTTGTGATGTTGTAAATTGATAAGTTACCCGGGTTTATATAAGCTGTAAACTTTTGTATTCCTTGTTAGATGAGTTTACTCACGCTGGTTTCCAGCCTGACCCGGTTGTTACTTTGATGTATGCTCGGGTCAGACCGAGTATTACAGATTTTCACGTAAGAACGTTCTGGAGCTCAGGAGGCGAGCTGGAGAGTAGGAACGTATGGAGAGTCTCTGCTATGATATTATAGTATCTGAAACAGATTGATTTATCTGTTCCCGTGCTTGTAAATATGTTGTAACTCTGATATATATTAGAGTGTAATTTGACAAGTACAGTTTTCCTTTGTATAACTATTATTTATGTGATATTATCTTTATCTGCTGCGAATGTGAGATTGTGTGTTTCTTTTCTGTTCTTCTTCTTCTATCTCTTTTCTTCTTCTTTTTTTAACTATCTGGAATTTTCGGGATCGAAAATCCCAGGTCGTTACATTTGGTATCAGAGTAGAAGGTTAATCGAGAACCTTGGCTCTGGTAGGATTACTCATTAAGGATAGGGTAAGTGGTACCCTAGGATGAGTTGTGTGTGTGTGTGTGTGTGTATATGAGAGCGTACTTGTTATTTTCTTATATAAAGATTTTAAATGATTTTATGTAAAAATATATTTTGACATATAAAGCAATATTTCTTTCTAATAAATATAAGGGAATTGGTTGTTAAATTATTGAATTAAGTTAAGAAGTAATACAATACAACCAAACTGAAATTAAATCTTGAATTTGGGAAAGGTTTCAGGTTAAGGATAATCAATTAATTTATGTAATTAATCAAACTTTATTTAATGAGATTAATTAATGGATAATAATTGGGAATGATAAATAAAGAGGGAGTTACTTAATGAAGTAACTTGAGGTAAGTAATTTAATGGACAATTACTCAATGAAGGTAATTAAGGAATAAGTTGATTACCAATGTGATTAATTGGAATTAATTAATGACGTAATTAGTTTAAAGGAAAATTACTCAGTGTAAGTAGTTAATTTTCTAAATAGTTGGAAAATTCCTAAAGGATGTGTTTTGAAATTAAAACCAAGAGTGGTTTTAAATTTTAAAGCATGGCTGGGATGGCCAAGAAATAAATATGCATATATGTATGGATATATACAATATCAAAGATGGTTTGAAATAAATTGTAAATATATAGTTTTAAATCTGGAATGAGATATGATACCCAAAGTGATAAGTTTTTGAACTTAATAAGTGGGAAGATTATTGATGAGAAGTTTAAAATTTGAAACGGAAGTTAAAATTGGGTAAGGTTGACTGGATTAAGTGAGTTGAGTTTAACTTGGGGAAAAGTTAAATATGTTGGAATGGTCAACCTGATTTGGAAATTTCAAGATGAAATTCAGATTTAACTTGAAAAGTTAAATGGTTGATTTGAATTAGGAAGTTTGAGTGATCTCAAAATGGGTTTGAGATCCGAAAATTAGAAATGGATGGATGTTTTAAAAATAATTCGAATAATACCATTCCGTGGTTATTAATAATCTTTAAGTTGCAATTGGATTTGTTTAAATAAATGAGAAATGTAGTGTGATAATATATCCATTATTGGGATAAAAGAAAAATCATACTTTAATTTGAAATTAAGGATAAGAAATTACTTTGGACTGAAAATTTGAATGATTACACTTATAAATTGAAATTGTTTAAGGAACTAGTTTTAAATTGGAAGATAAAATTTAGTAATAAATTAAAGTGTTTTGAAATTTTATTTGAACTTTGGAAAAAGTTAAGTAAGGATAAATAGAACTTTGAGAATTTGACTCAAAATTAAATTGCTTAAAGGATAATTTGATTTGTGCTGTAATATGTTAGGTCTGAACTGTGAATTAAATTGATTAAAAACTTTAAAGGTAAATTGATTTAAAGGAATTAAATCAACATTTGAAGTATTGACTTGAATTTATATAATTCGAGATGGTTTAAATTTGGAATCTGAATTGAAATTAGTTCAAACTGAATTTGATTTGAATTAATTGAAATTGTGATTGAAGATGTATGAGTATAAGATTCAAATGGAAAATTTTGAATTGAAATTTTATTCAAAATGATTTGGAATTGTAATTAAAGTTGAATAGTTTTAAATTCAAATGGAATTTGAATTGAATTTGGGAAGAAATCAAGAATAATTCAACTTGATTTGGAAATGGAAATTTAAATTAAATCGATGAGAATGGAGATTGGGAAGTGAGTAGTTTTGACTCTGGACTATTTTTAATATAAATTGTTTTAATATTAACCTATTTTTCCAAGCTATTCATTATTTATACAACCTTTCTTTTAAAAAGCCAAACTATCTTATACTTGTTTTACAATTATTTTTGAAACTGTTTAACGATTTTCCAACTGTTTTATAAACTAATTACTATATTCCAACTATTTTACAAAACTAATTACTATCTTACTATTATTTTGTAATTATCTAAAATTTCTATAATTATTTTAACTATTTTCTAACTATTTTACACCTATTTTATAAACTAGTAATTATTTTCCCATTACTTATCTATTTTTAAAATTTTCAAGCTATTTCCTAAATAAACTGGTCATAGTTCAAACTGTTATTGGTTAAATACCCAATCGAGATAAGAATAGAAGCGATAATCCAAATGGATTGAGGCAAATGTGAGTAGGTGGATAGAATCTAAAGGAAATGTGAATAGAAAGAGAAATTGATTTGTAATCAATGAAGTTAAATACGTAGGATGTACGTATATTATTCTATTCGCATAATGATTTGATCCAGATTCGAGCACAGAATTTCGAGATAGTTATATCAATTCGAGTTGGAATTTTCCACTCGATTTTTGAAGGCGAACCTGGATATGGATTGTTGATTGGTTCTGGATATTCTCTATCATAGTTAGGCTATGCAAGGAGAATGATGGTTTCTGTTAAAGAAACCAGATCTGTGTCCGCACTAGGAAGTCGGGTGGACGATACTATTTCGGAAGTGAAATAGTGTGATCGAGTGAGCGATCAGATTGGTATGGCGTACGAATGATATGTGCACATCGTATGGATTTGAATGAAATTGATATTGAAAAGAGTAATCAAATTTGAATATTTGATTTTGGATAAATAAAGCTATAAATCTTGGTTATATAAGATAAAACTTCTCTTGATGAATCTATTGCCAGAAGGAAAGGATTTTGAAAAGTGTTTGAAGTATAAATTTATTTTATACAGGCTTAAAATGATCCAAAGATTTTTATCAAGGATTTTATATATATCTATATATATAAAGGATCATATGAGGATTTTGGAAAAAGGTTTTGGGCACCTTTGGATTTGGAAAGGCTTTTGATTTTTGGGTAAAATAAATATTGAATTTGGAAAGCCTAGTTTGAGAATTATTGATTTTGAGACAATCGATTTTGTGTAAAGGGGCTTTATATGAGATCATACTAGGTGTATGATTTGAAGATACTATATGTGTATAGTACAAAATGTTTTGATGATGGCTCTTGGGAAAAAAGGCTCTCCCTTGAAATGAACTTCTCAGGAGTACCACCGGGTGGTGCTGCCTTGAGCCTCAAGGGTGGTTCTAAAGTTGATCCTGTGAGGAGTCCGGACAAAACTAGTTCCTGGGGATTATGAGTAGAGTATACCATAGCGAAAGTCGTGTGTGCCGCTGAGAGCCAACAGTCTGCGTTTGATTTTATATCGGTAGACTGCGACCTATGGTATAACATAGCGAAAGTTGTGTGTGCCGCTGAGAGCCAACAGTCCGCGTTTGATTTTATATCGGTAAACTGCGACCTATGGTATAACATAACGAATGGCGTGTGTGCTGCTGAGAGCCAACAGTTTGCGTTTGATTTTATATCGGTAGACTGCGACCTATGTAGGAGTGGAGAAGTTTCATTTCGACAGTGAAAATCACAGGCCGCTCAGAGCCTGCAGTTACATGGACTTTTGCTGCGATGGAAACGTAACCCTAGAGTGTAACTACGATCTGTCGTGTGGGATCCATGGCATAATCGAGAGGCCACGGAGAGCCTACAGTTACATGGACTTTTGCTGTGACGGCAACATAACCCTGGAATGTAACTGCGACCGTGGATGGGGGTGATGATTTCCGGAGCATTCTCACCAAAGATATATCCTCTAATTTCAAAAACTGTTTTCTATATTTACAATAAAGTTATTTTCAAAGTATTTTCACTAGATGTTGAAAATGGGTCTGCTAAGTACTTATAGATTTTCAATCCTACGCCTGATCAACGTATGACCGAATTTCTGTGAGAACAAAGATGGACTTGTAGAAACATCGAGTTATAAAAGTAAACTATTTTGGCAATATTATATAAATTTTAAATGTTTTAAAATGATCAAAGAATATTTTAACTGGTTTTAAAATATTTAATAAATTCTGGCTTCGTTTCTTTTCGAAGACGAAAAGATTCAAAGGGGGAAGGGATGTGATATCCCGAAATTCTTGACATCTGTAATTGATAAAATATTTGAGTTAATTAATGTTGTGTTTAAGTTGGAATTTTTAATTTTAAATCCAAATTTAATATTTGGATTTACATTTGGATTTAAAGGATAATTATTTTGAAATAATTTAAAATATAATTTGTTTTATATTGTTTTTTCCTTAAAGAATTTATTTATATAAATTATGAAAGTATTTATTTAAAAAGTAACAAATACAAAAGTTTATATTATCATTTAAAAATGAATATTATACACATGGGTTAATTTATAAACCTCCTTAGAGACAAGTGTTAATTATGTAGGCTTAATATTAACATGTGTTAAGTGATGGGTGTGTGGTAAATACAAGTGTCACTCCTTGTATTTTTTCTTTTCTAAATTTTTATAAAATCTTGAATTAGATTATATGTATGTTTCTTCTTCTCTTTCTATTCTTTTATCATATATCTTTAAAAAAAACAAACCTAAAAAAAAACCCGAAGCATAATCAACTCAGTTTTAGTCCAAATTCCAGTCAAAGACCTATAAACATTTCGTAACAGAAGATAAAACAAGCAATTCATTTCAATCTTGAGATCATAGGCAGGAGCAACTCATCAAGTACAGTTCAGCATCTTAGATCAGTAGCAAATCTAAGTGGTGGATAAATAAGTTTCAGAATTCATGTTTTCAAGGTTTAAACTACTTCAAAACCTACTCCGTTCAACTTAATATGGTGAGTGAATTTAATCCCCTAAGTTAGTTTAAAATTTGACGTTCTGTAATGTTTTGAGTAAATCCTGTTATGTATGTTATAATCTATGTATGCATGCTTGATAAAATCTGGAATCATGTAAATATAAATATGTATTGACATGCATGTTGGTAAATATAGTAATTCAAACTCAAAAAAAAATTGAAGAAATCAAAGGATTAAAACTCTAACCTGAAGCCTCTGCATCTTTAAAATCTATGAATGGACAATCCTTATTTAAAGTTATAAATCTGTATAAACTATGTCGCATGTAGTAAAACTTTGATAAGTTGTAAAGTGCTTGTTTGATTTGTTGTATATGATCTCATATGTTATGATCATTTAAGAGTTCAAGTCAGTTGCTGTTTCCAGTCTTTGAAAAAAAATCAAGTAACAAGTTCCAGACCCAAAACAAAATTCCTGATTTCAAGTTACAGTCTCCTCTGTTTTTTTTAATGGTGAGTAAACTCTGAAATTTCTGATATATATTTGGAATTTCATGTGACGGTCATTGAAACATGATATGAATTATGCTTTGTATGTTGATAGAAATTGATTTATGCATATATTCATGTGATAGTAACTGTGTACATGTCTGGAACAAGATGAATTGGCCTCTATTGAATATTACAGGTTTAAACCTAATGCCCAAATTCAAATACTTTTTATGCAAATGATTTTGGCTTCGATAAAAGAATGACAGCACTGAAATATCAAGTCTAGAATGGCTTCCAAAAATTTATTTTTAGAAATTAACTCAAAATCTAGAAATAACAGTAAACTCATTTAAATCAGAAAATTTAAATGTCTGAAATTTCTCGTATTCAATATGCAATCTGATTGGTATTGAAATTTCATGAATTTTAACATCCATATTTTAATTTTTAGGTTAATGGTTAGTGAGTATTTGGGGGATGATCGAATTTGGGTGAGTTGGCTGATTCAGGAGTTTGAGTTAATTTAGAGGTGTGATACTTGGCGTAAATAAGGAATAGAGCATGGGAAACACGAGGAAAATAATGGCGGAATTTCTAGATGATCATTGTAGGTGGTTGATTGAATTTTAGGGGTTAAGTGTTCCTCGTTTGACCTTTGGTTTCGGGATGAATAGCAAAACAAGGAGGATGATTGATGGCTGCGTGCGTGGGGGAAACGATGCAGGAGGAGGAGGCGAGTATTTCGATGAAATTTAAGGGCATATGATGGTAAGGGTGGTCGGAATATGGTAATTGATGGGTATCAGTTCATTTCCAGCAGGTGATCGAAGAGTGTTTTTTTCGAGCATGGCCGTTCGTCGAGCCCTGGGTGGTTGGATGGAATGGGATGATCGGGCAAGGTTTGCATGGATGATCGGCGGCGTAGCGAAGGAACTGGGTTGTACGTGCATGGATACATGTTCGTGCACGTATACATTATTCCAGGTAAATGATGGTGGAAGATAGTGAACGGGAAGAAGCAACGAAAAGAGGAAGTTTGGTCCAGAGGAAGTTTGGGCCAAGAATTTTATATGAAATGGATTAACAAGTTTAAAAGTTTGAAATTTTCTTAACTATTAATTTTTAATAAAAATGGGTCATTTAAATGTTTGGCTAATTTAAAGAGTATAATTTGTATTAACTTTAATGTATCAAGTAAATTTTTGGTTGAATTAAAATTTAATTAATAATTAAATTAAGTAGTTAATTAAAATGATTTAAATTTATATGTTAATGATAACTAAGAAATGAATAAAGATAAATGGGTTATCTTAAGGATAATTAAGTCCTTTGTTGATTAAAGATTAACTAAATGGATTAAAGAGAAATTCATTAATAATTGAATGAAGATTAATTAATTAAAAATTAAGGGGGGATTAATTAATTAGAGATTTATTAATCAGTAATTTGAGATTTATTTACTTAAATAGTAATTACTTAATTAAAGAATTAATTTGTTAAGGGTTAATTAATTTAATTAGTTAATAAAAGTTAGATTAATTAATGATCAAGGTTATTTAATTTAGGACAATTAACAAATGGAATAATTACTTGATAAAAGTAGGTATAGATTAATTAAACATTGTAAGTGATCATAGAATAATTAATTAATTAATAAAGGGTTAAAGTAATTAATTATAGTTAATTAATTAAGATGGTAAATAAAGGCAATTAGTGTGATTGGTTTAAGAATAATTAATTTGATGTAATTAATTTAGGGAAATTATTTGATGGGAAGTACGTAAGGAATAATTACTTAAGGGAAGTATTAAGTAAAGATTTCTCAGTGTAATTGAAGGGTTAATTTATATAGAGTTGATTTATTTGAAGAAGTAATTAAGGAGAGTTAATTTTTGAATTTGATTAACAAGATTGATTAATGAATATAATTAAGTTAAAGGTTAATTATTATATGAAATTTAAGAATAATTAATCAGTGAAAGTAATTTGAGGATCATTAATTAATATAATTAATGGAAGTAATCAATCTTGCTTATTAATGATTAAATAATGATGGGTGCTTTGAATTGGTTGATATCTCTGACATGAATTGCTTTGTGATATGTTGGATGGACGATGATAATGTGATTATCAATCAATTATGAATTACTGTGTAAAAGTGTTATTTGAAAATTAAAGTTGAATTGTATTTAATTGGATAACTTGTATTTAGATGGCATTGGATTCGAAGAGACCAGAGTCAGGTATTTGTAAATACTCGAAACCACTTCGATTCTTTATAATTTGAAGTGTGGAATCAATAGAATAAAATGGAATGATTAAAGTGAATTGGACAATTTAATCTAAGTTTGGTACTTAGAAATTAAGGTATGATGTAAGTAATGTTTATAACAGCTTGTGATGTTGTAAATTGATAAGTTACCCGGGTTTATATAAGCTGTATACTTTTGTATTCCTTGTTAGATGAGTTTACTCACGCTGGTTTCCATCCTGACCCGGGTGTTACTTTGATGTAATGCTCGGGTCAGACCGAGTATTACAGATTTTCGGGTAAGGACGTTCTGGAGCCCAGGAGGCAAGCTGGAGAGTAGAAACGTATGGAGAGTCTCTGCTATGATATTATAGTATCTGCAACAGATTGATTTATCTGTTCCCGTGCTTGTAAATATGTTGTAACTCTGATATATATTAAAGTGTAATTTGACAAGTATAGTTTTCCTCTATATAACTATTATTTATGTGATATTATATTTATCCGCTGCGAATGTGAGATTGTGTGTTTCTTTTCTGTTCTTCTTCTTCTATCTCTTTTTTTCTAACTATCTGGAATTTTCGGGACCGAAAATCCCGGGTCGTTACATTTGTTATCAGAGCAGAAGGTTAAGCGAGAACCTTGGCTCTGGTGGGATTACTCATTAAGGATAGGGTAAGTGGTACCCTAGGATGAGTTGTGTGTGTGTATATATATATATATATATGAGAGCATACTTTGTTATTTTCTTATATAAAGATTTTAAATGATTTTATGTAAAAATATATTTTGATTTATAAAGCAATATTTCTTTCTAATAAATATTAAGGGAATTGGTTGTTAAATTATTGAATTAAATTAAGAAGTAATAGAATACAACCAAACTGAAATTAAATCTTGAATTTGGGAAAGGTTTCAGGTTAAGGATAATCAATTAATTTATGTAATTAATTAAACTTTATTTAATGAGATTAATTAATGGATAATAAATGGGACTGATAAATAAAGAGGGAGTTACTTAATGAAGTAACTAGAGGTGAGTAATTTAATGGACAATTAATCAATGAAGGTAATTAAGGAATAAGTTGATTACCAATGTGATTAATTGGAATTAATTAATGACGTAATTAGTTTAAAGGAAAATTACTTAGTGTAAGTAGTTAATTTTCTAAATGGTTGGAAAATTCCTAAAGGATGTGTTTTGAAATTAAAACCAAGAGTGGTTTAAAATTTTAAAGCATAGATGGGATGGCCAAGAAATAAATATGCATATATGTATGGATATATACAATATCAAAGATGGTTTGAAATAAATTCTAAATATATAGTTTTAAATCTGGAATGAGATATGATACCCAAAGTGGTAAGTTTTTGAACTTAATAAGTGGGAAGATTATTTATGATAAGTTTAAAATTTGAAACGGAAGTTCAAATTGGGTAAGGTTGATTGGATTAAGTGAATTGAGTTTAACTTGGGGAAAAGTTAAATAAGTTGGAATGGTCAACCTGATTTGGAAATTTCAAGATGAAATTGAGATTTAACTTGAAAAGTTAAATGGTTGGTTTGAATTAGGAAGTTTGAGTGATCTCAAAATGGGTTTGAGATCCGAAAATTAGAAATGGATAGATGTTTTAAAAATAATTTGAATAATACCATTCCGTGGTTATTAATAATCTTTAAGTTGAAATTGGATTTTTTTTAAATAAATGAGAAATGTAGTGTGATAATATATCCACTATTGGGATAAAAGGAAAATCATACTTTAATTTGAAATTAAGGTTAAGAAATTACTTTGGACTGAAAATTTGAATGACTACACTTATAAATCATAATTGTTTAAGGAACTAGTTTTAAATTGGAAGATAAAATTTAGTAATAAATTAAATAGTTTTGAACTTTTATTTGAACTTTGGAAAAAGTTAAGTAAAGATAATTTAAAATGGAATTTTGAGAATTTGACTCAAAATTAAACTATTTAAAGGATAATTTGATTTGTGGTGTAATATGTTAGGTCTAAACTATGAATTAAATTGTGTAACAACCCGGTATTTTGCATCAATTATAATCAACAATTTAAACGATTAATATTGACACAAATTTCCATTTGAAGTTTTAAATTTTGAATTTTTAAATTTCTTTTATAAATTGTTAAAAGAAATTTCGGGCTTTAACGTTTTAATATAGGCCCATGTTTATTTCGTTGTCGTTCCTTTTTATCCAATTCGACCCGATCCCCTCTTTCTTTCTCTCTATTTTTCGTTCGTAACCCTTAAACCCTCAAAAGAACAAAAATGGCGGCATCGTCTCGTGTTTGTTCCGCTGCTCCAAATAAGGGCTTCGCTCTTCCTCGTTCGTTCTTGTGGCGCTAACGTTGCTTGCTTCGACATTCGGTTGCTCCTTTAATTCGTCGACACGGTGAGTGCTACCACTCACATCTAATTCAACTGTGCTTGGCCATTCGATTTGATTTTTTTGTTGTTGAGGATTTCACTGACTTATTCTATTTATTCTTTCGTGTTACTTGGTTGACTCTGTTTTGATTTCCTACTGTTCACCACGGTTTCGAAGTCGCTGGTATTTTATGTTGACTTCGGCCATCACCATTAATTTGATATTGAACTGTATTCAATGGACTTTGACCATTTGTGTCCACCTGGAATTGTTTGATTTTGTTAAAACTCGGCTATGGTTACTCTGTTGATACTGACTTGTTACACCTGTAGCATGGTCGCGGTTTTCCTTTCTGGTTTGCATTGTGGTTACTTCGAGTTCTATTATGGAAAACAGTAACTTGAGGGTTTCGTGACACTCCTTACTTTATTTACTCCTTGTGTTTTACGAGCACTTATATACAGTTGAGTTTCTGTTTCGACCCAGATTATTTTGTTCATACAATTGTAGCTGAAGTTGCAGCCTTTGGTTTTCTGGAGTCTGATCTGGTTAATTTTCTTCATGCGTGAGTTTGAATTGTTTTATGTATACTCAAGGGTATACTGTTTAAACTGTTTGATTGCGTTTGAATTTATTTGACGATGTTGATTTCTTTCGTGACCTCGGTCTTGATTTTGGGTAGCACTTGAGTATTGCCATTGTTCTGTTCGACTTTAGCCTTGTCCTATCGAACCGTATATATGCTCGGTTGTTTGGCTTTGACTCAACTTGATACGTGTAGTTGTCTTCACAATACATGTATAGGTTGTTTATCCCTGTTTCATATCTGCACTTGATCTTTTGTGTGCTTGTAGTTTCGATTGCTGTTAATATTTGAAGTCTTATTCTTGTTTGGTTTGGGGTTCCACTGTGGTACACTTGGTTTTGTTAGTTTCTGGTTTCCCTAAGTTTTATTGTTCCACATGAATCGTTGTACTGCACGGTCACATGATCATTTGACTATGGCCATTGCATCGTTGAGATTGAGTTGTACTGTCCAATTCAACTCACTGTTGCATACATGTTGATTTTATTGTAGCATTGCAGCCGTTAACTTATGCTGTCCAGTTGAGTTCGGCACTTGTGTTGTCGTTGCTTGACCGTTTAATTTCATGGCTATTAGTTTGTTTCAACTGTAGTTTCATTCTGGAAAAGCATTATATTTTAATTGTCGTACTTGTTCGATCCATTTCAGATGCACTTTAAATTGCTGATACACTTGAGCATTGCCTCGGTTTTCACTGCATATGACTTGAGTCTTTATTCAGCCTTCATTTAGTTGTGCACTTGGGCTTGTGGCATTAAAAATGTACTGGTGCCATTTTGATATTCATCCTCGTTGAATATATGCTTGCTGCTTGGTCATCAGTGTATGGGTCACTGCCCATTGTATCCTGTTACTTGCTGTTGCACTATTATTTTGTGCTCCTTAATGTTCATGTACATTAGTTCTTGCCTCATTTTGGAAATTGCAGTTCTCTGCATATTGAGGTTTTCATGCTTCACTTTGGTAATTGCAGTTTCACTACTGCCTCCTTAATTTGAGTATGCACTTGCATCGGCCACTGATACATTCATTTGCACATCACTTGGTTGCCTCTTTTATAGCCTGTTTTTCGAGGCATGTTATCTTGAGCACTTGATTTAAAAGTTACACTACTCTGGCTCCTAGTTGCTTTGAGTAATTGGGTCCGTTTAATGGCAGTCTACATTTTGATGATGGACTTGCACTTGAACCTCTGGCCAGTCGCACTATAAGTTTCATATTGTTTGTTGTTGTGTTGAGTCATGATAGCCGTGACTTGACCTCTGTAGTTTCGATTGCTGTTAATATTTGAAGTAGTGATGATATTATATACTGTAGTGGCGAAGCAGTGCACTCAAGCGTGTACTGCAGCCACACAGTATTGCTTTTATTGATATTCTAATTGCTTTTGATTTATTAATCTTTTGCGTAGTTCATATGCTGTAGTGGCGAGGCAGTACACGCGTGCGTGTACTGCAGCCCTACTCATCTTAATATTTTAATTGATATTTCAATGGTTCGAACTGTTTTGTTTATTTCAATTCAATATTCTGAATTGCATTCTGATTTGGTTTAGTTACTGTCGTCTATTCATTATTTGATTATTATTGCTTCTGTGCACTAATAACTGAGTTTGAATTAGACTGACCCGAGTATTATTTTCTTATAAATAATACTCGGGTCAGACCGAGTATTTCAGGTTGTAGATATTCTGCTTTGGGTTGCTGCTAGAGCTATGAAGTTCTTTCATATCTTTTGGAGTAGTCGTCGTCATTTGTAGTAGTCTGTAAAATTATATAGGGAGATATGTGTTCATGTATATTAAATACGTTAATGTACTTGTATATGTAACTTCCTTAGTCGACTGTTGTAGTTGTATCATATGTACCGTGTGAATGTATTGTAACTGACATCAGTTATTTTATATATATATGAGACTTTCTGTTTCATCTGTGTTCCGCATTTATATTATCTGTGTTGTTATTTTATATTTACTGTTCTAAACTATTATGAACCATCGTAGTTCGTTTTATACTGGTATTGGGGTATGTCGATGGGAGAAAATAAACCAGAGATGAAAAATTACGAATTTTTATATATATCACTCCTATCGAGATAACCAGTACTAGTATAAGGCCTAACTATTGATGGCCGCTCCTCAACAGCCTTATTCTCCGGGCTAGTTGACAGCACTACACCGTAGTGTTCTTGGCTAGCGCGGGTATAGAGGTGGGGCGTCACAAATTGTTTAAAAACATTAAAGGGAAATTGATTTAAAGGAATTAAATCCACATTCGAAGTATTAACTCAAATTTATGCAATTCGAGATGGTTTAAATTTGGAATATGAATTGAAATTAGTTCAAATTGAATTTGATTTGAATTAACTGAAATTGTGATTGAAGATGTATGAGTATAAGATTCAAATGGAAAAATTTGAATAGAAATTTGATTCAAAATGATTTGGAATTGTAATTAAAGTTGAATAGTTTTAAATTTAAATAGAATTTGTATTGAATTTGGGAAGAAATATGCGACGACCCGGAATTTCTAACAATTTAAATTTGAATTGATAATTGATTTTAAAATATTCAAAGGTTAATTTTAACTTGAATTCAAGATATCAATATTTACTTGGTAATTAAATTATTGAATTATATAGTTTAAATATTGAATTTAATAATTGAAAATTGGGTAAAGTGTTGAATCAGAAATTTCTAAGCCTGTTTAAATAATTTGAAGGCTTATAAAATTTATAACGATGATACTGAAGATAATAGAATGGTTGGAATTTAAATTAAAGGTGATTTGTTCAATTTTAATAATATGTCGTTTAAATAGATATTTAAAAATAGCCTTCCGAGGCGTAGTCTCGGAATTCGACGAAACTAGTTCCATTGGATCCATAATAGTTAGTTATTATCGGATTCCAATTTTCATAGCAATTGGAGTTGTTGTTTGACCCTGACAGCTCAAAACGCTTAGAACTATTTTAATCGATTTGATTTAAAATTGATCGTTTACTTCCGTAACTCGCGCATATGATCAAATTAGCTTTCCAAACACGTTCCATTGTGTTCGGAACGTGGGTAAAACCTTATAAACGTCTGTCGGCATGTCTGATTTGGGGTTCGGGATTTCGCGTTATGCAAAGAGATATTTTCAATATTTAATTATTTAATTAACACTCGTATTCAAAGAAGATAACCGAAATCACTATTTATCACCGCTCCTTCTAACCTTCTTCAGATCCGATATCGTCTTCATCTAAAGAAAAAAAAGATTATGGCCGATCAAAATTTGTTTCTTTCCTCTACCTCATTTTCTATACAAACGTAATCGAATCAAGGGAACTCGATATCGAGTGAGCGATCGGCCACGTCCGGGTTCGGCCGAGTTTAAGGGTTTCGGCTTGGTTGCTGTTTTGGTTTCGATTGAGCCGTGGATTTGCGAGTTAGGAGGGTCGGCATTCGAGGATCGCACTCGCATTCGATTGGGATCTGGATAGGGCGGAGGCCAGCAAGTGGGGTAGGTTGCGATTTGAAATGGGTGGTCGTACGTCGTTGGCAGTAGCAAGGAATTGTGGGCGATCGAGCTCTGAGGATGCGTGGGGTTTCGTCGACGTTGGATACGGGTTTGTCGAGGTAATCTTAGTTGATATTTTTTTAGTTCATGTTATTATCTGTATATGGGTAAAGAATGAAATATATAGGGTTTGAACAATAGCTTTTAAAAGTTGTGTTTTAGAATGTAAATATAATATAGATACTGGAAGATTTGAAATTATAGGTAATAGAAATTTTAACATGTTGCAGGATTATAAATTTGATTTCTAAAATGTACATAGGCTATTTCTAGTATTTAAGGTTTCGGAAGAAATAATTCCTAAATATATAAATTAATTTATATAGGTAGGCTTTTAAAAAAAAGAAGAAGAAGAATTCTAAATATTGAAAGAATTCATATAAGTAAGATTTTTATGAAATCTATTGTAACGACCCAGAATTTCTATTAATTAAAATTTGTATATTTAATTAATTTTAAATATTAATAAGTGAAATTTATAAGTCAAATAAATTTTATTTCGAATAATTGGATTTAATTGGATAATTAAATCGATAATTTAATAGTTGAAATACAGAAATAATTGAAATTTGGGTTAAATATGATTGAAATTGATTTGTAAAATTTATTTAATCATGTTGGAGTTAGAACGATGTTTTAGAACTTTTAAAATTGAATTAAAAGTTAATTTGTGAAAATTGAATATTTTAATATTTAATCGACTAGTGAAATTAGCCAATTTTCGAACAGTCTCAGAATTGGATGAAACTAGTTCCATTGGATCCGTAATAGTTTTTTATTATCAGATTTCAATTTTCATAGCAATCGGAGTTTTCGTTTGACCGTGGCAGCTCGAAACGCATCGAAATTGTTTTAATATTTATTTGGCGAGTTAAAATAGCCATTTTTCAAACAGTCTCGGATTTTGACGAAACCAGTTTCATCGGATCCGTAATGTTATATTATTGTATGGTTTCAAATTTCGTGTCAATCGGATTTACCATTTGTCCGGGGCAAGCTAAAACGCCTAGAAATTTGATTTACCGATTTAATTTAAAATCGAACGTTTATTGCCATAACTCGCACAGATGATCGAATTAGCTCCCGGAACACATTCCATTGTGTTCGGAACGCGGGGTAAATCTTAGGAACGCCAACCGGCACGCTACGTTTGGAGTTCGAAAAATCCGGGATGAATAGTGTTTGCGAAATTTTATATAAAAGCCCTCAAATATTCACAATTGCAAAAGGAAAAGGAGGCTAGGGTTTCAAACCATCAGCCGCCGACCTCATAGAAATTCAATGGCCGAAATTCTCTTTCATTCTTCCCTCAATCTCTCATGATGCATTAACAATTAGAGAAAGTTGTCAACTGCAATGTTGTAGATCTCCTCGAGATCTTTAAAACCAACGGTCGTGATCGTTTATGGAGAAGTAGATTGTCGGCAAATCGCGTGAAATGGTGGTGCGTTCGTGCACGAAAATCGAGGTGAGATGGAAGCCAAGCCTGACCGGGTCGTGGCCGTGGGTAGCTCTCACGTAGGCGGAGGGAATGACACTCGCCGATCGTCTTCAAACTGCTCGCAGTTGTCGCGTGATTTAGGGCATGAAGGCGGCTAGGATGGGTTTCGGTGCGCGTTTACTGATTTGGGGAGGATGATGAATCACGGCCGTGATTTGCAGAGAAAGGATCAACGGCTAGGATTCTATTAGGTTGAGAAAATAAAAATATAAGTTGTAATTTATTTATGTAAAATTCGTGTAACTTTAAAAATTCATATCTTTTCCATACGAGGTCGAAAACGCACGAAACCATATGCATTGGGTTCGTATGGATGAGCACTACGCTATGGAATTGGATTGGAGTCGTTTGGAGCTAGTGAGAATTTTGAGTAAAATTAAACGCGCGTTTAATTTTATTTGAAATAAAAGCTGAAAACGAAATTCAAAGCGAGGTGAGAACTTCTCACTCAATCGAATCGGTTTCGATTTTAATTTTAAATAGTTAGATTTAAAATTCTTGAATGTATGTTTGAATGATGATTGTTATCTATTGATTGTTAAAATAGACATTATACGCCGTTAGTAAGCGGAGGTTATTTATTAAAAACATATACCGCGAATATTTCACAGTACAGTAAAATTGGTATTATTTATGTACTTGGAGTTTATTTCCCGCATTATATAGCGGATGAGACCCTATTGCACCGTCTATTAAGCGGATAATATTTTATAAATCCCATATACCGCGATAATTCCGTACTGGAACGGAATTGGTATTGTGCTAACATCTTTGGATGCAGGGAAACGGTTGGAGGGATCCAACTGGATTCCTCAACAGTATTTATTTGATTTCGGATATTTTGATATTTGATGATTATCATATACAGATATATGATGTCGTTGTTTTCGTGATTGACTATTTGGTGTGTAGCATCATTGGGCCAATTTTGGAATTTTAAAAGGATTTTTAAAGTGATTTTTGAATGTATACGTTTATAAAATATTTTTGGAATTGATTCATTTTAAATAAATAAATGTTATAATGTTAATGTTATAAAAATTATGATTTTTGAGAAATATAGTTAAAAGTTGATTTTTGAAAATATGAGGTTAATGATTTTATAAAATAGTTTAAATTGGAATTTTTGAATTTATTATAAAAAGTTAAAATATAGGATTTATGAAATTTGATTATTTTATAAATCAAAGAAAATGATGAAATTATAAAGTAGTTTAAAGACGTTTTAAAATAATAATATAAATTGATTTATATAAAAGATTTATAAATCGATATTTATAAATTAAAAATATTTGAATTTTAAAACGATTTTTTTATAAGTGTTAGAATGAATTGTAAATGAATTTCATAAATGAATGAAATTTATAGAATTATAAACGGTGAAGTTATAAATGGAATTTTATAAGCAGTAGGTTTATAAAATTTGTAAAGTTATTAAAAGAATAGATTCGGGTAAATAAATGAATCTTATAGGTTATAAGATTTATAATTTGGGAAGTTTAAAAGAAATATTTTGTAAACAAATAAATTATAAGTATTTAACTTATAATATGAACTTTTGGTATATAATTGAGTTATAAATTGAAATAGCTTAATAAAGGAGATTTATAAAAGGAAGTTGTTATAAAATAAATAGAAACGGAAATTATAAACATTGTTTTATAAATCCGCAAACGACTTATTTTGATAAGAAAATTGTTATAACTTATTAATGGAGTTATATTCACGTTTTAGACAGTGAATAATCCTTTAAAATAAAATGTATAGAAATGATGAAATTGGTTAACGAAGTATATTCACGTTTTTGAATAGTGAATATTATGTTAAAGAAAATGTTTTGGATGTGATGTTTTAAATAGAATTAAAACGATCTAACGATGTTTTTAAAATGTGTTAAGATTCGAAACCATAGATTTCAACATTCATTGTTGAAATAGACGTTTTCGAGAAATAGAAGGAGATGGTGGACTATAACACTGTTGTTATAGTAAATGATTTCCGGAAGGAAATGTTTTCTATAGTATTGGGATTTATATATCTATTTTAATTTCGAATCCCTATACTAGTGATTTTGGGTTGTCGTAACGATGTTTTACGCATCATTCGTTTTGGCCCAAATAAATATGTTTAAGAGAATGATTTCCTTAAAGAATGAAATATATACTTAATCTCGATTTAAGTATATTGAATATTTTCCAAATGCTGAAAATAAATAGGTTTGTGAATTACTTATTAATAAGTAAGTACGGAAATGTTTTTCCAATGTGAAATGAAACGTTTTTGAGAATTTTTCTTTTTGAAGATAAATTGAAAATGAATAATTGAAATCGTATATTCATAAATATTTTGGAATGTAAATTCACTATGTAATTTATAAATGAAAAGGGGAATTTTGTTTAAAAATAAACGTTGATTTATTTTTGAAGTGTGGGAATTAATTTACGAATTTGGAACATAAATATAAAGTAAATCGTTAAGGATTTATTTAATGGGTTTAAATGAACCATGTTGAAATGAAAGTATTTCCACGCAAGGAAAATGATTGAAATTTGTTTTCAAAAGCGGTAAAGGTGAAAAGTGATTTGAAAATTGTTTTCAAATGGTTGAAGTGTGAAAATTATATATCTTGTAAAGATATTTTTGGAAAATAAATAATTTGGAAAATTATTTGGACTCTGGTGATGTTGTGCATATCCATTGATAGTTCAATAACCAACTATCAATATTTACCTTTGAATGGGTATTTGTTGTGATTTGCTTGAATTTGAATGCCACACTTATTTTTAAATAAGCGCTCACTATTCGGGTTAGCCGGGAAAGGACCTTGGGGTCGTATAACCCATTCCTAATATGTGATACGTCGTTATGAATTGCATTTGAAGACCGGTGTTGAAGACCAGATATTTTCAAAAGCGAAAGGACAATTCGTCGAATGTCTTTGCATCGACTGGTCCCCGGTATAGAGACTCCATATGTGATGAGAAGTCCGGACGTGATTAGTGAATATCCGGATTGCAAGGACTTCTTTGTAAGTGCCTTCGGTTCTGTTCGATCCCGGAACAGACTAGTATGGATAGTGTGTCTGACATTACAAATTGAGATATAAAGCTGATTTCTTTCAAATATATTTCTGTTGGTGGCGGAGAATTTATTCTCTTAGCTTAACACCCTTCTCTGAGACATACGAGCTCAGAGGTTATGTAGTTGATGGTTATCAGCGATATATTCCCAATTTGGTAATGTGACATGCTGAGTGTTGCTGTGAAATGATCATTGTTTGATCATTTGTGATATGATCATTTGTTTGATCATTTATCTTTGTGATCATTACTTTGATCATTTGTTGACCCAAAGCATGGCTTTGTACCAAAGCGTGGCTTTGTGGACGAGACTTCGTCGGACCTCACACCCCGGAAATGGTCAAAACAGGAAGGATGCAGCAAGGTTATTAGGGGTAGCTCCCTTTAATGTATGTCATTCCATCTGGATAGAGGTAGTATCATGGTATGGATCCTAAATATTTAACCTATGTTGTTGCTACAAACTTATTACTTTGTGTTTGTTGGAAATCGAGGATCCTCGGATGTAGATCGGTTACGATCGGGGGATGACATATTCGTGTCAGTAGTTACCCAGTTAGGAGTAACCCAGCCTTGTGTTGCAGAGATCCGGTTTGGTTCTCGGGACGTCATTCCAGAGGCGTTTCCATGTGACAATGGGAAGTTCCTTAGCCTGACTATTTGTTGGAAATCCAAAGAAACAATATGATCTTGTACGGTTTTAGTTGTAGAACCTATCATTCACTTATGGTGGCGCCCCACTGTTTGGATGGTAGCTATAGTAGGCATAAGTGTGAAATGCCTATGCTGGCTAAGATTTATATCTTTACTTTCGAAATGTTTTCTACACTATGCACTAGTAATAATATCAAAAGTTTCTTTATAATGCGTATCAAGCATCTTTGACTATCATAAGGAGAAACCTCCTCCGATTCTGCGTTTGCATTGTGTGTGTGTGCGGGAGGCCTTATGGTAGTCTCATTTTCTAAAAAGCATTGCGAATCTATTTTAAAATAATCATGTTCTTTGTTTTAAAGATAAACTATTTATAAGTTCTCACACCAGTCACATGACTGACCTGGAGTTTATTGTTTCCCTTCCTAAACTCTGGGTGCCCACCAATTTCCACACGGGCAGTCTAGAGTTAAGATTATCAGGTCATTCTGGATTCGGGAGTTGCTACAGAAATCTGGAGGCGAGCTAGATGGCATAGCATACTACTAAGTATATAGTATTTCTTTTTCCGCTGTTTGTTGTTGTAAACTCTGATAATGAATGTAATGTGATGTAATGTATAAAATATACAGTTCTTTTCTTTTAATGAATATTCATTTATCTATTATATGTTGTTCCGCTGCGAATTGTGAGATTCTGATATTGTTCTGTTCTATCTTTTTCTTTCTTCTTCTACCTCTTTCTTCTTCTTAAAACCTAAGTGTTCGGTTTTCCGGCATTCGATTGCTCGACAGTTGATACAGTGAACGTATTGACGTCGGTTTTCGAAAGTCGAAGAATCGGGTCCTTACAATATGGTATCGGAGCATATGGTTAAGCGACAACCATCGCTCTGTTGGGTATTACTCATTAGAGATAGAGTCAATAGTACTCTAGAATGAGTTTGAGTGTAATAATAGCTATGAGAGTGTATTTGTTAGTGAATATAAATTGTTTTGTATTGTGTTGACTTATCGGTTGATTGTTTATAGATTTCGATCGATGTAGTCTAGCTAACTATCGTAGATAGGGGTTTCTTAACTCTTAAACAAGATAAATCGACACGATATTGTTTTAAATAGGTTAAATGAAATAATTTTACCTTGATTATATTTTATATATAAAGGAATAATTTTTCAGAATTATTAAAGTGTATATAAGTTGATTGTTTGGTTGTTGAAAATGTAAGAATATATATAAGTAAATTAAAAGACGTTTGAATAATATAAATAAAAAAACATGTTGTAAAAGAATAATTGTATAAGTAAAAAGAATTATAAGTATGAAATTATAATTAAAGTGATTTACAATTGTGAAATAAACTTATATATATATAAGAAGTGAAACTATATGAATATATTTATGAATATGAGTTGTAAATAAAAATGAGTTTGAATAAGTGATGAAATTTGACTTTGGTAAGGGTTAAATAAAATTTACTTTAGAATTGGGAATCTGAATTGAATTTATAAGTGGGAATTTAAGTTAAGTAAAACCAAATAATGTTTAAATGGAATATAACTTACGAGATGTTGAATGAAGTTGATTTTGGTATCAAAGTAAAATAATAAAGTTAAGTGATAAATGTGAACTTGAGTTATATAAATGAAATTCAACTTTAGCAATTGAATTAATTAATGGATTGAATATTAATCAATTTAATGTAAATAATTGACATGAAATAATGAATGTAAGTGTTAATTCATTAAAATCTAATGTTATTGGAAAAATTGAATAATTGAATGAAAATCAATTTAATTAAACCAATTGAAAGTAAAGGTGTTAAACCAAAATGAATATAAGCAAAGGAATTTGGTTGTAATTAATATACATTGATTGTTATATGATAGTTAGTTGATTGTATATAATTCACTAAGTATTAATGAAATTGAGTTAATGAAATTGAAGGTTAAAGTAATTGAAATCAAATTGGAAGTTAAGTGAATCTCAAATAGAATTGAATTTGATTTGAAAGTGAACTAACTTGAATATGAATTAGTGAATATAAACTAATTGAAAATGAATGTTAGTAAAAACGTCCACTGTTAATGAATCAAATGTGATTAAATTGAAAAACCATTTCATTGAATATTAATGGGAATATGAATGAATATTTATTGGTTATGGATGTTAGTTGAATGCTAGTTGAAAGATAGTTGGTTGATGGTTGAATATATTGCTTTTACTGCATTTTCTATGTTGGCATATATAGTTATTATGTTGCTATATGTTGTATATCGATATTATTGTATATATACATGTTTCTCATCTGTTTGTTGAGTGTTTAGTAGGTGCGGATTGCGTTTGCTTCGCATTTGGAGCTCGCTTTCGCGCTATATTAGCCGTATATGCTCGCTAATAAAATATAAGGTACATATCTCGGATTAAATATCGTACTTTTACACTTTTTCCCTACGGGATGCCTCATCACTTGATGAGATGTATATTTTTGATATATATACTATCATTTTTTTCGGATCGAGCCGCGCAAAGGAGACTATGGCGAATTTTTCCGAAAATTTAAGGTGTTAGAAAAATTGGAAAATTTTGAAAACTATAAATTTGATTTGGAATTGAAAGTTAAACAATAGTACTTTTTTTTGAAAAGATAACTAAGTATGATTTGAAAACTTAGTAAAGATTTTGTAAGAAGTTTAACTATGGATTTATGGAAAGTTAATAGATTCTGTAACTTTTCTTACTTGGTAATTTCGAGGACGAAATTCTTTTAAGGGGGGAAGTTTGTAACGACCCAAAATTTCTAATAATTAAAATTTGTATATTTAATTAATTTTAAATATTAATAAGTGAAATTTATAAGTCAAATAAATTTTATTTCCAATAATTGGATTTAATTTCATAATTAAATCGATAATTAAATAGTTGAAATTACAGAAATAATTGAAATTTGGGTTAAATATGATTGAAATTAATTTGTAAAATTTTATTTAATCATGTTGGAGTTAGAACGATGTTTTAGAACTTTTAAAATTGAATTAAAAGTTAATTTGTGAAAATTGAATATTTTAATATTTAATCGACTAGTGAAATTAGCCAATTTTCGAACAGTCTCAGAGTTGGACGAAACTAGTTCCATTGGATCCGTAATAGTTTGTTATTATCGGCTTTCAATTTTCGTAGCAATCGGAGTTTTCGTTTGACCGTGGCAGCTCGAAACACATCGAAATTGTTTTAATATTTATTTGGCGAGTTAAAATAGCCATTTTTCAAACAGTCTTGGGTTTCGATGAAACCAGTTTCATCGGATCCGTAATATTATATTATTGAATGGTTCCAAATTTCGTGTCAATCGGATTTACCGTTTGTCCGGGGCAAGCTAAAACGCCTAGAAATTTGATTTACAGATTTGATTTAAAATCGAACGTTTATTGCCATAACTCGCACAGATGATCGAATTAGCTCCTGAAACACGTTCCATTGTGTTCGGAACGCGGGGTAAACCTTAGAAACGCCAACCGGCACGCTTCGTTTGGAGTTCGAAAAATCCGGGATGAATAGTGTTTGCGAAATTTTCTATAAAAGCCCTCAAATATTCACAATTGCAAAAGGAAAACGAGGCAGGGTTTCAAACCATCAGCCGCCGACCTCACAGAAATTCAATGGCCGAAATTCTCTTTCGTTCTTCCCTCAATCTCTCATGATCCATTAACAATTAGAGAAAGTTGTCAACTGCAATGTTGTAGATCTCCTCGAGATCTTTAAAACCAACGGTCGTGATCGTTTATGGAGCGGTAGATTATCGGCAAATCGCGTGAAATGGTGGTGCATTCATGCATGAAAATCGAGGTGAGATGGAAGCCGAACCTGACCGGGTCGTGGCCGTGGGTAGCTCTCACGTAGGCGGAGGGAATGGCACTCGCCGATCGTCTTCAAACTGCTCGAAGTTATCGCGTGATTTAGGGCATGAAGGCGGCTAGGATGGGTTTCGGTGCGCGTTTACTGATTTGGGGAGGATGATGAATCACGGCCGTGATTTGCAGAGAAAGGATCAACGGCTAGGATTCTATTAGGTTGAGAAAATAAAAATATAAGTTGTAATTTAGTTATGCAAAAATTCGTGTAACTTTAAAAATTCATATCTTTTTCATACGAGGTCGAAAATGCACGAAACCAGTTGCATTGGGTTCGTATGGACGAGCACTACGCTATGAAATTAGATTGGAGACATTTGAAGCTAGTGAGAATTTCGAGTAAAATTAAACGCGCGTTTAATTTTATTCGAAATAAAAGCTGAAAACGAAATTCAAAGCGAGGTGAGAACTTCTCACTCAATCTAATTGGTTTCGATTTTAATTTTAAATAGTTAGATTTAAAATTCTTGAATGTATGTTTGAATGATGATTGTTATCTATTGATTGTAAAAATAGACATTATACGCCGTTAGTAAGAGGAGGTTATTTATTAAAAACATATACCGCGAATATTTCACAGTACAGTGAAATTGGTATTATTTATGTACTTGGAGTTGATTTCCCGCATTATATAGCGGATGAGATCCTATTGCGCCATCTATTAAGCAGATAATATTTTATAAATCCCATATACCGCGATAATTCCGTACTGGAACGGAATTGGTATTGTGCTAACATCTTTGGATGCAGGGAAACAGGTTGGAGGGATCCAACTGGATTACTCAACAGTATTTATTTGATTTCAGATATTTTTGATATTTGATGATTATCATATACAGATATATGATGTCGTTGTTGTCGTGATTGACTATTTGGTGTGTAGCATCATTGGGCCAATTCTGGAATTCTAAAAGGATTTTTAAAGTGATTTTTGAAAGTATACGTTTATAAAATATTTTTGGAATTGATTCATTTTAAATAAATAAACGTTATAATGTTAATATTATAAAATTATGATTTTTGAAAAATATAGTTAAAAGTTGATTTTTGAAAATATGAGGTTAATGATTTTATAAAATAGTTTAAATTGGAATTTTTGAATTTATTATAAAAAGTTAAAATATAGGATTTATGAAATTTGATTATTCTATAAATCAAAGAAAATGATGAAATTATAAAGTATTTTAAAGACGTTTTAAAATAATAATATAAATTGATTTATATAAAAGATTTATAAATTGATATTTATAAATTAAAAATATTTGAATTTTAAAACGAATTTTTTAAAAATTGTTAGAATGAATTGTAAATGAATTTCATAAATGAATGAAATTTATAGAATTATAAACGGTGAAGTTATAAATGAAATTTTATAAGCAGTAGGTTTATAAAATTTGTAAACTTATTAAAAGAATAGATTTGGGTAAATAAATGAATCATATAAGTTATAAGATTTATAATTTGGGAAGTTTAAAAGAAATATTTTGTAAACAAATAAATTATAAGTATTTAACTTATAATATGAACTTTTGGTATATAATTGAGTAATAAATTGAAATAGATTAATAAAGGAGATTTATAAAAGGAAGTTGTTATAAAATAAATAGAAACGGAAATTACAAACATTGTTTTATAAATCCGCAAACGACTTATTTTGATAAGCAAATTTTTATAACTTATTAATGGAGTTATATTCACGTTTTAGACAGTGAATAATCCTTTAAAATAAAATGTATAGAAAGGATGAAATTGGTTAACGAAGTATATTCACGTTTTTGAATAGTGAATATTATGTTAAAGAAAATGTTTTGGATGTGATGTTTTATATAGAATTAAAACGATCTAACGATGTTTTTAAAATGTGTTAAGATTCGAAACCATAGATTTCAACATTCATTGTTGAAATAGACGTTTTCGAGAAATAGAAGGAGATGGTGGACTATAACACTGTTGTTATAGTAAATGATTTTCGAAAGGAAATGTTTTCTATAGTATTGGGATTTATATATCTATTTTAATTTCGAATCCCTATACTAGTGATTTTGGGTTGTCGTAACGATGTTTTACGCAACATTCGTTTTGGCCCAAATAAATATGTTTAAGAGAATGATTTCCTTAAAAAATGAAATATATACTTAATCTCGATTTAAGTATATTGAATATTTTCCAAATGTTGAAAATAAATAGATTTGTGAATTACTTATTTAATAAGTAAGTACGGAAATGTTTTTCCAATGTGAAATGAAACGTTTTTGAGAATTTATCTTTTTGAAGATAAATTGAAAATGAATAATTGAAATCATATATTCATAAATATTTTGGAATGTAAATTCACTATGGAATTTATAAATGAAAAGGGGAATTTTGTTTAAAAATAAACGTCGATTTATTTTTGAAGTGTGGGAATTAATTTACGGATTTGGAACGTAAATATAAAGTAAATCGTTAAGGATTTATTTAATGGGTTTAAATGAACCATGTTGAAATGAAAGTATTTCCGCGCAAGGAAAATGATTGAAATTTGTTTTCAAAAGTGGTAAAGGTGAAAAGTGATTTGAAAATTGTTTTCAAATGGTTGAAGTGTGAAAATTATATATCTTGTAAAGATATTTTTGGAAAATAAATAATTTGAAAAATTATTTGGAATCTGGTGATGTTGTGCATATCCATTGATAGTTCAATAACCGACTATCAATATTTACCTTTGAATGGGTATTTGTTGTGATTTGCTTGAATTTGAATGCCACACTTATTTTTAAATAAGCGCTCACTATTCGGGTTAGCCGAGAAAGGACCTTGGGGTCGTATAACCCATTCTGAATATGTGATACGTCGTTATGAGTTGCATTTGAAGACCGGTGTTGAAGATCGGATATTTTCAAAAGCGAAAGGACAACTCGTCGAATGTCTTTGCATCGACTGGTCCCCCGTATAGAGACTCCATATGTGATGAGAAGTCCGGACGTGATTAGTGAATATCCGGATTGCAAGGACTTCTTTATAAGTGCCTTCGGTTCTGTTCGATCCCGGAACATACTTGTATGGATAGTATGTCTGACATTACAAATTGAGATATAAAGCTGATTTCTTTCAAATATATTTCTGTTGGTGGCAGAGAATTTATTCTCTTATCTTAACACCCTTCTCTGAGACGTACGAGCTCATAGGTTATGTAGTTGATGGTTATCAGCGATATATTCCCAATTTGGTAATGTGACATGCTGAGTGTTGCTGTGAAATGATCATTGTTTGATCATTTGTGATATGATCATTTGTTTGATCATTTATCTTTGTGATAATTACTTTGATCATTTGTTGACCCAAAGCATGGCTTTGTACCAAAGTGTGGCTTTGTGGACGAGACTTCGTCGGACCTCACACACGGAAATGGTTAAAACAGGAAGGACGCAGCAAGGTTATTAGGGGCAGCGCCCTTTAGTGTATGTCATTCTTTCTGGATAGAAGTGGTATCATGGTATGGAGCCCAGATATTTAACCTATGTTGCTGCTGCAAACTTATTACTTTGTGGTTGTTGGAAATCGAGGATCCTCGGATGTAGATCAGTTACGATCGGGGGATGGCATATTCATGTCAGCAGTTACCCAGTTAGGGGTAACCCGGCCTTGTGTTGCAGAGATCCGGTTTGGTTCTCGGGACGTCATTCCAGAGGCGTTTCCATGTGGCAATGGAAAGTTCCTTGGCCTGACCATTTGTTGGAAATCCAAAGAAACAATACGATCTTGTACGGTTTTAGTTGTAGAACCTATCATTCACTTATGGTGGCGCCCCACTGTTTGGATGGTAGCTATAGTAGGCATAAGTGCGAAATGCCTATGCTGGCTAAGATTTATATCTTTACTTTCGAAATGTTTTCTACACTATGCACTAGTAATAATATCAAAAGTTTCTTTTTAATGCGTATCAAGCATCTTTGACTATCATAAGGAGAAACCTCCTCCGATTCTGCGTTTGCATTGTGTGTGCGTGTGCAGGAGGCCTTATGGTAGTCTCATTTTCTAAAAAGCATTGCGAATCTATTTTAAAATAATCCTGTTCTTTGTTTTAAAGATAAACTATTTTTAAGTTCTCACACCAGTCACATGACTGACCTGGAGTTTATTGTTTCCCTTCCTAAACTCTGGGTGCCCACCAATTTCCACACGGGCAGTCTAGGGTTAAGGTTATCAGGTCATTCTGGATTCGGGAGTTGCTATAGAAATCTGGAGGCGAGCTAGATGGCATAGCATATTACTAAGTATATAGTATTTCTTTTTCCGCTGTTTGTTGTTGTAAACTCTGATAATGAATGTAATGTGATGTAATGTATAAAATATACGGTTCTTTTGTTTTAACGAATGTTCATTTATCTATTATATGTTGTTCGGCTAGGAATTGTGAGATTCTGATATTGTTCTGTTCTATCTTTTTCTTTCTTCTTCTACCTCTTTCTTCTTCTTAAAACCCTAGGTGTTCGGTTTTCCGGCATTCGATTGCTCAGCAGTTGATACAGTGAACGTATTGACATCGGTTTTCGAAAGTCGAAGAATCGGGTCCTTACATCTATATATGTATGTACTTTGGAAATAAATAAATATACATATATACATTAAATCTGTTGAATATGCGCTTATATGATTTTTGTTTGATGATAATAAACATATATACATTCGTTTAAATGTATTTGATAATATACTATTTATTTTCACAGATTAAATAAATATTTGCTGAATAAAATAAATAACACAGAATTTGAATTCAAACGAATATTTTATTCAAACAAATATTTATTACAACTTTGATAGTACAATTTCAAGCTCTCACTATACACATACAATTTTGACTACAATACATGACATTTCACATTTACATCACAACCTCACTACATATCACTCACACTCGTATTTTTATCTTCAACTGCATTCCAGTTTGAATCCAGCATCTGAGAAATCTGCAAAAATATCCACTAACGCAGTAAAATTGAAAAAGAAATATTTTTGCAATATAAAATTAAATATGACTTTTGAAAATATGGTTTGCCTCAGTTATTTGGGTTGTTCGTCATCATTCGCACTTGAATTCATCACAAAGTCGTGCACATAGATATTACAGGGACAGGTAACCATAAGTGGCTGCAATACACACGTGTACATTCATACACGTGTGCACTGCCTCGCCAACTCATGTGCATGGCCAACAAGAGCAAGTGTGCAAGTGCAAAAAGAAAGTCAATGATCAAGCAAGTCCAATTCGAATTCATGATAGCAGACAACTCAAATTCCAAATGCATCTGTACATGAATACAGCTCGACTACAACAGCCAGTCAAATGATTAAATAAACAAATGAATGAATGCAAAAGCAAACAGTTCAAAGCTTCAAACTGCATCAGTGACCAACTACAGGAACAGCAAGGTGATCAAACAAACAAAGACCAAAGCTACAACCTCACATGAAGACCAAATGTCCAGACAACATCATAATGCAACAATCAAAAGATGGTAGCACAAAGATATGACATCACAGCAAACATGACAGTATACGAAATGCACAGAAGCATCGGTGATATGCAGCAGTATAAACACCACATTAAATTCAAGTGGTTCAGCAAGGCAATGCAATATGCAAATGTCAAGACCAACCAGAGTACAACTACTGAAGCTCAAGTATACCACAATATCAACAAACCCAAATGTCCAGACCAACAACAACAAATACAACTTTAATGCAAACAGTCAAGTTAATGCACAATGATGAACAAGGCAACAGTGAAGTACAATATCAATTCCAATGAATTGAAACTCAACTGTATGAAAAGTGTTTCAGTAATGAACAAAGACCAGGCTACACAATATCAAGGTGAAACCAAATATACACAAGTGCAGATGAACAGATATGGCTGAAGTCAATGAAGCCAAGGCAAACTGAAATACACAAATGCAACAATGAAACAAGACACAGTACTGATGCAAGTGCAAACCAGAATGAAGTACACAAGCACTTAAACAAAGATGGCCAGAGCAAAAGTTCACAAGTGCAACACAACATCAGTAACAACATAAAGCAGTGCAACTACATGAGCAGTAAAGATGGCCAGAGACGAAGCTCACAGGGATGAACACAGTAACGGCCGAGAGATGCAGTCAAGTCAAAATGCCGAAGTTCAAATAATGTCATCAGAAATTCACAAAAACAAATCATGACCGAAGTCAATGTTGAACAAGTCAAAATCATAGCCGTAGCCAAAAATATACGATTATGAACAAGTCAAGGCCGAAGCAGTTGCAATCAAGAAGCTATAGTCAACAACGTGATGACCAAGGAGTTGTAATCAATGCCGTGGGATTCAAGCAATCGAAGTATATAGTTTTATGAACAAGTCAATACAATCTAAAACATTCGATCAAAATCATACGGCCAGAGCATTTCAGTAGACAAATTCAAATCAACATATACGAACGAAATTCAAGGGGGACGAATCTATATAAATACCAAACCCAGTTATCATCATCGGCATCGAATTCCAGAAAGCATAAATCAGAAAAGAAAAAGCACATAATTACATACCGGAGTTCGATCAACGAAGCCCTAATTTGCAAAAAGCCGAAGCACTAGCATATCTCACAGGAGCGAACGCGAGTCCAAAGACATAGCCAATTTCACAGGAGCGAACGCAAGGACAAAACCCTAATTTGGTTAAGAGGAACAAACAAAAACGAGGCCGCCATTTATTTTTCACAAGCTAGAAGAAGACCGGGCTAAAATAAAAGGAAGAATAGGGCCGGCTAAATAATAATAATAGGAATTAAGGGTTTTGTTTATATTAGGGCTATTTTATTTTAATTTGTTTTTAATTTGTTTTTAATTTGTATTTTCCTCTTTAAACCGTTTAATTTTCTAGTCGTGTGACTAGGGGACAAGCTACGGTGTGTAGCTTGAGAATTCGCAACTCGGTAATTGAGTTGTGGCAGGGTTTTGAGCGTAGAGTTAGATTAGTCAATAGCGGTGTATAGCGAGTTTACGTGTGTAAGCGAGGGACTATCTAATTTCTAGTAGAAACCTTGGGGGCAGCACGTAGGCAGGGTTTTGCCGAAGCTGGGTAAATTCTGTGTTGTTCTGTTTTATTCTGTTATTTATATTCTGCGATATCTGTGCTGCTATTCTGTGATCTGAATTGAAATTAATTTATAAGCTTTCGCGATTAATTTTTAATAATTTACACTATCACCCTATTCACCCCCCCTCTAGGGTGAAATCGATCCTACAAGTGGTATCAGATCTAGGAATAGAAGTCAACATTTGTTTTAAAAATTCTATTTTTTTTGAAAAAATCAGTTTTTTGTTTAAAAATTCGAATTTTTAAAATGGCTTCTTTTAATAATGCTTTTGCAGAAGGTCAATCCATAGTTAGACCACCAATGTTCAATGGTGAATATGCTTTTTGGAAAAATAGGATGAAAATTTTTTTGAAAACCATTGACGCTTGGGATATTGTTGAGACAGGTTATAGAATACCAACTATAACTGTAGATGATCAGGAAATAGAGAAACCAAAGGAACAATGGACAGAACTAGAAAATAAATTACAGAATATTAATGCCAAAGCTATGAATTCTATTATCTGTTCATTAGATCAATTTGAATTTAATCGTGTCTCACATTGTCTAACTGCGCAGGAAATATGGCACATATTAGAAGTAACTCACGAAGGAACATCTCAAGTCAAAGAATCTCGCCTTGCCATGCTAAGCAGCGAATACGAGAACTTTACAATGGCAAAGGAAGAAAATGTCAAAGAGATGTACGGTCGACTTTCCAATATCGTATACAAATCAAAAGCTCTCGGAAAAACATACACCGAATTGGAAATAGTCCGGAAAATTCTCAGAGTTCTTCCACGAAGCTTTGAAGCAAAAGTAACTGCCATTCAAGAATCGAAAGATTTAAAACAACTCAAAGTCGAAGAACTCATTGGAAATCTCACCACTTATGAGCTAGAAATGAAATTCAAGGAAGAGCGTGAAGGAGGAGATACTCGAAAGAAATCAATAGCGCTCAAAGGAACAACCGAAAGTGATGATAATAACGATGATGATGATGATGGAGAAGCAGAGCTGGCGCTACTAATAAAGAAATTCAAAAGGTGGAATCGCAAATACGGAAATCCAGCTCGAAATCATGAATTGAAAAGCAGAATAGGCAAAGCACTAGACAACCCAGAAGAACAGAAAATCATCTGTTACAAATGCAACAAACCCGGTCATATCAAGCCACAATGTCCTAAAAAACGATCAAATCAAGGAAAGAAACTAAAGAAGAAAAGCTTTGCGGCTACTTGGGATGAAACTGACGAAGATGAAAGTGATAACACCGAGAGTGAGAGTGAAAAAGCAAACATGTGCCTTCATGGTGAAGTTACAGACAGTGATGACGACGAGCCAAGCGAGGTATCAAAACTCACTCATTCTGAATTACTTATTTATTTCCATGAAGTAAATGGCTGTTATGAACGACTTAGGGAAAAATACGCCAAACTTGAATCTCAAAAGAATACTTTGATAGAGTGCAATGAACAACTTGATCAATTAGTTAAGAACTATCAACGTAGGATCCCTAAGTGTGATAAGTGTCCAACATTTGAAGAAGAAATTAAAAAATCGAAAATCAATATAAAATCACTTGAAAATGAAATTCTGATTTTAAAAGAGAATGAAAATACTAGGAGAGAGAATTCTATTAAAAAGTGCACACAGTTGTTAAACGAAAATGAATCTCTCAAATCACAAGTCCAACAATTGTCAACGACTTTAGATAAATTTTCAAAAAGTGAAAAATCGTTGAATATGCTATTAGGAAAGCAAACTGTTAATACGGTTAGACAAGGACTTGGATATAATAATTCGAAAATTGTTGAAAACAAGATTAATCAAGTTAATTCTATGTGCACAATTTGTAGAAAATTTGGACACGGTCACAATAATTGTTGGTATAGACCCAAACATGTGAAAACTATACCGATTTGGGTTTCAAAAGGCACAAATATAAAATCTCTCAAAGTTAAACAAATTTGGGTGCCAAAGGGAACAATTATAAATAGTTTTGGGTCTACACAAAATCATTTTTCAAAATTTTCTGCCACTAACAACCATGGACCTATAAAAACAAATAGGTCACTAAACTCTCTTCTCGTGTAGGTATGCTGGCAGGCTAAGGAACAACAGCAATGGTACTTGGATTCTGGCTGTTCCAAGCACATGACAGGCGATAAATCGAAGTTCCTTAGCCTAGAAAAGTACAAAGGTGGCAGAGTCACAATGGGGAACAATGACAAGTGTAAAATTGTCGGTAAAGGTAAAGTAGGTAACAATACATTTACCTTAAATGACGTTTTATATGTTGAAAATCTGCACCACAATTTGATATCAATCAGCCAGCTATGTGATAAAGGTATGAATGTTATCTTTGATTCTGACATGTGCAAAATTGTTGACAAATCATCAAAAGAAATCTTATTTTCAGGAAAAAGGAAAGGTAATATATATTCTCTATCTTTTGATGATCTCATCCTCTCTAAATGCTTGGTAGCTAAGGATATAGAAGTGAATTTATGGCATAGACGTTTAGGGCATGCTAGTATGAACTTATTAAACAAATTAAAAAGGAAAAGTTTGGTAAGAGGGTTGCCATCACATGAGTTTGAAACTGAAAACATCTGTAAAGCATGTACTTTGGGAAAACTTAGAAAATCATCGTTTCATGCCAAAAACAATGTAAGCACTTCTAGAGTTCTTGAACTAATTCATATGGATCTATTTGGACCTAATGACATTGCTAGCTTAGGAGGCAAGAAATATTGCTTTGTGTTAGTTGATGATTACTCAAGATATACATGGGTATACTTCTTAGCTAAAAAATCAGAAACTTTTTCATACTTCACAAGATTCGCAAAATTCGTGCAAAATGAAAAAGAAGTCTCTATTGTTTCGTTAAGAAGTGATCATGGTGGAGAATTTGAAAATTATGAATTTGAAACTTTCTGTGATGAAAACGGAATCAAACATGAGTTCTCTGCACCACGTACTCCACAACAAAATGGGGTAGTTGAGAGAAAGAATCGTACTTTACAAGAATTGGCTAGGTCTATGTTAAATGAATATGAACTACCTCTGCATCTCTGGGCAGAAGCTGTAAATACAGCATGTTATGTAATGAATAGAGTTATCATCAGACCGATTCTTAACAAAACCCCCTATGAGTTATGGTTCAACAAAAAACCAAACATCGCTTACTTCAAAGTGTTTG
This sequence comes from Allium cepa, assembly GCA_030765085.1. NCBI lineage: Eukaryota > Viridiplantae > Streptophyta > Magnoliopsida > Asparagales > Amaryllidaceae > Allium > Allium cepa. The sequence continues at coordinate 657,316,410 of CM060938.1, read as the reverse complement.
GATGTCCTTGCTATATTCTTAATACAGGTGATCAGTTAGGAAAATTTGAAGCAAAGGCTGATGATGGCATCTTCATGGGTTACTCTTCGAGAAGCAAAGCTTAAAGAGTCTACAACAAAAAGACTAAAACAATCGTAGAGTCAATCAATGTGAAATTTGATGAAGGCATTGACGAACAGAATACATCCAAAAGCAACGTTGAAGAGGAGAAAGAAAAAGATGAATTTGAAAAACCAAAAGAAACTGCTGATGCTAGAGAAACTACCACAACTCAAGAAGTCAGAAGAAATCTGGATCCAGAAAAGCTGAAATACAAAACAGACCATCCACCAGAATTGGTAATTGGAAACCCTATAGCAGGTATACAAACTCGTTCATCCTTTAAAAATCTATGTGATCTGTGCTTGTATAGTGGATTTATTTCAGAAATAGAACCAAATAGCATAGATTCAGCCCTTAATGATGAAAACTGGTTCATGGCCATGCAAGAAGAACTAAATCAGTTTGAACGAAATAATGTTTGGAGTCTAGCACCTAGACCTAAGGATTATCCAGTTATAGGAACAAAATGGATTTTTAAAAATAAATATGATGAATCTGGAAATATAATTAGAAATAAAGCTAGACTAGTTGCTAAAGGATACAATCAAATTGAAGGAGTTGACTTTGATGAAACCTTTGCGCCTGTAGCTAGACTAGAATCAATTAGAATATTGTTAGCTTTTGCTTGCTACAAAGGATTTAAACTAAGACAAATGGATATTAAGAGTGCTTTTCTTAACGGAGTTTTAAAAGAAGATGTGTTTGTTGAACAACCAGAAGGTTTTGAAAGTCATGAATATCCAAACCATGTATACAAACTAAAGAAGGCATTATATGGATTAAAACAAGCTCCCAGAGCTTGGTATGAATGTCTTACTTCTTATTTCCTTGAAAATGGGTTCAAAAAGGGATGTGTAGATACCACACTATTTCTGTTGCATGAAAACAATGATATTTTGATTGTTCAAATATATGTTGATGACATCATTTATGGTGCTACTAACAAGTTATTGTATGAGAAATTTGAAAAAGTCATGCAGGAAAAGTTTGAAATGAGCTTGGTTGGAGAGTTAAAATTCTTTTTAGGATTTCAAATCCAACAAAGCAATAAAGGCACATTCATTTCTCAAACAAAATATATTAGGGAACTTGTCAACAAATTTGGATTGAAAGTTGCTAAACCAGCAAGAACTCCCATGAGTACAACACTTAAACTTGACAAAGATGAAAAGGGTAAGACAGTTGATCAAAAGCTGTACAGAGGTATGATTGGATCACTCCTTTATCTTACCGCCTCTAGACCTGACATCATGTTTTCTGTCTGCTTATGGGCGCGTTTTCAGTCTAACCCAAAAGAATCTCATTTAAAAGCTGTTAAAAGAATTATAAGATATTTATTGCACACCCCACGGTTTGGTCTTTGGTATCCATCAAATGATAATTTTGAATTGAAAGGTTTTTCAGATGCTGATTATGCTGGAAATTTGGTTGATAGAAAAAGTACTAGTGGAGCATGTTTTATGTTAGGACATTCATTAGTTGCATGGTCGAGTAGAAAACAAAATTGTATTGCATTATCCACAACAGAAGCAGAGTATATTGCTTTGAGTGGTTGCTCTGCTCAAATCTTATGGATGATACAAACTTTGCATGACTATGGCCTAAATTTTAAACGTGTACCACTAATGTGTGATAGCAAAAGCGCAATTGATCTCACAAATAATCCTGTACATCATTCGCGAACAAAACATATAGATGTAAGACATCATTTTATTAGAGATCATATTTCCAAAGAAAATATCTGCATAAATTTTATTTCAACTGATTCTCAATTGGCAGACATCTTTACAAAACCCCTACCAGAAAATAGTTTTTGTAAACTACGACTCAGTCTAGGTGTTTTAGAAATTTGCTGAATATTTAACATTTTTTTTCTCCCTATAAATTATCGAAAAGAAAAATAGTGATTGAAAAAAGTGATGAGTGTTGATATTGATTATATATTATAACTCGAGAAAGTATAATTAGAAAATTTCTTTAGAAATGTAAACAAGAGTTATAAAACTCTTTGTTGGTAAAAATTCCATGACCATCTCTATGTCTATCATGTTTCTAACAACCATCACTCATCAAAATTCTATATAGTTTGTCGATATGTGGTACTTTAAACAGGAATCGTTCGTTTTTCATTTTCACATTTTTTTTAAAAAAAAAAAAAAAAAACAAAAAATAAATAAATACCAAAGTATTCACTCTCATTTAAAAGTCCTCACGGTTATGCATGGGTGAATTACTTGGAATTTGTTATGTGCTTCCATGCTCATTTAAAAGTCCTCACGGTCATGCATGTATGGAACGCATATCAAAAGTTGATTTTTTTTCTTTCTTTTAAAATAAACAAGTTGATTCTAATCCCATTTAAAAGTCCTCACGGTTATGCGTGGTTAGAAGATACTTGAATTCATTTTTTTTAAAAATAAAATTGGAATACTACTAATCTCATTTAAAAGTCCTAACGGTTATGCATGATTAGTAGATATTCAAATTCCTGATATAAAAATACCACAAATAGACACAATTGTATGGTTTTATATGATGACATCATCTCCATCATTCTAAAAGTGGAATATGCGCCTAACAATATTTTTATGATTTTTGTTTGATTTTCTATTGAAATTTAATATTTATATTCAATTGGGTTTTAATGTTGGATTAATATCGATCACTTTATCTCTATTTTCTCTAACTCTATTATTCTTTTGCTGATAACAAAAGGGGGAGAGAAAAGTTAAGATTTTGTCAAATAGAATCAATCAAAGGCCAAACAATTTTTCATTTGCATATAGGCTCATTCACACATTTTATTTGTATGCATATATGTAGGGGGAGTCATATATGTAGGGGGAGTATCATCTAGAAAGGAAGCATTCAAATAGGGGGAGCAATTGAAATTATCAAATACATTTAATATATTCAAAATCTTAAATATATGTTTGTTATCATCAAAAGGGGGAGATTGTTGAATATGCGCTTATATGATTTTTGTTTGATGATAATAAACATATATACATTCGTTTAAATGTATTTGATAATATACTATTTATTTTCACAGATTAAATAAATATTTGCTGAATAAAATAAATAACACAGAATTTGAATTCAAACGAATATTTTATTCAAACAAATATTTATTACAACTTTGATAGTACAATTTCAAGCTCTCACTATACACATACAATTTTGACTACAATACATGACATTTCACATTTACATCACAACCTCACTACATATCACTCACACTCGTATTTTTATCTTCAACTGCATTCCAGTTTGAATCCAGCATCTGAGAAATCTGCAAAAATATCCACTAACGCAGTAAAATTGAAAAAGAAATATTTTTGCAATATAAAATTAAATATGACTTTTGAAAATATGGTTTGCCTCAGTTATTTGGGTTGTTCGTCATCATTCGCACTTGAATTCATCACAAAGTCGTGCACATAGATATTACAGGGACAGGTAACCATAAGTGGCTGCAATACACACGTGTACATTCATACACGTGTGCACTGCCTCGCCAACTCATGTGCATGGCCAACAAGAGCAAGTGTGCAAGTGCAAAAAGAAAGTCAATGATCAAGCAAGTCCAATTCGAATTCATGATAGCAGACAACTCAAATTCCAAATGCATCTGTACATGAATACAGCTCGACTACAACAGCCAGTCAAATGATTAAATAAACAAATGAATGAATGCAAAAGCAAACAGTTCAAAGCTTCAAACTGTATCAGTGACCAACTACAGGAACAGCAAGGTGATCAAACAAACAAAGACCAAAGCTACAACCTCACATGAAGACCAAATGTCCAGACAACATCATAATGCAACAATCAAAAGATGGTAGCACAAAGATATGACATCACAGCAAACATGACAGTATACGAAATGCACAGAAGCATCGGTGATATGCAGCAGTATAAACACCACATTAAATTCAAGTGGTTCAGCAAGGCAATGCAATATGCAAATGTCAAGACCAACCAGAGTACAACTACTGAAGCTCAAGTATACCACAATATCAACAAACCCAAATGTCCAGACCAACAACAACAAATACAACTTTAATGCAAACAGTCAAGTTAATGCACAATGATGAACAAGGCAACAGTGAAGTACAATATCAATTCCAATGAATTGAAACTCAACTGTATGAAAAGTGTTTCAGTAATGAACAAAGACCAGGCTACACAATATCAAGGTGAAACCAAATATACACAAGTGCAGATGAACAGATATGGCTGAAGTCAATGAAGCCAAGGCAAACTGAAATACACAAATGCAACAATGAAACAAGACACAGTACTGATGCAAGTGCAAACCAGAATGAAGTACACAAGCACTTAAACAAAGATGGCCAGAGCAAAAGTTCACAAGTGCAACACAACATCAGTAACAACATAAAGCAGTGCAACTACATGAGCAGTAAAGATGGCCAGAGACGAAGCTCACAGGGATGAACACAGTAACGGCCGAGAGATGCAGTCAAGTCAAAATGCCGAAGTTCAAATAATGTCATCAGAAATTCACAAAAACAAATCATGACCGAAGTCAATGTTCAACAAGTCAAAATCGTAGCCGTAGCCAAAAATATACGATTATGAACAAGTCAAGGCCGAAGCAGTTGCAATCAAGAAGCTATAGTCAACAACGTGATGACCAAGGAGTTGTAATCAATGCCGTGGGATTCAAGCAATCGAAGTATATAGTTTTATGAACAAGTCAATACAATCTAAAACATTCGATCAAAATCATACGGCCAGAGCATTTCAGTAGACAAATTCAAATCAACATATACGAACGAAATTCAAGGGGGACGAATCTATATAAATACCAAACCCAGTTATCATCATCGGCATCGAATTCCAGAAAGCATAAATCAGAAAAGAAAAAGCACATAATTACATACCGGAGTTCGATCAACGAAGCCCTAATTTGCAAAAAGCCGAAGCACTAGCATATCTCACAGGAGCGAACGCGAGTCCAAAGACATAGCCAATTTCACAGGAGCGAACGCAAGGACAAAACCCTAATTTGGTTAAGAGGAACAAACAAAAACGAGGCCGCCATTTATTTTTCACAAGCTAGAAGAAGACCGGGCTAAAATAAAAGGAAGAATAGGGCCGGCTAAATATTAATAATAGGAATTAAGGGTTTTGTTTATATTAGGGCTATTTTATTTTAATTTGTTTTTAATTTGTTTTTAATTTGTATTTTCCTCTTTAAACCGTTTAATTTTCTAGTCGTGTGACTAGGGGACAAGCTACGGTGTGTAGCTTGAGAATTCGCAACTCGGTAATTGAGTTGTGGCAGGGTTTTGAGCGTAGAGTTAGATTAGTCAATAGCGGTGTATAGCGAGTTTACGTGTGTAAGCGAGGGACTATCTAATTTCTAGTAGAAACCTTGGGGGCAGCACGTAGGCAGGGTTTTGCCGAAGCTGGGTAAATTCTGTGTTGTTCTGTTTTATTCTGTTATTTATATTCTGCGATATCTGTGCTTCTATTCTGTGATCTGAATTGAAATTAATTTATAAGCTTTCGCGATTAATTTTTAATAATTTACACTATCACCCTATTCACCCCCCCTCTAGGGTGAAATCGATCCTACAAAATCTACTAGTTTATTATTATTATTATTATTTAAATAATATATTATGGAGATTAACCTATCTTCCTTTTAACCACTAAAATTATTTATTATAAGAAAATCAGTTTTAAACTAAATCATTAGTTAATTTTCTTTAATTGAGATAAATTATTCGATTTGTTCGAATATTAATAAATCATATAATGTTTATTCAAGGTCCAAAATGTGTGGAGAATCAAGTCAGTTTGGTTCAGATTGCAAATTAGAAGTCAAAGGTGAGTAAATCTCACTCTGCTGGGCTTTCTTTTATTTAAATTTGAATATTTAAATTTAAATAATTGGTTGAATGATTGAGTTGATTGGATGTACACTGATGATGATGTGTCTTGGATTTGGTTTATGTTCGAGTTAATTGTAGCTTGACTCGAAATATTGGGGTTTAAGTTGTTTTAAACTTAAATCATAAATAAGGAAATGTTTATTTTAAATTTAATAAGAGTTTAAGGATTTGTGATTCATTAAATTAGTAGGGATGTTAAAAGGAATAATTAATTAATTAAATTAAATTTGTGATTTTGATAAATTAAGTAAATAATTAAGGGTTTGAATTAATTAATAAATTAAGTTTTAAGTTAATTAATTAATTGTAAGTAATTCAGAATAATCATTTGATGGTTTGATAAATAATTACTTAATGAAATTAATAAAATATAATTACTGGTGTAATTGATCGAGGGATTAACTAGGATGGTTAATTAAGGAGAAATTGATTTATTTAATGAAATAAATAAATAAATAGATAGTTAATTACAGGTTAAGATAAATCAAGAATGTTAATATTGTGGTTTAATCGCTATAATTAAATTAGATTAGGGTAAATTGAAATGTAAATGGAAAAAAATCATTAATTTATATAATCGATGACGTAATAAAAGACTGATTAATCAAGATTGATAAATCAAAAATAAGTGACTTATGTGAAGTTAATATATAAGTAATTAAGGATTAATGTAACTAAAACAGTTAATTTATTCATGAGGTAATTAGGATTACTTAACGTGTGGTTAAGGATAAGTAATATGGTGAAGTTACTTAAAGATAGTTGTTTAAAAGAAATTGAAAGGTAACTAATCCAGGTTGATTAATGTTGATGAATGTTGAAGGGATAATTGAATTATTTGATTTGAAATTAATTAATTAACAAGTAAAGAAATCTAAGTGATTGAGGATAGAAATTCAATTAGAATCAATTGAATTAATTTGGAAGCGATCAAATTTGTTATGAATGATGGAATGATATTGGATGCTTTGAATGAATTGATATTTTTGATATGAAATGTTGTGTATTTCATTTGGATAACTTGGGTTTGGATGACACGAGAGTCGAGGAGGCCGGGGTCGGGTATTAGAAGATACCCGAAACCACTTCGAATTTTTATAAATTGATTTGTGAAATCATTATGCAGGAATGAAATGATTTAAGTGAACTAGATTATTTTATCTAAGTTTGATACTTAGAAATTTATATGGGAAATAAGTGTTGTCTATAGAAATTGTGAATTGGTTAAATTGATATAAGTTACCGCAGGTTTTATTTAAGTTGTATGCTTTGTATTCCGAGTTGGATGAGTTTACTCATGCTGGTTTCCAGCCTGACCCGGGTGTTACTTTGGTGTAATGCTCGGGTCAGACCGAGTATTACAAATTTTCAGGTAGGGACGTACTGGAGCTCAGGAGGCGAGCTGGATGGCAGGAGCGTATAGAATTTTTCCGCTGTTCTTATATTATTGTTAATCTGAGACATGATGATTGTATATATTCAACGACTGTATATACGTGAAACTCTGATGTATATTAAATGTAATTGACAGATATAGTATTCTTTTGTAAACTGATATTATTTATTATTATATTTTATCCGCTGTGAATGTGAGATGTTTGGTGTTTTTGTTCTTCTTCTTCTATCTCTTTCTTCTTTTCATAACTATCTGGAGTTTTCGGGTGCGAAAATTTCGGGTCGTTACATTTGGTATCAGAGCTGAAAGGTTAAGCGAGAATCTTGGCTCTGGTGGGGATTACTCATTTAATAGAGTCTGTAGTACTCTAGAATGAGTTGAGAATATATATATATATATATATATATATATATATGAGCGCGTACTTGTTATTTTCTTATATAAAGATTTTAAATGATTTTATATAAAGTATATTTTGATATATAAAGCGATATTTCCTTCTAATAAATATTTAGGTGATTCATTGTTAAATTATTGAAATTAAAATTTAAAAGTAATATAATACAACCAAACTGAAGTCTTGAATTGGAATTAAATTAAGTAGAAATGGAAATACAACTAAATTAAAATTTAATTGGTTGAAAATAAAATTCTAAATCTGGTCCCGGAATTTGAAAATTTTGTTTCAAAGTGATGAATAAGTATTATTTGGATAACTGGGACTTGTTGCAAACAATGGGTTGTTTGAAGTTTAATTTGGATTCAAAACCAAGGGTGGTTTAAAATTTTAAATCATGGTTGGGAGGGCCAAGAAGCAAAAAAGAAAAAATATATGTATATATGTATGGATATACATGATAATAAAAATGGTTAAATAAACTCTAAGAGGTTGAGTTTTGATTTTCCTGAAGTGTGATGTTAAACCCTGAGTGATATAAGTTGTGAACTTATAAGAGGGAAAGAATTTTGAAGTTTGAAGCGAGAATTCAATTTGAGTAAGGTTGATTGGATTAAATAAATTGGAATTTAACTTTAGGAAAGTTAAATAAGTGTAGAAAAAGCAACCAGAATTGGAAAATTTCAAGATGAAATTGGAATTTAACCTGGAAAGTTAAATGGTTGATTTGAATTGGGAATTTGTGTGATCTCAAAACGGGTTTGAGATTTAAAAATTGAAAATGGATGGACGTTTTAAAATAAATTGGATGATATCATCCTATTGTTAGTGAAAATCTTTAAATTGAGAATGGTATTGTATAAATAAAATAAATTTGAATAATTGAATTGTAAAATAAACTTGTTTAAGAACTGGTTTCAAACTGGAAAATAAAATTGAGTAATAAATTAAATTTGTAAAATAAATTTTTATTGAATTCTTATTCGAACATTGAAATACATAAGTTAAGATAATTTAAAATGTAATTTGGAGAATTGAACTCAGAAATTAAATTGATTAAAAACTTTGAATAAAAGTAAATTTGGTTTAAAAAGGGTAAACCAACCTTTGAGAATTTAACTCGAATTTATATAATTCGAGATAGTTTAGATTCAAGATTGAAATTGAATTAGTTCAAAATTTAATTTGGTTTGAATTAATTGAATTGGTGATTGAAGATGTATAAGCTTAAGAATTTAAATGAGAAATTGAATTGGATTATGTTGAAATAATTTGAATTTGAAATAGGTTAAATTGATAATAATTCAAATTGATTGGAATAATTTGAAATTTAATTAAAGTCGAACAGGATTAAAATCAAATGGAATTTGATTTAAATTGGGAAGGGAATCAAGGTTGATTCAACTTGAATTGGGTTTAAATAAATTTTAATAGAAATTGAAGTTATTCAAGTTAGAATTGAGTCAATTAAATGGAAGTGGAAATTTAAGTTGAAGTGTTGGGGAAGTGAACAGTTTGACCCTTGATTATTTTCAATATAAATTGTTTTGATATAAACTTATTTTTTTAAGCCATTAAATATATACAATGCTTCTTTCTTAAAGCCAACTTATTTTATACTCGTTTTACAATTAGTTTTGGAGCTATCATTTTTCAGCTATTTTCTAAACTAATTACTATTTTTCAACTATTTCACAAACTAATTTCTATTTTACAACTATTTTGCAATTATTTGAAATTTCTGAAACTATTTAGCTATCTTTCAACTATTTTACAGTTAGTTACCTATTTTATAGCTATTTTTCAAACTAATATTTATTTTTCAACTACTTGTCTATTTTTTTTAAAAATTTCAAGTTATTTTCTAAATATAAACTGGTCGGAGTTCAAACTGTTATGGATTTAATACCCAACTAAGATAGGAATTGAAGTGATAATCCAAATGAGGATTAATGTAAAGGTGGATAAGTGAATGGAAAAGAAATTGATATTGAAAAGAGTAATCAAATTGGAATGTTTGATTTTGAATAAACAAAAGTTATACATCTTTGTTATATGTAAGATGAAACTCCCCTTGTTAAATCTATTACCGGAAGAAAGGATTTTTGAAGGTGTTTGAAGTATAAAAAGAGTTTTATACAAGATTGAAAAGATCCAAAGATTTTAAAATTTTATATATCTGAATATATATATATATATATATAAAGGATCTTATGAGGAATTTGGAAAAAGGTTGTGGGAACCTTTGGATTTGGAAAGGCTTTTGATTTTTGGGTAAAATCAATATTGAAATTTGGAAAGCCTACTTTGAGAATTATTGATTTAAGATAATCGATTTTGTGTAAAGGAGCTTGGTATGATATCATACTAGGTGTATGATTTGAAAGATACTATATATGTATAGTATAAAGTGTTTTGATGATGGCTCTGGGGAAAAGGGCGCTCCCTTGAAATGAACTTCTCAGGAGTGCCACCGGGTGGTGCTGCCTTGAGCCCCAAGGGGGGGTTCTAAAGTTGATCCTGTGAGGAGTCCGTACAAAACTAGTTCCTGAGGATTATGAGTAGAGTATACCATAGCGAAAGTCGTGTGTGCCGCTGAGAGCCAACAGTTACATGGAATTTTGCTGCGATGGCAACGTAACCCAGGATGTAACTGCGACCTATGTTATAACATAGCGAAAGTCGTGTGTGCCGCTGAAAGCCAACAGTTACATGGACTTTTGCTGCGATGGCAACGTAACCCAGGATGTAACTGCGACCTATGTTATAACATAGCGAAAGTCGTGTGTGTCGCTGAGAGTCAACTGTCTGTGTTTGATTTTAAATCGGCAGACTGCGACCTATGTAGGGATGGAGAGGTTTCATTTCGACAGCAAAAAATCAGAGGCCGCTAAGAGCCTGCAGTTACATGGACTTTTGCTGCGATGGCAACGTAACCCTGGATGTAACTGTGATCAGTTGTGTGGGATCCATGGCGTAATCGAGAGGCCACGGAGAGCCTGCAGTTACATGGACTTTTGTTGCGACGGCAACGTAACCCTGGAATGTAACTGTGACCATGGATAGGGGTGATGATTTCCAGAGCATTCTCACCAAAGATATTTCCTCTATTTTCAAAAACTGTTTTCTATATTTTCAATAAAATTATTTTCCAAGTATTTTTCACTAGGTGTTGAAAACGGGTTTACCAAGTACTTATAGACTTTCAGTCCTACACCTGATCAACGTATGACTGAATTTCTGTGAGAACAAAATGGACTGATTGAGACATCGAGTTATAAAAAGTATTTTGATAAAAGAGCTATTTTATTAGTCTGATGTGAATTTAAAAGCATTTCTAAAATTTTTAAATAAAGATGTTGGAATTTTGGGGAAACAAAAGGAAATCCAAACTAGGATTTTAATGAAGTGATTTTGTAATTAAAATCGAATATTGATTTAGAAGTTGAAAATAAGCTAATTGATTAAATAATTGTTTGATTGAGTATGCTAATAAAATTTAACTTTGGTAAATAAATGGATTGTAAATTAATAATGGAGTTTGGAAATGAATTAGAATTGTAAATAGAATTCGAATTAGATTTGATAATGAATTAAATAAGAGGGGATGTTGTAAAATAAAAATAAAATAGAGTTGGATTGAAAAATGTGATGGTATGAATTATAAATAAAATTCAAAGGTGATTTGAATAATATTTAATGAAATTTGCAAGTAAATTGGATATAAGAGAAGTGATTATAAAAAAATGGTTTGAGTTGCAAAACAAAACTCAAATGAATAGAAATAAATTGAGAATGACTTTGTAATAATAAAATAAATTCGATAACGAATTAAGTAAGTAAATTAAAAATTTATAATGGATTAATCGAATTAAATAATAAATGAATGAAGTCTGATTGAAAAAAAAAAACTAAATCAAGATGTGATTGGAATTGGATTATCAGACTGAACTTAAATTTGGTGATATATTAATTTGAGCTATAAATGAATTAAGTATGTGCTTGGATATTATTTTGATAAATTGAGAAGGTGAATTTGAAATTAAAATTTAAAATGAATGGACTAACTGAATTTAATGGAGATTGATTAAATGAGAATCAAATAGAAGTAAACTTAAGTTTGATGTTGGAATAAATTAAAGTAAATTAACTTAAGTTTAAAATTTATGGAAGCTTGGCTTCGAATAAGGGTGAAAGTCCATTCGATAAAAACTTAGATTGAATTAATTTGGGAAATGGTTATTAATTTATAAGTATTGGATGTGCCAAGCTTAACAAATTGTTTTGAATGGAACAATTGCGGAAATGAAATGCAATGAATGGTTGGTGAATAAATTAAAAATGAAGTGGAATTAATTACAGCATGAGTTGAAAAGTAATTTGAAGTAGTTATAAACTAAATAAATACTCTATTAAGCGAATATTGACGAATTGGTATAGAATGAATCGTCGTATGACGTAAATAAAAGTAATTAAAATTCTATGGGCTGATAGAGATTAAATAAATTGATTTTGAAATCAACTAAATTGAATATGAGCTTGTTTGGATTTAAAATCAATTGGATGTAAGAAATTGTGTTGCAAGCCATTAAAATTGAATGAAATGGCATATAGATTTGGTTGAAAACAATTGAATAAGCTTTAAAATCATATGAATCGCTTATGGGAAGCGTTTGGCACTTGTTGTGTATGTAATACATGTGTTTAGCTATTGAAAGTAAGTGAAATTCTAATAAATTTTCTATATATGGCACTTACATATTTAAATTGAGTAAGTACAGGTACCTGAAGGCCGTTTGGCTGGATTTGGATTGCACTAATTGCTAAGATAAGTAAGTTGCTTGCTTAAAATGCTAAATAAGGTACGCTTAAGCAAAAAAAATAGGAAATATGAACTGTTTTTGCTTTTTCCGACCGGGTGGGTCGATGTATATATATTTATATCTCTTGTCAAATTGCAAAAGATCCTCCGTACAAAGGAGACTCTGCCAAAAAATTTTGAAAATTTTGGGAGTTAGAAAAATTTTGAGAAAAAAAAATTTGGTTAACGACAAAACGATTTCGAATTGGAAATTAAAGTAAATTAGTAAATGAAACTAATATGAATCACATATACATGAAAGATTAAATTCAACATTCAAAATCTAAAGTAAATTGAATGCGTATGGAAGTGGGGAAAACTAGTTTGAATAGAAATGGATATGAAAACTTCTGTAAGGAAAGGTATGTAAAGATGTGAAAGGGCTATGATTGGATATTATTGCTAAGTATGTTATGCAGGTATATAAAGGGGAAAAAGAAAATTGGATTTGATTCCAAAAGATAAATTTGAATTGCCCGACAAAAAGGTATGTATTTAAGTTTCTGTATGAAATTGGATTGGGTTTTTGATGTAGACACTTGGCTTTTGTTTTCTTTTGAATTTGGGAGCCCGTAGAGGCCTTTTGTAGTTGTACCGAGCTAGCCGCGCAAAGGAGACGCTGGCAAAAAATTTCAGAAATTTAGAGAGTTAGAAAAATTTTGAGAAAATTTTGATAATTCAAAATTTGGTTTTAAATTGAAATCAAAATGATTGAGCAATAAGGTTTTGTTTGAAAAGGTTTGGGAAGTTGGTTAGGGTGATAGTGGGTCTCTAATAAAGGATAGTTGGTAGGAAGTTGAATTGTGAGTTTTGGGAAAAGTAAACGGGTATTGGTTCATTCTCCCTAACTAATAATTTCGGGGACGAAATTCTTTTAAGGGGGGAGGAATGTGACGACCCGGAATTTCTAACAATTTAAATTTGAATAGATAATTGATTTAAAAATATTCAAAGGTTAATTTTAACTTGAATTCAAGATATCAATATTTACTTGGTAATTAAATTATTGAATTATATAGTTTAAATATTGAATTTAATAATTGAAAATTGGGAAAGTGTTGAATCTGAAATTTCTAAGCCTGTTTAAATAATTTGAAGGCTTATAAAATTTATAATGATGATACTGAAGATAATAAAATGGTTGGAATTTAAACTAAAGATGATTTGTTCAATTTTAATAATATATCGTTTAAATCGATATTTAAAAACAGCCTTCCGAGGCACAGTCTCGGAATTCGACGAAACCAGTTCCATTGGATCCGTAATAGTTAGTTATTATTGGATTTCAATTTTCGTAGCAATTGGAGTTGCCGTTTGACCCTGACAGCTCAAAACGCTTAGAACTATTTTAATCGATTTGATTTAAAATTGATCGTTTATTTTCATAACTCGCGCATATGATCGAATTAGCTTTCGAAACACGTTCCATTGTGTTTAGAACGTGGGTAAAACCTTATAAACGTCTGTCGGCATGTCTGATTTGGGGTTCGGGATTTCGCGTTATGCAAAGAGAAATTTTCAATATTTAATTATTTAATTAACACTCGTATTCAAGAAGCTAACCAAAATCACTATTTATCACCGCTCCTTCTAACCTTCTTCGGATCCAATATCGTCTTCATCTAAAAAAAAGATTATGGCCGAACAAAATTTGTTTCTTTCCTCTACCTCATTTTCTATTCAAACGTAATCGAATCAAGGAAACTCGATATCGAGTGATCGATCCTCCACGTCCGGGTTCGGTCGAGTTTAAGGGTTTCAGCTTGGTTGCTGTTTTGGTTTCGATTGAGCCGTGGATTTGCGAGTTAGGAGGGTCGGCATTCGAGGATCGCACTCGCGTTCGATTGGGATTTGGATAGGGCGGAGACCGGCAAGTGGGGTAGGTCGCGATTTGAGATGGGCGGTCGTACGTCGTTGCCAGTAGCAAGGAATTGTGGGCGATCGAGCTCTGAGGATGCATGGGGTTTCGTCGACGTTGGATACGGGTTTGTCGAGGTAATCTTAGTTGATATTTTTTTTAGTTCATGTTATTATCTGTATATGGGTAAAGAATGAAATATATAAGGTTTGAACAATAGCTTTTAAAAGTTGTGTTTTAGAAAGAAAATATAATTTGGATACTGGAAGATTTGAAATTATAGGTAATAGAAATTTAACATGTTGCAGGATTATAAATTTGATTTCTAAAATGTACATAGGCTATTTCTAGTATTTGTGGTTTCGGAAGAAATAATTCCTAAATATATAAATTAATTTATATAGGTAGGATTTTAAAAGAAGAAGAAGAAGAAGAATTCTAAATATTGAAAGAATTCATATAAGTAAGATTTTTATGAAATCTATATAAGTATATGTATGTAGTTTGAAAATAAGTAAATATACATATATACATTAAATCTACTAGTTTATTATTATTATTATTATTATTATTATTAAATAATATATTATGGAGATTAACCTATCTTCCTTTTAACCACTAAAATTATTTATTATAAGAAAATCAGTTTTAAACTAAATCATTAGTTAATTTTCTTTAATTGAGATAAATTATTCGATTTGTTCGAATATTAATAAATCATATAATGTTTATTCAAGGTCCAAAATGTATGGAGAATTAAGTTAGTTTGGTTCAGATTGCAAATTAGAAGTCAAAGGTGAGTAAATCTCACTCTATTGGGCTTTCTTTTATTTATGAATAGTTAAATTTAAATAATTGGTTGAATGATTGAGTTGATTGGATGCACACTGATGATGATGTGTCTTGGATTTGGTTGATGTTCGAGTTAATTGTAGCTTGACTCAAAATATTAGGGTTTAAGTTGTTTTAAACTTAAATCATAAATAAGAAAATGTTTATTTTAAATTTAATAAGAGTTTAAGGATTTGTGATTCATTAAATTAGTAGGGATGTTAAAAGGAATAATTATTTAATTCAGTTAATTTATGATTTGGATAAATTAAGTAAATAATTAAGGGTTTGAATTAATTAATAAATTAAGTTTTAAGTTAATTAATTAATTGTAAGTAATTAAGAATAATACTTTAATGGTTTAATAAATAATTTCTTAATGAAATTGTGATGCCCCACCTCTATACCCACGCTAGCCAAGGACACTACGGAGTAATGTCGTCAACTAGCACGGAGAATAAGGCTGTTGAGGAGCGACCATCTGTATAATTGCTTTATGCGAGTACCGATATGCCACATAAAATATAACTTGCATTCCTTTCAAGAGGAAATTCGATATACCGACACAAACTCAAAGCTACTACACGGTGGATATAATGTCTTCGGAAACAAATATAGAAATAAACATAACACAAATCAGTCATAGATAATTCATATCACAAAGGCGGAAATAGATATGAAAATATATAACACATCAAAGTGTTCATTAGAGTAGTGGTCAGAAAGATCCACAATAACCCAAATGAATAGCAACATGTGCTATACAAAAGAATAAGTATACATCATAGAGTCTATATCTCAAATGTTTACAACAAAAACTACTAATCTAAGTAGTTAGCCAAAAGTCAGAGTAATGAATCCCTGAGGAGAAGTCAAGCAGAAGCACCTGTAACATCTCGGTCTAACCCGAGTATTATTTCATAAGAAAATAATAAACGGATCAGTCTAGCTATAAATATCAGATGACATGATATAGAATAAGAGATATGGCATAAACATATGATAACCATAATGGTATACTACTATAAGTATGTAATGGAAAATCAACATGAGGTTAATCAATATCACAAGAATCTTCTCAAAGATCCAAAAAGGGTTTCATACCCAAAACTTGTATTCATAACAAGTCAATGACACACGAATTCACCAATGCACAAAAATTCATATATCATATCAATGAAAATCACTAAAATTGGTGAAGCACAAATTCCAGAAATCAACACACGAAATCCAGAAATCATAAAAAAGGGGGGAGGCCTATCACACAACGGGAGCATAAAAACTCACTAACATATGTATCACATGAACGAAACGCTATCTCATGGTAGCTAGCCATTAATTTTTGACACACGAACGGCCCGAAGGCCATGGGGCGCTACCCCACATGTGTGAGTCGAAATCACACTGAAACGGGGTCTAGTCTCCCTCGCAGACAAAGAGACATCGCACAATTGCTAGTCTAAATCGCAAAAATGATCGTCATGATCATCAAGAAGTGTTAATTACAGTAAGCTAGTAAATATATGAGCTTAGCTTCATGTCCCATAACCACTAGCTTAACTTAAATATTTACGAACAAATTGTAGATCCCCACTAGAAAATTGTCACAAGAGATTCAATCGAACAAGTCCAAGAATTAACCGACGAAGTAAACGCAAGCGTTTCACACCACTTGTTTTACTAAGCCGTTTAATTAGATTTCTCATACGAATGAGGTAAAGGTTTGTATATGCTAGTAGATTGGAAAACGGTTTAAGAAACGAGCTTTGTAATAATAGTGTTAAAATCGCTTTGATGAAGGAGTTTTGATATTTGCTACTAGTATTGAAACCTTTATATTTTTAAAGTGACAAATCACAAAAATGATTGTAGAAACAATCAACCATAAAAATTCACGTTCGAAGACGCGAATCAAATCCAATTAAACCGATAAAGAATCCATCAAAAATTGGATATTCAAAAATCCCAAAAAGGGTAGTCATCAAAGTCATAATAAATGATAACAACAAATAGGATCCTCACGAATCGATTTAAATTGGAAATTCAATCCAAAAAGGCAAACTGGGCTGAAACAGCAGGTTCAGTCGACTGAACAGAGTTTTCAGTCGACTGACCCTGTACATGGGGACTTTCCAGGATCAGAAAACTTTCTGTTTTCAGGTTCAGTCGACTGAACAGAGTTTTCAGTCGACTGAATCATGCATGGAAACTTTCGGGTTCTAGGTTCAGTCGACTGAACAGAGATTTCAGTCGACTGAATCATGCCTGGGTTGTTTTTCAGCCTATCCAAATGAAGGGCAAACTCTTCCAAAATGCAACCGGACGAACATTGGCTCTAAGGGTTTATACCAATCGGTGACCCGACCCTATATGCTCCTCGATGCATCATCCAAAGCATGATCAAACATCCATAAAAGGATTGTCACACAAATTTGACTTAAAAACCCAAAATTTGAAATATTCACAAATCCAATCTAAACCAAGAGCAAATGCACATGAAGAAGTGTTAGGAATTCATACCTAACAACCAAAGATAATTATAGTTATAGATGTGAGATAAAAATCTCACCTTTGAACCCAAAAGCACAAGATTGAGAAGCTTGAAAACAAAGAAGGATCAACCACTCTTCAATCCCAACTCAAGAAGCTTGATTCTAAGCTTTAAAAGAAGAACATTCCCAAAGTTAGGTTTAGGAATTTCTGAAATTGATAAGAAAATGAGTTGGAGAAGAAGAGGAGGAGGCTTACCAAAGCTTCTTCTATTGATTTGGAGCTAGAACATGATTTGTAAATGGAAACTAGGGTTTGGAGTTTTAATTTCCCATTCCACTCACCATTAATCTCTTTAGAAATGAAAAGTAGAGGAAGAGGGAGTGAATGAAGAGGGGTTTTCAGTTTTGGGGTATTAAGTTAGAACATTGGGCTGAACTCAAACCCAAACCCAAAGTGAAAATGGGCAAATTTATAGCTAGCTCCAAACATATCAGTGTTTATACTCAAAAAGATCGCAAACATCATTTTGAATTCAATGGAAGTGGTCTCAAGTCCTAATTCGACCATATGCAAAAAAGTAACTTTTCGGACTATAATCCGACTGACGATAAAATATTTAAATAAAATATTTAAATACTCAATCATAAAAGATGCGGGTTGTTACAAACTCCCCTCCTTAAAGAAATTGCGTCCTCGCAATATTTAAGAAGAAAACATATAGTAACAACCATGAAAGCATATTCAACACAAAAGATATTTGAAATAAGAAGTTCACCTCAAAGAGCACGAGAAAGTAAGTCCGGATGTGTTCGCTTGATGAATTCTCTAGATTCTCATGAGCAATCCTTAGGATTTGAGGACCATTGAACTTTAACAAGTGGAACATCTATATTCCGAAGGCACTTGACCTCTGAAGCAATAATACGAATAGGATGTTGCTCGTAAGTTAAATTAGGCGAAACTTCAATTCCTTCCACAACACCGGGCTCAAGAATAGAATCGGAATCTCGAAGGCATTTCCGTAATTGAGAAACGTGAAACCCGTCATGAATAGCAGAAAACTGAGCCGGTAATAAAAGACGATAAGCCATGGAACCAATATGTTCGGTGATAGGAAATGGCCCAATATATCAAGGCGCTAATTTTCCCGATCGACTGAAACGTACAACACCTTTCATAGGTGAAACACGAATGAACACAAGATCTCCCACAGAAAATTCTAATTTCCTTCTCCGGTTATCGGCATAGGATATTTGTCTACTTTGGGCTTCTTTCATCCTATGACGAACAAGGTCAATCTTTTCTGTGGAATCACGAATAAAATATGGACCTAAAACCAGCTTCTCACCGGCCTCAAGCCAACAAGAAGGAGATCGGCATGGCCTTCCGTAAAATGCCTCGAAAGGAGCCATACCAATACTAGATTGGAAGCTATTATTATAGGAAAATTCAACAAGTGAAATATGATCTTCCCAACTCCCAGCAAAATCAAGAACACATGCACGAAGAAGATCTTCAAGAGTTTGATTCACATGCTCGGTTTGTCCATCAGACTGGGGATGATAAGCGGTGCTAAAATTAAGCTTCGTTACCAAAGCTTTTTGAAGACTCTTCCAAAATCCACTAGTAAACAATGGATCACGATAACTAACAATAGAAGTAGGAACTCCATGCAATTTAACAATTTCTTTGATAAAAAGTTTGGCCAAGAGAGGAACGGTTTGATTGGACCGAACGGGAATGAAATGGGCGGATTTAGTGAGTCTATCAACTATCACCCATAAGCTATCATGACCCAAACGAGAACGGGGAAGGCCGTCAACAAAATCCATGGAAATTTGATCCCACTTCCAAATTGGAATTTCTAAAGGTTGCAATAACCCACCGGGCCTTTGATGTTCGGCCTTATTGAGTTGGCAAGTCATGCAACACTTAACAAAGTTAGCAATATCAGATTTCATTCCCTCCCAATAATAAAGCCGCTTCATATCCGCGTACATTTTACTACTACCGGGATGAATGGTAAATTTAGAATTATGAGAATCTTCTAAAATATCTTTACGAAGATCACTAATATTTGGTACGATAAGTCTACCAAATCTCCGGATGCTGCCACGAGAATCGATATCAAAGTCTTTCAAACCTTCAATATCAATTTTATCCTTAATATTTTGGCCAAGAAGAGCCAATTCGGGATCTAGCCTTTGAGCTTCAAGAATGCGGTCTAAAAGAGAAGGATAAGCCTCAAGGCTACATAAAACAAGAGATGAACATAAATCGAAAACACAGTCTCGAATTTCACAAGTGGATAAAACCTCGAGATCATTCCATTCGGATATCATTATGGAAACTACCGCTTGTTGCTTGCGACTAAGTGCATCGGCAACTCGATTTCCCTTTCCGGGAGTATAAAGAATATCAAGATCATAAGATGTAAGGAATTCGAGCCAACGCTGTTGACGCAAATTAAGTTCCTTTTGAGAGAATAAATACTTCAAGGACTTATGATCAGTATAAAGAACAAATTTCTCTCCTAAAAGATAATGACGCCAAATACGAAGGGCGAAAACAATAGCCGCGAGCTCTAAATCATGAGTGGCATATCTAGTCTCAGCAGGCTTCAATTGCCTAGAAGCATAAGCAATAACACGTTCTCTTTGCATAAGAACGACACCCAAACCAACGCGACTAGCATCGGTATAAACAACGAAATCTTGATTCCTCTCGGGAATAACAAGAATAGGAGCATCAGAAAGAAGTTCCTTTAGTTTTTGAAAAGAAGTTTCACATTTGTCCGACCAAATGAATTTAACACCTTTCTTCGTTAAGCTTGTGAGAGGCACGAAAATCTTAGAAAAGTCTTTGATAAAACGGCGGTAATAACCCGCCAATCCATGAAAACTATGAATCTCCGTCATGCTCTCCGGTCTCTTCCAATCTTGAATCGCTTCAATCTTTGAAGGATCCACGGAAATTCGGGATTCGGAAATAATATGACCGAGAAACTTCACACGAGATTGCCAAAAGTGGCATTTAGAAAACTTTGCTTTTAATTGATTACCAGTAAGAGTTTCCAATACAATCTGAAGATGATTTTCATGCTCCTCCTCGGTTTTTGAATACACAAGAATATCACCAATAAAGATGAGAACAAACCGATCGAGGAAGTCTTTGAAAACTCTATTCATAAGGTCAACGAAATAAGCCGTAGCATTCGTTAACCCAAATGGCATAACAAGCCATTCATAAGATCCATACCGAGTACGGAACGATGTCAAAGGAATGTTATCCTCTGCAATACGAAGCTGATGAAAACCGGTCGCCAAGTCCAATTGTGAAAAGACTCTAGCACTAGTAAGTTGATCGAAAAGATCATCAATTCGAGGTAAATGATATTTATTTTTGATAGTAAGATCATTAAGCTTGCGATAATCAACGCAAAGTCTAAGAGTACCATCAGATTTCTTCACAAAAATAGCCGAAGCTCCCCAAGGCGAGGAACTAGAGCGAATAAATTGATTCGTCTCCAATTCGGATAATTGTTTGCGCATCTCCTCATTTTCCTTATTGGACATGCGATAAGGAGGACGAGTAATAGGTTGAGCTCCAGGGATGAGATTAATTTTGAACTCAATTGCTCGCTTAGATGGTAATCCTAAAACGGGCTCAAATATGTCGGAAAATTCACGAACAACGTGAATAAGAGAAATAATACCTTCCTCATCATCATTATTGTCATCATGAGGATTTAAAGAATATAAAGATGCTGTCAAGTCGGAATCCGGATCTTTAAGTACGATAGAAATCTACTCACCAGATTGAGGGTGTCGAAGATAAATGGTCCGCTCAGGACATAGGATTTGAGCTTCATAACGGTTAAGCCAATCCATACCCAAAATCAATCCGAAGCCTAAATAACGCATGACGTGCAAATCGGCTAGGAAAGAAAAATCGCATAAAATAATCTCGATATCTCTACACAATAAACCGATTGTTGTGGATCCACCAACCGGATTTTCAATTCTCAAAGAAGTCATTAAACACAAAACATCCAAAGAAAAAGTATCAACAAGTTCTTTTGAAATAAAAGAATGGGACGCACCCGTATCAAAAAGAACTCGAATAGGATGATCACGAAATAAAATAATGCCATCAAGGATAGAATGAGAAATACCTTGACCACGAGATGTGTTGCCAGGGGCTTGAGCAACATTAAGCTTTCCCTCCTTCTTGCCTTCAAGTTTGAGGCATTGATGTATATAATGATCCCGGCTCTTACAATAGCGATAAGCTTTCCTTCCTTCTTGCCTTCAAGTTTTAGGCATTGATGTATATAATGATCCGGGCTCTTACAATAGCGACAACAACGGGGCTTTGAACACTTGTTCGCAAAATGGTCCCTAGACCCACAGTTGAAGCATTTCCCACTACTAGGAGAAGGAGCCTTTGTAGTAGGAGTTGCTTGCCTACCCTTTTTGTTGGGATAAGAACCTTTGAATTTGTTTGGCCTCTTCTTCTTGTTGAAGTTCAGTTTGGCACCCACAACTTCAACATCGCTTTCCCTATCTGCCTCTTCAAGACAAAGAGCGATATCAATGAGTTGGTCGAAGGGAACTTCTAATTTTAGAAGTAATGGCTTCTTGAGATTTTTGTTTAAGCCATATACAAATTTTTGGTTCTTCTTCAATGGGGTGTTGATGTATTCAACCCCATATTTGGAAAGTGACTCGAAGGATGCAACATAATCAGTCACGGAGGATTCACCTTGAACAAGGTCTATAAAACGGCGAGCCAAAGTCACCTTCTCAGCTTCTGGCATAAATTTTAATTCGAAGCGTTCCCGGAATTGCACCCAGGTGAGATCCGCTTCATTGATTTTAGAAATAAGAAGTTCATACCAGTCCAATGCTCTTTCATGGAGCATACTAGAGGCCACCTGAACTCGGTGAAGATCAATGAGGTTCATGTGAGAAAAGATTCGATCGCATGATCTTAACCAATCCCGGACTTCAATAATAGTTCAGAACCTTTGAATGGCTTTCCACCCAAGTTGGTATAATCGTTGCACAAACATGCAAATCCATACTTAGGATAAGTAGGTTCCGAATTAGAACCAGCTACTTGAGCATTCTTAACTAAATCAAGAAGCTGCTGGGCAGACATAAAAACTCCATCTTGGGGAGTAGCACTAGATTGATCGGCGCTGGGACGGCCTGGTCTAACCATTTTCCTTCCTTTAGAAAAAAAGAAAGAAGAAGAAAAATGTTATTCACAAAATGAATATCTAGCAACCTTGATAAATAAAACAAGGAATCATAAAAGAAAATAGGATAGAACGGTACGAAGACTCGAATTAAATCCTAAGGCACGACTCCTAAGATGGACTTAGGACGATGATCCTTGTTAAATTATTCTACATTGTTCCGAAGTTTGGCTCTGATACCAAGCTGTGACGCCCCACCTCTATACCCACGCTAGCCAAGGACACTACAGAGTAATGCCGTCAACTAGCACGGAGAATAAGGCTGTTGAGGAGCGACCATCTGTATAATTGCTTTGTGCGAGTACCGATATGCCAAATAAAATATAACTTCCATTCCTTTCAAGAGGAAATCTGATATACCGACACAAACTCAAAGCTACTACACAGTGGCTATAATGTCTTCGGAAACAAATATAGAAATAAACATAACACAAATCAGTCACAGATAATTCATATCACAAAGGCGGAAATAGATATGAATATATATAACACATAAAAGTGTTCATCAGAGTAGTGGTCAGAAATATCCACAATAACCCAAAAGAATAGCAACATGGGCTATACAAAAGAATAAGCATACATCATAGATTCTATATCTCAAATGTTTACAACAAAAATTACTAATCTAAGTAGTTAGCCAAAAGTCAGAGTAATGAATCTCTGGGGAGAAGTCAAGCAGAAGCTCCTGTAACATCTCGGTCCGACCCGAGTTTTATTTCATAAGAAAATAATAAACGGATCAGTCTAGCTATAAATATCAGATGACATGATATAGAATAAGAGATATGGCATAAACATATGATAACCATAATGGCATACTACTATAAGTATGTAATTGAAAATCAACATGAGGTTAATCAATATCACAAGAATCTTCTCAAAGATCCAAAAAGGGTTTCATACCCAAAACTTGTATTCACAACAAGTCAATGACACACGAATTCACCAATGCACAAAAATTGATAAATCATATCAATGAAAATCACTAAAATTGGTGAAGCACAAATTCCAGAAATCAACACACGAAATCCAGAAAACATAAAAAAAGGGGGAGGCCTATCACATGAACGGGAGCATAAAAACTCACCAACATATGTATCACACGAACGAGACGCTATCTCATGGTAGCTAGCCATTAATTTTTGACACACGAATGGCCCGAAGGCCATGGGGCGCTACCCCACATGTGTGAGTCGAAATCACACTGAAACAGGGTCTAGTCTCCCTCGTAGACAAAGAGACATCGCACAATTGCTAGTCTAAATCACAAAAATGATCGTCATGATCATCAAGAAGTGTCAATTACAGTAAGCTAGTAAATATATGAGCTTAGCTTCATGTCCCATAACCACCAGCTTAACTTAAATATTTACGAACAAATTGTAGATCTCCACTAGAAAATTGTCACAAGAGATTCAATCGAACAAATCCAAGAATTAACCGACGAAGTAAACGCAAGCGTTTCACACCACTTGTTTTACTAAGCCGTTTAATTAGATTTCTCATACGAATGAGGTAAAGGTTTGTAAATGCTAGTAGATTGGAAAACGGTTTAAGAAACGAGCTTTGTAATAAAATAGTGTTAAAATCGCTTTGATGAAAGAGTTTTGATATTTACTACTAGTATTGAAACCTTTATATTTTTAAAGTGACAAATCACAAAAATGATTGTACAAACAATCAATCATAAAAATTCACGTTCGAAGACGCAAATCAAATCCAATTAAACTGATAAAGAATCCATCAAAAATTGGATATTCAAAAATCCCAAAAAGGGTAGTCATCAAAGTCATAATAAATGATAACAACAAATAGGATCTTCATGAATCGATTTAAATTGGAAATTCAATCCAAAAAGGCAAACTGGGCTGATTTTTATACAGAAATGGGGACTTTCCAGGTTCAGGAAACTTTCTGTTTCCAGGTTCAGTCGACTGAACAGAGTTTTCAGTCGACTGAATCATGCCTGTAAACTTTCGGGTTCCAGGTTCAGTCGACTGAATAGAGATTTC
Organism: Allium cepa; assembly: GCA_030765085.1. Lineage (NCBI taxonomy): Eukaryota > Viridiplantae > Streptophyta > Magnoliopsida > Asparagales > Amaryllidaceae > Allium > Allium cepa. Next base: position 657,291,273 of record CM060938.1, on the reverse strand, counting down.
AGTCGACTGAATCATGCCTGGGTTGTTTTTCAGCCTATCCAAATGAAGAGCAAACTCTTCCAAAATGCAACCGGACGAACATTAGCTCTAAGGGTTTATGCCAATCGGTGACCCGACCCTATATGCTCCTCGGTGCATCATCCAAAGCATGATAAAACATCCATAAAAGGATTTTCACACAAATTTGACTTAAAAACCCAAAATTTGAAATATTCACAAAACCAATCTAAACCAAGAGAAAATGCACATGAAGAAGTGTTAAGAATTCATACCTAACAACCAAAGGTAATTATAGTTATAGATGTGAGATAAAAATCTCACCTTTGAACCCAAAAGCACAAGATTGAGAAGCTTGAAAACAAAGGAGGATCAACCACTCTTCAATCCCAACTCAAGAAGCTTGATTCTAAGCTTTAAAAGAAGAACATTCCCAAAGTTAGGTTTAGGAATTTCTGAAATTGATAAGAGAATGAATTGGAGAAGAAGAAGAGGAGGCTTACCAAAGCTTCTTCTATTGATTTGGAGCTAGAACTTGATTTGTAAATGGAAACTAGGGTTTGGAGTTTTAATTTCCCATTCCACTCACCATTAATCTCTTTAGAACTGAAAAGTAGAGGAAGAGGGAGTGAATGAAGAGGGGGTTTCAGTTTTGGGGTATTAAGTTAGAACATTGGGCTGAACCCAAACCCAAAGTGAAAATGGTCAAATTTATAGCTAGCTCCAAACATATCAATGTTTATACTCAAAAAGATCGCAAACGTCATTTTGAACTCAATGGAAGTGGTCTCAAGTCCTAATTCGACCGTATGCAAAAAAGTAACTTTCCGGACTATAATCTGACTAACGATAAAATATTTAAATAAAATATGTAAATACTCAATCGTAAAATATGTAGGTTGTTACAGAAATTAATAAAATATAATTACTGGTGTAATTAATCGAGGGATTAACTAGGATGGTTAATTAAGGAGAAATTGATTTATTTAATGAAATAAATAAATGGATAGTTAATTACAGGTTGAGATAAATCAAGAATGATTAATATTGTGGTTTAATCGCTATAATTAAATTAGATTAGGGTAAATTCAAATGTAAATGGAAAAAAAATCATTAATTTATATAATCGATGACGTAATAAAAGACTGATTAATTAAGATTGATAAATCAAAAATAAGTGACTTATGAGAAGTTAATATATAAGTAATTAAGGATTAATGTAACTAAAATAGTTAATTTGTTCATGAGGTAATTAGGATTACTTATCGTTTGGTTAAGGATAAGTAATATGGTGAAGTTACTTAAAGATAGTTTTTTAAAAGAAATTGAAAGATAATTAATCCAGGTTGATTAATGCTGATGAATGTTGAAGGGATAACTGAATTATTTGATTTGAAATTATTTAATTAACAAGTAAAGAAATCTAAGTGATTGAGGATAGAAATTCAATTAGAATCAATTGAATTAATTTGGAAGTGATCAAATTTGTTATGAATGATGGAATGATATTGGATGCTTTGAATGAATTGATATTTCTGATATGAAATGTTGTGTATTTCATTTGGATAACTTGGGTTTGGATGACACGAGACTCGAGGAGGCCGGGGTCGGGTATTAGAAGATACCCGAAACCAATTCGAATTTTTATAAATTGATTTATGTCATTATGCAGGAATGAAATGATTTAAGTGAACTAGATTATTTTATCTAAGTTTGATACTCAGAAATTTATATGGGAAATAAGTATTGTCTATAGCAAATTGTTAATTGGTTAAATTGATATAAGTTACCCTGGGTTTTATTTAAGTTGTATGCTTTGCATTCCAAGTTGGATGGGTTTACTCACGCTGGTTTCCAGCCTGACCCGGGTGTTACTTTGGTGTAATGCTCGGGTCAGACCGAATATTGCAAATTTTCAGGTAGGGATGTACTGGAGCTCAGGAGGCGAGCTGGATGGCAGGAGCGTATAGAATTTTTCCATTGTATTTATATTATTGTCAATCCGGGACATGATGATTGTATATATTCAGTGACTGTATATACGTGAAACTCTGATGTATATTAAATGTAATTGACAGATATAGTATTCTTTTGTAAACTGATATTATTTATTATTATATTTTATCCGCTGCGAATGTGAGATGTTTGGTGTTTCTGTTCTTCTTCTTCTATCTCTTTCTTCTTTTCATAACTATCTGGAGTTTTCGGGTGCAAAAATTTTGGGTCGTTACAAAATCAAGAATAATTCAACTTGATTTGGAAATGGAAATTTAAATTAAATTGATGAGAAGGGAAATTGGGAAGTGAGTAGTTTTGACTCTGGACTATTTTTAATATAAATTGTTTTAATATAAACCTATTTTTCCAAGCTAATCATTATTTATATAACCTTTCTTTTAAAAAGCCAAACTATCTTATACTTGTTTTACAATTATTTTTGAAACTGTTTAACGATTTTCCAACTGTTTTATAAATTAATTACTATATTCCAACTATTTTACAAAACTAATTACTATCTTACTATTATTTTGTAATTATCTAAAATTTCTATAATTATTTTAACTATTTTCTAACTATTTTACACCTATTTTATAAACTAGTAATTATTTTCCCATTACTTATCTATTTTTAAAATTTTCAAGCTATTTCCTAAATAAACTGGTCAGAGTTCAAACTGTTATTGGTTAAATACCCAATCGAGATAAGAATAGAAGCGATAATCCAAATGGATTGAGGCAAATGTGAGTAGGTGGATAGAATCTAAAGGAAATGTGAATAGAAAGAGAAATTGATTTGTGATCAGTGAAGTTAAATACGTAGGATGTACGTATATTATTCTATTCGCATAATGATTTGATCCAGATTCGAGCACAGAATTTCAAGATAGTTATATCGATCGGAGTTGGAATTTTCCACTCGATTTTTTAAGGCGAACCTGGATATGGATTGTTGATTGGTTCTGGATATTCTCTATCATAGTTAGGCTATGTAAGGAGAATGACAGTTTCTGATCAAGAAACCAGATCTATGTCCGCACTACGAAGTCGGGTGGACGATACTAGTTCGGAAGTGAAATAATGTGATCGAGTGAGCGATCAGATTGGTATGGCGTACGAATGATATGTTTACATCGTACGGATTTGAATGAAATTGATACTGAAAAGAGTAATCAAATTTTAATATTTGATTTTGGATAAATAAAGTTATATATCTTGGTTATATAAGATAAAACTTCCCTTGATGAATCTATTGCCAGAAGGAAAGGATTTTGAAAAGTGTTTGAAGTATAAAATGATTTTATACAAGTTTAAAATGATCCAAAGATTTTTATCAAGGATTTTATATATATCTATATATATAAAGGATCATATGAGGATTTTGGAAAAAGGTTTTGGGCACCTTTGGATTTGGAAAGGCTTTTGATTTTTGGGTAAAATCAATATTGAATTTGGAAAGCCTAGTTTGAGAATTATCGATTTTGAGACAATCGATTTTGTGTAAAGGGGCTTTGTATGAGATCATACTAGGTGTATCATTTGAAGATACTATATGTGTATAGTATAAAATGTTTTGATGATGGCTCTAGGGAAAAAAGGCGCTCCCTTGAAATGAACTTCTCAAGAGTACCATCGGGTGGTGCTGCCTTGAGCCCCAAGGGTGGTTCTAAAGTTGATCCTGTGAGGAGTCCGGACAAAACTAGTTCCTGGGGATTATGAGTAGAGTATACCATAGCGAAAGTCGTGTGTGCCATTGAGAGCCAACAGTCTGCGTTTGATTTTATATCGGTAGATTGCGACCTATGGTATAGCATAGCGAAAGTCGTGTGTGCCGCTGAGAGCCAACAGTCTGCTTTTGATTTTATATCGATAGACTGCGACCTATGGTATAATATAGCGAAAGTCGTGTGTGTCGCTGAGAGCCAACTGTCTGCGTTTGATTTTATATTGGTAGACTGCAACCTATGTAGGAGTGGAGAAGCTTCATTTCGACAGCGAAAATCAGAGGCCGCTGAGAGCCTGCAGTTACATGGACTTTTGCTGCGATGGCAACGTAACCCTGGAGTGTAACTGTGATTTGTGGTGTGGGATCCATGGCGTAATCGAGAGGCCGCGGAGAGCCTACAGTTATATGGACTTTTGCTGTGACGGCAACGTAACCCTGGAATGTAACTGGGACCATGGATGGGGGTGATGATTTTCAGAGCATTCTCACCAAAGATATATCCTCTATTTTCAAAAACTGTTTTCTATATTTACAATAAAGTTATTTTCAAAGTATTTTCACTGGATGTTGAAAATGGGTCTGCTAAGTACTTATAGATTTTCAGTCCTACGCTTGATCAACGTATGACCAAATTTCTGTGAGAACGAAGATGGAATTGTAGAAACATCGAGTTATAAAAGTAAACTATTTTGGCAATATTATATAAATTTTAAATGTTTTAAAATGATCAAAGAATATTTTAACCGGTTTTAAAATATTTAATAAATTCTGTCTTCGTTTCTTTTCGAGGACGAAAAGATTCAAAGGGGGAAGGTGTGATGACCCGGAATTTCTAACAAATTTAATTTGAATAGTTAATTGATTTTAAAATATTTAAAAGTTAATATTAACTTGAATTTTAGGATATCAATATTTACTTGATAATTAAATCATTGAATTGTATAGTTTAAATATTGAATTTAATAATTGAAATTGGGTAAATTGTTGAATCTGAGATTCTAAGCCTGTTTAAAATAATTTGAAGGCTTATAAAATCTATAATGAAGATACTGAAGATAATAGAATGGTTGAAATTTAATTCAACGGTAATTTGTTCAATTTTAATAATATATCGTTTAAATTGGAATTTAAAAATAGCCTTCTGAGGCACAGTCTCGGAATTCGACGAAACTAGTTCCATTGGATCCGTAATAGTCAGTTATTATCGGATTTCAATTTTCGAAGCAATCGGAGTTGTCAAGTGACCCTGGCAGCTCGAAACGCTTAGAATTGTTTAATCGATTTAATTTACAATTGGTCGTTTTCTTCTGTAACTCGCACATACGATCGAATTAGCTTGCGGAACATGTTCCATTGTGTTCGAAACGTGGATAAAACCTTATAAACGCCTGTCGGCACGTCTGATTCGGGTTCGGGTTTTCGCGTAAGCTTAACGAGACGTTTTGAAAATTTTATATTATATAATAAATTTTGTAGTACTTTTATCAGAGATATTTTATCACCACTCGTACACAGGAAGCTACCTAAATCCCTATTTATCTTCGTTTCTCCTCTCTGATCTTGGAACAGAAACTTAAAAAAAAAATGGCGACTGAATGAAAGAAAACAATATCATTCTCACTTTTTCCCCTCTTAAAGGCCCTTCAGTTCAATAGAGCCATTCATTTCTTCCTTTCTTTTCCCCAAAGTCTCGTTCTCTTCCTCTAATCCAAAATCGCGACTTGTAACAAAAAAAAAGCCTGCGCTCGAATTCGATGACTTCTTGGGTCGCGATGATGGTGGGGAGGGGGGTCGCGGCATCGTTTAGTGAATTGAATCAGCAGTCGCGCAACTCGTGGGAGGCGAGAGAGTCAGAGAAGAGGCAAGCCGTGTCTGAGAAGCGCGAGCTCGATGCTGTGTTGGTGCGAGGGATTGGGGAAGATGAGTCGCGACTGGAAACAGCAGGAAGAGAGGCTGCAACGGGGTAGCTCGAAGGGGTTTGAGGTGGAAGTGGTCACGTTTGGGCATATGCCGATGGTGCTCGAACCTGGGTAGCATCGCGATGGAGTGATGCAGTGGTTCTATTTCAAGGTGAGGAGGTTTGTAGTGGTGATAGCAGGCGAGTACCTTAATAAATTTTTATTTTAATGAATTGTACTTTAACAGCTTGATCGGGGATAATTTTTGGGTGAAACTGTGAGACTCGAAGTATAGGGTAGTTATACTCGGGGCAGTGGGGCTTGTGCTCGAAGCATAGTAGGGTTGCTTCGGGTTAATGGTTGTTCAGATTGTAATGAACCTATTTGTATTCCAGCTCATTATAAAAGCTTAGCATTCCAGAAAATTAAGCCTACAATTAGAACGTAATCAGTACTTAAATGATAAAGTACTTAATGGAAGTACTTGAGAATTAATTACTTGAAAATTATGTAAGTAAGGATTAAATAAGATAAACTATTAAGGGCTTAATGATACTTGATTCAACAAATTAATAGGGTAATTAAAATGAAAAAAAACTAATTAATTCAATTAATGAAAGATTTTTAGTAAATTGGACTATTTAAATCTAAGCTTGGGCACTTAGGTAATGGATGTGTGAAATTAGTTATGCCTATAACATATTGAGCACTTATAAAATTGGTTTAAGTTACCTCGGGTTTTATATACATTGATTACTTTGGTATTCCATATTAGTTTGGTTTACTAACGCTGGTTTCCAGCCTTACCCGGGTGTTACTTTGGTGTAATGCTCGGGTCAGACCGAGTATTACAGATTTTCAGGTAGGTACGTTCTGGAGCTCAGGAGGCGAGCTGGATAGCGATATCGTATAGAGTATTCCGCTATATTTATATTATTGTTAATCTGAGTCATGATAATTGTAAATATTCAGTGACTGTATATAATGTGAAACTCTGATGTATATTAAATGTAATCGGCATATATAGTATTCTTTTGAAAGCTATTATTATTTATTATTATATTTTATCCGCTGCGAATGTGAGTTGTTGATGTTTCTGTTCTTCTTCTTCTATCCCTTTCTTCTTTTTCATAACTATCTGGAATTTTCGGGTTCGGAAATTTCGGGTTGTTACATTTGGTATCAGAGCCAGGTTAAGCGAGTACCTTGGCTCTGGTGGGGATTACTCATTAAATAGAGTCCAAAGTACTCTAGAATGAGTTTAGTGTGTGTGTATATATATATATATATATGAGCGCGTAGTTGTTATTTTCTTATATAAAGGTTTTTATGATTTTATATAAAAGTATATTTTGATATATAAAGGAGTATTTCATTCTAATAAATATTAAGGCGATTGGTTGTTAAATTATTGAAATTAAAATTAAGAAATAATATAATACAACCAAACTGAAATTTAATAAAGATAAGTTTGAAATGGATTCAAACTGAAACTGAAGTTTAGAATTGGAATTAAATTAAGTAGGAACAAAAATACAACTAAATTAAAATTTAAGTGATTGAAAATGAAATTCTAAACCTAATCCCAGAATTTGAAATTTTGGTTTCAAAGTAATGAAAATAATAAATAAGTATTATTTGGATAACCGGGATTTGTTGAAACAATGGGTTGTTTGAAATTGATTTCAATTTAAAACTGAAGGTGGTTTAAAATTTTAAAACATGGCTGGAAGGGCCAAGAAATAAATATGTATGTATGGGTATACATGATATCAAAGATAATTGGAAATAAACTCTAAGAGGTTGAGGTTTGATTTTTCTCGGAAATGTGATATTAAAACCCAAAGTGAAAGAATTAGAAGTTGAAGTGGGAAATTCAATGTGAGAATGAGGTTGACTGGACTAAGTAAATTGAATTTAACTTGGAAGAAGTTAAATAAGTTTGAATAATTGAATTGTAAAATAAACTTGTTAAGAACTGGCTTCAAACTGGAAAATGGATTGAATAATAAATTAAAATTTTAAAATAAAATTGTATTGAATCTTGACATAAATAAGTAAAAATAATTTAAAATGAGAATTTTGAGAAATTGGGCTCAGAAATTAAAATGATTAAACACTTTGATTTAAAGGATAATTTGGTTTAAAGAGTTAAACCAACCTTTGAGAATTTAACTCGAATTTCTATAATTCGAGATAGTTTAAATTCAAGATTTAATTGAATTAGTTTAAAATTGAATTTGGTTTGAAGTAATTGGATTGGTGATTGAAGATGTCTAGGTTTAAAATTTTTAAATGGGAAATTGGATTGGATTAAATTGAAGTGATTTGGATTCTGAAATTAAATTGATAATAATTCAAATTTAAAATTGAACAGGATTAAAATCAACTAGAATTTGATTTAAATTAGGGAAGGAATCAAGATTGATTCAACTTGAATTGGGTAAATAAATTTCAATAGAAATTGGAGTTATTCAAATTGGAATTTGATCAATTTAAATGGAGATTTAAATTGAATTGTTGGGGGAGTGAACAGTTGGACTCTTGATTATTTTTAATAAATTGTTTTGATATAAACTTATTTTTCTAAGCTATTAAATATATACAACCTTTCTTTCTTAAAGCCAAATTATTTTATGGTTTGGAGTTATTTAACCATTTTTCAACTGTTTTCTAAACTAATTCCTATTTTTCAACTATTTCACAAACTAATTTCTATTTTACAACCATTTTGCAATTATCTACAATGTTTGGACTATTTAACCATTCCTCAACTATTTTACAATTAGTTAACTATGTTAATAGTTAACTTGCAAACTAATAATTATTTTTCAACTACTTATCTATTTTTCTAAATTTTCAAGCTATTTTCTAAATATACTGGTCGGAGTTCAAACAGTTATTGATTAAATACCCAACTGGGATAAGAATTGAGGTAATAATCCAAATGGGGATAAAGGCAAATGTGAATAAGTGAATGTGAATAGAAAGGAAATTGATATTGGAAAGAGTAATCAAATTTGAATATTTGATTTTGGGTAAACAAAGTTATATCTTTGTATATATATTCTTCCCTTGTTAAATCTGTTGTTGGAAGAAAAAGGATTTTGGAAGTGTTTGAAGTATAAAAAGGATTTTATACGAGTTTAAAGTGATCCAAAGTTTTAAAAAGCATAATATATATCTGTATATATATAAAGGATCTTATGAGGATTTTGGAAAAAGGGTTTTGAGAACCTTTGGATTTGGAAAGGCTTTTGATTTTTGGGTAAAATCAATATTGAATTTGGAAAGCCTAGTTTGAGAATTATCGATTTTGGGATAATCGATTTTGTGTAAAGGAGCTTTGTATGATATCATACTAGGTGTATGATTTGAAGATACTATATGTATAGTTTAAAGTGTTTTGATGATTGCTCTGGGGAAAAAGGCGCTCCCTTGAAATGAACTTCTCAGGAGTGCCACCGGGTGGTGCTGCCTTGAGCCCAGGGGGGTTCTAAAGTTGATCCTGTGAGGAGTCCGGACAAAACTAGTTCCTGAGGATTATTGGGTAGCGTAAGTCGATGGCGTTGATGCCTACAGAGGCATTTGGGTTATGCTGTGACGACAGTGTAACTCGATGTAGCTGCGATCTACTGTGGGGACCATAGCGAAATCGTGTGGAGGATGAGTGTCAACGGTCTACACTTGATTTTGCCGGGAAGGCAACGCAACATCGGTAGACTGCGATCTATGGTCAAGTGGAGTGGAGAAGTTTCATTTTTGGCAGCGAAATTCGATGGCGCTGATGCCTACAGTTATATGGGTTTTTTCTGTGATAGCTACGTAACCCCAATTGTAGCTGCGATCTATCGTGGGTTCCATGGTGTAATCGTGGGGCGCGGAGGCCTACAGTTATCTGTGGATTTTGTCGGGACGGCAACGTAATCATCGAGTTAACTGCGACCATGGATGGGTGTGATGATTTCTAGAGCATCCTCACTAAAAAAATATTACCTCTATCTTCAAAACTGTTTTCGATATTTTCAATAAAATTACTTTCCTAAGTATTTTCACTGGATGTTGAAAATGGGTCTACTAAGTACTTATAGATTTTCAGTCCTACGCCTGATCAACATATGACTGAATTTCTATGAGAACAAGGATGGACTGGTTGAGACATCGAGTTATAAGATATATTTTTTATAAAGAGCTATTTTATTAAGTATGATGTGAATTTAAAAGCATTTCTAAATATTTTTAAATAAAGTATTGAAATTTTGGGGAAATAAAGGAAATCCAAACTGGAATTTTAATGAAGTGGTTTTGTAATTAAAATCAAATATAGATTTAGAAGTTGGAAATAAGCTTATTGATTAAATAATTGTTTGATTTAGGACGTTAATAAAATTTAACTCGGTTAAATAAAATGGAATGTAAGTTAATAATGGAATTTGGAAGTGAATTCGGATTGTTAATTGAATTCGACTTGGATTTGATACTGGATTAAATAAAAGAGATGTTGTAAAAATAAAAGTAAAATAGAATGGGACCGAAGTAGTGATGGAATTAATTGCAAATAAAATCCAAGTGTGATTTGAATTATATTTAATGAAATTTGCAAGTAAATTGGATATAAGAGAAGAGATTATAATAGAAATAGTTTGAGTTGCAAAGCAAAATCCAAGTGAATAGAAATAAATTGAGAGTGGCCTTGTATTAATAAAATAAATTCGATAACGAATTAAGTAAGCAATTAAAAATTTTAAATGGGTTTATTGAGTTAAATAATAAATGGATGAAGTCTGATAGAATAAAAACTAAATCAAAATTGTGATTGGATTAAGATTATCAGACTGAACTTAAATTTGGTAGTATATTAATTTAAAATATAAATGAGATAAGTATGTGGTTGGACATTATTTTGGAAATTGTGAAGGTGAATTTAAAGTCAAAATTTAAAATGGATAAGTTAACTAAATTTAATGGAAGTTGCTTAAATGAGAATCAAATAGAAGCAAACTTAAGTTTAATGTTGGAATAAACTAAAGTAAATTGACTTAAGTTTAAAAGTTATGGAAGTTTGGCTTCGAATAAGAGTGAAAGCCCATTAAATAAAGCTTGGATTGAATTAATTTGGGAATGGCTAGTAGTATACAAGAATGGAATGTGTCGAGCTAAATAAAATGATTGTGAATAAATTAAAATGGAATTGAAGTAAATAAAATTGAGTTGGAATCAATTTTAATAAGTTATAAAACTTAAGTAATTATTTTTCACATGGATGTCATCAAATTGCGTAGAAATAATTGTTGTTTAACGTAAACTGGATTTAATTAAATTTTATGGATTAGTGGAAGCAAATATAATTGATTTTTGAGTTAATTGAAGTGAATATGAGTTTGTTTTGCTTAAAAATGAATTGAATGTGAACAATTGCATTGTAAACCATTAGAATTGAATGTAATGGCATATAAATTTGGTTGAAAGCAATTGGATTAGCTTTAAAATTATATAAATCGCTTATGGTAAGCGTTTGGTGTTTGTTGTTTTTGAAATGCTTGTGTTTAGCCATTGAAAGTAAGTGAAATGCTAATAAAATTTCTATATATGGCACTTACATATTTAAACCGAGTAAGTACAGGTACAGGGAAGCCGTTTGGCTAGATTTGGGGTATGCTAATTGCTAAAATAAAAAAGCTGCTTGCTTAAAAGCTAAATAAAGGTGCGCCTACGCAATTAAAATAGGAAATATGAATTGTTTTTTCTTTTTCCAACCGTGTGGGTCGATGCATACATATTTATATCTTTTGCCAAATTGCAAAAGCTCCTCCGTACAAAGGAGACTTTGTCAAAATTTTCTGAAAATTTTGGGAGTTAGAATTTTTTTGGAAAGTTGGTTAATGACAAAACAATTTCAAATTGGAAATTAAAGTAAACTAGTAAATGAAACTAACATGAATCAGTTTTAATGAAAGATAAAATTCAATATTAGAAATCGAAATAAAATTGAATTCATATGAAAACGGAAACAACAAAATTGAATACTAGTATATGTGAAAACCTATATATGAGAATGTATAAAATGATTTGTAAGGTTGCGATTGGATACTGTTGCTAAGTGAGATATGCAGGTATTAAAGAGAAAAGAAATTGGATTTGCTTCCAAAAGATAAATTAGAATTGCCCGACAAAAAGGTATGTATTTAAATTTCTGTATGAAATTGGATTGGGTTTTTGATGTAGCCACTTGGCTTTTGTTTTCTTTTGGAATTTGGGAGCCCGTAGAGGCCTTTTGTAGTAGTACTGAGCTAGCCGCACAAAGGAGACACTGGCAAAAAATTTCGGGAATTTAGGGAGTTAGAAAAATTTTGAGGTAATTTTGATAGTTCAAAAATTAGGTTTTAAATTGACATTTAAATGATTGAGAAAAAGGGGTATCGTTTGATACTGTGGAAGAGTTTGGGAGGTTAGTAAGAATAATAAGGGGGGGTTTTATGAAAGATAATTGGTAAGTTGTAGAACTGTTTGGTTTTGGGAAAAAGTAGACAGGTATGGGACATTCTTCCTGATTAGTAATTTCGGGGACGAAATTCTTTTAAGGGGGGAGGAATGTGATGACCCGGAATTTATAACAAATTTAATTTGAATAGTTAATTGATTTTAAAATATTTAAAAGTTAATTTTAACTTGAATTTTAGGATATCAATATTTACTTGATAATTAAATCATTGAATTGTATAGTTTAAATATTGAATTTAATAATTGAAATTGGGTAAATTGTTGAATCTGAGATTCTAAGCCTGTTTAAAATAATTTGAAGGCTTATAAAATCTATAATGAAGATACTGAAGATAATAGAATGGTTGAAATTTAATTTAAAGGTAATTTGTTCAATTTTAATAATATATCGTTTAAATTGGAATTTAAAAATAGCCTTCCGAGGCACAGTCTCGGAATTCGACAAAACTAGTTCCATTGGATCCGTAATAGTTAGTTATTATCGGATTTCAATTTTCGAAGCAATCGGAGTTGTCAAGTGACCCTGGCAGCTCGAAACGCTTAGAATTGTTTAATCGATTTAATTTAAAATTGGTCGTTTTCTTCTGTAACTCGCACATACGATCGAATTAGCTTGTGGAACATGTTCCATTGTGTTCGGAACGTGGGTAAAACCTTATAAACGCCTGTCGGCACGTCTGATTCGGGTTCGGGTTTTCGCGTAAGCTTAACGAGACGTTTTGAAAATTTTATATTATATAATAAATTTTGTAGTACTTTTATCAGAGATATTTTATCACCACTCGTACACAGGAAGCTACCTAAATCCCTATTTATCTTCGTTTCTCCTCTCTGATCTTGGAACAGAAACTTAAAAAAAAATGGCGACTGAATGAAAGAAAACAATATCGTTCTCACTTTTTCCACTCTTAAAGGCCCTTCAGTTCAATAGAGCCATTCATTTCTTCTTTTCTTTTCCCCAAAGTCTCGTTCTCTTCCTCTAATCCAAAATCGCTACCTGTAACAAAAAAAAAACCTGCACTCGAATTCGATGACTTCTTGGGTCGCGATGATGGTGGGGAGGGGGGTCGCGGCATCGTTTAGTGAATTGAATCAGCAGTCGCGCAACTCGTGGGAGGCGAGAGAGTCAGAGAAGAGGCAAGCCGTGTCTGAGAAGCGCGAGCTCGATGCTATGTTGGTGCGAGGGATTGGGGAAGACGAGTCGCTACTGGAAACAGCAGGAAGAGAGGCTGCAACGGGTAGCTCGAAGGGGTTTGAGGTGGAAGTGGTCGCGTTTGGGCACAGGCCGATGGTGCTCGAACCTGGGTAGCATCGCGATGGAGTGATGCAGTGGTTCGATTTCGAGGTGAGGAGGTTTGTAGTGGTGATAGCAGTTGAGTACCTTAATAAATTTTTATTTTAATGAACTGTACTTTAACAGCTTGATCTAGGATAATTTTTGGGTGAAACTGTGAGACTCGAAGTATAGGGTAGTTATACTCGGGGCAGTGGGGCTTGTGCTCGAAGCATAGTAGGGTTGCTTCGGGTTAATGGTTGTTCAGATTGTAATGAACCTATTTGTATTCCATCTCGTTATAAAAGCTTAGCATTCCAGAAAATTAAGCCTACAATTAGAATGTAATCAGTACTTAAATGATAAAGCACTTAATGGAAGTACTTGAGAATTAATTACTTGAAAATTATGTAAGTAAGGATTAAATAAGATAAACTATTAAGGGCTTAATGATACTTGATTCAACAAATTAATAGGGTAATTAAAATGAAAAAAAAAACTAATTAATTCAATTAATGAAAGATTTAGATTATTTAACTCAGTAATCAAAGGGTTGAATAAATAATAAATTAAGTTGTAAAGTAATTAACTAAGTATAAGTAATTTAGAATAATCATTTGATGGTGTTATAAATAATAATTACTTAATGTAATTAATTAAATATAATTACTTTGTGAAATAAATCAAGAGATTAATTAAGCTAGTTAAGAAAGGAGTAATTAATTTATGAATGAAGTAAAATGAAGGATAGTTATTACAATTTGGGATTAATTGAGAACGATTAATATTATGGTCGAATTAAAGTAAAATATAATTGGAAATCATTACTTCTTGTAATTAATGTAGTAATTGAAGATTTGATTAATTGAGATTAATTAATTCATAATAAATGACTTATGAGTAGCTAATTAAGATAAGTAATTAAGAACTGGTGTAATTGATTTTAGTTAATTAATTTGTAGAGTAATTAAAGATTACTAACTGATTTGGTAAGAATAATTAATATTGTGAAATTAATTAAAGAGAATTACTTGAGTGGAATTGAAAGATAATTAATCCTGGGTGATTAATTAAGATGGATGATTATGAAAGAATTGATTAATTAATTAGGGTGGAAATAAATCAATGAGGAAATCTAAGTAATTGGGGTTTGGAATTCAATTAGAATAAATTGAATTGGCTTGTATGCGATTAAGCTTTGCTTATGGGTGATTGAATGGTGTTAAATGCTTGAATAAGTTGATATCTCTGATATGAAATGATGTGTATTTCATTTGAATGACTTGGTTAGGATAACATGGGTTACGAAGAGACCGGGGTCGGGTATTGGACATATCCGAAACCACTTCTAATTTTTATAAGTAGATTTGTGGAATCAATAGACTGAAGGAAATGATTTTAAGTAAATTGGACTATTTAAATCTAAGCTTGGGCACTTAGGTAATGGATGTGTGAAATTAGTTATGCCTATAACATATTGAGCACTTGTAAAATTGGTTTGAGTTACCCCGGGTTTTATATACATTGATTACTTTGGTATTCCATATTAGTTTGGTTTACTCACGCTGGTTTCCAGCCTGACCCGGGTGTTACTTTGGTGTAATGCTCGGGTCAGACCGAGTATTATAGATTTTCAGGTAGGTACGTTCTGGAGCTCAGGAGGCGAGCTGGATGGCGATATCGTATAGAGTATTCCGCTGTATTTATATTATTGTTAATTTGAGTCATGATAATTGTAAATATTCAGTGACTGTATATAATGTGAAACTCTGATGTATATTAAATGTAATCGGCATATATAGTATTCTTTTGAAAGCTATTATTATTTATTATTATATTTTATCCGCTACGAATGTGAGTTGTTGATGTTTCTGTTCTTCTTCTTCTTTCCCTTTCTTCTTTTTCATAACTATCTGGAATTTTCGGGTACGGAAATTTCGGGTTGTTACAGAAGAGATGTGATATCCCGGAATTCTTGACATCTGTAATTGATAAAATATTTGAGTTAATTAATGTATGTGTTTAAGTTAGATTTTTAAAATTTAAATCCAAATTTAATATTTGGATTTACATTTGGATTTAAAGGATAATTATTTTGAAATAATTTAAAATATAATTTGTTTTATATTGTTTTTTCTTAAAGAATTTATTTATATAAATTATGAAAGTATTTATTTAAAATTTAACAAATACAAAAGTTTATATTATCATTTAAAAATGAATATTATACACATGGGTTAATTTATAAACCTCCTTAGAGACAAGTGTTAATTATGTAGGCTTAATATTAACATGTGTTAAGTGATGGGTGTGTGGTAAATACAAGTGTCACTCTTTGTATCTTTCTTTTTCTAAATTTTTATAAAACCTTGAATTAGATTATATGTATGTTTCTTCTTCTCTTTCTATTCTTTTTCACATATCTTCAAAAAAACAAACCTGAAAAAAAAACCCGAAGCATAATCAACTCAGTTCTAGTCCAAATTCCAGTCAAAGACCTATAAACATTTCTTAACAGAAGATAAAACAAGCAATTCATTTCAATCTTGAGATCAGAGGTAGGAGCAACTCATTAAGTACAGTTCAGCATCTTAGATCAGTAGCAAATCAAAGTGGTAGATAAATAAGTTTCATAATTCAAGTTTTCAAGGTTTAAACTACTTCAAAACCTACTTTGTTCAACTTAATATGGTGAGTGAATTTAATCCCCTAAGTTAGTTTAAAATTTGATGTTTTGTAATGTTTTGAGTAAATCCTGTTGTGTATGTTATAATCTATGTATGCATGCTTGATAAAATCTGGAATCATGTTATATGAATATATATTGATATGCATGTTGGTAAATATAGTAATTCAAAATAAAGAAAAATTGAAGAAATCAAAGGATTAAAACTCTAACTTGAAGCCTCTGCATCTCTAAAATCTGTGAATGGACAATCCTTATTTAAAGTTATAAATCTGTATAAACTATGTCACATGCAGTAAAACTTTGATATGTTGTAAAGTGCTTATTTGGTTTGCTCTATATGACCTCATATGTTATGATCATTTAAGAGTTCAAGTCAGTCGCTGTTTCCAGTCTTTGAAAAAAAAAATCAAGTAACAAGTTTCAAACCCAAAACAAAATTCCTGATTTCAAGTTACAGTCTCCTCTGTTTCTCTTAATGGTCAGTAAACTCTGAAATTTCTGATATATATTTGGAATTTCATGTGACGATCATTGAAACACGATATGAATTATGCTTTGCATGTTGATAGAAAATGATTTATGCATATATTCGTGTGATAGTAACTGTGTACATGTCTGGAACAAGATGAATTGGCCTCTGTTGAATATTACAGGATTAAACCTGATGCCCAAATTCAAATCCTTTTTATGCAATTGATTTTGGCTTCGATAAAAGAATGACAACAGTGAAATATCAAGTCTAGAATGGCTTCCAAAAATTTAATTTTAGAAATTAACTCAAAATCTAGAAATAACAGTAAACTCTTTTAAATCATAAAATTTAAATGTCTGAAATTTCTCGTATTCAATATGCAATCTGATTGGTATTGAAATTTCATGAATTTTAACATCCAATTAATGGTTAGTGAGTATTTGGGGGATGATCAAATTTGGGTGAGTCGGCTAATTCAGGAGTTTGAGTTAATTTAGGGGCGTGATACTTGGCGTAGATAAGGAATAGGGCATGGGAAACACGAGGAAAATAATGCCCGAATTTCTAGATGATCGTGGTAGGTGGTCGATTGAATTTTAGGGTTTAAGTGTTCTTCGTTTGACCTTTGGTTTCGGGACGAATAGCGAAACAAGGAGGATGATTGAAGGCTGCATGCGTGGGGGAAACGATGCAGGAGGAGGAGGCGAGTATTCCGATGAAATTTAAAGGCATATGACGGTAAGGGTGGTCGGAATATGGTAATTGATGGGTATCAGTTCGTTTCCAGCAGGTGATCGAAGAGTGTTTTTTTCGAGCAAGGTCGTTCGTCGAGCCCTGGGTGGTTGGATGGAATGGGATGATCGGGCAAGGTTTGCATGGATGATCGGCGGCGTAGCAAAGGAAATGGGTTGCACGTGCATGGATACATGTTCGTGCACGTATACATTATTCCAGGTAAATGATGGTAGAAGATAGTGAACGGGAAGAAGCAACGAAAAGAGGAAGTTTGGGCCAGAGGAAGTTTGGGCCAGAGGAAGTTTGGGCCAAGAATTTTATAGGAAATGGATTAACAAGTTTAAAAGTTTGAAATTTTCTTAACTATTACTTTTTAATAAAAATGGGCATTTAAATGTTGGGCTAATTTAAAGAGTGTAATTTGTATTAACTTTAATGTATCAAGTAAATTTTTGGTTAAATTAAAATTTAATTAATAATGAAATTAAGTAGTTAATTAAAATTATTTAAATTTATATGTTAATGATAACTAAGAAATCAATAAAGATAAATAGGTTATCTTAAGGATAATTAAGGCCTTTGGCGATTAAAGATTAACTAAATGGATTAAAGAGAAATTCATTAATCATTAAATGAAGATTAATTAATTAAAAATTAAGGGGGGATTAATTAATTAGAGATTTATTAATCAGTAATTTGAGATTTATTTACTTAAATAGTAATTACTTAATTAAAGAATTAATTTGTTAAGGGTTAATTAATTTAATTAGTAATTAAAAGTTAGATTAATTAGTAATCAAGGTTAATTAATTTAGGATAATTAACCAATGGAATAATTACTTGATAAAAGTAATTATAGATTAATTAAACGTTGTAAGTGATCATAGAATAATTAATTAATTAAGGGTTAAAGTAATTAATTATAGTTAATTAATTAAGATGTTAAATAAAGGCAATTAGTGTGATTGGTTTAAGAATAATTAATTTGATGTAATTAATTCAGGGAAATTATTTGATGGGAAGTACGTAAGGAATAATGACTTAAGGGAAGTATTAATTAAAGATTTCTCAGTGTAATTGAAGGAATAATTTATATAATTAATCAAGGAGTTGGTTTATTTGAAGTAGTAATTAAGGAGAGTTAATTTCTGATTTTGATTAACAAGATTGATTAATGAATATAATTAAGTTAAAGGTTAATTATTATATGAAATTTAAGAATAATTAACCAGTGAAAGTAATTTGAGGATCATTAATTAATATAATTAATGGAAGTAATCAATCTTGCTTATTAATTATTAAATAATGTTGGGTGCTTTGAATTGGTTGATATCTCTGACATGAATTGCTTTGTGATATGTTGGATGGACGATGATAATGTGATTATTAATCAATTATGAATTACTGTGTAAAAGTGTTATTTGACAATTAAAGTTGAATTGTATTTAATTGGATAACTTGGGTTTAGATGACATTGGATTCGAAGAGACCAGAGTCGGGTATTTGTAAATACCCGAAACCACTTCGATTCTTTATAATTTGATATGTGGAATCAATAGAATGAAATGGAATGATTAAAGTGAATTGGACCATTTAATCTAAGTTTGGTACTTAGAAATTAAGGTATGATGTAAGTAATGTTTATAACAGCTTGTGATGTTGTAAATTGATAAGTTACCCGGGTTTTTATAAGCCGTATACTTTTGTATTCCTTGTTAGATGAGTTTACTCACGCTGGTTTCCAGCCTGACCCGGGTGTTACTTTGATGTAATGCTCGGGTCAGACCGAGTGTTACAGATTTTTAGGTAAGGACGTTTTGGAGCTCAGGTGGCGAGCTGGAGAGCAGGAACATATGGAGAGTCTCTGCTATGACATTATAGTATCTGAAACAGATTGATTTATCCGTTCCCGTGCTTGTAAATATGTTGTAACTCTGATATATATTAAAGTGTAATTTGACAAGTACATATTTCCTTTGTATAACTATTATTTATGTGACATTATATTTATCCGCTGCGAATGTGAGATTGTGTGTTTCTTTTCTGTTCTTCTTCTTCTATCTCTTTTCTTCTTCTTTTCTAACTATCTGGAATTTTCCAGATCGAAAATCCCGGGTCGTTACAACTGCTTATTACAACGATTACATTCATTGCATTTATTGATGATTAACAAATTATTAGTTAGAGAAATTTTAGTTGCATGTTGGATATAAATGAATTTTTCTTTTTTAAAAAAAATGGCTCTACTGAAATTTTTTGAGTTTTTTAAATTAATCCGAATGATATTGTGGGGTATACAATCGGCTTGTTTAATAATATACCATTATATGTCACTTTGAGCAACTATAGTATAAATGATATCAGTACAACACTTCATATGAGATCATATTTGCATTTGATTGATATTTCAACTAATTTAAATTAGTAAACATACAAAACCCCTTTGGAAAAATAGTTTTTTCAAAACTTCATTTGGATTTAGAAATTTTACAAATAACTCAGATTTCACCTTTTTTTAATAAAAATACTCTTGTTAAATTTAGCAAGGAATTTACTTTGGTAAAGATAGTTGATGACTGCTTTAACCATTTGAAATTCATCAAAAATTAGTAATATTGATTGATAATGTGACGGGTAGTGATTAAATTATAGTTCATAACTAGAGGAAGTATATGTTAAATTTTTTTTGAAAATTGAACAAGTTTTATAATATTTTCAAAATTAGTACATATTCCATGATCATTTCTATCACCACCAACCTTTTGGCAATCCATATACAAAAATTTAATATAATGTGCAGAAGTTGGTATTTCAAGAGAACGAGAAATTATCTTTTTAGTTTAATTTATAATTCTATCCTAAAGTACTCACTCTCATTTAAAAGTCCTCATAACTATGCATGGATGAATAGCTTTAAACTCTATATACGCACTTCCATTCTCATTTAAAATTCCTCACAGTTGTACATGGATGGAACACTTATACAAGGCATGGCTAAATATTCAAATAATTTCTAACCTCATTTAAAAGTCCTAGGTTATACGTGGTAAGAAAATAATTGACTTTTTTTTATAATAACTACTAACCTTATTTAAAAGTCATAACGGTTATGCATGGTTAGACAGAGTTTAACATTCTTTGTATAATATTTAAAAGAATAATTTTCAAAAATTCTCCTTGTTTAAAAATACCACATAACCATCACTATATAAAATCCTCCCTCAACCATAACCCATTCATCACTTTAAAATGGAATTGTGTCTGGTCAACAAAATATCATGATATTTGTTTGATTGATTAGAATTTTCAATATATACTTATCTCTATATAGTTTCAATCAAAATTCATCACTTTATCCATTATTATTATTTTGATGATAATAAAAGGGGTAGAGAAGTTAATATTTTGGTGGAAGAGTGATACCTTTACTGATATTCAAGAGTTTGTTTCATTTTCATTTAACAATTCTTTTTAGTCTTGCAACTATTTTGACATCAATTTTTTCTTTGGAATTTAGGTTTTCTTTTTAATTGCATGCATCTATATAGTGGGAGTCTTGTTGTACGGGGTACGTAAATAGAGAGAGCTTGATCACAATGCACCAAACACATTTGTTTGTCATAAAATCTTAATATATGTTTAGTATAATCAAAAGGGAGAGATTGTAGCATATAGCAGTTTATAATTTTGGTTTGATGATGATAAATATATACATATTTTAAATGTGCTTGATACAGCACTATCGTAAAATCACAGATAGAAGTAAACAAATCACAATTTCATTCCGACAAATATTTTATTTCAATACAATTTCAATTGTACACATGATCACAATAAAAGCTTCAACAATATTTTAAATACAATATTCATATACACTACATTTTCACTCTCATATACAACACACTTTCAAATACAATCACTCCTAACCTCATTTACTCGAATTTGATTTGTTATCCTCTTACTCCAATTGTTTTTCTCCAATCATCTGCTTTACCTATCAAATAATAATGCATCGAAAAGCAAAAAGCAAAAATCAAAAAGAAGAAAAATTAAAACAGTAAAACTATGAATATTTTTGAACTCGACATTGCCTCGGTCTATTGATTTTTTTGTTATTTTCATATTTTGAAATAGGCACCAAAAATATCAATAATGTACATGAGTGACCTACGACATGCACAGTGTATCACTATACATTCCATAAGGCCGAGCACATCAACAAAACACATTTGCACCAACAAAACAATAAACTCAATTTCAGGTGCACTAAGGTCAAGCCCAAAGACTCAACACAATGCATTAATGGACAAGTCAAGACAAGCAAGTGCAAGGTCAAACTAAATGGATCAACACAAATGCTTAAGTGAAAAACAACAACAAACGAAAAGCAAGAACATAGATACAGTTTAGAGTAGGCCGAAATGCAAGTACAATACACAAACTAAGTGCATAAACATGCAATATAGAAGTTATGCACCAGACCAAGTGCACAAGTACATCGTACAAAATTAGGTGCAACTAGATCAACAAAGTGCTTAGGGGAGAATCATGAAAAATGCATAGCAACACAGGCATGTACGACAGCTCAAACCAGCTACAGACATGCAACTTGCTACACAACAACTTGGACATGCACAAGTACATAACTTACGCAAGTGCACAAAAGACAAGTGCATAGGTATATTGAGACTACAGAGTGTGCAAGAAGAAGTACAACAGTCAGGTGAAAGCAGTGCACAAGTGAAAAGAAATACATAGCAATAAGCATTAGGCCCATCAAACGACAACATGGTGCATGCACACACACAAGAAGTTTACGCGCACAACACTCAAAGTAGTGCACAAGTGAAAAGAAAATATACAACAACAAGCATCGGGCTCAATAAGCTACAACATGGTACACGCACACACAGAACACACAAGTAGAAGCATTAACACACACAAATGCATCGGACTCAACAACATGGTGCAAAATGTCAACAACAATGCAATACATAAATGCATCAGACTTAACAACATGGTGCAAAGAGTCAACAACAATGCAACACACAAGGATGAACAAGTGGGCAACAAGTTAAACAAGTATAAATCCAAAACCATAAGTGCATATATAAAAGCAGCCAGAAAAACAAGTCGAGAGTAGAAATCATCCCAAATTTTCAACCAAAGAATACTCGACCGTGAAGCAACCGAAGTTATGAATCGTCAAGCAATTGAACAGATCGATCATCAAGGAGATAATAACATGACTACAATGATCGATATAAAATCGAAGGTGTCAAAATTGGAAAACCCTAGAAAGCAACAGGAAGAACATCTGGTTAAAGAGAAACAGGGATCGACTTGCAAACATAAGAGATCAGGCTTGAAAACATGCTGCATTCTCTCTTCTTTTATACAATGGACCGAATTTTTTTAAATTACTATATTATTGTAAATTAGGGTTTCAATTTTATTTTTATTGTAATTTGTTTTTAAATTTTATAAAACTCTAGAATTAACTATGATCGAACTACGGGGCTAGTTCGAGAAGTTCTCAACTCGAGGATAGAGTTGAGGCTGGGTTTTAAGATTAGGGTTAGAACAATCAGGCAAGCGATAATTGTAATTTACAGAGTCTATGAGTGGGCGATTGTTTAATGTTAGTTAAAATCCTGGGAGCAGCAATAAGCAAGTATTACCGAAGCTGGATAAATTTGTGTGTTGTTTCTATTTTTCGCATTTACTCTATTATTATTTGTGCCATAATTTTTACTATTCTATGGCTTTAATAAACACTATTCACCCCATCTCTAGGGTTAATTTGATCCAATACTCATAACAATTGCAAATGTTAAAAATAGTTCTATAGCTGCTATTTGGTACTGAAACTGGGAGGCATGTGATCAATCCATATTATCCAGCAAAGAAGGTTTCATGTTAATCAAAAGTCTAATTTAAATGCCAATATTATAATGTTGGGTTTTCATGTTTTAATACATGATCCAACAAACGTATCGCAATAAAGATGCATATGATGTATTAAAAGGAAGGGTACCATAACCTTTAGCTTTGAGTATGTGATTTGCATTTTAATAAAGATGTTAAAAAACCATTAAATTATGAATAAATCATAGTCAAATACAAATGGATGCTAATTATAAAACCACTTAAGTGATCTGAGCAATATTAGAAGAAAAGTACTTAGCAAATAATTCATGTTCATTTTTTAATAAGGTTGAACTTATAAACATGCAAGACAGAAGGATATAATAGTTACTATGCTTTCCTAAAAGATACAAATAATCATATATCAAGTCCATCCTTTGTCAATTGCAAGGATTTTGCTATTATATAGTGTTTTAGATATCCCAATATCCAAAGTAATCTTTAATATATGGACTTTGACATTTTATTTAATAGACTTTTTATTTAGAACTATCCAAACTTTAAGGAATTAATTAAACATTTTATTAGCTTGCTTGCTTATGTAATATGCATGTTAGATATTATCTACTTCAGAAAAACCGAAACCAAGTTTGATTTTGAACACAATATTGACAAATTATATCAAAACATACCACCATTATTTTACACAATGATATGGAATTATTTACACATAGTCGCTCATCCTCCACGAAGAATATTCAAATTTTCTTCAACATTTGATCCCTTTAAAATATTATAAAATTACGAAAATACTGAAATTAAAATAGATGGTAGAACCTAAAACATGATATATTAATATTAATTTGTTTGATGTTAAGAAAGGAAAAAAGACGAGTAGAAATATGAAAATAAAAATAGGAAAGAAAAGCTGCAAAAATTATATTATACGCCGACTCAAGTTGTAATTATGTGGCATGGTGAATATTTGTGCAAATAAGTAGCAAAATGAAGGCCTACTTTTTATATTAGAAAATAATTTATGACATTATATTAAAAATGACATAGATAATAAATTAATTCCTTTGTCTAGCACATAATATAAAATAATTGTTATCATAATGATAGTTCCTATTGAAAAAGAATTATATTCATTAGAATAATAACGACAGTAGTAGATTAACAAAATGAAGTTAATGCAAATGGTAATTTCGTTATACATTGACCAATCCTCATATAATTAAATCTGAATCCAGCATTTTCATGTCATTGACAAAAGTCTGACATCAACCAATATTGTCACTTGACATCAGCTTTCATGTAAAGAAAGTTGAGTTAAATTAAAATATGGTTCACTTAACATCAACCAAAGGTTGACGTCACCAAAAAGTCAACTAAGCATATAAAAAATCATTCTTCATTGGATAGCCTAGGCTGTTCGAAGGTTCTTTGAGGTGACACAATGCTAGTTGAGAGCGGTAGTCGAGCCCTGCACGAACCTGAACGCTAGGTGGCAGTTCCTGACAAGGAAGTGAATGCATGATGATTCACACTTAAGGATTGTTGACAGACAAGCTGCAAGATTGGCTCGCTATGCACATGGCGGCAAAGGTCGGTAGTCTCCAACAAGGCAAATGAGCATGTAAAATCTCATCCTTTGTTGGATAGCCTGGGATGTTCAAAGTCTCTTCGGGGTGACATGATGCCAATTGAGAATGGTAGTCGTTCCCGGTTTGAGCCTCAATGGTAGGTGGTAGTCCCTAACAAGGAAGTGAATGTGTGGTAATTTACCTCGTGGATATGCGACCGATAGGCTGGGAGACTACCTCACTATGCACTTGGAGCCAAAGGTCAACAATCCCCAACAAGGTTAACGAGCATATAAAAACTCATCATTCATTGGATAACCTGGTCTATTCGATGATTCTTTGGGGTGACATGATGCTGGAAGAGAGTGACAGTTGAGCTAGGCCGAACCTTAATGCTATGTGGCAATCTCCGACAAGAAAGTAAATGCACAGTAACTGACCTTTGTGGATAGCCAACAGCAAGCGAGGAGATTGGCTAGCTATGCACTTGGTGGCAAAGGTCGGCAGTTCCCAACAAGGTAAATGAGCACATAAAAACTCATCCTTCATTGGATATAGCCTAGGCTGTTGAAGGTTCTTTGAGGCGACATGATGCCCATCGAGAGTGAAATCGAGACCGACCCGTACCTAAATGTTAGGTGGCAGTCCCTAACAAGGAAGTGAATTTATGATAATTCACCCTCATGGATAGCCGATCGGCAAGCAGGGAGACTGGCTCGCTATGAACTTAGTGTTAAAGGTCGACAGTCCCCGATAATGCAAATTAGTGCAACAAAACTCATCCTTCGTTGCATAGCCTAGTGCATTTTGAACAACGTTGGTTTCTGAAATCTTTAATGTATTCTCAAAAAGCTGCATTATGCAGCCTTATAGCTATGGTTGTCTTTCGTATATGCTGGGCCTGGAGACGAAAGAGGCTTTAGGTGTGGGAGATGTGATTCCATTTGAGAGAGAGAGAGAGAGGCAGTAAGCACTAGTTAATAAGACGATGCTAATGACATATGGCCCTTTCCAGTTTGGGCCAAGTACTCCTTCATCCAGGTTCTTCATATTTAAGAATAACCGGTGTAGGATTAGGCCATTAATAATAATTTTTCGAAGTTTTACTCTTCAGTTATAGTGCTTGGCAATCTGCCTTTTGTGTAGCCTTCGATGCAGAGTTCGGTCTGAGCTCTTCGTACTTCTACAGTATCGAGTCCAAGCTTGAGTAGTTGGTCATTTTGCATGGGCTCAAAGGTCGAATGCTGAGTTGAGGAGATGTCTGAAAGTGCGGTGTGTATACGAATGCACGTGCTAATATAGTACACACGGATCGTGTAATATGGACTATAATATAAATGCGGAAAATAGATGATAGTAGCAAAGTAAAAATAAAAATGGAAAAATCACACCAGAGATTTTTATACTGGTTCGGAGCACCGTCCTACGTCCAGTCCCAGACTTCTATCTGGATTTTCACTATTAACTACCTCGCTTCACCCGGAGGAACCAGTTTACAATACCCGAGCAAACTAACGGGATTTCACGCCTCTAATACACTGAGGACTTCAACACTTGCCTCTTACAACACCGAGGACTTCAACACTTGCCTCTTACAACACCGAGGACTTCAACAACAATGAATATAATTGTTTGTCGACGGTATGTGTTCTTGATAACACAGTTTTGTCACTTGTAGTACAAATTTCCTATAATCTTATCCTCAAAATATATGAATGATGTTTTGTGAAGATTAAGGAAAGTATATTACTTATTGAATCAAAAGATATGAAATAATTTCAATGATTCAATAAGCAATTAAAATAATTGAGAGCTTTTAGAATGCAGAAGTATGTAGAAAGTAAGATCAGAGATTAGAGTAAAAAGAATATACAATCATGTTGTTTTAATCAACGATTTAGATGAGTTTATATAGAGAAGAATGGTTGTAACTCTTTGTGAGCAGTTGCCATTAAGAGATATGATCTTTGATGAAAGGTAAGAGATGCAACCTTTGGAGAAAAGAAGTGTCTTTTGGAAAAATTGCTTTCTGTTTAAAAACGGTCGACAGGTTAAAAAGTGACCAGTAGATAGGAATTCAAATATATATACGTTATGTGCATGTGTGCACGTTCAGTGTGCAAATTATGCAGGAACGGTCGACCGCATATATTATGACCGGTCGACCGGTCCCTGTAAAGTTGCACACTGAATGTGCAACTACAATTTAGTCGTATATATATTGATTTCCTTGAAATGCATGATTATTTGAGGATAGATTTTAACAAGTTTATCACTATTATAATATCTACAATCTAGAGTACCATATGTAGCTCTTTATAGCCATAATGACCTTGTTTTGTCGATCGCCTTTATTTATTTGTCAAAAATCAAAACCTTCATAAAACTTGTTACTCAACATTCTCCCCCTTTTTGATTGATGACAATATATATCTGCAAATTTGAATCTCCCCCTGAGTATGTGATCTCTCTCTTTGAATTCATATATATGTACGTTCCTGCAAACAATTGTTAGCCCTTTCTCCCTCTTTGTCATCGACAAAAAGGAGTAACATATACGAGAATAGTAGAGAAGTGTAATTAATATGATATGCATAGCAAAATAAAACATTAACACATCCAAAACATAACAGAGTATAATACAGACCATAATGTCAAACGAAAAATAAGAATAACGACACTATTTAGTACAAGTGTCGATGAATGTTTTTAAAGTGCTAAACCATAATAGAATCTAAGATGAAGCAGATCGTATCTCCTCTTTATCATCATCATCGTCGTCGTCGTCATCATCTTCTTCTTCTTCCTCATCATTGTTCCCTCTAGATGATTCTCCATGTCCATGACCACTCATACCAGTAGACTCGTCAGATGATGTCCAGGTGAAAACAGGAGCAGCAGGACGTTTTCCTGGGTCTTGTGCTTGAACAGAGGTGGATGTGGAACATGATATAGCATCCCATAGCATACCAAAGAATGACTTGACCTTATTGAAGCGCTTATCAATTTTAGAGTCCATGCGCTTGAGACGTGATTCAAGCAAAAATTGGTTACGCGCAATAGTTTCAAGTGATTCTTTTGTGGATGATTTTGATTTTAATAGTTTTACTTCATCGGAACGAGGACGAGAGGAAGTTTCAAGTGAATTTGGAGTATTATCAGAAATACAAGAGCATTGATGATGACAACTTGGTTTTTGTTTTGGTGTTGTAGGAGAATAATATTCCTCCGACTCAGAACTCGTAATAGAAATGTGTGATTCTTGAGCACATTTATCACAAATGTGAGCCATAGGGAATGTTGTATAGAATATTATGGTTAGATAAGAAAAGATGAACAAAATATGAAATTTTTGCAAGCTTATATACAAGTTTCTTATGTGTAAACCTATGGATGTGAGTTAATAGAAAATTTTGACCAAGAAAACATAAGCAAAGACTTTATGTTAACTCTAAAAATAGCTCTCCTTCTAAAACTGAAATTATAAAATAAGAGAGGAAAGGACGATCACTAAAAGAAAAGAATGAAAAATGAGTAACGAGAATTAACCATTAAATCAAGAAGTGGCTTATATTTAATGTAAAAAATAGTTTATGCAAAAGTTATGCTTAAAGAATAACTAAAAGAGAAGACGTTCTTTAGAAATTACTTAGTCAAGATTTTTTCTTGAAATTAAACCAAGCTCTCTTCGTAATCTAATAAAATTAGATTCGAGCAGAGGCTTAGTAAAAATGTCCGCTAATTGATTGTTAGTATGGACAAATTCAAGACATATATTTCCTTTGTCAGTATTATCTCGAAGGAAATGATGACGAATATCAATGTGTTTGGTTCTAGAGTGATTTACTGGATTTTTAGAGAGATTTATAGCACTAGTGTTATCACAGTATACAATAGAATTTGATAAATGAATATCAAAATCTTGAAGTGTTTGTTGCATATATAGTACTTGAGTACAAGCGAGAGCTGCTGATATATATTCAGCTTCACATGTTGATAGTGAAACACAATTCTGTTTCTTACTAAACCAAGAGACAAGTGATTTTCCAATAAAATGGCACGTACCACTTGTACTTTTTCTATCCGTTCGTGAGCCACCGAAATCAGCATCACTATATGATACTAATTCAAATGGACATTCTTTTGGATAAAAAAGACCGAAATCTTTGGTATTATTAAGATAACGAATTATACGTTTCACTGCTCGTAGATGTGATTCCTTTGGATCGGCTTGAAAACGAGCACATAAACAAACACTCATTATTATATCTGGACGACTAGCTGTAAGATAAAGAAGAGAACCAATCTTGCTTCGATATAATTTCTGGTCAACATTCTTACCACTTTCATCTTTTTCAAGATGTGTAGTTGTACTCATAGGAGTTGGTTTACCAGATGTATTTTCTAATCCGAAGCGTTTGATAAGGTTTTCACAGTATTTTTCTTGATTGATAAAAATACCGTTTGAAAGTTGCTTTATTTGAAGTCCAAGAAAATAAGATAGTTCTCCCATATGAGACATTTCGAATTCTTTGGTCATAATACTTGCAAATTCCTTGCAGAGTTTATCATTTGTTGAACCAAAGATGATATCGTCTACATATATCTGGATAACTAGAATATTTTTTCGAGAATGTTTAATAAACAAAGTTTGATCGACTTTGCCTATTTGAAATCCTGAGTTAATAAGATAGCTACGTAGTCGTTCATACCAAGCACGAGGTGCTTGTTTTAAACCATACAGAGCTTTCTTAAGTTTTAACACATGGTCAGGATATTTTTCATGTACGAACAAAGGAGGTTGTTCGACATAGACATTATCTTTGATAAATCCATTGAGAAAAGCACTTTTGACATCCATCTGATAAAGTTTGAAATTATGGTGACAAGCAAAAGATAATAGGATTCTAATAGCTTCTAGTCGAGCAACTGGTGCAAAAGTTTCTTCATAATCGATACCTTCTTCCTGATTATATCCTTGTGCTACTAATCTTGCTTTATTTTTGGTGATATTTCCTTGTTCGTCAGCCTTATTTTTATAGACCCATTTAGTACCAATAACTGACTGATCAGTTGGTCTTGGAACAAGTTCCCAAACGTCATTGCGCTCAAACTGATTTAGTTCTTCCTGCATGGCAATGATCCAGTAATCATCTGTAGCAGCTTCTTTTGGATTCTTAGGTTCCATATTTGAGAGAAAAGCGACATGACCCATTTGATTGAGTTGACTCCTTGTTCTGACATGTGATTTTATTTCACCGATTATATTTTGGGCCGGATGGTCTCTTAATATTCTTGGTGGTGATTGTAACTCACATATTTGAGGAATATTCTCAATAATTATTTTCGAGTCAGAATCAATATTTGTGATGATTGGATTGTCAGTGACTATTGATTCGTCATCATCTGATATAGTGTGAGGATGCTGATAGATTTCATCAAAAGAGACATGAAGTGATTCTTCAATAGTTTTGGTTCGTTTATTAAATATCCGATAGGCCTTACTTCGTTCCGAATAACCGACAAATATTCCATCATCGGCTTTTGGATCGAATTTTCCAAGCTGGTCTTTCGTATTTAAAATAAAGCACTTGGAACCAAAAACTTTGAAGTATGAGATTTTAGGCTTCCTTTTGTTAAATAATTCATAAGGAGTATTCTTGGTAAGAGGTCTTATGGACACACGATTTAAAACATAACAGGCAGTTGCGACAGCTTCCGCCCAAAAATGTTTTGGTAAGGTGGTTCCATTCAATAATGTTCTTGCACATTCTTGTAAAGTTCGGTTCTTCCTTCTACAACTCCGTTCTGTTGTGGAGTTCTGGGAAACGAAAAATTATGATATATACCTTTCTTTGTACAAAAATGTTCAAATTCATTATTTTCAAACTCCGCCATGATCACTTCTTATATTTTTAACTTTAATCCCTTTTGATTTTTGAATTCTTTTGACGAAAGATTTGAAATGATCGAAAGCGTCACTTTTATTTTTTAAGAAAATTGTCCATGTATAACGAGAGAAATCATCAACAATTACAAGCACATATTGACTGTGATTTATTGATTGAACCCTAGTAGGTCCAAATAAATCCATGTGTAGTAACTCAAGTGGTTGTAATGTTGATATGACTTTCTTGGATTTAAAAGATGATTTGGTCAATTTTCCTAATTGACATGCATCACAAATGTTGTTAACTTTAAAACTCATTTTGGGTAGTCCTCTAACTAGATTGTTTTTGGCTAGCTTGTCAATAGTTCTGAAGTTTATATGACAGAAGCGTTTGTGCCATAGCCATGGATCATTGTCATTAGCCACAAGACACATATCTGAATTATGATTAATATTCATATTCAGAATATATATATTTCTGTCTCTATAACCTTCGAAAACCAAATTATGGTCTTTATCTAAAATATTACACTTATTATTCGAAAATGAAATTATAAAACCTTTGTCACATAACTGACTAATACTAAGCAAATTGTGTTTTAAATTTCTAACTAGCATGACATTAGTAATAAGAGGTAAGTTAGATGTACCGCAATTGCTCACATCGCCTTTGCCGATGATATAGCCTTTTGAATTGTCTCCAAAAGTGACGTAGGCACCATCTGAGTATGTAATATTTGTTAATAAGCTCTTGTCTCCCATCATGTGCTTTGAGCAACCACTGTCCAATATCCACTTTCCTCTTTTCTTAAGTGGGACCTCATCTTCTGTTGCCATAAAACAAACATTAGCTTGTTCATTCTCTGAATCACTTTCACTTTCTGATGAAGATGACTTTGAATCATCCCATGTTACCGAGAAGGCTCGTTTCTTAGATTTGTCCTTCTTATATTTGAATTTGTCATTTTTTGACTTCTTCTTTTGTTCTGGACAATCCTTCTGCATGTGTCCCATTTTGTGGCAGTTGAAACATTCTATAGAAGATGAAGATGGTTTATTTGATCCAGGTTTCCTTTTATTGTAACGACTGGCTTTTCGATTTTTTAGAAATTTTTTGAATCCTTTCGCAATGAATGCCAAATCTTCGTCTTCAGAATCTGATTCATTTTCATCTTTCTCAACATGAAATGCTACATTTTTCTTTTCTTCTTTCTGTTCTTTTCTAGCCTACAAATTTGCTTCATAGGACATTAAATTTCCTATCAATTCATCTGGCTTCATGACGGAAAGGTCATTAGCTTCTTCAATTGCTAATACTTTTCCTTCCCATTCACTAGGCAGAGAATGTAGGACTGTTGAAACAACATCGAAATCAGAATACTTTTGTCCTAAGCCAATAAGTGCATGGTGAATAGTTTGAAACCGTGAATACATGTCATTGATTGTCTCATTTGGTTTCATTTTGAAATTTTGAAATTGACTTTTCAGCATGGCTATTTTGGCTTGTTTAACCTTGTTAGTACCTTCATGAGTGATTTTTAGTGTTTGCCAAATTTGATATGCAGTAGTGCAGATACTAACACGGTTATATTCATTTTGGTCTAATGCACAGAACAACATATTTATTGCTCTTGTATTTACGGCTGCTGCCGTTTTCTCAGCTGCAGTCCATTCTGAATAATCGGTTGTTGGATTCACTATTTCTCTTTGAGTGGCATTCCAAGAATCATAGCTATTTGATTGCATAAAGAATGACATACGTGTTGCCCAATAACTATAGTTAAGACCATTGAAAAATGGAGGTCTTTGTGTCGATTGACCCTCCGTGTAAGTGGTGTTTTGAGTGCTAGTACTTATGTTATTTGCCATATTACTATAATATATCAAATAACTGTGTTACGGTTATATGATGACCATGCTCTGATACCAAATGAAAGTGCGGTGTGTATACGAATGCACGTGCTAATATAGTACACACGGATCGTATAATATGGACTATAATATAAATGCGGAAAATAGATGATAGTAGCAAAGTAAAAATAAAAATAGAAAAATCACACCAGAGATTTTTATACTGGTTCGGAGCACCGTCCTACGTCCAGTCCCAGACTTCTATCAGGATTTTCACTATTAACTACCTCGCTTCACCCGGAGGAACAGGTTTACAATACCCGAGCAAACTAACGGGATTTCACGCCTCTAATACACTGAGGACTTCAACACTTGCCTCTTACAACACCGAGGACTTCAACACTTGCCTCTTACAACACAGAGGACTTCAACAACAATGAATATAATTGTTTGTCGACGGTATGTGTTCTTGATAACACAGTTTTGTCACTTGTAGTACAAATTTCCTATAATCTTATCCTCAAAATATAGAATGATGTTTTGTGAAGATTAAGGAAAGTATATTACTTATTGAATCAAAAGATATGAAATAATTTCAATGATTCAATAAGCAATTAAAATAATTGAGAGCTTTTAGAATGCAGAAGTATGTAGAAAGTAAGATCAGAGATTAGAGTAAAAAGCATATACAATCATGTTGTTTTAATCAACGATTTAGATGAGTTTATATAGAGAAGAATGGTTGTAACTCTTTGTGAGCAGTTGCCATTAAGAGATATGATCTTTGATGAAAGGTAAGAGATGCAACCTTTGGAGAAAAGAAGTGTCTTTTGGAAAAATTGCTTTCTGTTTAAAAACGGTCGACAGGTTAAAAAGTGACCAGTAGATAGGAATTCAAATATATATACGTTATGTGCATGTGTGCACGTTCAGTGTGCAAATTATGCAGGAACGGTCGACCGCATATATTATGACCGGTCGACCGGTCCCTGTAAAGTTGCACACTGAATGTGCAACTACAATTTAGTCGTATATATATTGATTTCCTTGAAATGCATGATTATTTGAGGATAGATAGATTTTAACAAGTTTATCACTATTATAATATCTACAATCTAGAGTACCATATGCAGCTCTTTATAGCCATAATGACCTTGTTTTGTCGATCGCCTTTATTTATTTGTCAGAAATCAAAACCTTCATAAAACTTGTGACTCAACAATGTCTACTTCGGTAGGTAGCATGACTTTATATCCATAAGACAGCAAGAATGGAGCGTGGTCGGTCGACGTGTGGCTAGAAGTGCGATGGGACCAAAGAACATGGGGCAGTTCTTCGATCTAATTTCCCTTAGCTTTTTCGAGGCGCTTCTTGAATGTGGATATAATGGTTTAGCTGATTGCCTCTACTTAACCTTTGGCATAGGGATGGGAAATGGAAAAGAAGTATTTCTCAATTTCGTTTCCGGTGGAAAATTCTTGAAAGAGGCTACTCTCTAATTACACGTTGTTACCGGTGATGATCTTCTTTGGTAACAACGTTCTTTATTATTAAGCTCAATACCTTAGGGCGATTACCCCAGTGAGGGGTTCGGCCTCGACCCACTTGGTAAAGTAACTAAAGGCTATAACAATATTGTACCCTCCCTTGGCATTTGACAGCTTTCCTATTATAACATCCCCCATCTGGAGGCCCAAAACTAACTGCTACGGATGCTGTAGACATATATAGTTATTAACTCTTGGTGGACAAATGTGGTAATGTTAGATACATTGATAAACCAGAAATACATAGGTATGAAAATTTTTAAACTCAAATTTTAAAACAAATTTCTAATTCCATTTCATATTACATATCGAATTGATTACATAATCCCATATCGTAAACCATGTTCAGACAAATATAATTATTATAAAATACGCCAAGAGTAACATATGATGATGCCCCCTTGATTAATCAGAGTCTAAATATAGGCAACTAAACAACTTTGCCATTACATCCAAAACACAGCAGAATTAAACAGAAAGAATTCCTAATAGCTAGTTTGCCTCCTCCACGTCTCCGGAAGCTTATTTATATAAAGAAGAACTTGAAAACCCTAACTCTAAAACTACTCAAAATCAATTGAGAACCCGAGAGTTTATGGGGAAAACATAATATTCAAGCCGGATAAAAAGCCTAGTATGAATAATAACCTACCATCTTGAACCATGTAGAAATCTAGTGAGACCACGCCACTTAGCAAAACGGGGTTTCCCCCTATTAGTATCCTAATGAAATTTATAATAACAATATACTATGCACCTACATCCAAAATGGTTAAGACATAACATAATAAAATATATAATGATGATATGCAAACATGCAATATATTTTGGATTTCCCATCCCTATTCTTTTGACAATCTATCTCAAGTTATAGTTTCTAGGGTCACTATTAACGTATTAGTTTTCATGGTTCGACTAATTATATGTTCAAAGCTTACGGACTATCCGCCTGGTTTCATTGTTTTCGTGAGTCCACTAAGAACCTATTAGTATCTACCAATAACTTCATACAATTATAGTTTTCATGGGTTCACTATGAACCTATTGGGTTCTCTAGTAACTTTTCTCATATCATAGTTTTTATGGGTTCACGAAGAACCTATTGATCTCTGTCAATAACTTAATCTGGATATAGTTTTCATAGGATCACTAAGAACCTATTGGCTCCTACCAATAACAATTTCCATACATAGTTTTCATAGGCTTACTATGAAGCTGTCTAGACTAACAACTCTTTGATTAGTCTTTGGGCATCCTATATTCTGGTCTACCTGACTTCCTGGATGAAATTCTACTCATACAGGAGTTAAATCAATATATATTCACTATTGGGTCAACCTAACCGGTTATTCTTCTCTTAACACCCCAAAATGTAGTTATGGGTTAACTATAAGTAAATATGTTTATAGAAGAAGCACACATGATAATCGATCAAAACATAATAATAGAAACATCTATGGTTTAATATCTTTGTAATCATTTTCAAATGAAACATGGTTAATACCTTTAACCTATTATCTTTATTAAGTAAAGTTTCTTAAAAAACTCCAAAGTTAAATGACATTTCAAAACTCTTTCATATTGCCATGGGCTTATCTTAAAAATTGAGATTGGTCTCTTAGTTTTGAAAACTAAGGCTTTCAAAACCTTAGACCTTCTCTTTCGAAACCATTGAAACATGCCTTTCGAAAGCATTCAAACATTCTTTTCAAAACATTTAAAGATATACCTTTCAAAACACTCAAACCATTTCTTTCGAACGCATTGAAACCTTTCTTTCGAAATACTTAAAACATTCCTTTTGAAATCATTGAAATCTTCCTTTCAAAACCATGAAAACATACCCTTCGAAAGTATTAAAGCTTTATCTTTCGAAACCACTTAGTTCAAGTAGAATTTAAAGATGCATAGTTTAAACAATATGAAAGTTTCTCTTTCAAAATCTTTGGGTTTACCCTTAAATATAAGTTCTGCGTCAAAGCGAACATAAGCAGAAGTAAACCCATTCAAAAACATTAATCTCCAATTAAAAGAATTTGGGGGAACAGATGACTTTGATCCCACCATTTCAAAAGCAATGACTTTTAAGTAAAATAATTGGGAAAAAGGATAGTTTTGAAACGACCTTTCGAAACCATTGCCTTCGAAACCTTTAATATAAGTGGCTACTGGGACCCTTTCGAAAGCATTGGGAAGTGGCTTCAATATTAATAAAACAAAAACTTCCCTTTCTAACTCATTGTTATAAGGCTATAAAGAAAAACGGCCTTTAACAAATTCGAAAAGTATGAAGATGGCACCTAGGTTTTGACTAGGTTCAAAAGCAACTACTCTTTCAAAAGCTCCTTTTCAAAACTTAATATGTGGCAACTCAATCGAAAGTTACTTTTAAAACAAAGGCAAGCGGTAATCCATTAGAAAGCCATTTAAAAGTAACTTCAACCATTTCGAAAGCATCTTTTAAAAGCAAGGGCAGCTGATGTATTCGAAAGATTATAAAAATGACCTCTACCCCTTCGAAAGCTTCTTTTATAAGTAGAAGTAAGTAGTGGATAACTTCTACCCCTTCGAAAGCAAGCCTTCAACACCATTCTTTCTGTCTTTCTCAAATACACTACGTACCAATTACTTGATACCTTGTGCATTGGTTTCGAATGGGTTTGAAAGGCCTATTGAGCATGGTTTCCGAAGCAAGCAAATGGAAGTGGCAAGGTGGTAAATTATATCAAAACTGATTCCTATGCGTTATAAAGTAACTTCTTTTAATCTAACTTGCCAATTTTTCAAAATATAATTGGTTGCCTTTTCTTTTTCAAAAATCCTTTTCCTAAAAAGACCGTTGAATTCATCAATTAACAATTATAAATATTTTAGCAATGAACCCCTTCCCCTTAACAAAACAATTAAGACATTTAAATCCTTAAACTTAATAAATTTAATTTCCATAGTAAATTACTTAGGAAAATCCCCAAAAATCATCTTAATTCACTTTTAGTATGTTTTCGAACATATATAAGTTTCAAACCCAAAATACTTTATATAAGTGCCGTAATTAATTTTAAATCCAAATTATCAATTTCTTCCATTCAAAGTTCATAATAAATTATCCATAGCTTGGATTATTATTAAAATTTAAATACACCTCCAAAATAATATTTTACATAACTTATTCAATGCTTACGGCATTCGAAACACATTTTCATGATTTTAACCTTAAAAGCGAATCAAACCTTTTACAAATATACTTGTTTAAATCAAACATGGCATATAATCAAAGCATACCATCATTCAAATCATTCAAACAGTTTTAATCCTCAAATTCGAAATCAAAATGTTTATTAAGACATATATGAGATCGTTTAGATTATTATTCACCTCGTTTGGACAAGGAACTTGAGAGCTGATCTTGCTTAATTCTACCATGCTTAAATCCTTAGCTTCTTGTTGATTTTGATCCCCTTTTCTCCTAGGGTTATGGCCGGCCTTAGTTCACCTTAGGTTTTGTTTTTGGTTTATGAACATAACAATGGAAAATGAAGTAAGGGTTTAGTGGTTATAGGATTATGGTATACGGCTATTTCCCTTTGTTAGTCCTTGGGAAGTATGGTTTTGATGACAACAACCTTAGGACTTGTTATAAAATATAAATACTAACATTATAGTTTAGATATATATATATATATATATATATATATATATGTATATGCAGGATTTAATAATGCAGGTATCAAGAGTGAAGACTGTACAGTATGGAGATTCAAGATATCAAGATTGAAGACTCATGAGTATCAAGATTATCAAGAGCTCAAGATTTCAATAATAAGTAATCTAATTAGGAATTTTGTTAAAACTCCTAGAAAAGCACTGGCATCTTAAAATCCAATTTATTCGTAGAATGGAATCCACTTCGAGCCTGTTAAAGGGATGGAACCCTAAGTAGGATGGAACCTACGAAAAATCTAACGGAACATTGTTTTGTATCCGCTAACCTTTTATTCAAATGTTTTTACAAAATTATATCATGTTTTCAAAATGATTTCAAAACCTTCCTTTTAAAAGAATCAAAAACATCTATCCTGGTTTTAAATATTTTTAGCCTCAAAATAATCTTTATTTTCAAAATCAAATTATCCTTAGTTTTAAACTATCTTTAAATAATAATACAACTTTTAACATTTATACTTAGATTTAAATATAAAATTATAGTAAAATTATACATATGTATACACCAAAATATTATTCTCTATATTTACTTATGTATTTTAACTATAGTTAAATATATTTATAAAGTTTAAAATAGTTTTAATACAAGATAGAAATTATTTCAAATAAAAGCAAATTACCAAAAATACCTTAGGCATGTCGCATCCTCAAGTACCCCATGTCGACATGGTAGTAGTTTATTTCAAAATTTTGAATTTCAAAAGAAGTGTCTATTTGTCATATCCTTTCACGAATGGACATGGCTGTTGTTCTACTATAAATAGGGGTAGTTTTGAATGAATTTATATTCATATTTTCTCTGATTTCACTCCTCTTCTTCTTCCACATTTCTTTATACACATTTTTACCATTACTCTACCGAAATCAACATTGAATCTAACTAGATCATTTCTGGTTTGATTCTCTATCACTATCTCAACAAGATCTCAGTGCTATTCGGATTTATAGGCTTCTTTGTAATAAACTAAGTGAGAAAAGGTGTGATTGTAGCCTGTGAAATCAATCAAGTAAGAAAATGTGTGATTGTAGCCTTGGAAATCAATTGGGTGAACTTGTTGCCCGCGAAATCAATTATCTCTACCCAGAGGATTGTGAATATGGAGTGGTGTACTACGTGGCCTTGAAATCGAGGTCGTAATTGTACAATTGTTTTTGAAAGGAAATTCGTACTTGTGTGCAAGATTGGATGTAGGGTAACTCCGAACTAGTATAGAATCCGATGTGTTCTTTCCTTTATTGCTTTTACTTTATTTTTGCATCTGTGTTTGATTCTTGATCATATCTGTGTCTGAATATTGCATGCATTTGTGTTCAAATTAACAAAAACTCAAAAAGATTTAGTAATTCCTTTAAACATTATTCATCCCCCTCTATTTTTAATCCTAGCCTTAAGATCTGTATTCCGCATTTCTAACATTTGGTATCAGAGTAAGGTTTTCAAAGTTTCATAATATGATTTTTGAAAATTTTTAAAATGACAATTTTTTTATAAAATTATTAACACTATTTTCATATGAATATGTCACATAATCATCATGATATTGTTGTTTAAAACTATATTTAGTTAGTTTGAAAAGTCACTTGATTCTTTAAAAAGTTATGTTGTTTTGGAGGAGAAGAATTATGTCTAATGACTATTGGTTAAAAGATACCAGATAACCATTCATCAACCAAGAAGAACAAATGGATATATAATGGCAATCGATAATGAAATGGGTACTAGATCAATATAAAGCTTTTGATTCTCATCTACAACTTAATATGATACTACACCTCTCTCCATCTACTTCACAGTGTCACTGGTTTCGTGCGAATCCGTCAAAAAATGACCAAGTTGTGGTCAAATGAAGTTTCGGTGAACAAAGAGAGAAAGAATGCAAAACTTTCAATGGTATTCTTCAAATTGCATCCAAAAATTTGAGTATTTTGTTCCCACTCCTTCTCAAGATTGCAATTCTTGTTCTCGCGGCCGTTTTTATGGGTGGATCATCAAATTCCGATCAAAATTGAGTGAGATATGACAGTTTGAAGTTGGCTATCCAAAACTAAAAAAACTGTGCACGAGATTTTCTATATTTCTCTTACTGTTCGGCCTTTTGCGCCATAATACTATCCAAATTCATCACCAAACTATTACTGGATCGTATCCCTTACTTTCCTCTTCGATTTTCCGCTGGTTCCATCCAATTCCGTTAAGAAACGAGGGAGATATGCCTTCTAGAAGTTTGATAGTATATAGAAAAACGAAAAGAAGAAGAAGAAGAGAAACTTTTATGGAAAATAGTGACTGTTGGGCCTATTTATAGTGGTTGAAGTGTCCATTCATTCATAATTCAAATTCAAAGTTTTGGCGCCAAGATGGTCAATCTACTAAATCATCTGTATCATTCTCATATGGTCTTCAAATGAACATACTACGCTGATCACAAAAACGAGCCCGTCGAATAGAATAGATCTCGTCGTTAAATTATGAAAGATATAAATGTGTGGTTCACGACAATGGAAGAACAACAAATTTATAAAGATGAAGTGCAAAAATTGGTACGCTTTACTATTATTTCATCTTTATTGTTGCATTTAGGAATATATATTTATGCATTTAGTTAGGTATAGAAATTTATCTCTTTTATAAGTTTTGATATTTTGGTCCATATGTCGACACACCAGAGTATAAATATCAATATACCAATCCAATTTTTTTTGAACTCTTTTAAAATGTGTTTTCTTTTAAATAAAATCTTACTACTAATTTATTACAACTATACTAAGTAGAAAAGCATACATTTATTTGTGATTTCAACATTTATATCATTGTTTTTACTTTTCGTAATCTATTTCTTTTAAGATACTAATTTTATGTCTTTAAGAATTTAAGAAAATGAATTTAGAATGTTAGAATAAGACTCTATTTATAGATTTCTTCAATTAATAAGATTGCTCCACATCACATGACACTTGTCATATAAGTAGATAGTGACATACATGCAAAATGACACGTGTCATTACACTTGTTCTTTAATAGAAGCATTTTTACATGCATAATACCAAGTGTATTTACACGTGTCTCTTCATTGTTATTTTTTATATTTTTGAAGTACTTTAATTATATTAACTACTATAAAAAATTAGGTCAAAAATCAATTATTTACAGCAAAATCATGTTAAAAACAGGCCCAGAGCTTTAGATATCATTTCTGAAATGTTGTCTTTGCTTCTGTTATGTTGCAAATACATTTTTATAGCATTTCTGTGCTTTGAAACGCAGTATTTTTTTGAGAAACTTTTCATAGCATTTGGTAAATGCTGCAGTTTCTATTTATAATGTTTTGAATATATTTTACTGCAAAAACTTTTTACAGCATTCTGTAAATGCTGTGTTTTCTACTTAAAACTTTAAACTATGTAAAAATAATATTTAAATTAAGAATTTTGCTCTATCCTTTTTAGAAGTTGTTTTCTAACTTATATTAGAATATTTTAAAATTAATTTTTAGATATTTTTTTAGTACCTAATTAAAATTTTAAATGAAAGAGGCCTTAACATAACACATGTTTAATTTAGTTTTTCAATTTTTGTTATTTTTAATATTTCATTTTAAAAAAAGATGTTTAAACATGTTTCTAAATATTTTAATCAATAATAATTTGATATAAAGGTTTTAATTAGTAAGTTAAGTTTTTTATAAACATGTAAGTTTGGATTCTTAAAAAAATCAATCAAGTTAAAAAAAATTATTTTAAAAAAATTAAATAATTAGAGTATTAATCTTTATAAAAACCATATTTGATCATATATACAGTTTAAATCCATATTTCTTAGCAATTTGATTTTGATATTGAGTTTGATTACTATCTTTCATGAGTATGTTATAGTTTTAATATCATTTATTACCTTTAAACTTTTGTCTTTACTACTCTTTTAGTCTCATTCATTGTAACGACCCAGAATTTTGAACAATTTAAATTGAAAATATTAATTAATTTTACATATTTGAATGATGGTTTGACTTGAATTTCAAATTATCAGTAGGAATTTGGCGATTAAATTATAAAGTTTAATCTATTGAAAGTTGAATAAAAATTTGAATCTTCAAGTTTAAGCCGATTAAAAATATTTTAAAGGATTGTAAAATCTATATTGATAATAATGAAGATAATCGAATATTCAGAATTTAATTTGAAAGTGAATTGTTCAATTTTGAAAATATATCGTTTGAATCGATATTTAAAAATAGCCGTCCGAGGCACAGTCTTGGATTTCGACGAAACCAGTTCCATTGGGTCCGTAATATTGAATTATTCTCGGATTTCAAATTTCGTATTATTCGGATTTGACATGTGAGCATACGGTGAGTAAACGCATTGGAATTTAAGTCGAATTCAATTTAAATTTAAATTTAAATTGAGTCAAACATCAGCACGTTCTTCCTTCAATCACGCCTAAAATCACGCCCTAGAATCATGCTACGAGATCGTGCCAAGCATGCCGAGTATTTTTGAAACAATTTCTTCTTCAATCAAAACAATACCGCGTTCCCCTATTTTAACTTCAAATCGAAATCATCTCGTTCAAAATTTATTCAGAGAAAAAAAAATTAATGGCCGAAGTCCTTTTCGCGTCTCTCTCTCTCTCTCTCTCTCTCGTACAAATCAATGGCCGCGACTTATTCTATCACCAGATTCGAGCTCGAAACGCGTGCGCATGAAAGGGTCGCATCGATTCCAGGTGACGATGTCAGAGGAAGTCGCAAGCTCGGCGATGGCGTGGGAGGATTTTCACCGAGTTCGAATTGCTGATTTGGGGTCGCGATGGCTCGATAGCGGCGGCAAAGCTAGGCTCGATGGCGATTGGGGTCGATTGCGTCATGTTCTGGTACGCGAGCGTACGCGCAAGAGATGGCAGTGGGTTCGTGAATTTAGATGAGGCGCACACGCGTATGGATGATGGCGGCGACTTCGACGAGGTGGTGCTCGATGAAGCTAGGGCGAAGTCGAACTACAGTGAGGTAATTTTAAGATTTTTATTTTTCATATTTTAATTTAAAAAAAACAGTAAGGTATTCAGTTGCTTAATTTAAATTTAATTCAAATATATATATATAAATGTATATACAGGAACAGAGAAGAAAAAAATAGGGATTTGAATTCATTAAATTTAATGTGTATATAAATGTATAAGTGAATTTACGGTAAAGAAAAAAGTTGTAAACAAGTAAAGTTAATTCCTGTTTTATTTTTATAGAAATTTCTAATTATAAATATATATACATGTGTTCCAATTTATTAATTATTCTAAAATAAATTTTTAAAAGGTGATTTGTTTGTTTAGTTAACATGTTTAGAAATTTATTTTTGTCGCTAAAAATAGTTTATTAATGAAAAGTTAGTTTAAATTTAAATTTTTAGTTAAATCAATTATTAAAGACAAAATTGGGCTAAACAAAACTATTAGTTAATTAAACTATTAAACGGTAACTGATTATTCAATTAATTCGAATATTAACAAAATCATTGGCTAATTTAATTTACCTAATAGGAATTTAATTTATTGGATAAAATGATTTATTTAAAGGGAATTTAGATTAAAACTTAATTTTTTTTTATAATTATTTAAAAGAAATTGATTTAAAATGAAATCACCGATGAATCGAAATTATCAAATGAAAATTTACTATTCGATCGGTTCGAATATTAATAAGTTTGTATAATATTTATACAAGGTATAAATCAAGAAAAATCAAGTCAAGATGGAAAATGGATTGCTAATAAAAGTAAAGGTGAGAACTTCTCACTCACTAATTTTGAAGTTGGATTTGCAGTTATTTATTGATTGCTATTTGGTTGTGATATTAGATATAGTAGGATATATCTATATATATAGCAATATATATAT
The DNA here is from genome assembly GCA_030765085.1 of Allium cepa. Lineage (NCBI taxonomy): Eukaryota > Viridiplantae > Streptophyta > Magnoliopsida > Asparagales > Amaryllidaceae > Allium > Allium cepa. The sequence goes on along the minus strand of CM060938.1, from coordinate 657,247,627 downwards.
ATATTGGCATATGTATATATTGCAGTTGATGATTTCCCGCATTGTGTAGCCGATGAGACCCTATTGCACCGCCTATTAAGCGGATAATATTTTATAAATCCCATATACCGCGATATCCCGTCTTGAAACGGGATTGGTATTGTGCTAATGTCTGTGGATGCAGGGAAACATGTTGGATAGATCCAACTGGATTCCTCACAAATATTTATTTGATTTCAGATATTGTGATATTTGATTGTTTATCATATCGATATATGATATTGGAAAGTCGTGATTGACTATTTGATGTGTTGCATCATCGGATCCGATTTTGAAGTTTAAAAATAACGATTTTGATTTTAAGTGATTTTTGAAAGTATACGTTTATAAAATATTTTTGGAATTGATTCATCTTAAATAAATAAACGTTATAATTTTAATGTATAAAAATTATGATTTTTGAGAAATACAGTTAAAAGTTGATTTTTGAAAATATGGGATTAATGATTTTATAAAATAGTTAAAATTAGGATTTCTGAATTTATTATAAAAAGTTTAAATATAGGATTTATGAAATTTGATTATTTTGTAAATCTAAGAGAATGATGAAATTATAAAGGAGTTTAAATACGTTTTAAATGAATAATATAAATTGATCCGTATAAAAGATTTATAAACTAATATTTATAAATTAAAAATATTGGAATTGTAAAACGAGCTTTTATAAGTGTTAGAATGAATTGTGAATGAATTTCGTAAATGAATAAAATTTATAGAATTATAAATGGTGAAGTTATAAATGGAATTTTATAAGCAGTAGGTTTATAAAATTTGTAAGGTTATTAAAGGAATAGATTTTGAGTAAATAAATGAACCTTATAAGTTATAAGATTTATAATTTGAGAAGTTTAAAGGAATAATTTTGTAAATAAATTATAAGCATTTAACTTATAATATGAACTTTTAGTATATAATTGAGTTATGAATTGGATAGGTTAATAAAGGAATTTATAAACGTTGTTTTATAAATCCGCAAATGGCTTATTTTGATAAGTAAATTGTTATAACTTATTTATGGGGTTATATTCACGTTTTAGACAGTGAATAATCCTTTAAAACAAAATGTATAGAAATGATGAAATTGGTTAACAAGTATATTCACGTTTTTGAATGGTGAATAATATATTAAAGAAAATGTTTTGGATGTGATGTTTTAAATAGAATTAAAACGATCTAAAGATGTTTTAAAATGTATTAACTATCGAAACCATAGATTTCAACATTCATTGTTGAAATAGACGTTTTCGAGAAATAGAAGGAAATGGTGGACTATAACACTATTGTTATAGTAAATGATTTTTGAAAGGAAATGTTTTGTATAGTATTGGGATTTATATATCTATTTTAATTTCGAATCCCTATACTAGTGATTTTGGGTTGTCGTAACGATGTTTTACACAACATTCGTTTTGGCTCAAATAAATATGTTTAAGAGAATGATTTCCTTAAAGAATGAAATATATACTTAATTTCGATTAGAGTATATTGAATATTTTCCAAGTGTAGAAAATAAAAATACTTGTGAATCACTTATAAATAAATAAGTATGGAAATGTTTTTTTTCCAATATTAAGTGAATATTTTGAATTTATCTTTTTGAAGATAAATTGAAAATGAATATTATAAATCGAATGGAAATCGTATATTGATAAATATTTTGGAATGTAAATTCACTATGGAATTTATAAATGAAAAGGGGGAATTTGTTTGAAAAATAAATATTGATTTATTTTTAGTATTGAAAATATATATCTTGTAAAGATATTTTTGGAAAATAAATAATTTGGAAAATTATTTGGAAGCTGGTGATGTTGGCATATCCATTGATAGTTCAATAACCGACTATCAATATTTACCTTTGAATGGGTATTTGTTGTGATTTGCTTGAAATTGAATGCCACACTTATTTTTTAAAAAATAAACGCTCACTATTCGGGTTAACCGGGAAAAGACTTTGGTGTCGTATAACCCATTCCGAATATGTGATACGTCGTTATAAATTGCATTTGAAGACCGGTGTTGAAGACCAGATATTTTCGAAAACGAAAGGTTTCTTGTCGATTGTCTCTGCACTGGCTGATCCCCGGTATAGAGATCTCCATATGTGATGGGAAATCCGGACGTGATTAGAGATTATCCGGATTGCAAGGACTTCTTTGTAAGTGCCTTCGGTTCTGTTCGATTCCGGAACAGACTTGTATGGATAGTATGTCTGACATTACAATTTGAGATATAAAGCTAATTTCTTTCAAATATATTTCTGTTGGTGGCGGAGAATTTATTCTCTTAGCTTAACACCCTTCTCTGAGACGTACGAGCTCAGAGGTTATATAGTTGAAGGTTATTAGCAATATATTACCAATTTGGTAATGTGACATGCTGAGTGTTGCTGTGAAATGATCATTTGTGATATGATCATTTGTTTGATCGTTTATCTTTGTGATCATTTCTATGATCATTTGTTGACCCAAAGCACAGCTTTTGTATAAAGTGTGGCTTTGTGGACGAGATTTCGTCGAGCCTCACACCCCGGAATGGTCAAAACATGAAAGATGCAGCAAGGTTATGAGGGGTAGCTCCCTTTAGGTTATGTGCATTTCCTTCTGGAAAAGGGTGGTATCATGTTATGGAGCCCAGATACTTACTCATGTTGAAACACTTTATTATTATGGTGTGATGTTGATTATGAGCGCTCGGATAAAGGTCCCAAAGGACCGGGGGATGGCATACTCGGTCAGTTGTTACCTAGTTTGAAAGGTAACCCGACCTTGTGTTGGCAGAGATCCGGTTAGGTTCTCGGGGACGTCCTTCCAGAGGCGTTCTCATGTGGCAATGGGAAGTTCCTTGGCCTGACCATTTGTTGGAAATCCAAAGAAACAATACGAGACTTGTACGGTTTTAGTTGTAGAACCTACTATGGAATGTGGCGGTAACCTACTACTGAACATAGTAGCTATAGTAGGCATACGATAATGGTCGTATGTTGGCTAATATTTATATTCTACTTTCGAAATTGTTTTATACACTATGCACTACTAATAATATCAAATGTTCTTTTTAATGCGTATCAAGCATCTTTGACTATCATAAGGAGAAATCTCCTCCGATTCTGCGTTTGCATTGTGTGTGTGTGCGGGAGGCCTTATGGTAGTCTCATTTTTAAAAGCATTGCGAATTGACTTTAAAAATATTCCTCTATTTTGATTTTAAAGAAAAATAAACTGTTTTAGTTCTCACACCAGTCACATGACTGACTCGGAGTTTATTGTTTTCCTTCCTAAACTCTGGGTGCCCACCAATTTCCACACGGGCAGTCAAGAGTAAAGGTTTATCAGGATATTCTGGAATTTAGGAGTTGCTGGAGGCAAGATGGATGGCATTGGCGTATCACTAGTATATATTATTTTCTTTTTCCGCTGTTTGTTGTTATTTGTTGTTGTACACTCTGATAATGAAATGTAATGTGATGTAATGTAATAACTGATATAGTTCTTTGTTTAAAGATTATTCATTTATCTATTATATGTTGTTCCGCTGCGAATTGTGAGATTCTGATATTGTTCTGTTATTTTCTTTCTATTCTGTTCTATCTTTTCTCTCTTCTTCCACCTCTTTCTTTTTCTTAAAACCCTAACATTTCGGTTTTTCGGCAACGAAAAATCGCGTACGTTACATTTGGTATCAGAGCATATGGTTAAGCGACAACCATGGCTCTGTTGGGTATTACTCATTAGAGATAGAGTCAGCAGTACTCTAGAATGAGTTTGAGTGTGATAATAGATATGAGCGCGTATTTGTTAGTGAATATAAAATTGTTTTTGAATCGGATAAATAAGATAATTTTGCCCAAAACTATTTTTTGATAAAGAAGAAATGATTTTCTATGAACTATTATAGTATATGGTTGCATGGTTGTTAGGAAGTAATAATATTAAATTATTATCGTTATTATATGGAATTAAATAAGAAATAAAATGTATAACCAAAGATTGAGATAAATTCATTTAACAAATGAAATTTATAAATATGAAATTTATAAATATGGAAAAAAAATATAAGGAAAAGAATTCATATACAATTGGGATTTGGAAAATAAATTATAAATAAATGAATGATGAAATGAGATTTGATTTGATCAAATTGAATAAAAATCAAAACTTGGAGAAAATAAAATAAATTGGATTGAATTCAAGTAAACTAACTTGATAAATTCTTGGACTAATGAATTGGAATTTGAATTGGTTAAATTAAAGTTTAGTCGTGAGCTAAATTTGAAGATAAACTTGAATTTGTATATAAATTCCAGTAAGTAAAAGAAATAAATTGAAATTCCCTTTGTTAGTAATTAAGTAAATTCGAGATGAATTGAATATGGAAATTGAAATTTAAAATGAATAAGTGAATGTACTAATTGAAATGAATCAGTGAATGAAACTAATTTAAAGTAGTAATATGAATTAGCAAATGAAAGTTAAACGTTAGAATTCAATATTTAGAATTGAGAATTGAATTCGAATGGAATTTAAATTGTGAATTGAATTCAAATAGAATTGAAATTGTGAATTGAATTCAAATGAAATTGAAATGTAAAATTGAATGAAAATGAATGTGTAACTTCAATAGTGAAGTAAAAATGTATAAGAGCATATATTGGAAATTTTGTAATAGAATTGGCAAAATGGTTTGAATGTTGGAATTGGATATTATGACTAGCAGGATATACAGGTGTATTAAAAGAAATGGAATTGGGCTTTTGATTTCAAAGATAAAAATTGAATTGCTCGACAAAAAAGGTACGTATTTCAATTTCAGTATGAAATTTGATGATTTTCTTCTCCAGCCACTTGGCTTTCTCTTTTCTTTTTGATTCTGAGGGGCCGTGGTGCCATTTTGTAGTCGTACTGACCTAGCCGCGTAAAGGAGACGCTGGCGAAATTTTTCGAAAATTTAGAGTGTTAGAAAATTTTTGAGAAAATTTGAAAGTTTGAAATTTGAATTTGAATTCAAATTTAAATTGTTAAGGAAAACAATATTGTTTGGAACTTATAATTGAAGTTGGAAAGCTAGTTGACATGATAATGGATCTTTAATAAAAAAAAGATTTGTTTTAGAAAGTTGATAAAACTATTTAGATTGTGAAAAATAATAGACGGGATAAGGGCATTCTTCTTAACTTGTAATTTCGGGACGAAATTCTTTTAAGGAGGGAAGATTGTAACGACCCAGGATTTTGAACAATTTAAATTGAAAATATTTAATTAATTTTAAATATTTGAATGATGGTTTGACTTGAATTTCAAATTATCAGTAGGAATTTGGCGATTAAATTATAATGTTTAATCTATTGAAAGTTGAATAAAAATTTGAATCTTCAAGTTTAAGCCGATTAAAAATATTTCAAAGGATTGTAAAATCTATATTGATAATAATGAAGATAATCGAAGCTTCAGAATTTAATTTGAAAGTGAATTATTCAGTTTTGAAAATATATCGTTTGAATCGATATTTAAAAATAGCCGTCCGAGGCACAGTCTTGGATTTCGACGAAACCAGTTCCATTGGGTCCGTAATATTGAATTATTCTCGGATTTCAAATTTCGTATTTTTCGGAGTTGATATGTGAGCACACGGTGAGTAATCGCATTGGAATTTAAGTCGAATTCAATTTAAATTTAAATTGAGTCAAACATCAGCACGTTCTTCCTTCAATCACGCCTAAAATCACGCCCTAGAATCATGCGACGAGATCGTGCCAAGCATGCTGAGTATTTTAAAAACAATTTCTTCTTCAATCAAAACAGTACCGCGTTCCCCTATTTTAACTTCAAATCGAAATCATCTCGTTCAAAATTTATTCAGAAAAAAAAATTAATGGCCGAAGTCCTTTTCGCGTCTCTCTCTCTCTCTCGTACAAATCAATGGCCGTGACTTATTCTATCACCAGATTCGAGCTCGAAACGTGTGCGCATGAAAGGGTCGCATCCATTCCAGGCGACGATGTCAGAGGAAGTCGCAAGCTTGGCGATGGCATGGGAGGATTTTCACCGAGTTCGAATTGCTGATTTGGGGTCGCGATGGCTCGACAGCGGCGACTTAGCTAGGCTCGATGGCGATTGGGGTCGATTGCGTCATGTTCTGGTACGCGAGCGTGCGCGCGAGAGAGGGCAGTGGGTTCGTGAATTTAAATGAGCCCCGCACGCGTATGGATGATGGCGGCGACTTCGACGAGGTGGCGCTCGATGAAGCTAGGGCAAAGTCGAACTATAGTGAGGTAATTTTAAGATTTTTATTTTTCAGATTTTAATTTAAAAAAAATAGTAAGGTATTCAGTTGCTTAATTTAAATTTAATTCAAATATATGTATAAATGTATATACAGGAACAGAGAAGAAAAAAATAGGGAATTGAATTCATTAAATTTAATGTGTATATAAATGTATAAGTGAATTTACGGTAAAGAAAAAAATTGTAAACAAGTAAAGTTAATTCCTGTTTTATTTCTATAGAAATTTCTAATTATAAATATATATACATGTGTTCCAATTTATTAATTATTCTAAAATAAATTTTTAAAAGGTGATTTGTTTGTTTAGTTAACATGTTTAGAAATTTATTTTTTCGCTAAAAATAGTTTATTAATGAAAATTTAGTTTAAATTTAAATTTTTAGTTAAATCAATTATTAAAGACAAAATTGGGTTAAACAAAACTATTAGTTAATTAAACTATTAAACGGTGACTGATTATTCGATTAATTCGAATATTAACAAAATCATTGGCTAATTTAATTTACCTAATAGGAATTTAATTTATTGGATAAAATGATTTATTTAAAGGGAATTTAGATTAAAACTTAATTTTTTTTATAATTATTTAAAAGAAATTGATTTAAAATGAAATCACCGATGAATCGAAATTATCAAATGAAAATTTACTATTCGATCGTTTCGAATATTAATAAATTTGTATAATATTTATACAAGGTATAAATCAAGAAAAATCAAGTCAAGATGGAAAATGGATTGCTAATAAAAGCAAAGGTGAGAACTTCTCACTCAAAAATTTAAAGTTGGATTTGCAGTTATTTATTGATTGCTATTTGGTTGTGATATTAGATATAGTAGGATATATCTATATATATAGCAATATATATATATTGTTATATGTATATATTGCAGTTGATGATTTCCCGCATTGTATAGCGGATGAGACCCTATTGCGCCGCCTATTAAGCGGATAATATTTTATAAATCCCATATACCGCGATATCCCGTCTTGAAACGTGATTGGTATTGTGCTAATGTCTGTGGATGCAGGGAAACAGGTTGGAGGGATCCAACTGGATTCCTCACAAATATTTATTTGATTTCAGATATTGTGATATTTGATTGTTTATCATATCGATATATGATATTGGAAAGTCGTGATTGACTATTTAATGTGTTGCATCATCGGATCCAATTTTGAAGTTTAAAAATAACGATTTTGATTTTAAGGGATTTCTAAAGTGATTTTTGAAAGTATACGTTTATAAAATGTTTTTGGAATTGATTCATCTTAAATAAATAAACGTTATAATTTTAATGTATAAAAATTATGATTTTTGAGAAATACAGTTAAAAGTTGATTTTTGAAAATATGGGATTAATGATTTTATAAAATAGTTAAAATTAGGCTTTCTGAATTTATTATAAAAAGTTTAAATATAGGATTTATGAAATTTGATTATTTTGTAAATCTAAGAGAATGATGAAATTATAAAGGAGTTCAAAGACGTTTTAAATGAATAATATAAATTGATCCATATAAAAGATTTATAAATTGATATTTATAAATTAAAAATATTGGAATTGTAAAACGAGCTTTTATAATTGTTAGAATGAATTGTGAATGAATTTCGTAAATGAATGAAATTTATAGAATTATAAATGGTGAAGTTATAAATGGAATTTTATAAGCAGTGGGTTTATAAAATTTGTAAGGTTATTAAAGGAATAGATTTTGAGTAAATAAATGAACCTTATAAGTTATAAGATTTATAATTTGAGAAGTTTAAAGGAATAATTTTGTAAATAAATTATAAGCATTTAACTTATAATATGAACTTTTAGTATATAATTGAGTTATGAATTGAATAGGTTAATAAAGGAATTTATAAACGTTGTTTTATAAATCCGCAAATGGCTTATTTTGATAAGTAAATTATTATAACTTATTTATGGAGTTATATTCACGTTTTAGACAGTGAATAATCCTTTAAAACAAAATGTATTGAAATGATGAAATTGGTTAACAAGTATATTCACGTTTTTGAATAGTGAATAATATATTAAAGAAAATGTTTTGGATGTGATGTTTTAAATAGAATTAAAACGATCTAAAGATGTTTTAAAATGTATTAACTATCGAAACCATAGATTTCAACATTCATTGTTGAAATAGACGTTTTCGAGAAATAGAAGGAAATGGTGGACTATAACACTGTTGTTATAGTAAATGATTTCCGAAAGGAAATGTTTTGTATAGTATTGGGATTTATATATCTATTTTAATTTCGAATCCCTATACTAGTGATTTTGGGTTGTCGTAACGATGTTTTACGCAACATTCGTTTTGGCTCAAATAAATATGTTTAAGAGAATGATTTCCTTAAAGAATGAAATATATACTTAATTTCGATTAGAGTATATTGAATATTTTCTAAGTGTAGAAAATAAAAGGACTTGTGAATCACTTATAAATAAATAAGTATGGAAATGTTTTTTTCCAATATTAAGTGAATATTTTGAATTTATCCTTTTGAAGATAAATTGAAAATGAATATTAGAAATCCAATGGAAATCGTATATTCATAAATATTTTGGAATGTAAATTCACTATGGAATTTATAAATGAAAAGGGGGAATTTGTTTAAAAAATAAATATTGATTTATTTTTAGTATTGAAAATATATATCTTGTAAAGATTATTTTGGAAAATAAATAATTTGGAAATTTTTTTGGAAGCTGGTGATGTTGGCATATCCATTGATAGTTCAATAACCGACTATCAATATTTACCTTTGAATGGGTATTTGTTGTGATTTGCTTGAAATTGAATGCCACACTTATTTTTTTTAAAATAAGTGCTCACTATTCGGGTTAACCGAGAAAAGACTTTGGTGTCGTATAACCCATTCTGAATATGTGATACGTCGTTATAAATTGCATTTGAAGACCGGTGTTGAAGACCGGATATTTTCGAAAACGAAAGGGTTTCTTGTCGATTGTCTCTGCACTGGCTGATCCCCGGTATAGAGATCTCCATATGTGATGGGAAATCCGGACGTGATTAGAGATTATCCGGATTGCAAGGACTTCTTTGTAAGTGCCTTCGGTTCTGTTCGATTCCGGAACAGACTTGTATGGATAGTATATCTGACATTACTAATTGAGATATAAAGCTGATTTCTTTCAAATATATTTATGTTGGTGGCGGAGTATTTATTCTCTTAGCTTAACACCCTTCTCTGAGACGTACGAGCTCAGAGGTTATATAGTTGAAGGTTACTAGCAATATATTCCCAATTTGGCAATGTGATATGCTGAGTGTTGCTGTGAAATGATCATTGTTTGATCATTTGTGATATGATCATTTGTTTGATCGTTTATCTTTGTGATCATTTCTATGATCATTTGTTGACCCAAAGCACAGCTTTTGTATAAAGCGTGGCTTTGTGGATGAGACTTCGTCGAGCCTCACACCCCGGAATGGTCAAAACAGGAAAGATGCAGCAAGGTTATGAGGGGTAGCTCCCTTTAGGGTATGTGCATTTCCTTCTGGAAAAGGGTGGTATCATGGTATGGAGCCCAGATACTTACTCATGTTGAAACACTTTATTATTATGGTGTGATGTTGATTACGAGCGCTCGAATAAAGGTCCCAAAGGACCGGGGGATGGCATACTCAGTAAGTTGTTACCTAGTTTGAAAGGTAACCCGGCCTTGTGTTGGCAGAGATCCGGTTAGGTTCTCGGGGACGTCCTTCCAGAGGCGTTCTCATGTGGCAATGGGAAGTTCCTTAGCCTGACCATTTGTTGGAAATCCAAAGAAACAATACGAGACTTGTACGGTTTTAGTTGTAGAACCTGCTATGGAATGTGGCGGTAACCTGCTACTGAACATAGTAGCTATAGTAGGCATACGATAATGGTCGTATGTTGGCTAAGATTTATATTCTACTTTCGAAATTGTTTTATACACTATGCATTACTAATAATATCAAATGTTCTTTTTAATGCGTATCAAGCATCTTTGACTATCATAAGGAGAAATCTCCTCCGATTCTGCGTTTGCATTGTGTGTGTGTGCGGGAGGCCTTATGGTAGTCTCATTTTTAAAAGCATTGCGAATTGACTTTAAAAATATTCCTCTATTTTGATTTTAAAGAAAAATAAACTGTTTTAGTTCTCACACCAGTCACATGACTGACTCGGAGTTTATTGTTTTCCTTCCTAAACTCTGGGTGCCCACCAATTTCCATACGGGCAGTCAAGAGTAAAGGTTTATCAGGATATTCTGGAATTTAGGAGTTACTGGAGGCAAGATGAATGGCATTGGCGTATCACTAGTATATAGTATTTTCTTTTTCCGCTGTTTGTTGTTATTTGTTGTTGTACACTCTGATAATGAAATGTAATGTGATGTAATGTAATAACTGATATAGTTCTTTGTTTAAAGATTATTCATTTATCTATTATATGTTGTTCCGCTGCGAATTGTGAGATTCTGATATTGTTCTGTTATTTTCTTTCTATTCTGTTCTATCTTTTCTCTCTTCTTCTACCTCTTTCTTTTTCTTAAAACCCTAACATTTCGGTTTTTCGGCAACGAAAAATCGCGTACGTTACATTCATTAGTTTCCTTAAACTAAGTCTAGTAATTGTTGTGTATTACCTTTATTTGGTTGAAGTGATTTATAATATATAGTTTGATATAAACATACATACATACATACATACATACATACATATACATATACATATATATATATGCTTGTCTTATCACTCATGTTCATCTTTTAATCTGAATATCTTTTAACATAGTATATATCATCATATCATTCTACATATTATTAATTTTACTTCTTTATCATTTTATTTCATATTACATATCATTGTGCGTCCTATTTCATATCACATTTCATTGCATATTACATCATAAATTACAATGCACGAAATATCGTAATCATTTGCATTACAAGTTGCACTTCATTCTGCATATCATCTCATGTTACATTGCATATGTCATACATTTCATACTGCATTACAAACTACATATTGCATACATGTATACCTATCGATTGTATTTTATTTAGAGGGAGTTTGTAGTATTGTCTTATTGTATAGGATCGTTAGTTTTTGATTTGGTTGGTATGTTTTGATTGACTTGTTTGACTTAATTGACTTGTTTGACCTGATTGACTTGTTTGATTTGATTGATTTGTTTGAATTGTTTGACATGATTGGATTTGATGTGCATGTTGATTGGATTGTTTGAAATACACTTATACATATTTATGTATTGAATAATTATAACATAATTATGTTAATGTCTTTCACATTCCATTTACTATACTTTGTTCTAGTATTAATTTAAGGGGGAGTTTTATAGTTTTAGGATTATTTTTGTTGATGACAAAGGAGGAGAAATATAAAATAGGATAGTTAGGCATAGATTAAGGGGGCGTTATTAGTTTTAGGGGGAGTTATTAGAATAGAAGTAATATTTTATAAACAATGGTTGTCATCATCAAAAAGGGAGAGATTATTAGTCCTTGAGAAGGATGGTTTTGATGACAACAACCTTAGGACTTGTTATAAAATGTAAATACTAACATTATAGTTTAGACATATATGTATATCCAGGATTTAACCATGCAGGTATCAAGAATGAAGATTGCACAGTATAGAGATTCAAGATATCAAGATTGAAGACTCATGAGTATCAAGATTATCAAGAGCTCAAGATTCAATAATAAGTAATCTAATTATGAATTTTGTTAAAACTCCTAGAAAAGAACTGGCATCTTAAAATCCAATTTATTCATGAAATGGAATCCACTTCGAGCCTGTTAAAGGGATAAAACCCTAAGTAGGATGGAACCTACGAAAAATCTAGTAAAACATTGTTTTGTATCCGATAACCTTTTATTCAAATGTTTTTACAAAATTATATCTTGTTTTCAAAATGATTTCAAAACCTTCCTTTTAAAAGAATCAAAAACATCTATCCTGGTTTTAAATATTTTTAGCCTCAAAATAATCTTTATTTTCAAAATCAAATTATCCTTAGTTTTAAACTAATCTTTTAATAATAATATATTTAACTTTTAATATTCATACTTAGATTTAAATATAATTATAGTAAAATTATATACATATATATATATATATATACATATACATACAACAAAATATTATTCTCTACATTTACTTATGTATTTTAACTATAGTTAAGTATATTTATAAAGTTTAAAATAGTTTTAATGCAAGATAGAAGTTATTTCAAAGAAAAGAAAATTACCAAAAATACCTTAAGCATGTCGCATCCTTCAGTACCCCATGTCGACATGGTAGCAGTTTATTTCAAAATTTTGAATTTCAAAGGAAGTGTCTATTTGTCATATCCTTTCACGAATGGACATGACTGTTGTTCTACTATAAATAGGGGGTAGTTTTGAATGAATTTATATTCATATTTTCTCTGATTTCACTCCTCTTTTTCTTCCACATTTCTTTATACACGTTTTTACCATTACTCTGCCGAAATCAACATTGAATCTAACTAAATCATTTCTGGTTTGATTCTCTATCACTATCTCAACAAGATCTCAGTGCTATTCAGAGTTATAGGCTTCTTTGTAATAAACTAAGTGAGAAAAGGTGTGATTGTAGCCTGTGAAATCAATCAAGTAAGAAAATGTGTGATTGTAGCCTTGGAAATCAATTGGGTGAACTTGTTGCCCGCGAAATCAATTATCTCTACCCAGAGGATTGTGAATTTGGAGTGGTGTACTACGTGGCCTTGAAATCGAGGTTGTAATTGTACAATTGCTTTTGAAAGGAAATCCGTACTTGTGTTTGGGACTAGATGTAGGGTAACTCCGAACCAGTATAAAATCCGGTGTGTTCTTTCCTTTATTGCTTTTACTTTATTTCTACATCTGTGTTTGATTCTGTGATCATATCTGTGTTTGAATATACATTTGTGTTCAAATTAACAAAAGCTCAAAAAGATTTAGTAATTCCTTTAAACACTATTCACCCCCTCTTGTGTTAATCTTAGCCATAAGATTCATATTTCGCATTTCTCACATTTAGTATCAAAGCAAGGTTTTCAAAGTTTCATAATATGATTTTTGAAAAATTTTAAAATGGCAATTTTTTTATAAAATTATTAATACTATTTTCATATGAATATGTCATTAAATCATCATGATATTGTTTTTTAAAACTATATCTTGTTATTTTGAAAAGTCACTTCATTCTACAAAAAGTTATGTTGTTTTGGATGAGAAGAATTATGTCTAATGACTATTGGTTAAAAGATACCAGATAACCATTCATCAATCAAGAAGAACAAATGGATATATAATGGCAATCGACAATGAAATGGGCACCGGATCAATATAAAGCTTTTGATTCTCATCTACAACTTGATATGATATTGTACCTCTCTCCATCTACTTCGCAATGTCACTGGTTTCGTGTGAATACGCCAAGAAATGACCAAGATGTGGTCAAATGAAGTTTTGGTGAACAAAGAGAGAAAGAAAGAAAAAATGTCAATGGTATTCTTCAAATTGCATCCAAAAATTTGAGTATTTTGTTCCCACTCCTTTTCAAGATTGCAGTTCTTGTTCTCACGGTCGTTTTTATGGGTGGATCATCAAATTCCAATCAAAATTGAGTGAGATATGACAGTTTGAAGTTGGCTATCCAAAACTGAAAAAACTGTGCACGAGATTTTCTATATTTCTCTTACTGTTCGGCCTGTTACGCCATAATACTGTCCAAATTCATCACCAAACTATTACTGGATCGTAGCCCTCACCTTCCTCTTCGATTTTCCGCTGGTTCCATCCAATTCCGTTGAGAAACGAGGGAGATATGCCTTCTAGAAGTTTGATAGTATATAGAAAAATGGAAAGAAGAAGAAGAGAAACTTTTATGGAAAATAGTGACTGTTGGGCCTATTTATATTGGTTGAAGTGTCCATTCATTCAGAATTCAAATTCAAAGTTTTGGCGCCAAGATGGTCAATCTACTAAATCATCTGTATCATTCTCATACGGTCTTCAAATTCAGCAAATGAACATACTACGCTGATCACAAAAACGACCCCGTCGCAATAGAATAGATCTCATCGTTAAATTCTGAAAGATATAAATGTGTGGTTCACGACAATGGAAGAACAACAAAGTTAGAAAGTTGAAGTGCAAAAATTGGTATGCTTTACTATTATTTCATCTTTATTGTTGCATTTAGGAATATATATTTATGCATTTAGTTAGGTATAGAAATTTATCTCTTTTATAAGTTTTGATATTTTGGTCCATATGTCAACACACCATAGTATAAATATCGATATAGCAGTTTAATTTTTTTGAAGTCTTTTAAAATGTGTTTTCTTTTAAATAAAATCTTACTATTAATTTAGTATAACTATACTAAGTAGAAAAGCATACATTTATTTGTGATTTCAACATTTCTATCGTTGTTTTTACTTTTCGTAATCTATTTCTTTTAAGATACTAATTTTATGTCTTTAAGAATTTAATAAAATGAATTTAGAATGTTAGAATAAGGCTCTATTTATAGATTTCTTCAATTAATAAGATTGCTCCACATCACATGACACTTGTCATATAAGTAGATAGTGACATACATGCAAAATGACACGTGTCATTACACTTGTTCTTTAATAGAAGCATTTTACATGCATAATGCCAAGTGTATTTACACATGTCTTTTCATTGTTATTTTTTTATATTTTTCAAGTACTTTAATTATATTAACTACTATAAAAAATTAGGTCAAAAATCAATTATTTACAGCAAAATCATGTTAAAAACAGGCCCAGTGCTTTAGATATCATTTCTGAAATGTTGTCTTTGCTTCTGTTATGTTGCGAATACGTTTTTATAGCATTTCTGTGCTTTGAAACGTAATATTTTTTTGAGAAACTTTTCACAGCATTTGGTAAATGCTGCAGTTTCTGTTTATAATGTTTTGAATATATTTTACTGCAAAAACTTTTTACAGCATTCTGTAAATGCTGTGTTTTCTACTTGAAACTTTAAACTATGTAAAAATAATATTTAAATTAAGAATTTTTCTCTATTCTTTTTAGAAGTTGTTTTCTAACTTATATTAGAATAATTTAAAATTAATGTTTAGATATTTTTTTAGTAACTAATTAAAATTTTAAATGAAAGAGGCCTTAACATAACACATGTTTATTTTAGTTTTTCAATTTTTGTTATTTTTAATATTTCATTTTAAAAAAAAGATGTTTAAACATGTTTCTAAATATTTTAATCAATAATAAATTGATATAAAGGTTTTAATTAGTAAGTTAAGTTTTTTATAAACATGTAAGTTTGAATTCTTAAAAAAATCAACCAAGTTAAAAAAAATTATTTAAAATTTTTAAATAATTAGAGTATTAATCTTTATAAAAACCATATATGATCATATATACAGTTTAAATCCATATTTCTTAGCAATTTGATTTTGATATTGAGTTTGATTGCTACCTTTCATGAGTATGTTATAGTTTTAATATCATTTATTACCTTTAAACTTTTGTCTTTACTACTCTTTTAGTCTCATTCATTAGTTTCCTTAAACTAAGTCTAGTAATTGGTGTGTATTACCTTTGTTTGGTTGAAGTGATTTATAATAAATAGTTTGATATGAACATACATACATACATACATACATACATACATACATACATACATACATACATACATACATACATACATATATATATATATATATATATGCTTGTCAATTAGATATTTCTTATCACTCATGTCCATCTTATAATCTGAATATCTTTAACCATAGTACATATCATCATATCATTCTGCATATTATTATTTTTACTTCGTTGTAGGATTTAACCATGCAGGTATCAGGAATGAAGGCTTTACAGTGTGGAGATTTAAGATATCAAGATTGAAGACTCATGAGTATCAAGATTATCAAGAGCTCAAGATTCAATAATAAGTAATCTAATTAGGAATTTTGTTAAAACTCCTAAAAAAGCACTGGTATCTTAAAATCCAATTTATTCGTGGAATGGAATCCACTTCGAGCCTGTAAAGGGATGAAACCTAAGTAGGATGGAACCTACGAAAAATCTAGTGTATCCGCTAACCTTTTGTTCAAATGTTTTTACAAAATTATATCTTGTTTTCAAAATGATTTCAAAACCTTCCTTTTAAAAGAATCAAAAACATCTATCCTGGTTTTAATTTTTTTAGCCTCAAAATAATCTTTATTTTAAAAATCAAATTATCCTTAGTTTTAAACTATCTTTTAATAATAATATATTTAACTTTTAATATTTAGACTTAGATTTAAATGTAATTATAGTAAAATTATATATATATACCAAAATATTATTCTCTATATTTTTTTATGTATTTTAACTATAGTTAAGTATATTTATAAAGTTTAAAATAGTTTTAATACAAGATAGAAGTTATTTTCATAGAAAAGCAAATTATCAAAAATACCTTAGGCATGTCGACATCCTCAAATACCCCAGGTCGACATGGTAGCAGTTTATTTCAAAATTTTGAATTTCAAAGAAAGTGTATATTCGTCATATCCTTTCACGAATGGACATGGTTGCTGTTCTACTATAAATTGGGGTAGTTTTGAACGAATTTATATTCATATTTTCTCTGATTTCACTCCTCTTCTTCTTCGACATTTCTTTATACACATTTTTACCATTACTCTGCCGAAATCAACATTGAATCTAACTAGTTCATTTCTGGTTTGATTCCCTATCACTATCTCAACAAGATCTCAGTGCTATTCAGAGTTATAGGCTTCTTTGTAATAAATTAAGTGAGAAAAGGTGTGATTGTAGCCTGTGAAATCAATCAAGTGAGAAAAGATGTGATTGTAGCCTTGGAAATCAATTGGGTGAACTTGTTACCTGTGAAATCAAGTATCTCTACCCAGAGGATTATGAATCTGGAGTGGTGTACCTCGTGGCCTTGAAATCGAGGGTGTAATTTTACAATTGCTTTTGAAAGAAAATCTGTACTTATGTGTGGGACTGGATGTAGGGTAACTCCGAACCAGTATAAAATCCGGTGTGTTCTTTCCTTTATTGCTTTTACTTTATTTCTGCATCTGTGTTTGATTCTGTGATCATATCTGTGTCTGAATATTGCATACATTTGTGTTCAAATTAACAAAAACTCAAAAGATTTAGTAATTCCTTTAAACACTATTCACCCCCCTCTAGTGTTAATTCTGGCCTTAAGATCCGTATTCCGCATTTCTCACGCCCATAACCCTTGCCTTATTCTCTTTAGTAGTTAACTTATGAAACCATTTTATAAACCCATTCTTATGATTTCATTTAGTCAAGGCACGACCTCTATTTAGTTTTTAAATCTCAATCCTCTTATCATTCTGGTCTCTACATTACTCTATTTAATTTATCTAATTAACATTCCTGAATAATGTTATTTAAAATTAGGGGTGTTACACCTATCAAGTCAATTCCCCATGTATCAAATGACCAAGGGGAAGTCATCAGAGTAAGGAGGGTGGGCGAGGCTCTAGGGATTTTGGTAGACCGTTGATACCAGTCTCACTTCTTCACATAGTCCATAGAATATTTTATCATCATGGGCCAATAGTAGCCCTGATAGGAATCCCTTTTCGCTAGGTTTTGCCCGCCTGCATGATCCCCACAGAACCCTTCATGTACCTCTTCCAAAATCTGGATGGCTTTGTCCATAGACACACGCCATTGGAGTGGTATGGAGTACCCCTATTTGTAGAGCTTCTCATCCATGATTACGTAGTTAGGAGCCGATATAGAATCTTTATGGCTTCCTTATAGTCGGTTGGAAGCTCCTCTCTTTTTAAATATATGACAAAGGGCGCCATCCAATTATCCGTAGATGACATGTCTATCTCCATCGTTGTTGTCCCTGGCTCATGTCAAGTGGTGCCTTGGACCTCTATAGGGGACCAAAGGAGTGAGTTCTTCATCTAGAATTCTTTGTTGTTTTGGTTAGTTGATTGGCCTTGGCGTTCTGCTTCTTAGGTATATGTTCTAATTTAAATTTCACGAAGATTTTGATAATTTTCTTTGCTTCCATAACATATATGTCTAATGTCGTGTTCTTCACATGAAAGCGCTCACCGATTTGACTGATGACCAATGATGAATGACTGTAAACAGGAACATATTCCACATGTAGTTTTTTTGCCATCCTTAGATTGGCTAGGACGGCTGCATATTCGGCTTTGTTATTGGTTGCCCTGAAAGTAAGAGATACCACAAAACATGGCTCTTTTCCTTCGGGCGTGATAAAGAACATGTCGATCCCTTGCCCTTCTAATTTAATGCACCATCAAGATACATGTAGCATACCGGCCTGCTTATGACAACTTCTCCTTCCAACCCTTCCGATCCTGAGCACTCTGCAATAAAATCGATGATAGCCTAAATGAGGCAGGAATGAGACGTGATGCTGTCCAAACTCGACATACTACTTTAGCAATCGGCCCTTCATGTTGGGTGACTGAGGTTTTGCTTTAAAATTTGTTTACAAAGATTTTGATGGAGTGAGACAAAATGTATGGTCAGAGCTTCCAGACTGTTATGAATAGGCAGAATACGAGTTTCTTTGATCTGGAATATCTCGTTTCTAGGTCGGCCGACCTTTTGCCGATGTAATACACCGGGCGTTGGACTTTTTCTTCCCCTTTATTAAGGTAGCGCTGATCGCATGGTCAGATACAATCGATTAAAGATACAAATCCCCTCTATCAATAGGCTTGGATAGTACCAAAGGAATGGCTAAACGTTGTTTCAGCTTCTCAAACGCTTGGGCGCATTCTTCGCACTAAGTGAACGACTTTACTTTCTTGTTAAGGTCGAAGAAAGGGAGACATTGGTCAGTTGACTTTGACACAAACCGGCTTAGCACTGCAACCATCCCATTTAAGCTTTACACTTCCTTTATAGTCCGGGGAACTTGCATGTCCTAGATGGTTTGGATTTTATCGAGATTAGCTTCAATCCCCTTCAAATTCACAATGTAATCAGGGAACTTACCGAACCGGACAATGAAAGAGCATTTTTTGGGATTTAGCTTCATGTTGTCTTGACGGAGGATGCTAAAAGTTTCGATCAGGTTTTGCACATGATCCACTACCTTTTCGGACTCGAAAAGTATATCGTCCACATAAACTTCCATAGACCGAATCTATTCAGAGAACATATAGTTGAAGAGATCTTGCTATGTCGCACCTATATTTCGCAAAGCAATGGCATGGCACGCAGTGGTTGGCATTTGTAATGAAGGAGGTGTGCTCTTTGTTTGGGTTGTGCATAGAAATTTAATTATACCCACAGTAGGTGTCCATGAATGTGAGGAGCTCATGTCCACTTGTTGCGTCCATAAGTTAATCGATACAGGGCAAAGAAAAACTATCTTTGGAGCAGGCTTTGTTGAGGTCATAGAATTCAATACAAGTTCTCCAAGTCCCATTTGGTGTTTTGACCAGTACTGGGTTTGCTACCCATACTGAGTATTCCGCCTCCTGAATAATCCATTGGCTAGAAGCTTCTCTACTTCTTCATTGAGAGCTCGATACCTTTCTGGGTTGAGCGGCCGACGTTTGTAACAAACTAAGGTGACCTTTGGATCGATATTGAGTGGACAGATGATCCTAGGATCAATGCCAGTAATATTGACATGCCCCATGCAAAGATGTCCTTGCTCTATTGTAGGAACCTGGCCAGTTCCTTTTTAACTTTTGGGCTGAGTTCAGTATTGGTTTGGTTGGTTTTGTTAGGGCTGGTGTTGTCTATGGAAATAGATTCCAAGGAAGTAGCAGGTCTGCCTTCGATACTTGAGTAACTCATGCTGGGATCTAGTGGTTCGTTCTTCAGGTGTAAGCTAGTCTCCATGTCGCACTGTTCAATGCATATATCATACGCTCAATGACATCCATGGCTGGACAAGATGTTTGTGTCGAAGTGGTGGCAACGATGCCCTCGGTTTCCACACTCAGGTTTGTCGACAATTGAAGAGTAAGGATTATTGTACTTGACGGTCCGTCTGCCAGTGGGGAGTGATTTGCTCATTCCATACTACGATGAGCTCTTTAGTTCTTTAGGGAGTGACCAAGGATAAAGGGTTTCTGCCATCCCAGTCTTTAGTGCGATAGTTGGTTTTGCCGCGATCCTGAGCATTGTTGGGCTCAAGGATACCCATAGGTGGCATGTCGCTGGAGAGCGTGGGTTTATGAGCAGGCAGGTTGAATTGGTCAACCTTTGGAGGATTCTAAATAACAAAGTTTATAGTAGCTTGGATGTACATCCATGTACTCATGCCATTCACTTGGAGGCCCAACTGGCCTAAATTTGATGGTTACAGCATTGAAGTATGCCACATTTCTTCATTGATGCCAAGATTGGGATGGACCGTGCTGGCAAGAGTGTTGACATTGGTTCCGTGCTTATTGGAGTTGTTGCTTTCGACTGGCAGAAGATTGTCGATGGTAATAAGTTAGATGGTGTTTTTGTAGAATATATGCGTGAAAAGGCGAGAGCTTTAGGGGGACACTCTTCTTCTAGTGCCAAAATATTGGCTAGAGATTTAGCCAACATCATAATTAGACCAATGCGCAAAGGTTGCTTGCTAACACTAGATTATAAGGTTGAAAATGAGGAAGAACATAAGCAATTAAAGTAAACGACACCAGTTATAGTGGTTTGGTAAGTTTACATATGTCCACCATGAAGATATCTTACTATATGCCTCTCTTACAATTACCGAGAATTAGAAGAGAATTGCAGGAAAATAAAGCACTTAAGACTAAAAAAGCTAGTTAATCGTAAGTTTTTTGGGCATAATTTGTTGTGTGAAAAGCCATGGATTATGTTTAGTATTCAAAATTCTTATGTTTTTCAACATCTTTGAAGTGATAATGCATGGGGTACTTATAGTAGCTGGAATGGATGATAGTTGGCTGAGATGGAGCTATAAATTGGTAGGAAGAGTTCTTGGCCGTTGATCTGGTGAAATGAGTAGATGGAAGACAACAATAAAGAAGCAAGGAGAGGCGTGATTGAGAAAATATACTAATTGCCGCTCTATACCATGCGTAGATTTAGCGTTTAATGTACATTTAATTCTGATGGTTTGTCACATCAGTTCCGCCACTTGGCCACAATGCTTTATACATGTGGATGTACAGTTTATCGTTTACTCTTGTGTGCTTACGTGGCAATCCTTACAGAGGTGGTTAGTTGATCACCAAAGGAGTGAAGGAGTTGAAAGTAACTGAAAATCCAACCGAGATGGTGCAAGAATGGAAGTAAGACGATATAGGTGATTGCTTGGGACCGGTCATGGGCGGCTGTACTTAAGCTGGGCTAGGGATATATCATATTTGAGGCGGCCTTATCGAGTATGATGGTTGTCTGAGGCAACCAAGAGCGGTGTCGGCTAGTGATTGAAGCGATGTTGATGTAGGAGGGCTGGCTTGGGGTCTTGGGGAAGCGGGCCGGCATGAAGAAGTGAATAGCGATCGAGCGGGGTTGGCATAGAGGAATGGCCAAGCTTAGGTCTGCTTTCCCGAGTAGTTTGTGAAGACTGTCTAAGTATAGGACAATCGGGCTTCCCCTTGATGCTTCCCCAGTAGAAAGGTTGGTTTGAGACCAATTTGAGTTTAAGCCGGTCTATGAGGGCCGGTTGTGGAATTGGTGGACCGATTTTGATTTGGGTCGGACTGCCTTAATTGAGCTGCTAATTATTTACGAGAAAATTGAGCAATAAATGTGTTAAAACACATGGAAAAGCAAAAGCAGACATAAAACGGTCAATGTGAAAAATGCTTTTAATATATAAAATTGAAGATGATTTTGTGTTTTCTGTCCTTTTGAAAATATCAAAATCTATCTTTTTCTTTTTTTCAATTATTAGATTGATTAGAATGTTCCAGCTCGTCCACTCCCGTACAACCAAACTCCTCATCCGACAGATCAGATCATCATTGTTGATTTTCAGGGTTTTGTACCACAACATCGTAATTGTTTGCAGTTGCCAATCGTTGATATACGGTTCAATGATATATCACAACAGTTAAGTTGTTCGTTCAATGGTACAATCACATCTATTTTACTTTTCTTGTAACCTCATCTTCTTATATCTTCTTATGTAAAGGCTGTAATAATTGTATAAACACCCACAATATTGTTCCTGCTACTCGTTACAGATGTGAGTCCCACAAGCCATTGCGTCTGATGATAAATATCGACCATGGTACATGTATGCATCCACAATACCACTGCAAAATTCCCCTTCAGACAATTATACGAGCATTAATTTCTCAGCCTCCAAAATGTCGTCCGTCTACCTTTCATCATACTTCATTCCACTTACCATCATCATCAAAATAATAGAATGCAGCACAACCTTCACATTCATTAACAACTGCGACGCTACAATCTGGCCCGCCATCCTAACCAATGCGGGCCATCCGCAACTCAAACAAACCGGGTTCCAACTTCAGCCCAGACAAACACAGTCCCTACCCTTTTTGCCAGGCTGGTCCGGCCGCTTCTGGGCCCGAACCGGTTGCAACTTTGACTCGTCAAACCAAGGCTCGTGCCTGACCGGAGACTGCGGAACCAACCAGACTGAATGCAGCGGGTCCGGCGCAGCCCCACCAGCCACATTAGCAGAGTTCTCCTTAGCAGGCCCGGCCTCAAACAAGGACTTCTACGACGTCAGTTTGGTGGACGGGTTCAATCTTCCTATGATCATCGAACCTGTTTCACGTGGGTGCGGTTCAACTGGGTGTTTGGTTGACTTGAACCGGAAATGTCCTACAGAGCTCGCGTTTGGAAAGTTTGATGGGTGTAAAAGTGCATGCGGAGCGTTCGGGAAACCCGAATACTGCTGCAGTGGAGAGTTTGGAAATCCGTATACGTGTAAACCGACGTATTACTCCGAGGTTTTTAAGTCGGCTTGTCCAAAGGCATACAGTTATGCTTTTGATGATGCTACGAGTACGTATACTTGTGATGGTGGGGGTGATTATACTATTACTTTCTGCCCTGATTCAACTCCAAGGTATTAAAACAATTGAAATTTATGTGTTAATTCTGTAAAATAAGAAATCATATATTGAAAAATGAAAATGCAGGCATAAAAAGGAGGCAGAGCGGGATTCGGGTAACAAAAGCCATACTCCACCAGAAACAACTGCTGTTACAACTGGACAAAATGGAGTTACGTGGGGAGACAATTCTTGGCTTTCTAACCTATCATCTGGTGATGCTTCTACTTTACTGAAACCACAGGCCTCTGTTATAATGTTGGTTTATGCTAGCATTCAAGTCATTTTTCAGGTCTTGTGACTTTGTAAATATTGTCTGAACTGCAATATATAAGTTTTCAATATTTTCATTAACCAGTTTATTTTTGAAAACAAGGATCTTGGTTTGTTAAAGTAGCATTTGCATTCTAATGACTGAAGTGAATAAAAAATGAATATGAATCCATGAACATTAATAAGAAAGTGAAATCATAATGGAGCTTCATTTTTTTCCCTCAAACAGTAAGTTGAAGCTGATGAAAAAGTGAAATGGTTGATATTAAATATTGACCGAATGAAATCACATTGTGACAATGTAAACTTATTTATCAATGACTGAAATCAAGCAAAAAGTTCCATTCTTGCTTTTAGGCCAGCATTGGGGGAGACCAATGTAACTACATAACTATCATTTTTAAATTTAACATAAATTACCGTTCACTGGATTATATTTGCTATCAGATGGTAGTAGCATAAATTACTAACAAAAAAAATTCAGGAAAAAAAAAGGAGAGAGAAGTTACAGTCCACAGCCTTAGTTGAGGAAAGTTACCACAGACTAAGAATAACGGTCATTAAAGCTCCACACCATATACAGTAGGCATATCATAGTCAATCAATAGAAGACACAAACAGGTAACGTCAAAAGACAAATGAGATATTTTGGATACTACACAGACATAAACAAAGTATCATATCTCAATTGAACCCTATCTCCATCCTAACCGAAAAAGGAAGATAAGATTGAAATGAACCAATTTATGACCACTGAAAGTACGATTAAATAGAAATCAGCGAAAGTAAAGCAAGTGCCATCCTGGAAGAAGATACGATATTACATGTCAAAAAAGATTCGTTAAAAGAGTTAAAGAACAATTTAATTTAAAAAAAAAAAAAAAATTAACTGAACACAGGAAGGGAATGTAAATATCACAAGAAGCAGGACTGAAATATATACGAACATGGCAATAAAACCAATTTGTCCCGCATAGCCCTATCTTCTCTTCCGGACTTTGTCGCTAACAGTAGAACCATATCAACCCCAGAAAGTGGCATCATTTCATGCTAATAATGCTTGGCTTTATACTTTTCATGCAATCGATTCCACTTCAAACAACAGCGAAATTTTTACAACCAACATGTCTTACAAGATTATTTGTTTTCTTTACCTTATACTTGGGAGAAGTCGCGGACTAGTAAACTTCTGAGGAGATTAAGTTATGTCTCTTTGTTCCAATTCATGGCACGTACAGTCCCCGGGAATTTATACAAAATTATTACTTTGTTAATTTCATTTAATGCCTAAAAACAAAACATGTTACAAAATTCAGCACTTTAAGCAATGGAAATAGGGATGTCTGGAAAAAAGATCTCACACTAGCATGATACTGGACAAACTGATATATAAAATACTTATGATTTATTTCCAAGAATAATGTAATAAAATATGGGAAAACATATATATCGTCAAGACATTTTCCTCTTAAATGATTAAGCGAACTTATTCTTATTTCATAGCAGCACTCATAAGTAGCCTTAGAGGGGACAGAAGCCCCTCGTGCAATTTTAAGGACAGACTGAAGTCCAACTGTAAGTTGGTTATATTGAAATTTGAAAAGAAGAAAGAAACTTGATGCATAATTTTTTACACCAGAGTAACATTAGTTGTCAATTCGTAGTGTGTGGCTTTAAAAAATGATATTGTGATAAAAAATCAATTAACCATAAATCTTCCTGATAAGAAGAAACATAATTCTGAATGAGCAATGATAGCCACACTCTTTCTTACCGAAAACATGGTCATACTTTCCACGACTTCAACTTGTTGGTGGAGAGTTTGCACTCTTTCTGAGGTAGAATGAAGGTAGCGTTGCTGCTCTTGAATGTTTAACAGACTAAGAGAAAATTTTGTTTGCTAATTGAATTATTTATGCTCCAGTTGACTTAAAATTAAGTTTCAGAATTTGTGTTTTCTATATATGTTTCAAACGGTGTGAAAGAAAAAGATGTGGAGAAATCTAATCTGTTACAATAACTGAAGAAGAGG
Source organism: Allium cepa (assembly GCA_030765085.1). Lineage (NCBI taxonomy): Eukaryota > Viridiplantae > Streptophyta > Magnoliopsida > Asparagales > Amaryllidaceae > Allium > Allium cepa. The sequence continues at coordinate 657,221,905 of CM060938.1, read as the reverse complement.
GGGTAGGGAATATAGTTTTTGATACTTTTCCAAAGGGGAAAACAAGGAAAAGTCGTTTTCAAAATACCATTTTCAAATTTTGTCGACCTACTCCATACTTTGGATACATGCTCAAAACGCAAAACACAGAACTCAAATTTCGAACCAAATAGGTACTTAGTGATTCAGTCACATCTTGAAATATTTATTCATTCAGAATAAAACGTCTTACAGGCATAGTAAGGAACATTTAGCATTAATCTGCACCCTATTGTACTGTGCATCATACTATTACGTAATGGAGCATATATCATGACACTTTTTCATCTCCGCGTAAACTCACATGAATCTCCATTAAGCTAATAAGCTAAAAACTTATAATTTTTTTAAAGTTGCACCTAAACTTCCAACAATTGGTGAACACGTCAGAGAGAAGGATTAAAGCTCAAGATATAAAGTGAAAGGCAGTACGGTGAAAGCATGCTACAAAAAAGAGATCAAAAGGGTCTAGACAGTTTGATAATGGGAAGTTCCCTTCATGTAAAAGCAGAGAAAGCAATCGCCAGTTCCATTTATGGAAATGGACATGATTGAAATGATAATTACATGAAATCGAATTTTCCATGAATAACACAACAGAGCATATCCTTATGCTTTTGAGGATGGATGCACACCTTGTACCACCAAATTTCTAAACCATGTAAACTGGAAAGACAAAAGAATTGACATGAAACAATTCCGATTTCTGTTGTGTAACGACGGTCAGACCAAGCTTCACATCTTCCGTACGTGGCGTACGCATATGGGTTGACACACACTTTGTTGTAACAAAAGAAATCCCCTGATGTTACATGTCTACCAACCTATATTTATACACCATTTTTTCATATTATTTAGCGATGTGAGACTTTTCTCCAATCCAAACCGACGTTCCTCCATTAAACATGCGAGACAACCCTAACAGTCTTTCCCTTGACTCGCATCCCTTTGCGGTAACCTTTGAGAGTACTGCTGTGTCTGCATGGTCCAGTCCGTAACCTTCGGCTCCGATACCACTGTTGTACTCAGAGAACAAAAGACTAAAGCTGAATGCTTCGATACTTTATTGATCTGAAATACTTGGCTTTAAATAGCCTTAAGATGAAGACATAGTCTTCTACAATAACTTGAAAAAAAGAAATCTACGGAACTGAAAAACAGAAACATACGAAATAATAGGACAACTCATTGACTCCTAAAATATAGGAGTATATTCTGCAACTAAAAAGACTAAATCAAATCCAACAATTTCTCCCTTAAACTGAATGCGGTAGCAATCAGTTTATCTTGTCACATACTCCAAGCTTTTCCCTCAAACGAACAAAGACATCCAACTTTAACGGCTTAGTAAAGATGTCCGCAATCTGCTTACTGGTTCCACAATGCACAAGCTTCACAACTCCATCTTTAGTAAGATTCCTTAGAAAATGAAACCTTACATCGATATGTTTGCTCCGGCCATGAAGAACGGGATTTTTGGACAACTTAATGGCTGAATTGTTATCACACATGATCATTGTGCTTCCTGAATGTTTCAGACCAAATTTCTTCAAAATCCTTCTCATCCAAACACACTGACATGCACAATAAGCTGCTGCAACAAACTCAGCTTCCGTTGTGGACAGAGTCACCACCGGTTGCTTCTTACATGCCCAAGCTACAGCTCCTCCACTTAGTAGAAATGCATAACCACTTGTACTCCTCCTATTGTCAATGTCTCCGGCATAATCACTGTCCGTATAGACAGTTAACCCACCAACAGCTCCTCTCTTCTAAAATATACCAAAATTTACGGTACCTTTGAGATAGCGAAGTACCCGTTTTGCTGCCTGCATATGTTGATTGGTAGGATCCGCCATATATCTGCTTAATAAGCACACCACGTACATCAAATCTGGCCTCGTTGATGTGATATACATCAAGCTCCCAATCAATTGTTTATACAGCGTTGAATCCACCTTGCTGCTTCCATCTCCTTCCTTTGAGAGTCTCGTCCCTGGTACAATTGGGTTTTTAACTTCATTAGCATCCTGCAAATTGAACCTTTCCAAGATCTCACCAGCATATTTCGTTTGATGAATAAAGATTCCATCAGCATCTTGTATTACTTCCACTCCCAAGAAATACTTCATCTTCCCCAAGTCGGTCATGTCAAACTCTTCTTTCATGGACGATTTAAACCTTTCAAGCATATTGATATCATTCCCCGTAAAGATTAAGTCGTCCACATAAAGATTAACAATCAGAATCTTATTACCTTCTCCGGTTTTGACGAACAAAGTATGCTCGTACTCACATCTTTGGAATCCTTCCTTGGCGAAATATTTTTCGATTCTGCTGTACCAAGCACGAGGTGCCTGCTTCAATCTGTATAGAGCCTTCTTGAGTTTATAAACTTTGTTCTCTTCTCCCCTTTTGATATAACCTTGCGGCTGCTCTACATAAACGTCTTCGGATAGCTCACCGTGTAGGAATGCACTTTTGACATCTAATTGATAAACACACCAATCTTCTTGAGCTGACACTGCCACGATCATGCGTATCGTGTCCCATCTTGCTACAGGAGCAAATACTTCATTATAATCTACGCCTTGTTGTTGTGCATACCCTTTTGCGACTAGTCTGGCTTTGTATTTATCCACCTCCCCTTTCTCATTGAGTTTCGTTTTATACACCCACTTCACTCCAATCTTCTTTGCTCCTTTTGGTAACGTGGTAAGGTACCATGTTCCGTTCCTTTCTATTGATTCCAGCTCTTCCTCCATCGCTTTTACCCACTTTTCATCTCCATTGGCTTCATCGAATGTGACTGGATCTTCCATGGAAGCAAACATAATAAAGCTACTCATATTCTCATCTTCTTCTTCTGATAATTCTTCTCCAGTGGTATAGTTTTGTAGATAAGCAGGTTGCCTTCTGATTCGTTGTGCTGGAGACATTGGAGGAACCGGTGATGCAGCTTGTGGTGAAGGCAAAGGCGAATTGGTAGGATAAACAATCTCCTCTGTAGCTTGTGGTGATGCAGGGTTCTCGTTTTGCTCGTTCTGCTCTGTATCAGATTTATCAGATTCGCACTCTTCCCACGTCAGCTGCTCTTCGTTTATTTCTCCTTTTTTCTTTTCCCAATTCCATCCTTTTTATTCTTCGAACACAACGTCTCGACTGGTCACAACTTTCTCTGTGACTGGATCATATAATCTGTATCCTTTTGATTCGCTGCTTACTCCAATAAGCACACACGTGATGCTTTTGTCATCCAATTTCTTCCTTCTCTGATCTGGAACATGAACATGCCCCAAACACCAAAACACTCTGAAATAATCCACCGTAGGTTTTACACCACTCCACATCTCTTCTGGTGTTTTCTCCTTCAAAACAGAGGTTGGACTTCGGTTTAATACATGGACGGCCCATTTAGCTGCTTCAGGCCAGAAACGCTTGGGAACTCCTTTATCATTAAGCACACATCGTACCATATTCATAATCGTGCGATTCTTGCGTTCCGCAATTCCGTTTTGCTGCGGCGTGAAAGCGGTTGTGAGCTGTCTCTTTATTCCCTTCTCTTCGCAGAAGCTTTTGAATTCGTTTGACAGGTATTCTCCTCCTCTGTCCGTTCTTAAGCAGATCAAAGCTTCTCCGGTTTCTCTCTCCACTTGAGTTTTGAATCTTGTGAACAATCTGAACGTCTCAGATTTGTATGACAAGAAATATATCCAAACTTTTCTGCTGTAATCGTCAATGAAAGTGAGAATATAATTCTTATCGCTGTTTGATGCTGGAGAGATAGGACCGCAGAGATCTGAGTGTATTAGTTCCAGTCTCCGTGTTGAACGCCACATGCTCTTCTTTGGAATACTTTCCCGGTGTTGCTTTCCCACTAAGCAGCTTGCACACTTTCCTGCTTCCTCTGTTGTCTTTAGATGTGGTAACCCTTTCACCATATTCTGATATTTCAGGGTTCTCAAACCTTTGTAATTGAGATGCCCATATCTTCGATGCCAGAGCTGGAATTCATCGGTTGTCGCTGCTTGTAAGCACTTCGTCACTGCTTTTAAGAGATTTTTGGTTGCCATGATCTTAAACAGCCTGTTTGTTGTCATCTTTGACTCCATGATCAGACCCAGCTTCAGATGATATAACTTGCAGGTTCGTTGTTTCATCACCACTTCACATTCTTTCTCAAGGAGCTGCCCAATACTGAAGAGATTAGTTTTCAGTTCAGGTACGTAATACACATCAGCGATCGTGAGTGATTTTCCATTCACCAGTACACTCACGTTTCCTTTTCCCATCACCTTCAGTTGATAGTTGTTTCCTAGCTTCACTGAGTGACGAAATTCTCCATCAAGTGTGGAGAACCAAGATTTGTTTCCACACATATGGTTGCTGCAACCTGTATCCAGGAACCATACTTCTTCGCCCTTCTCATTTTCTGTGAGAACCATCAGTAATGCTTCATGATCGTCTTTGGTAAAAGCCATCAGCAACATGTCTTCTTCATCATCCGCTTCGGCATAATTGGCTTTGTCATTCCAGCTTGGACATTCATTCTGAAAATGTCCAAGTTTATGGCAGTTATAGCATTCGATAGTGGATTTATCAAAGCTTCTTCCTCTGCCTCGTCCTCTTCCTCTGCTCATCCTTCCTCTGCTCATCCTTCCTCTACCTCGTCCTCTTCCTCCTTCATGAGAAACCTTCAGTGCTTGATCTTCTTCAACAACACTTGGTTTCTTCATCTTTTGTAACGACCCGCCGCTCTGACCGCCTCTAGTCGGTAATTAAACCAACTAGAAACGTTCAAAATGACGAATTGTTATTTAGTTTATAACATTTAAACAGAACCAGCTACAGAATCACAGAAACAATAATATATATTATAAATAAACTTTTCTTTTATATACAAGTATCAGAGTTATACAATAAATTACATTTGAGTTTATACAGCGGAAACAATTTATATTTTAAAGTACAAGAAAAATTTTGCTGAAAACTTTAGTGGATGCCGAAATCCCCTCTCTCTAACTTCGCTGCGAGAAAATCTTCAAGCTGTAGAAATACTCGGTCTGACCCGAGCGTTTATTGCAAAACACAAAAACACTCGAGTCAGGATTAATCTTAATTCAACTAATTAAATTTGCAATGAATTGAAATAAAATGGTAACAGCCCGAAATACAGTGTATCAAAAATCAGCCTGAATATAACTAAGCATTTAGGCCAAGCACAGATGAACAAACAGGGTCCCAAAATGAATGGACAACAATTCCTGGATTTATAAGTGCAACTGAACAAATGAAACAGGACAGTGCATGATTCAACATAACAACATCGAAGTGTAAGATGTTGAAAACTCAATTAGAACTCTGTAACCAGGTATGAACAGAGAACAGAGAAGCAACAGGTAACAAACTTAAATTAAGTTATTATTTTGATTTTTTTTTTCTATCAATCCTGTGTGGCTGCAGTACACACGTATGTTACACACATGTGCACTGCCTCGCCAACACGTGTGCACAGCTCCATTCAGAAATAAAAAAATGACCAAACAGCAATGCAAATACAGTAATGGGTGAACAGACCACAAAAGTGCAACACAGAAGATGACAAGTCAAATTGGAAGCAGTGATACAAGGGCCAGAACAAAGCCCAAACAAAGAACTTCAACCAAACAGGATTACAACAGGGACAAAGTAAATCAAGGCAGTGCATCAAATGACCAATGATATAACCCAGTGAAACAACTCAGTGATCAACACAGCAGCTCGAAGACAGAGCACATGCAAATGCACCAAAGCATCATGAACATACACAAATGACCAAGCTACAAGTATGGCAGTGAAACAACTCAAGAGATCAACAATGCAACACTTGATTGAGCTACAGACAGGTTAGACTAAAGTTTGAACTTGCTTTCATTTATTTCTGAAAATATAGAACAGGTCTTAAACTTTTTTTTTTTTTTTTTAAAAAAAAAAAAAAAACTTAAACTTCCCTGTTATGCCTGTTTCCAGAGAAAAAATGCAATTTATTTTGACTTAAATACAATCCAACTAATTCTTAAAATCAACAACAAGTCATGATTAAATTCTAGATACTAACAGTGAGTAGATCAAAAGATATTGGATTCTTTTGTTTAGAATCTAAGTTTGAACTAAGAACAGGCAAACAAATTCAACAGCAAACATCATGCATAAACACACAAGCATACACAAGCATATTCACACATTTATATAGATATGCCGTACATTGATTTTTTATATCAAGTTAACAGACCAATTCAGGGTTTAAAAAAAAAAAAGTTGCTCACTTTATATTGATGAAAACACAAAACATCATCACAACACAAGATCAATTCAACGAGCTAAGTTTTTATCAGATGAATGCACAGATTATTTAAAACAATTTTTCACTTTAAAAAAATCATGATTTACAAAGATGAACAAGACCCAACATTCAAAACTTGAATTTTTTTTTCAATTACATGTTTTAATTTTCATCTTGTATAAACTGTTGCTCTGCTATTATTCACTTTCAGGGAAAATTTTATTTAACTTATATAAAAATTTGAAACTTACTTTATTATCTCATAATAACAAGTTTCTTTCAAATGATTAATTCATAACAAGTCAGAGCTATGGGTGAAACAGACATGCAACCATCCATACACAAAGATATGCACAGCAGTGTATTTGACAACTTATATAAAACTGCTTGTTCCAATGAATAAATCAAGCCACCATATTTTACTTGTGATTATTTTTAAAAATAAGTTTATACTGTTATAAACATTTTTCTCTTCAAAGTTCTAAGCTTGATATTGATTACACAAAGAACAGGTTTTCAATTGAATATCTTGGTTTGAACAAAATCACCTGATGAATCTGTTTTGAATTTTTTTTTATTTTTTTATTTTTTTTATTTTATATATATATATACTTCTACAATTATCAAACATATTCAAGATGTGCAGCTTAACAATTATGCATTGGAGTCAGACAATTCACTTTTCAATGTTTATTTACATAATGACCTATTGCAATTAGTATGAAGGCCACAAAGCCAAGCATGTGCTTAAGTGAACTAGTGCAGACAACATATAAGTTCAAATGCAACAGCATGGGGTGCAGCTACAAGTGTAGATGTCCAAACCACTACATGAAGGCAAACTAGCAGTATGAAACAACTCAAGTGATCAAGCATACAACAGAGCAGTATATATGAACACAACTGCAATGCAGACCCAAATGCTCAAGCAACCAGAAGTCACAGTGGCAATGATCAATGATCCAGACAAGTATGCAGTAATACAAATGCAATACTAACAGTGTATACATACTTGAGTAAGTACATAGTAATTTCCAGAAACTCATATACATTCAAACAAATTACTTCAGTATCATCTTGCATATTCCTTATGAGTTTAAAAGCAAATTATCAGAGCAAGTGTCTGTTCTTACTAGTTTAAAATAAAATTCATAGCAGTCTAACTTCCTTTTTCTCCTCTCTCTTTCTCACTGATCAAATATCACCAAATTCCTTCATTCTCACATCAACATTCAACCTACTGGAAGTATCCTAACCCCATAATTCCACTAGCCTATCAAATGCTTCTAAAATTCTATTTCTGTTCAAACAGAATACTACTTTACATAGTTTATTTTTAAAAGTGAAATTTGTTTTATACTTTCTGATTTTTAACATGCATCAATGTTAAAATCTTGTAAAAAAAAAATGATGTTAGTATCCTGATTTTAAATTAAAAATTACTCCCTGCTATAACTATTTCAGAAGTATCAGGTTTGGGCTTAACTTATTTTAACTAATTCCTGATTTCCAGCACCTAACTTTATATTAACAAACATATTCTGTTTGTACATAAAATTTCTAACTGTAACAATACAAATGATAAAGATTTTTATTTAAGAATATTCTAGTTTACAGACTAACTTGATCTGCATCTACAGAAATCATCACATATATATATTCATACACAGAACATTCATGAATAAGCAATCACTACATCATTTTATTTTATTTTTCTCACTTCATAAGCTCAGATGTCATAATTTTTTAGTGCATGTGAGTTTACTCATGTCATTTTAAAACAAACAGAACAGTTTTGTTTAAACCATTTGATTTCTGTAAATAAACATAAGCTATGTAGTTTATTGTTTGATTTTGATTTCAAAAAAAACTGTTTTTTAAAAAAAATAAGAAGCTTACTCACAACAGAGATATGCATTTATACATACTCATACATTTACATCCATAAAAATATGTAAATTCAAACATGCAGTCATCTAAACCATCATACTTCAAGAGTCAACCATAAAATCAGAAACATATAGGTAGATAAATGAGTTTGCTCACAAGCATGAAAACAGAGAAGCAATTAACAACAGAGTTTTATATATGCATCAGATAAAGAGGATGAAGGATTTCTCACAAATAAACACATGCAAGCAATAACATATATCAGAGAAGAAAATAAATGCAGGCATCCACGCATGACAGATTTAAGGCCAAGTTTAAATAGCATCTGTTCTCATCAGATTTAAAAGCAAAATTACAAATAGCATCTGTTCTTATCAGGTTAAAAAGCAAGATTACAAATAGCATCTGTTCTTATCAGGTTAAAAAGCAAGATTACAAATAGCATCTGTTCTTATCAGGTTAAAAAGCAAGATTTGATTGCATCTATTCTTATCAGTTTAAAACAAATTTAATAGCATCTGTTCTTATCAGATTAAATCAAATTATCAGAGCAAACGATAGCAAATAACACCAACAACCATACATGCAGAGACTTATATGTCCTTATCAGTTTTAAAGTAAATTAGCCGAGCAAATGATAACGAATAACACCACAAATCATAGCATGCAACCAAGCATTCAATTCAAACAGATCTAAATACTTGAATAAAAGATTAATCGTGAGCAGAGAACTCACCATAACTCGAATCGAACAGCCGAGGTGGGAATTGGCACCCTCGAACCAAGATTGAAGCCCCAAATTGGATCGCAAGCCCTAGTTTCCGGAGAGGAACGAAAATGAGAACTGAAGCCGCCATTCTTTTTCTTTTTATTTTCGTTTAGGTTTTTTTTTTTCCGAATGAGTGAAAAATATGAAACGGGTTTGGATTGAATTAACAAGGGAACGGTATCAAAAATAAACATGGGCCGATATTACTACAAAGCCCACTCAACCCTTAACAAAAATTTTGAAGGGAATTTAAATAAATTTACAAACTTCAAACTCAAATTTTTTAAATTCAAATATATTCTTCATATTAACTTGAAAAATTCAAATAGCCTCATAGTTTCAAATCCAAATTTAATTCAATTTTTAATTTACATAAGTAATAATCCTTATATCCAAGTTTTTTTTTCTTTTCTTAAGTCATTAGTTTGAATTTCAATTACAAACTAAATATTCAATTTCAGCTCCAAAGTCAAGTTTAAATTTTTATTCAACTTCTTATAGATTAAATTTAAAAATTTAATCGCCAATTTCATTGTTATATTGAAAATTCAATTTAAATTATCATTCAAATATTTAAAATTAATTAAATATTCACAATTTAAATTGTTCAAAATTCAGGGCCGTTACAATCTCCCCTCCTTAAAAGAATTTCGTCCCGAAATTACAAGTAAGGAGAAATGATTGTTGAAATTTCACTAATATTTATATTTTAACAATTTTATCTAGTTTGAAACTTATTAAAAATAAATGAATGCAGGATTCATTCCATTTGTTTTATCTCACTAGCTTTGTTTATTAACTCATTTGTCTATTATTTTCTACAATCAAGACACAAAAATCTTTACTAAAATTTCCAACTTACAAAAACCCAAATTTTAAATTTGAACTTCTTCATTTAAGAAATTTACATAGTATAACTTTTCCAAAGCTGTGGACTTTCAAAACATTTCAAAAATCCTCTTCCTTAATTTATTAAGTTAGAATTTATGTCACTTTAATTTCAGATAATTGATTTTCTATTTAAAGTTTGAAAATACTTGCTAACTCGAAATTTAACAAGTCTACTGTCGTTCTTAAAGACATTAGGCATACGCTGGTCAGGCGCAAGTCTAACAATCTCCAAGTACTAAATATACTTGCTTCAATTCCCAGTGAAAATACCTTTTTTTAAAAATTCTTTTAAAAATGGATATGGAAAGCACATTCCCCCATGGATCACAGTTTACTCGACGGTTCCGCTACTATCCCAGTAGAGTCGCTTGTAACTGTGGATATCTCATCCCTTGAATTTCGCCATGGTTGTTGCCAAAGATCGCGGTTCACACGGCGGTTACGCTACTATCCCAGTAGAATCACTTGTGACCGTAGGCATCTCGCCCCTCGAATTACGCTTTGGTTTGTAGATTGCAGTTTACACAGCGGTTACGCCACTATCCCAGTGGAATCGCTTGTAACTGTAGGCATCACGGCCCTCAAATTACGCTACCACCCGAGTGTAACTAGATCGCGGTATACACGGCGGTTACGCCACTATCCCAGTGGAATCGCTTGTAACCGTAGGCATCTCGCCCCTCGAATTACGCTAGCACACTATACCAGTCCAAAAGGACATTCCAACTAATGGAAATACTACGTAGCTACGATTTTCAAATGGACACTCATCTCGAGTTCCAACAACCTTCACAAAGTTTAAATGGAAGGTACTTTTCCATATCCTCAATTTGGAAAACATAATATCATACATACATATATAATATTTCATTTCACATTTTTGTACATATCATACTCATGTACTTACATAAGTTTTCCATAACAATTACTTTTCCAAACTAATTGGTTTTCGAATTAATCGTATTCACACATATACGTTATGAAAACCACAACATTTCAAACCCATAACAACTAGAGGTTTCACAAATTTTTTTCCATTTCATTATCCATTTAAAATTTTCCTCTAAGCCGATTTGGAAATTTAAGGTTATCTCAAACCAAATTCACATTCATAATCCAATTTATTATCGACTTCACACTCGATTTGGATTTCACGTTACATCGTCAATCCTCAACACATAATTGACGTCTATCGATATATAACCTCTGAGCTCGTACGTCTCAAAGAAGGGTGTTAAGCTAAGAGAATAAATTCTCCGCCACCAACAGATATATATTTAATAGAGATCAATTGATATGTCGTCAATTCACGACGTTAGACATACAATCCAAATCATCCATTTAAAATTCAAAGTTCAACTTACATTGTTTTTGTGTGTCAAAGTTAAACTCAATTTAACTCAAAATTCAATCACTTTGAAAATTTTCCAAGTTGAACTAAGTGTTCAAATTTCCCAAAAATAATATCTTTACAAGATATAAAATTTTTCACACTTAACCATTTGAAACAAATTCAAATATTCACTTTTCAATTTATCTTTAAAAGATAAAATCTCAAAACATTTACTTTTCACTTTATCTTGAAAAGATAAAATTTCAAACCTTTCATTTCATATTGGAAAATATTTCCATACTTATTCAATAATAAGTAATTTACAAATCCATTTATTTTCAACATTTTGAAAATATTTAATATACTTAAACCAAAATCAAATATATATTTCATTCTTAAAAGAAATCATTCTTTTAAACACATTTCAAAATAACTTAAAAAAAATGGATTAACTTCATTTCATAATATTATTTTCCCAAAAATATTCTCATTTAACTTTTCCAACTTCGACTTAACTCATAGTTTGAATTCTGCATACATTTCAAAATATTGGTTTTAAACCAACTTCAAATTTCCAATATTAAGTTTTCCACTTAACTTATTTCCATGCCCATTCAAATTCAAATTCTTCATTGCATCAATTTAAATCTCTTATAAATTTTCATTAGATTCATATCTCTTTTTATATCTCATTTATTGTCCAAAACCATAGATATAACTCCTTTAATAAGTTACAATAATTTACTTATCAAAATAAGTCATTTGCGGATTTTATAAACATTCTTTACAAATTCCATTTCTATTTATAAACTTTCGATTCATAAATCTCCTTTATTAATTTGATTTAAACCAATTCATATAACTTAGTTATATACCCAAAATCCATATTATAAGTTAAATACTTATAATCCATTTATTTACTAAATCGTTCTTCACAACATTGAAATCAATTGTCAAAAGAATTCAAAATTAAATTTCCAAGTTATAGTTCAATAATCCATTTGATTATAATCAAATTGACATATCATTTTATTTTTCAATTACTACTTTGAAGATATTCAAAATATTTGATTTAAGCCAATTTAAACCAATTCATTAATTCACTTAACTCATATTTCATTTTCCATAACTCTCAAAAATTCGATAATGAGTTTCCGAATGATCGAAACTCAAGTCTAACGAGACCTCACCGAAGAGAAACGGTCGCAAACCTAAATTTAGAGAGGGGAATTTCCAAAAATAATTCTAATTTTCAAAATACCTTTTTATTTTAAAGAAAACAATTTTAAACTTCTTTAGATTTGAAAACACTTTCTTTAAAGTGATTCTAGTAACTATTCATATTAAACGCCATAAACTAAGCTTTGTGTAAACCAAAGCTCTGATACCACTTTGTAACGACCGCCGCTCTGACCGCCTCTAGTCGGTAATTAAACCAACTAGAAACGTTCAAAATGACGAATTGTTATTTAGTTTATAACATTTAAACAGAACCAGCTACAGAATCACAGAAACAATAATATATTTTATAAATAAACTTTTCTTTTATATACAAGTATCAGAGTTATACAATAAATTACATTTGAATTTATACAGCGGAAACAATTTATATTTTAAAGTACAAGAAAAATTTTGCTGAAAACTTTAGTGGATGCCGAAATCCCCTCTCTCTAACTTCGCTGCGAGAAAATCTTCAAGCTGTAGAAATACTCGGTCTGACCCGAGCGTTTATTGCAAAACACAAAAACACTCGAGTCAGGATTAATCTTAATTCAACTAATTAAATTTGCAATGAATTGAAATAAAATGGTAACAGCCCGAAATACAGTGTATCAAAAATCAGCCTGAATATAACTAAGCATTTAGGCCAAGCACAGATGAACAAACAAGGTCCCAAAATGAATGGACAACAATTCCTGGATTTATAAGTGCAACTGAACAAATGAAACAGGACAGTGCATGATTCAACATAACAACATCGAAGTGTAAGATGTTGAAAACTCAATTAGAACTCTGTAACTAGGTATGAACAGAGAACAGAGAAGCAACAGGTAACAAACTTAAATTAAGTTATTATTTTGATTTTTTTTTTCTATCAATCCTGTGTGGCTGCAGTACACACGTATGTTACACACATGTGCACTGCCTCGCCAACACGTGTGCACAGCTCCATTCAGAAATAAAAAAATGACCAAACAGCAATGCAAATACAGTAATGGGTGAACAGACCACAAAAGTGCAACACAGAAGATGACAAGTCAAATTGGAAGCAGTGATACAAGGGCCAGAACAAAGCCCAAACAAAGAACTTCAACCAAACAGGATTACAACAGGGACAAAGTAAATCAAGGCAGTGCATCAAATGACCAATGATATAACCCAGTGAAACAACTCAGTGATCAACACAGCAGCTCGAAGACAGAGCACATGCAAATGCACCAAAGCATCATGAACATACACAAATGACCAAGCTACAAGTATGGCAGTGAAACAACTCAAGAGATCAACAATGCAACACTTGATTGAGCTACAGACAGGTTAGACTAAAGTTTGAACTTGCTTTCATTTATTTCTGAAAATATAGAACAGGTCTTAAACTTTTTTTTTTTTTTTTTTTTTTAAAAAAAAAAACTTAAACTTCCCTGTTATGCCTGTTTCCAGAGAAAAAATGCAATTTATTTTGACTTAAATACAATCCAACTAATTCTTAAAATCAACAACAAGTCATGATTAAATTCTAGATACTAACAGTGAGTAGATCAAAAGATATTGGATTCTTTTGTTTAGAATCTAAGTTTGAACTAAGAACAGGCAAACAAATTCAACAGCAAACATCATGCATAAACACACAAGCATACACAAGCATATTCACACATTTATATAGATATGCAGTACATTGATTTTTTATATCAAGTTAACAGACCAATTCAGGGTTTAAAAAAAAAAAGTTGCTCACTTTATATTGATGAAAACACAAAACATCATCACAACACAAGATCAATTCAACGAGCTAAGTTTTTATCAGACGAATGCACAGATTATTTAAAACAATTTTTCACTTTAAAAAAATCATGATTTACAAAGATGAACAAGACCCAACATTCAAAACTTGAATTTTTTTTTCAATTACATGTTTTAATTTTCATCTTGTATAAACTGTTGCTCTGCTATTATTCACTTTCAGGGAAAATTTTATTTAACTTATATAAAAATTTGAAACTTACTTTATTATCTCATAATAACAAGTTTCTTTCAAATGATTAATTCATAACAAGTCAGAGCTATGGGTGAAACAGACATGCAACCATCCATACACAAAGATATGCACAGCAGTGTATTTGACAACTTATATAAAACTGCTTGTTCCAATGAATAAATCAAGCCACCATATTTTACTTGTGATTATTTTTAAAAATAAGTTTATACTGTTATAAACATTTTTCTCTTCAAAGTTCTAAGCTTGATATTGATTACACAAAGAACAGGTTTTCAATTGAATATCTTGGTTTGAACAAAATCACCTGATGAATCTGTTTTGAATTTTATTTTTATTTTTTTTATTTTTTTATTTTATATATATATATATACTTCTACAATTATCAAACATATTCAAGATGTGCAGCTTAACAATTATGCATTGGAGTCAGACAATTCACTTTTCAATGTTTATTTACATAATGACCTATTGCAATTAGTATGAAGGCCACAAAGCCAAGCATGTGCTTAAGTGAACTAGTGCAGACAACATATAAGTTCAAATGCAACAGCATGGGGTGCAGTTACAAGTGCAGATGTCCAAACCACTACATGAAGGCAAACTAGCAGTATGAAACAACTCAAGTGATCAAGCATACAACAGAGCAGTATATATGAACACAACTGCAATGCAGACCCAAATGCTCAAGCAACCAGAAGTCACAGTGGCAATGATCAATGATCCAGACAAGTATGCAGTAATACAAATGCAATACTAACAGTGTATACATACTTGAGTAAGTACATAGTAATTTCCAGAAACTCATATACATTCAAACAAATTACTTCAATATCATCTTGCATATGTCCTTATGAGTTTAAAAGCAAATTATCAGAGCAAGTGTCTGTTCTTACTAGTTTAAAATAAAATTCATAGCAGTCTAACTTCCTTTTTCTCCTCTCTCTTTCTCACTGATCAAATATCACCAAATTCCTTCATTCTCACATCAACATTCAACCTACTGGAAGTATCCTAACCCCATAATTCCACTAGCCTATCAAATGCTTCTAAAATTCTATTTCTGTTCAAACAGAATACTACTTTACATAGTTTATTTTTAAAAGTGAAATTTGTTTTATACTTTCTGATTTTTAACATGCATCAATGTTAAAATCTTGTAAAAAAAAATGATGTTAGTATCCTGATTTTAAATTAAAAATTACTCCCTGCTATAACTATTTCAGAAGTATCAGGTTTGGGCTTAACTTATTTTAACTAATTCCTGATTTCCAGCACCTAACTTTATATTAACAAACATATTCTGTTTGTACATAAAATTTCTAACTGTAACAATACAAATGATAAAGATTTTTATTTAAGAATATTCTAGTTTACAGACTAACTTGATCTGCATCTACAGAAATCATCACATATATATATTCATACACAGAACATTCATGAATAAGCAATCACTACATCATTTTATTTTATTTTTCTCACTTCATAAGCTCAGATGTCATAATTTTTTAGTGCATGTGAGTTTACTCATGTCATTTTAAAACAAACAGAACAGTTTTGTTTAAACCATTTGATTTCTGTAAATAAACATAAGCTATGTAGTTTATTGTTTGATTTTGATTTCAAAAAAAACTGTTTTTTAAAAAAAATAAGAAGCTTACTCACAACAGAGATATGCATTTATACATACTCATACATTTACATCCATAAAAATATGTAAATTCAAACATGCAGTCATCTAAACCATCATACTTCAAGAGTCAACCATAAAATCAGAAACATATAGGTAGATAAATGAGTTTGCTCACAAGCATGAAAACAGAGAAGCAATTAACAACAGAGTTTTATATATGCATCAGATAAAGAGGATGAAGGATTTCTCACAAATAAACACATGCAAGCAATAACATATATCAGAGAAGAAAATAAATGCAGGCATCCACGCATGACAGATTTAAGGCCAAGTTTAAATAGCATCTGTTCTCATCAGATTTAAAAGCAAAATTACAAATAGCATCTGTTTTTATCAGGTTAAAAAGCAAGATTACAAATAGCATCTGTTCTTATCAGGTTAAAAAGCAAGATTACAAATAGCATCTGTTCTTATCAGGTTAAAAAGCAAGATTTGATTGCATCTATTCTTATCAGTTTAAAACAAATTTAATAGCATCTGTTCTTATCAGATTAAATCAAATTATCAGAGCAAACGATAGCAAATAACACCAACAACCATACATGCAGAGACTTATATGTCCTTATCAGTTTTAAAGTAAATTAGCCGAGCAAATGATAACGAATAACACCACAAATCATAGCATGCAACCAAGCATTCAATTCAAACAGATCTAAATACTTGAATAAAAGATTAATCGTGAGCAGAGAACTCACCATAACTCGAATCGAACAGCCGAGGTGGGAATTAGCACCCTCGAACCAAGATTGAAGCCCCAAATTGGATCGCAAGCCCTAGTTTCCGGAGAGGAACGAAAATGAGAACTGAAGCCGCCATTCTTTTTCTTTTTATTTTCGTTTAGGTTTTTTTTTTCCGAATGAGTGAAAAATATGAAACGGGTTTGGATTGAATTAACAAGGGAACGGTATCAAAAATAAACATGGGCCGATATTACTACAAAGCCCACTCAACCCTTAACAAAAATTTTGAAGGGAATTTAAATAAATTTACAAACTTCAAACTCAAATTTTTTAAATTCAAATATATTCTTCATATTAACTTGAAAAATTCAAATAGCCTCATAGTTTCAAATCCAAATTTAATTCAATTTTTAATTTACATAAGTAATAATCCTTATATCCAAGTTTTTTTTTTCTTAAGTCATTAGTTTGAATTTCAATTACAAATTAAATATTCAATTTCAGCTCCAAAGTCAAGTTTAAATTTTTATTCAACTTCTTATAGATTAAATTTAAAAATTTAATCGCCAATTTCATTGTTATATTGAAAATTCAATTTAAATTATCATTCAAATATTTAAAATTAATTAAATATTCACAATTTAAATTGTTCAAAATTCAGGGCCGTTACATCTTTGATTCATGCACCAGTAATGAACTTTGCAAAGCATCGACAGTGAGTGTGTCGATGTCATTGGACTCCTCTATTGAACACACAATGTAATTGAAACTTTCGGTTAAAGTGCGCAGAATCTTCTCCATGATTTTGACGTCCTGCATATCATCTCCATAATTTCTCATGTCATTGGCCACCATCATTACCCTTGAAAAATAATCGTTGATGGATTCTCCAGTCTTCATCTCCAACAGCTCAAAGGTTCTCCTTAACGTTTGTAACTGAGCACGCTTCACTCTCGCGTTTCCTTGGTATTTGGTTTTCATCGAGTCC
Source organism: Allium cepa (assembly GCA_030765085.1). Lineage (NCBI taxonomy): Eukaryota > Viridiplantae > Streptophyta > Magnoliopsida > Asparagales > Amaryllidaceae > Allium > Allium cepa. The sequence goes on along the minus strand of CM060938.1, from coordinate 657,204,107 downwards.
CACAATTGCTTGGAAGTCTCCTTTAGCGTGATTGTTTTGAGAATAGATTTATCAATCGCGCTAAAGAGATAGTTCTTCGCTTTTAAGTCCTTCAATCTCGCATCATGAAGATCCTTCTTCTGTGCTTCAGTTAGCGTTTCTTCATTCGCTGGCTCACTGACTCCATCTCTCACCACCACGAAGTATTCCTTTGACTTCAAGAGATTCTCCATGAGAAGACTCCAATGGTCATAATCTCCGTCAAACTTCGGAATGCTTGGTTGAGAAAAGTTGCTTGATTCTCCCATTTCACTCTTTCTCATTGTGTTTCCCTTTTCTTTTGATTTTAGCTCCGATACCACTGTTGTGTAATGACGGTCAGACCAAGCTTCACATCTTCCGCACGTGGCGTACGCATATGGGTTGACACACACTTTGTTGTAACAAAAGGAATCCCCTGATGTTACATGTCTAGCAACCTATATTTATACACCATTTTTTCATATTATTTAGCGATGTGAGACTTTTCTCCAATCCAAACCGTCGTTCCTCCATTAAACATGCGAGACAACCCTAACAATTTCCTTATATGATGAACTCATCAATGCAAGCAGTAATATACCAACTCGCAACTGATGGTAGCGGTAGCGTTTTAAAAAATTCCTGAAGCACAAGGGGATTTTACTCGTGGGTGTCAGTTAGGAGGAATGTGGACTTTTATTGCCCTCCATGTGCTTTCGGACTAATAGGTTGTGATAATAACTGCTCTTGGAATGTTATAGTTATTTCCCAGTTGACAAGAACCGGCAACAGCGCATCCGTATTCAAGAAATGAAAGAGAAATAGATTTGGATATGGACGGCACCCGCGCATCCGAATTGATTCAGTTTTATAAGACTAGTTTAAATTTAAATTGTGTGTATTTTCGTATGATGAATAGTTGATATTTGCAAGATAATAATTTATGTTCTATATAAATAAACGCTAATCGTTGCTCAAAACTATGTTTCATCGTCAGTTTTTTCTCATAAGCACTGTTACTGAAATGATTTTAAGTTGAACAAAATTTCATATTTTTTTTATTTTTAGACTTATTAGTTAGTTATGACCGGATAGATAAAATTTCAATATATGTCCGCTACTCGCGCATATATTCAATATCCGAAAATGATTTTGGATACGGACATAACACTGGATACCCATTTTATTCGTTTACATTGATAGATCCGTCCTGTGAGGAGAAAAATAGAAAACAACTTGTATGATTAGTAGAAATATGAAAGATAAAGAACAACTATATTTTAATTTAAACTAAAAGCAAAATAAATGCTCAATATAATTTAAGCTAATCAAATAATAAAGTACACTTTTTGAAAAATATTCTTATGCATACAGAATACTGGATCATTACGGTTGAAGGCCAACCGCTCAATTAGCAAAATAAACTAAAGGCAAGGCTATAATCATGCTTATAGTGATACTTAACAAGTTTGTTCTTGTGGTAAATAAAACAATAAATGGCTGTTTTTTGTTAGCAAGGACGGTCTATTAATCTTTTATTTTCAAGGACAAAATCGTTAAATTATTTTAAAAAACTCTAACTATCGCGCGCATTTTCTCTTCTTCTTCTTCGATCTCGTTCTTTTTCCTCTTTAATTCTTCTTTGCTTTTTTTTTCTTCGTGTTCAACTTTGAATTTTTTTTATTTGTTCTTCTTTATTGTGGAGTCGCATTATCGTGATTTTGACTCTCGTTTCTTTCAATCTAATATTGGAAGTTCTCAGGTTTAGATATAATTACTTTTTTTCTTCTTCTACTTTTTCTTCTCTCGTAGTTTTAATTTGGTCGTTTCTAACAATATTTTGTTTTTCTTTTTAAATTTCTTCTTTCATATTCTATGGCAAATTTGGACAGTAGTAACAGGTTTGTTCTCTTTTCTTTTCTTTTATATACAACAATGTTTTTTTATTTGATTGAAATGGAATGTTATTTAGTTTTTATTCGTTGATGTATATGTTGGGTTTATATTGATTTGGATGAAAATATATTCTTGTATTTAGTTCACTATGGATCAGTTTTTAGATACCATTTTAGTTTTTGTTGGTATCATTTTTCAAAGTTTTAAGGTGTTTTAATGTTTTGTTTATGTATATATAAACATGAAGTTGTTACGGTCTATATATAATTATATTTACTAAATTCAATGGGTTGAATTACTGTGTTGTGTTAGTATCAAACAATCAATGAAGTATCATTTTTGTTATTAATTTGAGTATCAGGTGTAAGGTATCAATTTTTCAGTTTGTAGGTATCATTTTTGAATTTTTTTTTTTGTTATTTTTTATGTTTGTGATTGTTGATATATAACAAAATTATTATACTATAATAAATTAACATTTTGAAGCAAACAATTTTTAATTGCTATTTTTTGGATTCATATTGTTTGACTTTGCTGTGTTGAGTTCGGCGAGGATCAGTTTTTAGGTATTATTTTTGTTTTTTCCGAGTATCATTTTTTGCAATAATGCAATGTGGATTTTTTTACTAATTTGTTTGTTTGAGTATATAAAAAATAAAGTTGTTATAGAGTAAATATAATGATTAATGAGTTGAATTAGTGTTTTGCTAGTATCAAATGTTTAATGAATTTTGTTTGAATATCATTTTTACTACTAATTTGAGGACCGGTTTTAGTGGCAGTGAGTATCATTTTTGTAAAAGCAATTTTATTTTTTTGTTTTTGATTTTTTGTTTTATAAAGAAAATTACGATGCTAGAATGAAATGACAATCTGAACGAAACAGATTTTTATCGATATTTTTTTGTTTCAGTGGTGACAATTATTGTTTTATTTGTATTAAATGATAATACTTTCAGCACTTAATTGTCTGTTGACTGTTCTTTTTATGATTTGAAAAATGAAATTTATCGTCATTTCTCTCAATTAACTCCTTTTTCCATTGAGATTTCTTATGTGCTTGAGCACAAAACTATCATAGTTGATACCAATTTCGATCTTCAAAGTATATTATTTTTTTCAATTGTATAAGAAGAGTGCATTCTTTCCCTTTATCTTTAAGGACAAGGGTTCTGAATTGAAAAATGATGATGGTGGTTCTATTTCGATTTCATCTAATCTTCCTAATTATTCATCTTCTAGCGGATCTATTTGTTCAAATGTTGTTGTTCGTAGTAAAAGTTATTTGAAGGATATGTTGAAGAGAGATTCAAAATTATCCATTTCTGATTTTGTGGGTTTTTTTTCTGGAGGAGCAAATGATTTTAGGAAACTTTGACGGCATCCCAAATTCAAAAGGAATATGAATTAGTGTTTTTGAAGAATTGTTCTATAAGAATTAGTGCTATTTTCTTTTCTTCTATAGATGGATGTCCTTTTAAAATGCACGCTTCTTGTGATTCCGAACAACTTAATAAGTTTTTTTTATTAGAAGTTTGGTTAGCGATCATTCCTATAGGGCAGGCCTTAGAAATTTGAATAATCCACATCTTTCTATTACATTTGTTAAATCGTTGATTATTGAAGAGATTCTAAACTGTCCTACTACAAAGCCTAAAAATATAATAGATGATTTTAGAAGAGAATACAACTTTGACTTGTCTTACTCTTTTGCTTATTCCAGAAAACAACTTGTTTTGATGGAATTGCATGGTAATATGCTATGTCCTATAATGATTTGAGTTGGTGTTTAGAAGCATTGAAGAAGTATAATCCGGATAGTTATGTCGAAATGGATGTTAATTCTTGTACTAATCAATTTGAGAGAGTGTTTATTGGTTTTGGTTCTTATTTACTTGGTTTCTAGCAATGTCGACCTATGATATTTTTAGATGCTACTCATTTGAGGGGACGACTGTAACGACCCGCCATCCGTCTCCACAAAATGACGCATCATTAATAAGAAAGAAAGGGATAGAAAAGAGAAACAAAGAGAAGAAAGAAGAAACAACACATCAGAATCTAAAAACGGAACAAATAAATTATATTAATAACATAAAATATTACATAGTTTACAACCACTATCAGAGTACACAGATAATACAACACATACTAGACAGTTATAAACATCTGTCTAGTTATTACATCTCAGAGACAACACAGAACACACAGCGGAATACTATATATCTAACGCAGAAGCATCCTGCTCCATTGCTCCTCCAATATTCATCAAAGCTAACCTGAATCCCTTGGCTACTCGTAAAAATTTGAGTACCCAAGAGTTTAAGAAAACAAAGAATAAACTCCGGGTCAAACATGGGTCTGGTGTGAGTAACAGGTTAAAGTTGCTTAACTTTAAAAAATACTTTTGGAAAGAAAGGTATCACGTAAGACTTCCCACACATAAACATGGAAAAGTTTTTACCTTACGCTAACCAAAACATTTGATAGGAAATCCAGTGATATTATAATAGGTCTAGGGTTTTCAAGTAAATATGAAATAACCGAAATTGTTACATGATTAAATTCCAGCTACTAGCCACAAAAGTGGGTAATACAATCAAAACCGTTGGCACTTATTGGATTTTGCATTCCATACAATGGCTGGGCTACTGGGGTACCACCTGTCATAGTACGTGGCCTAGATCAACGTACCGAGGAGTACGCCCGCTCCCTTGCAACACAAGGCCGGAACCATTCCTTACTGAACAGTTCTGAACAAGACAACCCTGCAGTTGGTGCGCAATTCCAACCGCCCACTAAGCCGAATAGAAAGGGACCTCTAGACAGGGGAAAATCTCGTCCTACTTGGGCATGACCCACTTAGCCTTGCTGCACCTCCCATGTTTTAGCCATTCCCGGTTGATGAGGCTTGAGGCTACAATTACCTTTAGAGAACACATCTCTTAGAATGCTCATCGTCCACCTGACGATGTTCTAAAAGCATTCAATCCATACAAGTTCGTTCCGGGTTCGAACGAAACCAAAGGCATTATCTCGTTACACTCGTTTTGGAATCACCCTCAGAGTTAACGACGATAACCCTTGCACTTTGAATCTCCATCTCGAGCCTGTAAGTACTATTACCGTCAAACTCATTACGGAATCACCCCCAGAGTTATACTGACTAATAGTCCTTACACCTCGAGTCTTCACTCTTCTCATAAGATTCACGACCTATCCTTAATTTGGATCGATTTGGTTTTCGAATATCCAAATATGAAAACCCGATCCCGGTCTCATCGGAATCCAAAGCGTGTCTTTTAGGTCCAAGTTGTTTTAGAGTTTAAAATAATTCAATACAATTATCTATATACACACAGATAGATAATTCACAGATTCACAATAGATAATTATCATTATCATAACCAAAGATAATCCACTTTATCATTATCAAAGATAATCCATATCATCATCACAATGCAACCAATGCATCCATATCACTCAATATTACTAATCTCGTAGTTGAGATTCCAACCATTTAAGGTAACCAATATCATCCATTCATAAACAATGATCTATAATCATACCATCTATAATTAATTTAAAATGAATTAAATTAATTACATCATCTTTAATTAATTTAAAATGAACTAAATTAATTACTTACATCAATATAAATCTTGCTTACAAAACCCTCAATTAATTACAAATTAATTAATTAATTAACCTCTAATTTATCATCTTAATTAATCAACCCTGATTAATTATACTTTAATTAATTTCACAAAATTAATTACTCTAAACTAAATACAGTAATTAACCTTTAATTACCTCATTAATTAATTAACTATAATTAATTACATTAACCCTTAATTAATTACAATTAATTAATTACACTTAATCACTTATTATTGATTAATTAATCTTGATTAATCAATCTTAATTACTTCATTAATTAAATTAATTAATGATCCTTAATTATATTTAATTAATTACTCAATTAAATAAATTACTTCCAATAATTAATCTCACTTAAACCATAATTATTAATCACTTTTGATTAATCTCATTCTGTAATTAACTACCCTTGATTACTTATCAAATTAATTACCCCTTAATTAATTTCTTTAATTAATCCCTTGATTAGTTATACAAAATAATTTAATCCAAATTACATTCGCAATTCCATCATTATCCACTAATTACATCCAGTAATTATCTTTAATTACTTCATTAATTACATCTAGTAATTATTGTCAATTTCTATGTTTAAAATTAATTAAACTTAATTAATTAATTTAATCCAATCTCAATAAACTCCATTAATTACATTAAGTAATTAATGTCTTAATTACTTTCATTAGTAATTAACTTAACTAAATTTCACAATTTATTATCATTAATTAATTAATCTAATTAATTATTAAAAATTAATCATATTAATTAATTACTAAATAATCCTTAAATAATGACCTTTATTAACTATTTATCATTCTTTAATTACTTTTCCTAATTTACTTCTTAATTAATCTCTAATTTAAATTAATTCAAGTTATTAATTATAAATTAAATAAATAAGTCATTCCTTAATTATCTTATTTATTTAATTATTTATTTTAATATCTTAATAATTTCTAAGATAATCCATTCCTTATTAATAATTTCATTAATATTAAATCGCATTTTTAAATTTAAATTCAAATTTCATTTTGAATCTAAAATTCAAAATGATATTTATTTTAAACATTAACCAGTTTAAATATTTGTTTGAAAACAAATTTACCTCTAACAACAATTTAAATTAAACTTGTTTGAAAAATTCAAAATTATGAAACTTATTCAAATATCTAGATTTAAATTCAAGACACCAGATCCCATTCTTTATTTAAATCATTTGATTTAAACTTGAATTAAACTTTTGATTTAAACCTTGATTTTAAAACTCTTATTTTAAAATCCATATTCCACTTTTAAAAACTTGAAGATTCAAAGGTCTTAAGAAAAACTGAATTTAAAATTGAAATTCAAACTGCTGTTTTAAATTAAGTTTCAGATTTTCAAAATGAAATTCAATTTCCAGAAAACTGTCAGGTTTTTTTTTAAACTGAAAACCACTTTCAAAATTTAAAAACTTATAAGATTTCAAAATCCTTTGAAACTATAATACATACTACAGATTTAAACTTGTTTAAATCTTATCATAACAACTTTAAAATTCATTTAAATTTTGATTTAAATTAAAACTTCAGACAGTTTTACAGAAAAAAACTGTAATACTACAAATACCCGAGCTAACCTAAAAATACTTCGAGTCATCAGACCCATCCCTTCGAGCAAAGCACAGAAAACACTCAAGTAATACTTCGAGGTCAATACACTACAATACACAGAGTTTATCAGAACTCAAAAATTGCACGGTGCACGTGCACCGTGCCTCCAGTCATCATCACCCACCTCCGGTGGCTTCCCAACATCGACAATCAACCCCACAACCAACCACCACCATCAGATCCTCCTTACAAAACACGAAAACGAATTCGAGTTGCATTCCAAAACCTGGAACGGAAGAAAACAGGTTTCACCCTAAACCTGGAACATGCCTCATCCTCCACCTTCTGACCACCGGAATGGCAGCGACTCCGACCACATGTTCATCAACCATCATACTAACATCCCCCAAAATCTCATTCAACTTGATCACTTCAACAAGCCATGCCGACCAAAACAAATGACCTAGTTAAAACTAGGGCTACAGGAAGTAAATCATCACCGCCACTTCCAAGTTGATTAGCATCACCATTACATATTTTTCCCGGCATCAATGACTACTCCTCCACCTACCAAAAGAACCCCGTCACTTCAAATTGCCTAGATCCCCCAAAAACCCAAAATTCGCCTTTACAGTTAAACACAGAACTGTACCTAAACCTCTTAACTAAAAATACTGATTTTTATTCTAAAAATCAAGTTTTGATCTTAGTATTTAATTCTTAATACTGAATTTATAATTTATTCAATATGAATTTTCACATATTTAAAACTTGATCAGTTAATTTTGGTTTACAGAGATGTTACAAGTTATTTTAACTTAACTAAAATCTTAAACTAAAGTTTAATATTAAACAAACAAGTTTAATTCAATTTAAAGTTTAAACAGAGGCACCATCTATAGATTTTGGATTTAAATCAAAAACCTGAACATATGATCTATAAAAACAGAGAGTACTCTGGAAATCACAAGCATATTATAGTCACAACAGATTTCATTCGTATATGCATACAATACATTTTTATCACAGAGATTTAACATGCAACCTTATTTATAAGTTAAATCTTTTAGAAATAGAAATGTTACTCACCTGCTATATTGGAAGACAGAGCAGTTTTTGAAAAAAAACTTTGGTGCTTTTTAAAACTGGAAATATGCAGTTCCTTCTTTGTTTTTGATTAAAACTTGAGTGCTTTGATTGCTTGAGTTAAAAGCTTGAAGGCTTGATACTGAACACTTGCATGCATGCTATATGAAACTCCAGATAGAAGGAAATGCAGGTGCTTTTACACTTGAAAAATATGCAGGTTTTCTTGAATAGGAGATGCAGGCTTCAAAATTGGAAATTGTAGGTTTACTTGAATAAGAAATGCAAGATTTCTTGCTTTTATTTCATGCATTTGATTTTGGTATGTTTCTGATTTCCAGGATCTTGAAGTTGCTTCAGATTCTTATTTTTAAATGGAAGTGTTTATTATATTTTTTTTTTAGATTTATTGGTCTTCAGATTTTAGAAGAAGAAAAGAAGATGAGGGAAAGAAGTTTTATATAAACTGAAATTATTTAAAAATAAAAACAAAAGAAAATGCTAAATTAAATTTTTGACATTTGTCTTACAATATAACATTTGTCAAAAACCTTATTTTATCATTAAACATGTGTTATGTAAGACCTTAGGATGTTACACTTGTCTTATAAAAGTAATTAGTATTTAATTAAAAGTTAATTAGTATTTAGTTAGTATGTTAATATAAGATGAATGTAAACCAATGTTTACATAAATTAGTTAACATGTAGATAAATTTTAAAATGAATAAATCCAATTTTATTTGTAAAATAAAGTTTATACAAATATTTCAAAATCAAAACAAATTAAAAATATTTGTACTTTAAAATTTAAAAGCTTTGAATTCAAGTTCAAATTAAATTTTGAAATCCAGTTTATTTACAAATATAACTACACAATTAAATTTTCGAAAAACAATTATTTTTATATAAAAAAATCTATTTGTTAAAAACAATGCATTAATTTTTTTTTAAAATAACAACGTTTGATAACTATAAATAATTTATAAAAGAAATTGTTTCTCTTACTAAAAAAATATTTATTTTATCACATTTTATCAAAATAACCCTTACTGTTATTTTTATTTAAATTTAAACTTGCGTTAAACATATTTTAAATCATTTCAATAATTTACCTTATGTATTTAAAAACATATTTATTTATTAAATAACCTTTTAAAAGTTTAACTTTTAAATAAAAATCAAAATTCCAAATTCCAAATTTTTACTAAAGATATATATTTTTATAGAAAACAGGATTTATTTATTTATTAGATTAAAACAATATCTATTTACAATATATACAATATTCTATATATATTATAAATATAAAACAATTATTAGATTTAAAAAGATAAAATCTATCAATTAAATATTTATTTTATTTGGATTATTAAATTAATTCAAATCTTATTATAAAGATTATCGAATCAATTTAATTTTTAATTCAGATTATTAAATTGATATTGCTTCAAAATTCCGGGTCATCACAACGACCGGGTGTTTTGATGGGTGCTACTGCAAAAAATAGTAATCAAGGTATGTTTTTTTTGTGTTTTTAAGTTATGTGGTGATGTTATGTCAATGTTAGGAAAAATAGCCAATATCGGTTTATGTTTTTGTTAGTATCATTTTTAAGTTTTGATAACTGTTATTTTGTGTTTTTTAGTATGGTTTTTAATTCAGTATCAGCTTTTGCTATTTTTTGTTAGTACCAGTGTTGGTTTTTGCTAGTTTTTGTTACCACCAGCATCTGTTTCTGGTAGTACCCTTTTGTTTGTATCATTTTTAGTTGAGTTTTTGTTATTTTTAATTTCAATAACTAATATATTGTAGTTGTAACGACCCGAGATTTTGACAGTATATTTTAATAAATATTTAATTTAAATTAATGAAATACAAGCTTTTCAATTTTATAAACTGATGGAATCTTGATCATTTATCAGTTATATATGCTTTGTAAAGAAAATTTTGATTTGAAAATTTAAAATGGAATGCTTCAAACTATCTAAAATAAATTCTATCTTATTCAATAAAATCAAAGGTTGTATATTATTAATATTTAATATAATACATAAAAGGTAATCTAAATAATAATGTTTAAAATAAGAAAATCCTATCAATATTTAAATATGAATATAAAAACGTAAGTATAAAACATAATTATAAAATATAAGATATAAATAGAAATATAAAATTTACAAATACAGTGTTATAAATCAAATGCTTGAAAATTAAATTACAAATAGAATACAACTAATATGCTAACAATAACTATAATAACTTTTACCCAAACATATCAAAAGGATTAAAGAGAGTAACCTATATATATATATATATACTTATGAACAATGCAAAGAAACAAAGAAACAAATTAAATATATTAACATATATGTTGCTGTAACTTACATATGAACAATATAAAGAAGACAAACTATTCATAACATATTCAAAAAATATCTTTGTACCAAATACAAGAATCAACAAACATTAATTATATGTAAACTAATATGTAGACATGCATTAATTAGCACAAAAAATTGTCATTTCAGATTTACAAAGGAGATTATCTTAGTACAAATATAAGGCCAGCCGAAATTTTGCAAGATCTTTTCAAATTATAGCATATCAAACACAAAAATCTGGTCGATACAAGCTAAGACTTGTACCAGTTATAACCTAATGTCCAAGCTATTCTTCTTATATATCATCCTAGTTTAATTCATTCATTTCAGACATAGTAGACTTAAGATAGCAAACCTGAGAAAAAGAAAAGAAAATAAATATCATCTTGTATTTTTAAACTAGTTCAACAAGGCAGAGGGATTTTCAGTGATTCAAATCTGCAGTTTTCTTCATCAACAAATTGCTTTCTGTTCAACAATCATTGGGTGAGTAAACATCTGTTTTTAAAAATTTAAACTTGTGTATTGCTTTGGAATGATATATGCTTGCTGTATAGTTTCAAACAAAACAATTCTGTGATTTTTTTGTTGTTGCTCTGGAAAATTTTGTTTATGCCCTGTTCTTCTGTATGTTTGGGTGCAGAGAAAAAACAATAAGAAAACTTTAATGCTTCCTCTTGCAAACACTTTAAACTTGGGAATTTAAGTTGAATAAACTTGTTTAAAAATGAAAATCATGGTTTGGAAGTATGTTTGAAGGTGACAGTGTAATTTAAACACTATATATTCAGGTTTACAGTAAACAAATCAATATGTGTAAAACTCAAAGATTTTAATTTGTTAATTCGAATTCATATCTTAAATAAACATGCGAAGTTAGGATTTCTAAAATAAAAACGATGATTTTTAAATCAATATTCAAGGTGCAGTTCGAAAATGAATAAAAGATGCATTTTTTTTCAATATCTAATGATTCAACAAATATTAATTGTTGAAACTTATTGTGAAGCAAGCTTGAGGAGTTTCTAACACAGGAAAAATGTTAAAGAATTTTTCTAATGCGCGGATTTTTGGGTCGATTCGAATTTAGGGTTTGGGATCGTGTTTTTCTATGCTCTGTTTAATTCTTGTTTTCGGCACCGTGAGATGATCGAGTATCACGCAATTCTGGGTGAAGGTAGAGGAGGGCATGGTCGAGGTATGGCCGGAGTTTCATCGCGTCAGGTGGTCGTCGTTAGGGGGGCGAGGTGATTTTGTTCGGTGCATTCGTGTTGTTGTTTCACGCTTCAGGCGAACTTTTGATTTTGATAATTTTGCGATGCATTGGGTTTCGATCTCATATGTAAGGTCGAATCGTGGTTTGTTGGAGCCGATGAGGGTCGTCGGAGGGGCGGCAAACCACCATGCACGTGCACAGTGGCGTTTGGTATCTGCAGTTTTGGGTTTTGGGTCATCTCGAGTAACTACTCGAGAAAAGAGGGGGTTTGCTCGAGTCGAAAAGGAAATTACTTTGGGTTCCTGCGTGCATGCGTATGTTCAAAATACTGCATCTTTATAACTTAAGTTAAAAAAAAGAACAAGTAGGAGTAGAAGAAGATGAGAAGAGAGAGACGCGGGAAAGGGTAGGGGAGAACTCGAGATTTTCTCGGGTAAACATGATGCCTGCCTCGGGTTTGATGATTTGCCTAAACACCTTAAGTATTTTGTATACAAAGTTTATCATTAATTAAGTAAATAATGTTGGTTAGTTTTTAAATTAAGATTTGGTTAAAAATTTATTAAAGGAAAGGTTTGTAAAAGAAGATGATTAATTAATGTAAAGTATAAGGTAATTATAAACGTAAATTAATTTATACTTGTAATTAAATTAATAACTTTAAATAAATTTGTAATTAGAAATTGACCTTGTGTTTAAATCAATTTTAAACTTAAGATTTTTTAATTAATTACGTAAAGTTATTCAGTAAATAAATAGTAGTGAAATTGGGTAATTAATTAAGGATTAAATGATAAATTAATTGATAATAAATGATTAATTAAGTAATTAGTGATAATTAAATAAGTTATTAACTTTCATATAATTAATAAATTAAGGTTAGTAATAAATAATTAAGAATTAATTAATTAAGTGAGTAATTAAGAAATAATTAAATAATTTAATAAATTGATTAATTAGTGATTAATCAGCTGGATAAAATGATAAATTAAGTTAAGTTAAATCAAACTATATTGATATGAATTGATGATTCTGTTTGATTGACTCTGATATCTATTCTGTGATATTTGTTGATATATTCTGGATATATCTGTGATGACAGTGAATGATTTATCTGTGATAACTGTTATGTGAATTCTATGTATTGAATTAAACTGTTAAACTAAGTACACAACTTGGCCCTTAAAATGGCGTTTGGATTTCGATGAGACCGGGATCGGGTATCAATTCGATATTCCGAAAACCACATCGATCCAAATTAAACGATAGGTCGTGACATATCAATTGAAGATCGAGATGGTGTTTTTAGAATGCAAGGGTTATCGTCGTTAACTTTGAGGGTGATTCCAAAACGAGTGTAACGAGATAATGCCTTCGGTTTCATTCGAACCCGGAACGAACTTGTATGGATTGAATGCTTTCAGCACATCGTCAAGCGGACGATGAGCATTCTAAGAGATATGTTCTATAAAGGTAATCGCAGCCTCAAGCCTCATCAACCGGGAATGGCTAAAACAGGGGAGATACGGCAAGGTTAGGTGGGTCATGCCCAAGCAGGATGAGGTATACCCCTGTCTAGATGTCCCTTTATTTCGGCTGTGTGGGCAGTTGTTGGCCACAACTGCGTGGTTATCTTGTTCGGGACTGTTCAGTAAGGAATAGTTCCGGCCTTGTGTTGTAGAGGGTCGGGAGTGATCCTCGGTACGGTGATCTAGGCCCCGTACTATGACGGGCGGTACCCCAGTAGCCCTACCATTGTTGGAAACCCATTTTCCCTACGAGACCCTACGGTTTTGATTTGTATTACCCACTTTCATGGCTAGTAGCTGGAATTTAATCATATAACAATTTCGGCTATTTTCTATTTACTTGAAAACCCTAGACACTATTATAAGATCACTGGATTTCCTATAAAATGTTTTGGTTAGCGTAAGGTAAAAACTTACCCGAATAAGCGGAAGTTCAATCCCAAATGGAGAAAGCCGAGCAAGAAGAAGCTTGGAAATAACAATGAACCTCGCAAATGCTACATTTGTCAACAAGAAGGTCATTTGGCAAATAAATGTCCTAGAAAAGGATTCCAGCAGCAGCGCCAACAACCGCATTACAGTGGTCCAGGATCATCTATGGTTCAGAGATCGTTGTGTTTTAATTGTCACCAGCTTGGTCACATGATCAAGAATTGTCCACTTTTGCAGAAGGCGCCTCAGAATAAGGTCTTTGCTCTAGAAGCCGGCCCATCTTCTTCTTCTCAAGGCAAAGGGGTATTGGAAGGTACTTTACTTTTAGATGGCAAGTATATTAAAGTTTTGTCTGATTCAGGAGCTTCTTTGAGTTTTATTTCTTTGGAATCTGTAGAGAAGTTCTTTCTTACCCCTAGTTCTATAGACTGTCCTATCTTGGTATCTAATCCTATTGGAGGGGTAACCAAATTGGATACGATCTGTAAGGACTTGAAAATTTCATATCTATCCCATAATTTTTCTTGTGACCCGTATGTGTTGAATTTTAAGGGATTGATCTTATTTTGGGAATGGATTGGCTGGATAAGTATAGAGCCGTTCTGAATTGTGACGAGAGAACGGTTTCGTTGGACACTGATTAGGGTAGAATTACCAGAGTGTCTTGTGATAATTATGGAATTCACTTGAGTAGTCTTTTGCATGCAATTGAGACTTCTCAAGAGAAGATTGAAGATATCGATGTGGTACAAGATTTTTCTAATGTATTTGAAGAAGTTAATTGTCTGCCGCCACATCGAGAGATAGGATTTCATATTGATTTGATTCCAGGAGCAGTGCCAGTGATTCAGCCCAGTAGGAGAATGCCTTCTAGGGAGAGGGAGGAGTTAATTAAGCAGACTCAAGATCTTTTGGGGAAGGGGTTGATTAGGCCCAGTTTTTCTTGTTGGGGCTCTGCTACAGTGTTTGTAACCAAATCGGATGGATCACTAAGGTTCTGTGTGGATTATGGAGAATTGAACAAAGCGACTGTCCGTAATAAATATCCTCTTCCTCGCATCGATGATCTTTTTGACCAGTTGCATGGAGCTTCTATCTTTTCTCAACTGGATCTGGCTTCAGGTTTCCATCAGTTGAGGGTAGCTAAAGACAATATTCCCTTGACTGCATTTAGGAGATCGAATTGTTTCTATGAGTGGTTGGTTATGCCTTTCGGGTTAACCAATGCTCCTGCCTACTTTGTTGACCTAATGAACCGAGTCGTTAGGGATGTATTGAATAAGTTCGTGCTGGTATTCATTGATGATATCTTGGTCTACTCCAAATCTGAAGAAGAGCACAGGCAGCATTTGAGGATTGTATTGGAGACTCTGAGGAAGTATGTGTTGAAGGCAAAGTTCTCGAAGTGCCATTTCTGGAAATCGGAAGTTAAACTTTTAGGGCACATTGTTTCTGGTGAAGGTATCTCTGTAGATCCAACGAAAGTTGAAACTATTCTGGAGTGGAAACAGCCGGAGACACCGACTGAAGTTCGCAGTTTTCTGGGATTGGCTGGCCACTACAGAAAATTTATCAAGAACTATTCCAAGATTTCTTCACATCTGAACAAGCTGACAAGGAAAGGAGCTAAATTCAAGTGGACACCCCAATGTGAAGAAGCTTTTCAGGAGTTGAAGACAAGGCTAACTAGCGCACCAGTGCTTGCTATTCCGGATGGAAAGAGCAAATTCGAAGTTTATACCGACGCTTGTATAGTGGGATTGGGAGTAGTTCTGATGCAAAACGGAAGGGTAATTGCGTATGCGATTTGGCAATTAAAGCCACATGAGAAGAACTACGCTACGCATGATCTTGAATTGTTAGCCACTGTTTTTTCTTTGAAGATTTGGAGACATTATCTTTTGGGAGAGAAATTCGAATTATTCACGGATCACAAACCGTTGAAATATCTTTTCTCTCAAAAAGATCTTAATCCGAGACAGCAGCGGTGGGTCGAATTTCTGGCATCCTATGATTTGGATATTTTGTACACCCCGAGAAAAGCGAATGTTGTAGCTGATGCTCTTAACAGGAACACGGTTCTGTCTCTTCTAGAAGTGGTTCCATCTCTTATTGAAAGGACTTCGGCCAAACAAGAATCAGATAATAGATTAAGAGGAATCATCAGGAAGTTAAGAAGGGTCAGTGTTCCAGTTTCAAGATTGACGACCAAGGGACACTGAGAATCAACGGGAGGATCTATGATTCGAATTTCAAGGATTTGAAGCAGGAAGTCTTATCTGAAGGTCATCGCTCCAAATTAAATATTCACCCGGGAATCTCGAAGATGTATAAGGATATGAAGAGAGTTTTCTGGTGGTCGGGCATGTAACAGCCCGCAAATCCATACCCCTTGGGTCAACACTATTCTACCTAAATCAACTCAAGTTGTACAGAAATACGAACCATTTGGGTTAAAGAAGATGAGGTAGAAGAAGAAAATAGAAAATAGCAACAGAATCTAACCATCGCAGCGGAATAAAATATAATAGTTAATCAATGATCTTTACTCAAATCAAATATATCTATTTATATGTTACATTATCAGAGTACATCAATCACAGTTCAAAATCAATATCATACAATGGATACACAACTACTCAACACAGCGGAATATATGTATATAAACAAGTACGGAAATACGTATCGTCTTCCAGCTCGTCTCCTGAGCTCCACAGCATCACATCCTGTATTCTATAATACTCGGTCTGACCCGAGCATTACAGTTAAATAACACCCGAGTCAGTCTGGAATACCAGCGTGAGAAAATAACACTCAGTTGATTATTAAAGTTTCAAAAATCCTTTGAAAACAAAAGCATCTCGTAAGACCACGCCACAAATAAACATGTCAGGTTTTTACCTTACGATAACTAAAACAATTTTTATAGAAATCCTCTGATATTATAATAGGGTCTATATACAAATACTTATAAAATAGCCGAAATTGTTACATTATTAAATTCCAACTACTAGCTACAGAGTGGGTAATACAAACAAAACTCGTACAAGGATCGTAGGGAGAATGGATTTCCAACTAATAACTAGGCACTGGGGTACCACCTGTCACAGTACGGGGCCTAGATCACCGTACCGAGGAGTACGCCCGCTCCCCTGCAACACAAGGCCGGGATTACCCCTTACTGGATAATCCCGGGTGAGATCACCTCGCGGTTGGGATCAACAACCGCCCACTAAGCCGAAATAAAAAGGAACATCTAGACAGGGATGACCTCACCCTGCTTGGGTGCTTCCCACCTAGCCTTGCTGCATAACCCCTGATTTTCAGTCATTCCCATTTGATGAGGCTTGAGGCTAAGCGTTACCTTTTAGAATATATCCCTTAGAATGCCCATCGTCCACCTGACGATGTTTCGGAAGCATTCGTCCATACAAGTCCGTCCCGGGTTCGAACGGAACCGAAGGCACTATTCCCACTACATCCATTTTGGAAATATCCTTAGGATTAGTAGCGACCAGCCCTTGCACTTTACTGCTTCATCTTCCGATCCAAAATCGTTTTTCACGAAACGTACAAACCGGATCGAAGTGGTTTTCGAGAAATAAATCTCGATCCCGGTCTCTTCGAAACGATCAACGCATTTGTCCAATATTGATAGTCGGTTATTTAACTATCAATTTATATTCACAAACATCCATCAAACAATAAATAATTTCCCAAATTATTTATTTACCTCAAAAATATCTTTACAAGATATATTTTCACTTTTCAAATTCCTTGAAACAGTTTTCAAAACTATCTGCCTTTCTCAGAATAAATTCCAAGTATTTCTATTTCCACTGGAATCACCAAGCACAAAACTTAAGATTTTAAAATAATTTAAAAACACTTTGCTGTAAAGTATATTTAACATTCAATATAGAAAAATTACTTTAGTACTTAATTTAAAATAATACTCTAAAAATAACTACAGTAAGGTTACCTTATAACTATACATTAGATCTCTTCCTTAAACAAATACCAAATCATTCTTTAATTAATTATTACGATAATAGATTAACAGATTACTTACTTTGGAATTTACTTTAAAATATTTAAATTAAAACTACTTCAATAATTGATTGAAAATATATGTTATATGAATATTTGAAATTAAGTTTACTTTATAAATACAAACTAGGCTTTCACTTTTAAACAAAATTACTAAGTTACTCTTTATAAATTATTACTACGGTAATAGATTTGAATAAATATTTACTCATAATTTTACATTTAGAAATAATAAATTTCCAAGAACATATTTTGTAAAACAACATTAAAACCTTTATTTTATTTTAAAAACTTACTTTGAAAACGTACTTGGCTATTCAGAGAAATATATCTCTTCACAACCTTTAAAAATGAATCACTATTTATTTTTAAACAATTTTTCTCATTCCTTAGTAAATTCCCACCTTGAATTTATTCTTCCAAATATCCAATTTCAAACACTTAAATCAATTTCCAAATTGATTTCCAATTTACTTCATTTATTCAAAAATCCTTTAATTTCATATTTTATTCCTTAATTATGATTTAAAATACTTTTAATTGAAATACCAATTTAGCTTTCTCAATTTACTTCTGATTCTTTTAAATAAATTTAAAACTTTAAGTTTTAAAGTAATTCCTTATTCATTTAATTTAATATCACATACTTTTACAATTCATTAATTACTGTTTATTCAGACCCTTTCTTTTCATACTCGAAGTTATTTATTAGTATTTAACATACTTCCATTTCTTTTTCAATTCATTCTTAATTCAATAAATTTTCTAAGATTATTTCGTTTATAACTTTACTTCCTTTATTTCTTTCCAAACCCAATTTATATATCTTTGGTAATTCATTATACCCAAATAGATCCAATCAAACCATAACATTCAATATTCCAACATGTTCAACATAGAATATCAAGTAATCATA
Source organism: Allium cepa (assembly GCA_030765085.1). Classification (NCBI taxonomy): domain Eukaryota; kingdom Viridiplantae; phylum Streptophyta; class Magnoliopsida; order Asparagales; family Amaryllidaceae; genus Allium; species Allium cepa. Next base: position 657,185,347 of record CM060938.1, on the reverse strand, counting down.
ACAGAGAATATTAAATAATAAATATTAAGGGGTCCAGTTGGATCCCTCCAACCTGTTTTCCCTGCATCCACAGATGTTAGCACAATATATAATACCAATTTCAAATATAAACTATATTATACAGCACATCCATCAATTCAACCATTTAAACATTGATTTAAATTTAATCATTTAAAATTCAAATTTTAAACTGAGTGAGATTAACGCACCTTTGTTTTTAATTGCTATCCGATCCATCTCGGCTTAGTTTTCTTCATGATTATAGACCCTGAATAAATATTTGTATGGTTTTTAAATATTTGAATTGATCGAACAATTAATTATCGCTTAGTTGAATAACAATTTAATTTAACTAAAATTTTGGGTTTTTAACTTAATAATTTAAATCTTATTTATAATTTCCTTTTTGAAACCCCCTTTTTAACTAAAATAAACTAATAAGTTTATTCAACAAATAGTCACTAAAATACATTATCAAAAGTGAACTAGAAGATAAATAAAAATATGTATATTTATTTTTCTTTCTGTTTCCATATAAAGCAAAATTCCAAAATCTTTCTGGACATATAAATTTCCTCTGTTTACCTTCAATTTAAAATAGGCAGACATATATCAACATTTATATCATAATTTGTGTATGTATACAAAAATTTAGTAAAATAAATCAAGAGTGCCTACTGCCAAAATAACCATCTCTGAACCGGCGCCGAACGCGCCAAGACCCTCGACCGTGCTGCCGCCACACACTCACACGAGCATCGTCCACGCGATGCCGTCGCTAAGCCCTAAATCCCATGCGACCCCAGCAGCCGCGACCCCGAGCTCGAATCGTGAGATTTCCTAAACCCTATGACTTCGCGATTGATTCCTCCCATCTCCAGCTCGAGTACGACCGAGCATCGCGATCGAATGAGCATGCGACCTGCCGCCATCGAATCTTCTCGCCTGGGGTTCGATTCAATTCGAACGACTAAAGGAAGACCCCATTTTTTTTATTTAGGTTAAAGCTTCGTTTGATTAGAAAATAAGGGTTCGGCCCTTAATTTAATTTCTCTTTGAAAAGCTTGAACAAGACGTTATTGCACGAGTCTGTAGAAAGAGTAGAGGGAACAGGAAAAGATATTCGCGCGTACGATGGTTTCATCATGTCGACTTCACAGAGATAGGTTGGCTGCTGATTAAAAATTTATATTTTTATATTCAAAAATATCTCGTTTAGGTACCTTGTTATTAAATTGAATTCAATATAGATTTCAGCGCGTTTATATAACGTACGCTCACACAACAATACTTATCACTACGAAATTTGAATTTTGATAATAATTCAATATTATGGACCCAATGAAACTTGTTTCGTCAAATTCCGAGACCGTGCCTCGGAAGGTTATTTTTAAATTCAATTTAAACTATAAAATTTTAAAACTGAACCAACCACTGTTAATTCCAATGTTACAACTTCTATTTTTTCAGTGTTGTCATTATAAAATTTTACAGGCCTTCAAATTATTTTTATCAGGCTTAAAATCCCAGATTTCATATTTTACCCGATTTTAAATTATTTAATTCAATAATTTAATTAACAATTAATTAGTGATATTTAAATTCAAGTTAAAAAATTTACTTTTAATTATTTCAAATCAATTAAATATTCCAATTTAATTTGCTTAAAAATTCCGGGTCGTCACATTCCTCCCCTCTTAAAAGAATTTCGTCCCCGAAATTACTAGTTAGGAAGAATGATCCATAACCCATTAACTATTTCTCCACCCAAAAAGTTTTCAATGACTTCCCAAAACCATCTTTTATTAAAGACACGCTATCCCTCTTTCTAAGTTCCAAACTTACCCATAAGCCTCAAACAAACGTACTTACTTATCAATTCAAATTTTAAATTAAAAACCAAATTTGAATTATCAAATTTTTCTCAAAATTTTTCTAACTCCCTAAATTTCCGAAAAATTTCGCCAGCGTCTCCTTTGCGTGGCTAGCTTGGTACAACTACAAAATGGCTCTACGGCCTTCCAAATTCATAAAGAAAACAAAAGCCAAGTGGCTCATCAAAACCCAATCAAATTTCACTCCAAATTTAAACACATACCTTTTTGTCGAGCATTTCAAATTTATCTTTTGAAATCAAATCCAATTCTCCTTTCCCTTTATATTACCTGGATATCCTGCTTAGCACTAATATCCAGTCAAAACTTTCAACACATATTATTGACTTCCTTACCAATGTCAATATCTATTCATCCAAATATTAACTTAGAATATATTGGTAATATCAATTTCCCATTTAAAATTCTCCATTCTTTTCTTAAGTTTGGTATAAGCATTAGTATGTTTATTTATTTATTTTCACTTCACCACTTTTAGTTCATATCTATTTCTATTCAAATTGATTCTTTCATCCAATATGAATTCAATTTATCTTTAACTCTGAGTATATAAATTTTATTTGTCATTTATTACTAATTCATGTCATTATTTTAATTAGTTCCACTTACTAACCTATTTCAAATTCCAATTTGAAAACTTTTGTCGTTAACAAAATTTTCAAAACTTTTCTAACTCCTAAAATTTTCGAAAACTTTTGGCAGAGTCCCCTTTGTACGGAGGAGCTTTTGCAATTTGACAAAAGATATAAATATATATACATCGACCCACCCGGTCGGAAAAACCAAAAACAGTTCATATTTCCTATTTTTATTGCGTAAGCGTACCTTATTTAGCATTTTTAAGCAAGCGGCTTATTTATTTAGCAGTTAGCGCAACCCAAATCCAGCCACACGGCTTCCAAGTACCTGTACTTACTCAATCTAAACATGTAAGTGCCATATATATGAAGTTTAACAACATTTCTCTTATTTATAATAGTTAAAACATATGAATTCTAAAAGAAATGCACACCAAACACTTTCCTTAAGCAATTTATATAGTTTTCATACTAATTCAACTGTGTAAATTAATTTATAACCCATTTTCATTCAATTTGAATGGTTTTCAATCCATTCGTATACAACTTCATCAATTTGAATGATTTAAAACTCAATCGCTTACATTTAATTTATTTTTAAGCAAACTGAACTCATATTTAATCCAATTATTCTCAAAATCAATTTATTTTACTCCTATCCATCCATGGCATTTTAATAACTTCCATTTACATTCAATAACAATTTATTCTTTGCAATTTGTCGAGATCTATGTGAATAAATAAGCACTCAGTTTTATAATCAATTTAAATTGACTTCGACTCAATTTACACTTAATTCTATTCCAGTTTTAACATTTATTCACAATCCATGTATCCTCATTTTCACTACATTTCAGATTTGAATCCATTCACTAGCATTTCATTTTATTAACCAAACCAGTTCATTTAAAACCATTAACCACTTAGGTTCATCTTTGTTACCAATTTAAATTTTCTTTCTTTTTTTCATTTTTTTATTTTAATTCATTCACAACCATTTATTTAGCTCGACACAATCCAGGCTATTTCATTCAACAACCATTTCTCAACTCATTTAAACCACACTTCATTTTGAGTTCGGCTTTTATTCAACACTTACTTAAGTCAATAACTTAAGTTCATTTCCATTTCTTTTTATAATAAGTTCTACTTCCATCTTTCATTTGATTCTTATTTATTCTATTCGTTTATTTATTCAACATAATTAGTTTATCCACTCAACCCATTTTGAATTTTCATTTCCTTAAATATTATTTTATAACTCACCAAATTCTATTTCGATTCAATTTATTTTTACTTAATTTATATCCAACCCAACATTATTAAACTTAGTTTAAGTTGAATTCAATTCAATTGTCCTCTATCTATTAGCTTAAGTTAATTTACTTCAATTTATTCAAAGTTTTATACTTAAGCTCATTTTCATTTTACAAATAAATTTCTCTTTTCAATTTAACTTGATTCTATCTCAATTAAATCTCATTTTTAATCTACAATTTCGTTTGATTAGTTATTACAAAATTTAAATTCTCGGATTTAACTCATTCAGTTGATTACAAGGCCATTTCCAATTATATTTTCTTCACTCATGATTCAAGTCGAATTTGATTTATAACTTGAGTTTATTTCCAAACTTCATCATAAACTCACCATTCAGCTTCTATTTTACTACATTAGGTTCCATTTACTCGTTTCATTAACTAATTTATTAACAAATTAGTTCTTCCCTATTTATAGTTCAATACTTGATTTTTAATTCCAAATATCCCTTCATTTAATTTTCTTAGTTCAATTTATTTTATAACTCAAGTTTGGATTTTGTATTCCATTTTCAATTTTATAAGTCACAACTCATTATTTACACAATCTCATTCATTCTAGGCTTGAATATATTCATCTTTATTTTTAACTCAAGCCTTAAGCTTACTTATATCCCAAGCATAGTTTATTCCATGCATTATAATTGTTTTACACGTTATTCTTATTTATTTATTTCAATTCTAATCCCTATTCAATTTATTTTTCATTTGTTCGGGTAAGAATCTAATTCCATTCAATAATTCAATTGAATTCTTATTCCAATTCAATTTTATTTTAACTTAGATTTATTTAACTCAATTCGATTTCAACTTAATTCGAACACAACTGGATATTATTTTCAGTCTAATTCAATTAATTTCAATCCAGTCAAATTTTTATTTCCCAATCCAAGTTAATTTCATTTTAACTTTTCCCTTTAAATTTAAATTCCAACATTTAAAGCTTATATTTTCCTTTCTGATTTAAAAATCATCTCAATTTATAAGCTTATAGCTATCTCATCAGGAATTTAAAAACACCGACTTTGCTTACAAATCATTTTGAAATCTCCAACATTTAAAAATCACATTTTCCAAAAATTTTAAACCAACCCTGGTTTTTATTTCCAACAAATTTCCTTTGGAATTTCAAAAATAAACAGGTTTTCCCGAACAAATCAATTTGGCAGCAATCTGTCACTTAGAAACTCGGAAATGAACATCGATGATGCTGCAGTCATCACCGAAATTATTTTCCAGCGACTGAAGTGAATTCAATGCTAAATCTCTACCCAAAATTTATTTAAAACAATTTTCCTTTCAGAAATACCCCAAAAACAACAATGCTACTATTTATTTTTAAAATACTTCCAAAATCTCCGAGGTTTAAAATTTTCAAATTCTGTTTTAATTCAAAATTTAACTATAATGCATTTTTACAGTTTATGCTTATACAAATTCCCATTTAATTATATTTCAATTTATAAATTACATTTATAATTCATATTTATAAATCTCACTTTATAATGAATTTATTTCCTTAAATTTTAGTTACATTTCAATTTCTAGTTAAATTTTCGCTTAACAATGATAATACTTTAATATTATCATTTCTAACATCCAAGCAACCATATATCAGCTAAAATAGTTTACAAAAATTATTCGTTATATCAAAATATGTTTTGGGTAAAATTATTTTATTTACCCACATTTAAAACAATACCGTGTCAATTGTTCTATTCAAGTGTTTAGAAACCCCTTCAATACAGTTGCGCAGACTGTGTCGACGAAGGTTCATATGCCACTCAATAAATCAACCAGCAAAATATTAAAACAATTTATATTCACTAACAAATACGCACTCATATCTATTAATACGCTCAAACTCATTCTAGAGTACTACGGACTCTAATTTAAATGAGTAGTTCCCACCAGAGCCAAGGTTATCACCAACCTAAGCTCTGATACCAAGTGTAACAACCTGCAAATCCGTACCCCTTGAGTCAACACTATTCTACCTAAATCAACTCAAGTTGTACAGAAATACAAACCATTTGGGTTAAAGATGATGAGGTAGAAGAAGAAAATAGAAAACAACAACAGAATCTAACCATCACAGCGGAATAAAATATAATAGATAATCAATGATCTTTACTCAAATCAAATATATCTATTTATATATTACATGATCAGAGTACATCAATCCCAGTTCAAAATCAATATCATATAATGGATACACAACTACTCAACACAGCGGAATATATGTATATAAATAAGCACGGAAATACGTATCGTCTTCCAGCTCGTCTCCTGAGCTCCACAGTATCACATCCTGTATTCTATAATACTTGGTCTCACCCGAGCATTACAGTTAAATAACACCCGAGTCAGTTTGGAATACCAGCGTGAGAAAATCACACTCAATTGATTATTAAAGTTTCAAAAATCCTTTGAAAACAAAAGCATCTCGTAAGACCACGCCACAAATAAACATGTCGGGTTTTTACCTTACCATAGCTAAAACAATTTTTATAGAAATCCTCTGATATTATAATAGGGTCTATATACAAATACTTATAAAACAGCCAAAATTGTTACATTATTTAAATTCCAGCTACTAGCCACAGAGTGGGTAATACAAACAAAACTCGTATAAGGCTTGTAGGGAGAATGGATTTCCAACTAATGACTAGGCACTGGGGTACCACCTGTCACAGTACGGGGCCTAGATCGCCGTACTGAGGAGTACGCCCGCTCCACTGCAACACAAGGCCGGGACTACCCCTTACTGGATAATCCCGAGTGAGATCACCCCGCGGTTGGGATCAGCAATCGCCCACTAAGCCAAAATAAAAATGGACATCTAGACAGGAATGACCTCACCCTGCTTGGGTGCTACCCACCTAGCCTTGCTGCAAAACCCCTGATTTTCAGTCATTCCCATTTGATGAGGCTTGAGGCTAAGCGTTACCTTTTAGAATATATCCCTTAGAATGCCCATCGTCCACCTGACGATGTTTCGCAAGCATTCGTCCATACAAGTTCGTCCCGGGTTCGAACGGAACCGAAGGCACTATTCCTACTACATCCATTTTGGAAATATCCTCAGGATTAGTAGCGACTAGCCCTTGCACTTTACTGTTTCATCTTCCGATCCAAAATCATTTTTCATGAAACGTACAAACCGGATCGAAGTGGTTTTTGTGACGACCGCCCATGACTCCCGTGCTAAACAAGGTAATAATGCGCTGAAAAGTGTGCCAAGCCGCCATGGACGATTGTGAGGGTAAGATGAAACAGTAAACCCTATCGTGTTACTCACAGTACATGGATAAAATACAATAGAAAAGGATACATAGTGAAGCTCATAGAAGAAAATCTCATCACATAAACTCATAATAGTTTTATACAAACATCTGAATAGTCTATACAGCAAGCCTCACTACATATCTCTCAGAGTATCAAACAAACAGCGGAACATCCAGTACATATAGTAAGAAAACAATATGCAAAAGCCTCCAGCTCGTCTTCGTCATCAACAGCGTTGGTTACTAAGAACAGCACCTGTCACCTGCTACCCAGTCTGCCCATCCCAACATGGATGAACAGCCCAAGGTAATAAGAGTTAAACATAAAACCCTGAGTCAGACAAAAGTCCTAGTAAGCAGTAAATCAACTATCAAACATACCAAAAGAGCATAAAGGGTAAAAAGGAATAGGAACCAAACCATCCCACTCCACCTCTTTCTACAGTGATAGCCCCCAGACCCACTAAGCAGGGAAAAACATAGCAAAGCAGACAATTAAAGCAAAAGCAATTATCACTCGAGTCAAGGTCGGTGTTTTCCAAGTACAAACCCCCAAGGCCTAGACCAAGATCAGATAAGCACCCAGAAAACATCGCTCTTGAGCCCGAATGATGATACAACCAAACATCCATGACTCTGGCTATCACTGTTATCATTGCCTTGGTTTCACCGTTAATTGAATGATAGTCACATTATCTCATCCATCCGCCAAGGGCTAATGGTAACCCCGGTTCTAGACATAACTCCGCACGTCGTCGCAGCCCGTGCCTAGGACTATCGAATCTGCCCAGAGTATTAGCACGTCATCGCAGCCCGTGCCTGGGACGTCGTCGCAGCCCGTCCCAACGTACTCTTGCTTTGAGCATGCTAGAACCTTCAATAACGATGAAATCTCAGCCTCCTAGTCATCCTCCTCGACGACTATTCTCATACTAGCTCAAGCGCCTCTCGAGCCATCCATTATCAACAAACTCAAACCATATCATCGAGTTATCAACATGCTTGGGATGATCCCGTCTGGATTAAACCAAGGCTAACTCACATCATGCTTTGCTTCATCGCATCCGAGCAATCTCAACATCATCATCAAATATATCCATATGAGCTTTGTCATCCGCTTCATATGCCACAGGAAGCTTTCCTTATTCAAGAGCCTTTCCACTTAGCTTTTGAATCATCTTTGACCAACTTGTCCATATCAAATCATCAATCAACTAACTTTTAACAATCAATCAAATCAAACATTAATCCAAATAATCAATCATTCAAACAAGATCTAAATAAACGATTATAATGGCAATTTAGTAAATAAAGAGTCCAAATCTAACAAGCATGAATTCTAAGTAACAACTTGATGAATGAACTAGCATAGGTCAACATGTAGTAAAATGGGTTTCAAACTTCATGAACAATAGACCTACATGCAGACTTTAGGAAAATGCATGAAATCACTATCTTTAACACACAAACAAACCACCAATCCAATATACTCCTTTGGGTCCGTGTGAGAGATAACCACCACTCACCGAATCACCTAAACACTTCAAAAGCAACTAACTTCAGATCTGGACAGCAAAGGATCTAGCTTGATCCGACAAGATTCCGCTTCAAACGATGAAATCTCTCTTTGTTGGATGGAGATCTTCAACTTTGGCTCTTGGATCCTCTATTTGATCTTCAATCTTGGATGGAAATAAGCACTAGATTAGAGTGGAGAGAAGAAGTGAAGAACTGTTGTAGTCGAGCTCTCAAAATGGCAGCACTTCGTCGCTTCAAAATCCGGTGCCAAAAAGTGAACCAAAACCGTGTATTTATAGGCAGAAAATCCTTAAGTCGCCGCCCCATAAGTCGTCCACGACCTAACCCATAAGTCGCCCCCGACCTAAGACTTCCCACGACATACGACCTAACGACCTACTGCATATGCGCATCCACGACCTAACGCACTCACGATCCAACGGCTTAAGCCCTTACGCGACCTAACTGGTATACGATCTAACGACTCAACACACACGCGACCTAACAACCTATCATTAGTCGCTCACGACCTAACCACAACTCCTTCTCACGACCAAGTGATACACACGACCTATCTTAACCGTAAGTCGCTCACGACTTATCTTACACACGACCTAACCCCTTAGGTCGCCTAAACCCTTAAGCCTAGGTCGCCCTAAACCTTAGGTCGTTCCACCGACCTAAACCACTATCCTATAGGTCGCTCACTATCTTAGGTCGCTTACTCCCATTAGGTCGGTCACTCTCTTAGGTCGTAACATCCTATAACTCGCTAACTCGTCCAACTTATAGGTCGCTCCATACCTTAACTCGGTAACCTTTAGGTCGCTCAAACCATAAGTCGCTCTTCTACCTTAGGTCGCCTAACTTCCACATGACCTCCTATGCGACTTAACTCCTACACAACCTAACTATTAAGTCGCTCAACATACTTAAGCCGTTACATCTATAGGTCGCTCCTCTCAACCTAACTCTCATACGACCTAAGCTCCACACGGCTTAACAACATTAACGACTTAATGGCAACTATTTACGATATGTCGACACGTAAAATACGGGTCGTTACATTCTCTCCCCCTTAGGAATTTCGTCCCCGAAATTCCAAATAAACAAGAACTAACAAATCTATTCTGCATGCCTACCATCCATAGCAGTCAACAAACCATGCATCCAATTACTAGCCTAGCATGCAGAATTCTAAAATTAGAACAAGTTACAAATTCATGAGATGCGACGACACCTTAGGGCCATACCTCGAAGAGTTCAGGATGAGCTGCTTTCATCCTCTCTTCCTCCTCCCATGTACAGTCGTTAACATCATCACTCCATTGTATCTTGAGCAACGTAATCGTCTTCCTCCTAAGCTGTTTCGTGTCAGTTTCAACAATACGAAGCGGCTTACGAGGTCTTCTAACAACCGGATCAACCTCTAAATCTTCACAGCTATCAGCAGAAAGCACTGTATTCGAATCGTGTACATACTTCCGTAGATACGATACATGAAAAACATTGTGCACTCCTGCCATCTTTTCTGGTAACTCCAATTTATAAGCGAGCTTTCCAATTCGCTCGATGATCGGGAATGGTCCAACAAATCTCGGAGTCAACTTTCCTTTCTTCCCGAATCGAATAACATTCTTCAGAGGAGAAATTTTCACAAAAACCATATTACCTACGTCGAATTCCAAATCCTTACGACGTTTATCGGCATAACTTTTCTGACGGTCTTGGGCTGCCTTCATTCGTCGCCGAATGATCTCTATGCATTCCGAAGTCTGTCGAATCATTTCTGGCCCAAGTATCAGCTTTTCTCCAGTTTCCAACCAACATGTTGGAAAGTTACACGGTCTTCCATACAATGCTTCGTACGGTGCCATACCAATACTTGACTGGTAACTGTTATTATACGCAAATTCCACCAAATGAAGATGATCTTCCCATGATCCTCCGAAATCCAAAACACATGCTCTGAGGAGATCTTCCAAAACTCGGTTGACTCTCTCGGTCTGACCATTTGTTTGGGGATGATAAGCTGTACTCAAACACAACTCGGTTCCCAAAACCTCCTAGAAGCTCTTCCAAAATCCACTAGTGAACAATGGGTCTCTATCGCTCATTATACTTCTCGGAATACCATGGAATCGAACTATCCACTTAACATACAACTCAGCCAACTTCGATGCAGTCCTGGTTGATCGAACAGGAATGAATCTTGCACTCTTAGTCAAACGATCTACAATGACCCAAATCCCTTCATTTCCTGCCCTGGTTCTAGGGAGACCATCGATAAAATCCATCGATATTTGCTCCCACTTCCATGTAGGAACTTCTAATGGCTGAAGCAACCCACTTGGCTTCTTCTGCTCGGCTTTTACCAACTGGCAGTTCATGCACTTGGAAATAAAATTTCCAACATCTTTCTTCATACCTTCCTAGTAATAGGTTCTCTTCATATCCCGATACATCTTATTCCACCTGGGTGAATTGTCAACTTCGAGTGATGACTTTCCTTAAGAACTTCATCTCTCAATCCATCTATATCGGGAACAACTAATCGTCCTTGTTTCCGAAGCCAACCCTCTCGATCGACTTCGAATCCTTTATCCTTTTTTGGATCCAATCCAGATTCCAAATCACGGATAATCTTGACAAGCTTATCGTCTCGCTTTTGGCTCTCGCCAATTCTTTCCACAAGAGAAGGTCTTATCGATAAGTTTGCCAACATCTCAGGTTCTAATTCACATCTATGCCTGAAGTCAAATCCAGCTAAATACACGAGATTCTTCCATTCCGAAAACATGGCTCCCAATCCTGCATGTCTTCGACTCAACGCATCTGCCACTGCGTTACCCTTTCCCGGAGTATAGGCTATACCAAAATCATATGATGCCAAAAACTCTAGCCATCTTTGCTGCCGAAGATTCAAATCCTTTTGGGAGAAAAGATACTTCAATGACTTATGATCTGTAAACAGCTCGAATCGAACTCCCAATAGGTAATGTCTCCACATCTTTAGAGCAAACATAATCGCCGCTAACTCCAAATCATGAGTCGGATAATTCCTTTCATGCGGCTTCAGTTTTCGACTTGCATACGCAACAACTTTATCCTTCTGCATTAGCACTGCTCCAAGTCCAGTACCACATGCATCGGTGTAAACCACCATCTCATCATTCCCACTTGGAATAGTCAAAACAGGAGCACTTGTTAGTCGCTCTTTTAGGATTCCGAAAGCTTGCTCACACTTAGCATCACATCTGAATACTTGACTCTTTTTCGTCAATCCTGTTAGAGGTGCAGCTATCTTGGAAAAGTCTTTGATAAACCGACGATAGTATCCTGCTAATCCAAGAAAACTTCTCACATCAGTTGCATTCTTAGGTCTAGCCCAATCCTGGATTGCTGCCACCTTAGCGGGATCAATTGCTATCCCACTTCCAGAGACAATATGGCCTAAGAATCTCACTTCACTCTTCCAGAAGTGACACTTCGAAAACTTAGCCTTCAGCTGATGTTTCCGCAGTATTTCCAAAACAATTCGCAAGTGTGTCTTGTGCTCTTCTTCGGTTCTGGAATAAATCAGAATATCATCCACGAATACAAGTACGAACTTGTTCAACTGATCCCTGAACACTCCATTCATAAGATCCACAAAATATGCTGGTGCATTGGTCAATCCAAACGGCATTACCAGCCACTCATAGAAACCGGATGGTGTCCTAAAAGTAGTCTTCGGCACACTATCCTTAGCCACTCTCAACTGGTGAAATCCCATTGCCAAATCCATCTGAGAAAACACCCTAGCTTCGTGAAGCTGATCAAACAAGTCATCTATTCTCGGCAATGGATACTTGTTCTTCTTAGTCACCTTTTTCAGCTCACGATAATCGACACACAACCTCAACGATCCATCTGCTTTGTTTGCGAATACAACTGGTGCACCCCATTCGGACACACTACGCCGAATGAATCCTTTCCGTAAAAGGTCATCAACTTGCACCTTCAACTCTAGCTGTTCCCTAGGCGCCATTCGCCTAAGAGGCATCACAACGGGTCTGGCTCCTTCAACTAGATCGATACGAAACTCGATCTCCCTATGCGGCGGTAACCCTTTGACCTCGTTAAAGACATCCTCAAATCCATTCACAATAGGCACCGATGACAGTCCATCCCGTGGAACAACCAGCGAATACATGAAGCTCATGAAGACGCCTTCTTCATGCTTACATTGTATCACAACCTTTCGCCCCTCCACATTCTCGACTGTCACCTCCAGCCTTTCACAATCAATCTTTGCCGCATACTTCCTAAGCCAGTCCATACCCAAAATAATTCCGAACCCCGCAAAGTTCAGAACAAAACAATCACAAACAAAAGAGCAATCATGACTCGACACAACTAGACCACGGCATAACATGCACAAACAAGACGAACCCCCAACTGGATTAGTCACAACCAATGGTCTATCAACAATCTCCGGTTCCAAACCCAACCGGCCCACATGATCATTACAAACAAATGAATGCGACGCCCCAGTATCAAACAACACTCTAACTGGAACACCACAAATGGAAAGAGTACCTTGAACCACCACACTCTTTCCTTTCTCTTCAGCAGTAGGAGCCTTCAAAGACGATGGCACAGCCCCTAAAGCATAAGCTTGCACAATCTGCCTTTCCTTCCTCGGTTCTGGACAATCCTTCCTAAAATGGCCCGGTTTGTCACAGTTGTGGCACTTCGCTGGCATCTTCGGATTTTTGCAATCCCTGGAGAGATGGCCCTTCTGCTGACAGTGGTAGCAGGTCACTTCACCCTTCGGCTTCTTCTGGCCATCCTTTCCCTTCTGTTGCTGCTGCTTCCTCTTCTTGTTTCCACCATGCTGTGGTTTAGGCCCTTCCTTGGTCACAGCAACAACAGATCCTTCCTTAGGAAACAGATTCTCATGCCTGAGAGCTTTCTCCACAAGCTTCTCAAATGGATCGTCCAAATGATCCACCAACTGCCTCCCAAGATAAGTGTCTAAACCTGTCACAAACTTCTCATTCTTCTGATAAGGGGATTCAATATACGACCGAGCATACTTGGACAAAGCTTCAAACTCAGAAACATACTCAAGAACTGGTTTTCCACCTTGCTTGAGTTCCACAAACTTCTTGAATAGAACAGATTTCTGAGCTGTAGAAATGAACTTAGCTTCAAATCTAGCTTGGAATTGCTCCCAAGTAATTTCTTCCTCTGGAGTGTCAATGGTGATAGAATTCCACCAATCAGAAGCTCTCCCTTGAAGCTGTCTTGATGCAAGCTTCCTCTTAGTTGCATCCTCAATTCCCAAGTCACCAAAAAACCTTCTACAAGCATCAATCCACCTCTGAACTTCGATGGTTGATTCTGTCCCCAAGAAAACCTTTCCTCCAAGAGCAGTATAGTATTTACACAACATAGCAAAATCCACTAGTCTTGGGGCTTGAACTTGAACTCCAACATCTACTGATGGCCTGAAGCTGGCATCCTTCGCATGATCGAAGTCATCATAGCTTCGAACATCGCAGCATAATCAGCAGCCCCCTCAACAACACGGCCTTCCCTAGCAGCTGGTCTCCCTCTTCGACTCATTCCTAATATCTATAAGAAATGATTAATATACCGTGAGAAACAACTGCATAAGGAATTCAAATTCTTCTAAGCTACTATATTATATATAGTAATCATCCATAAAAATTACAATTACGTCTCTCATACGTAGTTACGTCAGCGAGCGTTGGCTAAAATCGATTAACCAAAGCTCTGATACCAAATGTGACGACCGCCCATGACTCCCGCGCTAAACAGGTAATAATGCGCCGAAAAGTGTGCCAGGCTGCCATGGACGATTTTCAAGGTAAGATAAAATAGTAAACTCTATCGTATTACTCACAACGCATGGATAAAATACAATAGAAAAGGATACATAGTGAAGCTCATGGAACAAAATCTCATCACATAAACTCATAATAGTTTTATACAAACATCTGAATAGTCTATAAAGCAAGCCTCACTACATATCTCTCAGAGTATCAAACAAATAGCGGAACATCCAGTACATATAGTAAGAAAACAATATGCAAAAGCCTCCATCTCGTCTTCATCATCAACAGCGTTGGTTACTAAGAACAGCACCTGTCACCTGCTACCCAGTCTGCCCATCCCAACATGGATGAACAACCCAAGGTAATAAGAGTTAAACATAAAACCCTGAGTCAGAAAAAAGTCCTAGTGAGCAGTAAATCAACTATCAAACATACCAAAAGAGCATAAAGGGTAAAAAGGAATAGGAACCCAACCATCCCACTCCACCTCTTTCTACAATGATAGCCCCCAGACCCGCTAAGCAGGGAAAAACACAGCAAAGCAAACAATTAAAGCAAAAGCAATTATCACTCGAGTCAAGGTCGGTGTTTTCCAAGTACAAACCCCCAAGGCCTAGACCAAGATCTGATAAGCACCCAGAAAACATCGCTCTTGAGCCCGAATGATGATACAACCAAACATCCATGACTCTGGCTATCACTGTTATCATTGCCTTGGTTTCACCGTTAATTGAATGACAGTCACATTATCTCATCCATCCGCCAAGGGCTAATGGTAACCCCGGTTCTAGACATAACACCGCACGTCGTCGCAGCCCGTGCCTAGGACTATCGAATCTGCCCAGAGTACTAGCACGTCGTCGCAGCCCGTGCCTGGGACGTCGTCGCAGCCCGTCCCAACGTACTCTTGCTTTGAGCATGCTAGAACCTTCAATAACGATGAAATCTCAGCCTCCTAGTCATCCTCCTCGATGACTATTCTCATACTAGCTCAAGCGCCTCTCGAGCCATCCATTATCAACAAACTCAAACAATATCATCGAGTTATCAACATGCTTGGGATGATCTCGTCTGGATTAAACCAAGGCTAACTCACATCATGCTTTGCTTCATCGCATCCTAGCAAAGTCCCATCTCAACATCATCATCAAATCTATCCATATGAGCTTTGTCATCCGCTTCATATGCCACAGGCAGCTTTCCTCATTTAAGAGCCTTTCCACTTAGCTTTTGAATCATCTTTGACCAACTTGTCCATATCAAATCATCAATCAACTAACTTTTAACAATCAATCAAATCAAACATTAATCCAAATAATCAATCATTCGAGCAAGATCTAATAAACGATTATAATGGCAATTTAGTAAATAAAGAGTCCAAATCTAACAAGCATGAATTCTAAGTAACAACTTGATGAATGAACTAGCATAGGTCAACATGTAGTAAAATGGGTTTCAAACTTCATGAACAATAGACCTACATGCAGACTTTAGGAAAATGCATGAAATCACTATCTTTAACACACAAACAAACCACCGATCCAATATACTCCTTTGGGTCCGTGTGAGAGATAACCACCACTCACCGAATCACCTAAACACTTCAAAAGCAACTAACTTTAGATCTGGACAGCAAAGGATCTAGCTTGATCCGACAAGATTCCGCTTCAAACGATGAAATCTCTCTTTGTTGGATGGAGATCTTCAACTTTGGCTCTTGGATCCTCTATTTGATCTTCAATCTTGGATGGAAATAAGCACTAGATTAGAGTGGAGAGAAGAAGTGAAGAACTATTGTAGTCGAGCTCTCAAAATGGCAGCACTTCGTCGCTTCAAAATCCGTTGCCAAAAAGTGAACCAAAACCGTGTATTTATAGGCAGAAAATCCTTAAGTCGCCGCCCCATAAGTCGTCCACGACCTAACCCATGAGTCGCCCCCGACCTAAGACTTCCCACGACATACGACCTAACGACCTACTGCATATGTGCATCCACGACCTAACGCACTCACGATCCAACGGCTTAAGCCCTTACGCGACCTAACTGGTATACGATCTAACGACTCAACACACACGCAACCTAACAACCTATCATTAGTCGCTCACGACCTAACCACAACTCCTTCTCACGACCAAGCTGTGACGCCCCACTCCGAGAGCCTCGTTAACAAAGAGTATTACATAGATAATACTGTTGGCTAACGCGGACAATAGAGTATAATGGAAGCGACCATGTGCAATCTTACCTTAATTATTCACTAAATATGTCGAAAAGTAGAAACACATTAAAATTCGACCTATTCAATAAATATTTAAAGCAAAACTACAATGGCTATAGGATCTATCAGAAGAAAATATAACAACTCAAATGTAATATACATCACAGAACAGTCAATCATAATATACACATACACCGATACACAACAGAGTATACAAAATAATACATGTCAGGTGGTACAGGAGACCACAATATACAGACGAGACGAAAGAGTATAAATCAAAGTTACAACAGATAAGGACTACAAAAGATGCTATAACAAAAAGAAGCTAGCGAATAGTCCATGCGGAAGCAAAATAGGCTAAGTCCAAAAGCACCTAACCTGAAACATCTCGGTCTGACCCGAGTATAAATTACACGGATCAGTCTAGATAACAAATTAGTTAGATTAACTGAACAATAATAAACCTGCAAGGTCATACAGTATAACAAATATCTCTAGAGGAGATAACACAATCATCAACAAGAGATGAATCATATAAAGCAAGCCTCATATCATCGGCAACATATAGAAACAAAGGATACAAATATCCCAAAACAAGCCAAAAGGAAAATAACAAATACCCATAAGGTATACAAGTTCCACAAGGTAATCGCTATACTCCATGCGGCTCACAAAGACCAACACCGAAGGGCGATACCAAGGGAATATACATATCAATGAAACATCATAAAATTTGCTCGAGCTTAGTACTGTACAAACAAGGATCCATGAGCCCAAAGACTCCAAACCCAAGTATCACCCATGCGGCACATAAGGCCAACATCAGAGCGAAACTATATAGGGCAACAAACCCGAAGGCACACACCCGAAGGCAACATACCCGAAGGCAACAAACCTAGGGAGACAGTCCGAAGACACTATCCCAGAGGCAACAAACCGTAGTGGTGAAGGTCGAAGACCCAGTACTGGACACCACTAACTGGCGGAATGTGTCACAACTCTCGAAAAGGAATCCGAAAAGTGTTAACGTATGTCCCATAACCACTCGTTCGCACTAAACGGTTTACTATCCGTCAGTCCCTTTCACACTCAAAGCAGTAAAAAGTTTACCTCATATCATCGATAAACCAAACCCGAAGGTCAAAACAATTAATCGAATAGGTCAAGGATTAATCGGAAAGATAAACGCACAGATTCATGGTCTGTGTTTTGCCCAACCATTTAATCACCCTTCCACTTCGCTCGAAGTGCGAAAGTGTGTGTGTTTTAAATAGAATTTATAAATTAGAGAAACGAACTTTTAAATGCGATTCGAGAGATTATTTTATAAAAACCCGTGGATTAAAATTAAAAAGGAACCATCAAAGTCAAAACAATTGATAATCATACATGGGATCATCATGAATCGATTCAAATTGGAAATTCAATCAAAAAAGGCAAAGTGGGCTCACACAGCAGGTTCAGTCGACTGAACAGAGTTTTCAGTCGACTGACCCTATAACTGGAAAATTTTCCAGGTTCAGGAAACTTTATGTTTCCAGGTTCAATCGACTGTGCAGAGTTTTTCAGTCGACTGAATCAGGCCTGGAAACTCTCGGGTTTCAGGTTCAGTCGACTGAACAGAGTTTTCAGTCGACTGAATCATGCCTGGGCTGTTTTTCAGCCTTATTCAAATGAAGAGCAAACTCTCCCAAAATGCAATCGGACGAACATTGGCTCTAAGGGCTTATGCCAATCGACAACCCGGCCCTATATGTTCCTTGATGCATCACCAAAACATGATTAAAACATCAAAGTTAGGATTTCAAAGATTTTAACCCAAAACACTAAAAATTGGATTATTCCTCACTTCAACCCAAACCAAATGCAAGTGCATATGAACAAGGTGTTAGGAATTCATACCTAACATCAATGAAATCAAGAGAAGTAGATGTGAGTTCAAAACTCACCTTTTGCACACAAAACAAAGAAGATGAAGTAGCACAATTGCAAGGGATCAACCAACTACACTCCACTTCAAACTACAAGCTTCAATCTAGCATCAAAGCAAGTACTTCCTAAGTTAGGGTTAGGAAATTACTGAAATTGAAGAGGAGAAGAGATGGAGAAGATGGAGATGAACTTACCAATGGATTCTCTTTTATTTTGGAGCAAAAATCAAGCTACAAAGGAGAAACTAGGGCTTGCTAATTTCTATTTCTCTTTCCTTTCCCCCATTTCAGTTCTTAGTTTGAGAAATAAAATGAAATGAAGATGAAATGAAGAGAAGGGTTGAGCTAGGGGGTTAAATGAGCTAGTGGGCTGAACCCAACCCCAAACCCAATAGAAAAAGTAGCCAAAATTTCACAAACTCCAAACATATCAAAGATTATACTCAAAAAGATCGCAAACGCCATTTTGGACTCAATAGAAATGGTTTCGAGCTCCAATTCGGCCATTTGCAGAAAGTAACATTTCGGACCCCAAAATCCGAATAACGATGCTATATTTGACCCAAACATTTAAATATAAAATCGTTAAATATGCAGGTTGTTACAGATCTCCCCTCCTTACAAAATTGCGTCCCCGCAATTTCTAGAGACAATATTTGTAACAACTGCATACAAACGACAGAAAGAATAAACTCTAGACACAGAAATAGACTTACCATTACGAAGCAAGGATAGAAAACCTGGATAAGATCGCTCGATATACTCTCTGGTTTCCCAAGTACAGTCATTGGGATTAGCGGACCATTGAACTTTAACGAGCGGCACGTCTTTGTTCCGAAGGTGTCGCACCTCCGTGTCAAGCACGCGAATAGGTTGCTGTACCAAAGATAAGTCCGGTGAGATCTCAAGCTCTTGCAAATCAGGAGAATCAATTACAGAATCTGATTCTTGAAGACACTTCCGAAGTTGCGAGACGTGAAACACGTCATGAATGCCAGATAAATGACCTGGAAGTGAAACTCTATAAGCCACAGGGCCAATACGTTCAGTAATAGAAAACGGTCCTATATAACGAGGAGCCAATTTTCCAGTCGCACTGAAATGCATAACCCCTTTCAAAGGAGAAACACGAATAAAAACAAGATCGTCGATCGAGAACTCGAGAGGCTTCCTACGGTTGTCCGCGTAGGATTTCTGGCGACTTTGTGCCTCTTTCATCCTTAATCGAATAAGATCAATCTTCTCAGAAGAATGACGAACAAAGTCTGGACCAAGAACAAGCTTCTCTCCAGATTCCAACCAACAAGAAGGTGATCGACATGGCCTTCCGTATAAGGCTTCGAAAGGAGCCATACCGATACTAGACTGAAAACTATTGTTGTAGGAGAACTCTACAAGAGGTAGGTGATCCTCCCAACTACCACCGAAATCAAAGATACAAATACGGAGAAGATCTTCCAAAATACGATTCACCCGTTCAGTCCGTCCGTCAGACTGCGGATGATAAGCTGTAGAAAAATTAAGCTTTGTTCCCAAAGCTTGTTGAAGACTCTTCCAAAAATGACTCGTGAATAAAGGATCACGATCACTCACAATAGAACTAGGAACACCGTGAAGTCTCACGATTTCCTTGACATACAACTTGGCCAAATGCGAAGCTGTTCTATTAGACTTAATAGGGATAAAATGAGCAGACTTGGTGAGGCGATCAACAATAACCCAAATACTAGAATGACCTGATCTCGAACGAGGTAGGCCGTCAATGAAATCCATAGAAACTTGATCCCATTTCCACAATGGAATCTCAAGAGGTTGAAGAAGTCCAGAAGGACGCTGATGTTCGGCCTTCGCACGTTGACATGTCATGCAGTTGCTCACATAACTCGCCACATCGCGCTTCATGCCTTCCCAATAATAAAGACGACGCATATCGTCATACATCTTACTACTACCGGGATGAATGGTATACTTAGAACGATGGCAATCATCAAGAATGTCATGCCTAAGTGCAAAATCAGAAGGCACAAAAAGACGGTTCTTCTTACGAAGACACCCATGAGAATCAATGCTAAAATCTTGCAACGCCTCATCACAAGATTCAGACTCACAAAGCTGAATAAAATGCAACAAATCAGGATCACGCCACTGAGCATCGGCAATACGATCCAATAAAATAGGTCGAGCTCCCAAACTAAATAATAGAATAGGAGAATCAGAAGATGAACCTCGATCACGAATTTCACAAAAAGATAGAGTCTCAAGAATATTCCATTCGGCAAGCATCATAGAAATAACAGCCGAATGTTTGCGACTAAGCGCATCTGCAACACGATTACCCTTACTAGGGGTAAACTGGATATCAAAGTCATAGGAAGCAAGAAACTCGAGCCAACGCTGTTGTCTCATATTGAGTTCCTTCTGAGTGAACAAATACTTCAAAGATTTATGATCGGTATAGAGAATGGAGCACTCGCCCAATAAATAATGTCGCCAAATCTTCAAGGCAAAGACAATGGCGGCTAACTCAAGATCATGAGTGGCATAGCGAACTTCATTCGGACGCAGTTGCCTAGAAGCATAAGCAACTACCCGATCTCTCTGCATAAGCACAGCACCGAGACCACTACCACACGCATCGGTGTAGACAACAAGATCATGATTCCCTTCGGGAACCACAAGAATAGGAGCATTAGTGAGAAGTTCTTTCAATGTCTGGAAGGAAGCTTCACACTTGTCGGACCAAATAAAACGAATGCCTTTCCGAGTAAGGCAAGTGAGAGGAAGTACAACACGGGAAAAGTTCGTAATGAACCGCCGGTAATAACCCACCAATCCAAGAAAACTACGAATCTCATGCACATTCTCAGGCCTCTTCCAATTCTGGATGGCTTCGATCTTTGAGGGATCGACAGAAATGCCATCGGAAGATACAACATGGCCTAAGAACTTAACCTTATTCTCCCAAAAGTGGCATTTGGAGAATTTGGCTTTAAGCTGATGATGACGGAGAGTAATCAAGACAATTCTCAAGTGATTAGCATGCTCAGCTTCAGACTTAGAATAAATAAGGATATCATCAATGAAGACAAGAACAAACTTATCGAGATATTCCCGGAATACCCGATTCATGAGGTCAACAAAGAAAGCAGGAGCGTTCGTCAAACCGAACGGCATAACGAGCCACTCAAAAGAACCATAACGAGTGCGGAAAGCGGTAAGAGGCATGCTATCCTCCGCGACTTGTAATTGATGAAAACCTGTGGCAAGGTCAAGCTGAGAAAAGACCTTAGCACCACTCAATAGATTGAACATATCATCGATCCTAGGCAATGGATACCTATTTCTAATGGTCAACTCGTTAAGCTTGCGATAGTCAATGCAAAGCCTAAGAGTTCCATCAGACTTCTTCACAAAAACGACCGCAGATCCCCACGGAGAAAAACTGGACTGAATCAATTGCTTGGACTCGAGCTATAAAAGCTGCTTCTTGAGTTCCTTATTTTCCTTTGTAGACATCCTCGTGGGAGGACGACTAACTGGCTGCGCTCCTGGAATGAGATCAATACGGAACTCAATTGCCCGTTTGGGTGGCAAACCCGAAACAGGTTCAAAAACATCAGAAAAGTCACAAGCAATAGGAATACGAGATACATCATCACCATCTCGCGAATCAAGAGAATACAAAGCCATCTCGGAATTATCCACATCCCGAAGAACAAGAGATAACTGAGAAGGTGAATCAGGATGACAAAGATACAAAATTCTCTCAGAACAAATAATCCTGGCATCGTACCTCACTAGCCAGTCCATACCAAAAATCATATCAAAACCCAAATGAGAAACAACGTGCAGATTCGCACGGAAAGAAAAGCCACATAAAACAATCTCAATATCATCACAAAGCAAACTAAGGGTCGCAGATCCCCCAATAGGATTCGCAATCCTTAAAGAAGTAACCATACAAGAAACATCCAAAGATAAATCATCTACAAGCCTCTTCGATACGAAAGAATGTGAAGCACCCGTATCGAAAAGAACTCGTATACTATAATCATGAAATAGAATTGAACCCTCCAAAATAGATGGAGTCATACCTTTGGATTGAGAAGGACCTCCAGAAGCATTAGCCACATTGAGCTTGCCAGATTTTGCATTAGTAGGAGCAGTAGGACAAGCAGAAACATGATGACCTTCCTTCTTGCAATTATGGCAGAAGAGAGGTTTAGGACAAGCTCGAATAATATGATCCGGAGAACCACAATTAAAACACTTTCGAACGAAAGGTGTTCCGGAAGATTGAGGCTGAGAGCTAGGACCACCGGTCTTCTTCTTCTTAGAAGGAAAAGGCTTCTTCTGAATTGGAAACGGCCTCTTGTTGGGGTTCTTAGAAACCTCAACATCTACATCACTATCACACTCCTTCTCGACGGTCTCGAGATGAAGCGCCGAATCAACCAATTCCTCAAAAGAAAGTTTAAGCTGGAGCAACAAGGACTTCTTAAGATATTTCTTAAGGCCAGAAACAAACTTCAAATTCTTCTTATAAGAAGTGCTGATAAATTCAAGACCATACTGAGATAAAGCCTCGAACGATGCGACATACTCAGAAACAGAAGATTTCCCTTGATTCAACTCAAGGAAGCGGCGGGTCAATAAAACTTTTTCAGATTCAGGAACGAACTTGAGTTCAAATCGTCTCCGAAACTGAGTCCAAGAAAGAGTAGACTCATCAATTTCAGCTACAAGAAGCTCATACCAGTCAAGAGCACGCTCTTGTACTAAGCTAGAAGTTACAAGAACTCTATCATGGTCAGAAAGATCCATGCGAGAGAAAATACGTTCGCACGTGCGAAACCAAACTTGGACTTCAAGAACAGACTCGGAGCCCTTAAACGGCTTTCCTCCAAGATGAGCAAAATCACTGCACTGACGTGCAAAAGCAGACTTACGAGGTGGAGACACTCGAGGAGGAACGGGAGGCTGAGTGCTCCTAAACAATTCCAAAAACTGATCAGCAGACATATATACGCCATCCGGATGTGAGCCACTAGATTGCCCAGCATCCGAACGTCGACCTCTGCCTCTTCCAGACATAAGCTGAAAGTAAGATAAGAACAAGATTATTCACAAGGTAGATATTACAATATGGAATACTACGGAATAAAATGCATTCCTAGACGTATTTCCAATACCTATCTAACCTTGATTGAATAAAGAAACACGATGATTCAAGGATCTGTATCACTTGTACACTTTGATGTACCATAATATGTGCATCTATTCTGTGTTTATCATATTTTGTTCTGAACCTCGCTCTGATACCACGCTGCGACGCCCCACTCCGAGAGCCTCGTTAACAAAGAGTATTACATAGATAATACTGTCGGCTAACGCGGACAATAGAGTATAATGGAAGCGACCATGTGCAATCTTACCTTAACTATTCACTAAATATGTCGAAAAGTAGAAACACATTAAAATTCGACCTATTCAATAAATATTTAAAGCAAAACTACAATGGCTATAGGATCTATCAGAAGAAAATATAACAACTCAAATGTAATATACATCACAGAACAGTCAATCATAATATACACATACACCGATACACAACAGAGTATACAAAATAATACATGTCAGGTGGTACAGGAGACCACAATATACAGACGAGACGAAAGAGTATAAATCAAAGTTACAACAGATAAGGACTACAAAAGATGCTATAACAAAAAGAAGCTAGCGAATAGTCCATGCGGAAGCAAAATAGGCTAAGTCCAAAAGCACCTAACCTGAAACAACTCGGTCTGACCCGAGTATAAATTACACGGATCAGTCTAGATAACAAATCAGTTAGATTAACTGAACAATAATAAACCTGCAAGGTCATACAGTATAACAAATATCTCTAGAGGAGATAACACAATCATCAACAAGAGATGAATCATATAGAGCAAGCCTCATATCATCGGCAACATATAGAAACAAAGGATACAAATATCCCAAAACAAGCCAAAAGGCAAATAACAAATACCCATAAGGTATACAAGTTCCACAAGGTAATCGCTATACTCCATGCGGCTCACAAAGACCAACACCGAAGGGCGATACCAAGGGAATATACATATCAATGAAACATCATAAAATTTGCTCGAGCTCAGTACTGTACAAACAAGGATCCATGAGCCCAAAGACTCCAAACCCAAGTATCACCCATGCGGCACATAAGGCCAACATCAGAGCGAAACTATATAGGGCAACAAACCCGAAGGCACACACCCGAAGGCAACATACCCGAAGGCAACAAACCTAGGGAGACAGTCCGAAGACACTATCCCAGAGGCAACAAACCGTAGTGGTGAAGGTCGAAGACCCAGTAATGGACACCACTAACTGGCGGAATGTGTCACAACTCTCGAAAAGGAATCCGAAAAGTGTTAACGTATGTCCCATAACCACTCGTTCGCACTAAACGGTTTACTATCCGTCAGTCCCTTTCACACTCAAAGCAGTACAAAGTTTACCTCATATCATCGATAAACCAAACCCGAAGGTCAAAACAATCAATCGAATAGGTCAAGGATTAATCGGAAAGATAAACGCACAGATTCATGGTCCGTGTTTTGCCCAACCATTTAATCACCCTTCCACTTCGCTCGAAGTGCGAAAGTGTGTGTGTTTTAAATAGAATTTATAAATTAGAGAAATGAACTTTTAAATGCGATTCGAGAGATTATTTTATAAAAACCCGTAGATTAAAATTAAAAAGGAACCATCAAAGTCAAAACAATTGATAATCATACATGGGATCATCATGAATCGATTCAAATTGGAAATTCAATCAAAAAAAGGCAAAGTGGGCTCACACAGCAGGTTCAGTCGACTGAACAGAGTTTTCAGTCGACTGACCCTATACCTGGAAAATTTTCCAGGTTCAGGAAACTTTATGTTTCCAGGTTCAGTCGACTGTGCAGAGTTTTTCAGTCGACTGAATCAGGCCTGGAAACTCTCGGGTTTCAGGTTCAGTCGACTGAACAGAGTTTTCAGTCGACTGAATCATGCCTGGGCTGTTTTTCAGCCTTATTCAAATGAAGAGCAAACTCTCCCAAAATGCAATCGGACGAACATTGGCTCTAAGGGCTTATGCCAATCGACAACCCGGCCCTATATGTTCCTCGATGCATCACCAAAACATGATTAAAACATCAAAGTTAGGATTTCAAAGATTTTAACCCAAAACACTAAAAATTGGATTATTCCTCAATTCAACCCAAACCAAATGCAAGTGCATATGAACAAGGTGTTAGGAATTCATACCTAACATCAATGAAATCAAGAGAAGTAGATGTGAGTTCAAAACTCACCTTTTGCACACAAAACAAAGAAGATGAAGTAGCACAATTGCAAGGGATCAACCAACTACACTCCACTTCAAACTACAAGCTTCAATCTAGCATCAAAGCAAGTATTTCCTAAGTTAGGGTTAGGAAATTACTGAAATTGAAGAGGAGAAGAGATGGAGAAGATGGAGATGAACTTACCAATGGATTCTCTTTTATTTTGGAGCAAAAATCAAGCTACAAAGGAGAAACTAGGGCTTGCTAATTTCTATTTCTCTTTCCTTTCCCCCATTTCAGTTCTTAGTTTGAGAAATAAAATGAAATGAAGATGAAATGAAGAGAAGGGTTGAGCTAGGGAGTTAAATGAGCTAGTGGGTTGAACCCAACCCCAAACCCAATAAAAAAAGTAGCCAAAATTTCACAAACTCCAAACATATCAAAGATTATACTCAAAAAGATCGCAAACGCCATTTTTGACTCAATAGAAATGGTTTCGAGCTCCAATTCGGCCATTTGCAGAAAGTAACATTTCGGACCCCAAAATCTGAATAACGATGCTATATTTAACCCAAACATTTAAATATAAAATCGTTAAATATGCGGGTTGTTACAGACCAAGCGATACACACGACCTATCTTAACCATAAGTCGCTCACAACTTATCTTACACACGACCTAACCCCTTAGGTCGCCTAAACCCTTAAGCCTAGGTCGCCCTAACCCTTAGGTCGTTCCACTGACCTAAACCACTATCCTATAGGTCGCTCACTATCTTAGGTCGCTAACTCCCATTAGGTCGGTCACTCTCTTAGGTCGTAACATCCTATAACTCGCTAACTCGTCCAACTTATAGGTCGCTCCATACCTTAACTCGGTAACCTTTAGGTCGCTCAAACCTTAAGTCGCTCTTCTACCTTAGGTCGCCTAACTTCCACACGACCTAAATCCTATGCGACTTAACAACTACACAACCTAACTCTTAAGTCGCTCAACATACTTAAGCCGTTACATCTATAGGTCGCTCCTCTCAACCTAACTCTCATACGACCTAAGCTCCACACGGCTTAACAACATTAACGACTTAATGGCAACTATTTACTATATATCGACACGTAAAATACGGGTCGTTACAGTTTTCGAGAAATAAATCTCGATCCCGGTCTCTTCGAAACGATCAATGCATTTGTACAATATTGATAATCGGTTATTTAACTATCAATTTATATTCACAAACATCCATCAAACAATAAATAATTTCCCAAATTCTTTATTTACCTCAAAATATCTTTACAAGATATATTTTCACTTTTCAAATTCCTTGAAATAGTTTTCAAAACTATCTGCCTTTCTCAGAATAAATTCCAAGTATTTCTATTTCCACTGGAATCACCAAGCACAAAACTTAAGATTTTAAATAATTTAAAAACACTTTATTGTAAAGTATATTTAACATTAAATATAGAAAAATTACTTTAGTACTTAATTTAAAGTAATACTCTAGAAATAACTACAATAAGGTTACCTTATAACTATACATTAGATCTCTTCCTTAAACAAATACCAAATCATTCTTTAATTAATTATTACGATAATAGATTAACAGATTACTTACTTTGGAATTTACTTTAAAATATTTAAATTAAAACTACTTCAATAATTGGTTGAAAATATATGTTATATGAATATTTGAAATTAAGTTTACTTTGTAAATACAAACTAGGTTTTCACTTTTAAACAAAATTACTAAGTCACTCTTTATAAATTATTACTACGGTAATAGATTTGAATAAATATTTACTCAGAATTTTACATTTAGAAATAATAAATTTCCAAGAACATACTTTGTAAAACAACATTAAAACCATTATTTTATTTTAAAAACTTACTTTGAAAACGTACTTGGCTATCTAGAGAAATATACTTCTCTTCACAACCTTTAAAAATGAACCACTATTTATTTTTAAACAATTTTTCTCATTCCTTAGTAAATTCCCACCTTGAATTTATTCTTCCAAATATCCAATTTCAAACACTTAAATCAATTTCCAAATTGATTTCCAATTTACTTCATTTATTCAAAAATCCTTTAATTTCATATTTTATTTCTTAATTATGATTTAGAATACTTTTAATTGAAATACCAATTTATCTTTCTCAATTTACATCTGATTCTTTTAAATAAATTTAAAACTTTAAGTTTTAAAGTAATTCTTTATTCATTTAATTTAATATCACATACTTTTACAATTCATTAATTACTGTTTATTCAGACCCTTTCTTTTCATACTCGAAGTTATTTATTAGTATTTAACATACTTCCATTTCTTTTTCAATTCATTCTTAATTCAATAAATTTCCTAAGATTATTTCGTTTATAACTTTATTTCCTTTATTTCTTTCCAAACCCAATTTATATATCTTTGGTAATTCATTATACCCAAATAGATCCAATCAAACCGTAACATTCAATATTCCAACATGTTCAACATAGAATATCAAGTAATCATAACAGAGAATATTAAATAATAAATGTTGAGGGGTCCAGTTGGATCCCTCCAACCTGTTTTCCCTACATCCACAGATGTTAGCACAATATATAACACCAATTTCAAATATAAACTATATTATACAGCACATCCATCAATTCAACCATTTAAACATTGATTTAAATTTAATCATTTAAAATTCAAATTTTAAACTGAGTGAGATTAACTCACCTTTGTTTTTAATTGCTATCTGATCCATCTCGGCTTAGTTTTCTTCATGATTACAGACCCTGAATAAATATTTGTATGGTTTTTAAATATTTGAATTGATCGAACAATTAATTATCGCTTAGTTGAATAACAAATTAATTTAACTAAAATTTTGGGTTTTTAACTTAATAATTTAAATCTTATTTATAACTTCCTTTTTGAAACCACCTTTTTAACTAAAATAAACTAATAAGTTTATTCAACAAATAATCACTAAATACATTATAAAGTGAACTAGAAAATAAATAAAAATCTGTATATTTATTTTTCTTTCTGTTTCCATATAAAATAAAATTCCAAAATCTTTCTGGACATATAAATTTCCTCTGTTTACCTTCAATTTAAAATAGGCAGACATATATCAACATTTATATCATAATTTGTGTATGTATACAAAAATTTAGTAAAATAAATCAAGAGTACCTACTGCCAAAATAACCATCTCTGAACCGGCGTCGAACGCGCCAAGACCCTCGACCGTGCTGCTGCCACACACTCACACGAGCATCGTCCAAGCGATGCCGTCGCTAAGCCCTAAATCCCATGTGACCCCAGCAGCCGCGACCCCGAGCTCGAATCGTGAGATTTCCTAAACCCTATGACTTCGCGACTGATTCCTCCCATCTCCAGCTCGAGTACGACCGAGCATCGCGATCGAATGAGCACGCGACCTGCCGCCATCGAATCTTCTCGCCTGGGGTTCGATTCAATTCGAACGACTAAAGGAAGACCCCATTTTTTTATTTAGGTTAAAGCTTCGTTTGATTAGAAAATAAGAGTTCGGCCCTTAATTTAATTTCTCTTTGAAAAGCTTGAATAAGACATTATTGCACGAGCCTGCAGAAAGAGTAGAGGGAACAGGAAAAGATATTCGCACGTACGATGGTTTCATCATGTCGGCTTCACAGAGATAGGTTGGCTGCTGATTAAAAATTTATATTTTTATATTCAAAAATATCTCGTTTAGGTACCTAGTTATTAAATTGAATTCAATATAGATTTCAGCGTGTTTATATACCTAACGCTCACACAACATATAACAACCCGATATTTTCAGCCATTCGCATCCGCACATGTCGGACTTGAATTGCTCAAAATAACGCGTTGTACATAAATTTGGAGCAAATGAAATAAATCATAGAATCACAGACACAGAAATATCAGAATAACTCGCAGCGGAAATAAAATACATAGTAGTTCATGAAGCTACTACGGCAGAGTCTCAAACCAAATACATAATACAGTCTGAAAACAACATAATAGAAATCCCAAATACATAGAAGTTCACTAATACATGAGATAAACTAGAACAGCTGAAACAGAGAGTAGATATAAATGTAGATAAGCAGAAACTCCAGCAAAGACCAGCACCAGAAAGAGAATCCAAAGCTGTGAATACTCAGGCTGACCCAAGCGTAAAGTAAAACACAAAACACACGAGTCAGGACCATATATACTTATATAATGTAAACCAACTCAAGTGAACCGTAGTAGAAGTACACAATAACTTAAAGGATGCTTGGGATCGCCCATCCTTTAAGAATCGGTTAAACTATAAATTAAATACATCCCGTGGTTAAAATTTCAAAATGGTATTTTATACTTCAAAATCAAATATCATTTCAAAATTCAATATCATTCAAAATCCATTTCAAAATATCAAAAATATAATATCTTCCAAACCACATTCATTTTTATTTAATTTAAATACCATTACAAAACACATTTCAAAATAGTTTATATTTCAAAACAAATTACTTCATTTTAAATCATAAAATGAAGTTATTATATTTAATAATTAAATTATTAAATTTACAAAATTTTAGTCTTTCAAAATTCATTTATCCACTTAATTTATTAAAACAGATGAAAATTCAACTTTCGCAGCATTTAGAAATTGCTACAGAAAGTTACATTCAAAACAGTTCAATTTAACAAAAGATAGCATAAAAAATGCTGTGATAGGGTTACATTAGTTTCAAATAAAACTTAGTTAAATTCAAAAATTATAACATTTACAAAAATGCTATGATAGCCTTTAATTAAACTTAGCCATTTGGTTCATTATTATCAACTACAGCATTTACAAATGTTGTGTTATCATTTACATTAGAATTAATAGCATTTCTGAAATGCAGTTAATTAACTTCAAATATTCGGTATAATTTCACAAATAATTATATTTTTATTTAAATCATTTTTAACTTATAAAATCATATAATTTCACTTTTAAAACAATCATTCAAATACCCTTATATTCATGATTTTATAAAGTTAAATCTCCATTCAAAAATCAAAATTTAATAATAATTCACTTATTATATTCCAACATAAAATTTCAAATTCATTAAATTAAATTTAACTTAACACTTAAGTTTAAAATTTTCAAATATAACATAATTTCATTCTTATTTACTTAACTTAAAATTCACTTTTAAGCCAAATTCACAAATTTCCAATTTTAGTTATATTTCAAAATTTCAACATAAATATTCATTCATTTCACATTTAACATTATTCAAAAATCATTAATGTATTACAAAATCATTTTAAATTCATTTGATTCAAAATATCATAAATTTATAATATTTTCATATTTAATTTAAATTCCATTTATCACCAAATTATAATTTCCAAAATAACTTACATTTCAGATTTCTAACTTTACCATTTATTTATTTCACTTATAAATTTTCAGAAAATCATTAATGCTTTACAAAAATCATTTTTAATCAAATCTAATCAAATCTAATCAAAATATTATAATATTTACATTTCTAAAATATTTTAAAATTTTTCAGAAAAACATATTTTAACAACGGGTCTGTATTTCATTTTCTAGCCTAGGTAAAGTGATACGGGTAATATATCATATCAACCCGTAATTTACAAAGAAAACCCGGGTTTGATCATTTCAAACCCGCAATCCCAAGTAAAAGAAAATAATTGAAAATCATTCAGGCCTATCATTTCAGCCCATAACGATTGTCTCCTATTCTAAAGTCCGTTCGGGTATGTATCATTTCAACCCATAGTAATTCTAGTCTACAGGGAACTTGCAGTGTAATAAACTGATGAAAATAACAGAATAGCATGAAATAACAGTAACATATGGTATAACAAGTGTAACTATAGGTGTGAACTTCATATGAATATAATATAGCAGTTATAACAGGATGATATGCATTTACAGATTCAGGTGATGTCAGTTTATCACTACATAAGTACATATTAGTCTGGTGAGATTTACTCACCTGTTCAAAGCTGGAGATCGCTACCAAAGCAACAATACTGACACTACGAAGGCACGACAACACTACTAAAATTTTGAGAGTGGAGAGTCAAAGCTATACCCCTTGAAACATTTAAACAAAACAATACAATATACATGAATAAACACTTCACATATATTTAAATAACTTATATATACAAGCACAAATCAAATCCAAACCAATTGCACTTGCCTTCAACCTCATATGCTTCAGCAATGGGCTGCAAAAGCACTATAATGGGATGGTTTTGGATCAGGATTGGATCAGTTTTTGGGTTCAACAAGTCGGCCATACATAGGAAAAGATGATGCAAAAGGTATGTGTGCATGAAACTACAACTACAAGGCAACACAAGTGGATTCAAGGCAACATAAGTCACGACCACAAGCAACTATGGGCATGGATAGGTCTGATAGGGTCATTTACAGGTGTGGAAGAGGTGTATGGGTCAACTATGGCAGGTGGTGGTGGTGTATGGGTCGGTCAAGGAGGAGTTTGAGGGGGGTGAAGGCAAAGAAGCTAGGCTATGCACATTTTCAAGGTGGACATTGCAATTTTGGTGGAGTTTGATCAACTAGTGGTGCATGGCCATGGATGGGCAGTGGGCTGGAGGTGGTGGAAGCCTGACGTGGTGGTGGTGGAGGTGGCCATGGTGAAGGAGGAGCAAGGGCTGAGCAAAATAGGTGAAGGCAAGTGCACAAAATCAACATAAACAAGCAGAAAAACAAAGGAAAATGAAATAAAATTTACCAAACTTTTTCCCGAAGAGAATGGCCGATTTTTTTTTCAGATTTGAGGAGAAAACATTCACGTGAAATATTATGCGAGTGGTCGGCTGAAAAAAATGAGTTAAGGCAGCCAATTGAATGAAAAGTGATGGTAGAAATGCGAAAAGGTGTGAATACAAAAGGACTTAAGCAAATCAATGGTCACAACTCTTCAAATTTCTCTTATTTCTTTTGGCATTTTTAATAACTGAAATATATTTATAAATATAGATAAAAACACGAAAATTTAGTAAATAAACAAAAATAAATAAATAAATATTGATTAAATATAATTAGATTAAGAAAATAGCTTAAAAATACAAACTAGTCTTGGAAATATGAAAATAAACAGAATGAACTTTGGAAAATTTATATGGACTTGTAAAAATATTTATAACAAATATAATAACATAAAATAAAAATGCATTCACAAAAAAAAAATTTAATTAAATATAATTTAAATGAAGAAAATAGGAAAAAATAGAAAACAGCCTTTAAAAATAGGAAATAAATAGAGTAAATGTTGGAAAAGTTTTATTATCACCTCAAAATATTAAAAGACAAAAATATACATAAAATAACATAATGACACATTTTAAAATAAAATATGACAAAGAAAATATAATTTGTATAATTTAAAATAGACAAAATTGCTAAATAAAACAGATTGCATTCAATATTGAAATATACATAACTTTCACAATTTAAATCTGTTTTCAACGAAACGAAAAGCAGTATTCAAGTTATTAAATCAAATTTCGTAATAAAAGATAAAATTTAAGAATTTAAATATTTAAATTTGAAATTAAAAAGTCAAAGTTTGACCAGTTTGACCAGAAATCCACCTTTAAGTAAAATATTCAATTTATACAAGTTGGAATTATAATTCACATAATAATCAAAGTTTATACTTAAAAATGAAAATTTTGAAATAAACAAGTTTAAAAATAATTTCAAAATAAAATAAAGTCAAATATTAAAATATATGAAAAATCTAGGGTTGTTACACAACTCTGATCACTACGAAATTTGAAATTTGACAATAATTCAATATTACGGACCTAATGGAACCGGTTTCGTCAAATTCCGAGACCGTGCCTCGGAAGGTTATTTTTAAATTCAATTTAAACTATAAAATTTTAAAACTGAACCAACCACTGTTAATTCCAATGTTACAACTTCTATTATTTTCAGTGTTATCATTATAAAATTTTACAGGCCTTCAAATTATTTTTATCAGGCTTAAAATCCCAGATTTCATATTTTACCCGATTTTAAATTATTTAATTCAATAATTTAATTAACAATTAATTAGTGATATTTAAATTCAAATTAAAAAATTTACTATTAATTATTTCAAATCAATTAAATATTCCAATTTAATTTGCTTAAAAATTCCGGGTTGTCACAGGGCATGAAGAAAGATATTGCTAGGTTCGTGAATTGTTGTGCCATCTGCCAACAAGTTAAAGGTGATCAACAGAAGTCAGCCGGAATATTGCAGCCTTTGGAAATTCCGAATTGGAAGTGGAAAATGATTTCGATGGATTTCATCGACGGTTTGCCTAGAACCAGGAAAGGAAACGATGGAATATGGGTTATAGTGGATCGTTTAACTAAGTGCGCCCATTTTATACCGGTTAAGGCAACTAGTACTGCAGCTTCTCTTGCAGAAATTTTCTTGAGGGAGATAGTCAGATTGCATGGTGTTCCAGTCAGTATAGTAAGTGACCGTGACCCTATTTTCACCAGCAAATTCTGGGAGGCTCTGCAATCAGCTATGGGGACATATTTGAGATTGAGTACAGCCTATCATCCTCAGACAGACGGAGAGGCTAAATCGTATTCTTGAGGATATGTTACGAGCTTGTGTTTTGGATTTTGGAGGATCGTGGGAAGAGCATCTTCATCCAGTGGAATTTTCTTATAATAATAGTAATCAGGCAAGTATTAAGATGGCTCCCTATGAAGCTTTATATGAAAGACCGTGTAGATCCCCATCTTGTTAGATAGAATCAAAGGATCGTCTTGTGCTCGGACCCGATCTAATTCGAGAAGCTTCTGCGAAGGTTGAGCTTATCAAGAAAAGGATGAAAGCCGCTCAAGATCGTCAGAAGAAGTATGCTGATCAAAGACGAAGACCATTGGAATTTGAGATCGGAGATTTGGTTTTTATCAAAGTTTCCCCAATCAAAGGTGCAATTAGATTCGGAAAAATGGGAAAACTTGCTCCAAGATATATTGGACCATTTCGAGTGCTGGAAAGAATAGGAGCTATAGCTTACAGGATTGAATTGCCAAAATGGATGTCTGGAATTCATAATGTATTTCATGTATCTCATTTAAGGAAACTTGTTCATGACCCATCACTGGTTGTAGAACCAGTAATCCAGGAAGATTTGGAAGTAGAACCCAATTTGACTGTGGTCAGAAATCCTGTTTGGATTGTAGATCAAGACGAGAAGCAACTCAGGAGCAAAGTAGTGAAGCTTGTCAAAGTGCAGTGGAGTGAGGATCCTAGAGATTATACCTGGGAAACTCTTGATAGTTTTAGGAAAGCTTATCCGAATTTGTGCCCAGATAGCTAGTGATGTTTGTTAGGGTAGACTGTTTGATTGTTTGTTATTGTATGGATGATATGTACGTTTGGATTGTTAATATAAAAGCTTTTGAATTAACTGTTGTTTTAAATTTTGAGGACGAAATTCTTTTAAAGGGGAGGAATGTAACGACCCGGGATTTTGACAGTATATTTTAATAAATATTTAATCTAAATCAATGAAATACAAGCTTTTCAATTTTATAAACTGATGGAATCTTGATCATTTATCAGTTATATATGCTTTGTAAAGAAAATTTTGATTTGAAAATTTAAAATGTAATGTTTCAAACTATCTAAAATAAATTCTGTCTTATTCAATAAAATCAAAGGTTGTATATTATTAATATTTAATATAATACATAAAAGGTAATCTAAATAATATGTTTAAAATAAGAAAATCCTATCAATATTTAAATATGAATATAAAAATGCAAGTATAAAACATAATTATAAAATATAAGATATAAATAAAAATATAAAATTTACAAATACAATGTTATAAATCAAATGCTTGAAAATTAAATTACAAATAGAATACAACTAATATGCTAACAATAATTGTAATAACAATTACCCAAACATATCAAAAGGATTAAAGAGAGTAACCTATATATATACTTATGAACAATGCAAAGAAACAAAGAAACAAATTAAATATATTAACATATATGTTGCTGTAACTTACATATGAACAATATAAAGAAGACAAACTATTCATAACATATTCAGAAAAATATCTTTGCACCAAATACAAGAATCAACAAACATTAATTATATGTAAACTAATATGTAGAGATGCATTAATTAGCACAACAAATTGTCATTTCAGATTTACAAAGGAGATTATCTCAGTACAAATATAAGGCCAGCCGAAATTTTGCAAGATCTTTTCGAATTATAGCATATCAAACACAAAAATCTGGTCAATACAAGCTAAGACTTGTACCAGTTATAACCTACTGTCCAAGCTATTCTATTTATATATCATCCTAGTTTAATTCATTCATTTCAGACATAGTAGACTTAAGATAGCAAACCTGATAAAAGGAAAAGAAAATAAATATCATCTTGTATTTTTAAACAAGTTCAACAAGGCAGAGGGATTTTCAGTGATTCAAATCTGCAGTTTTCTTCATCAACAAATTGCTTTCTGTTCAACAATCATTAGGTGAGTAAACATCTGTTTTTCAAAATTTAAACTTGTGTATTGCTTTGCAATGATAGATGCTTGCTGTATAGTTTCAAACAAAACAATTCTGTAATTTTTTTGTTGTTGCTATGGAAAATTTTATTTATGCCCCGTTCTTTTGTATGTTTGGGTGCAGAGCAAAAACAGTAAGAAAACTTTAATTCTTCCTCTTGCAAACACTTTAAAATTAGGAATTAAAGTTGAATAAACTTGTTTAAAACTGAAAATCATGGTTTGGA
Organism: Allium cepa; assembly: GCA_030765085.1. NCBI lineage: Eukaryota > Viridiplantae > Streptophyta > Magnoliopsida > Asparagales > Amaryllidaceae > Allium > Allium cepa. The sequence goes on along the minus strand of CM060938.1, from coordinate 657,148,590 downwards.
AGCATGTTTGAAGGTGACAGTGTAATTTAAACACTTTATATTCAAGTTTACAGTAAACAAATCAATATGTGTAGAACTCAAAGATTTTAATTTGTTAATTCGAATTCATATCTTAAATAAACATGCAAAGTTAGGATTTTTAAAATAAAAACGTCTATTTTTAAATCAATATTCAAGGTGCAGTTTGAAAATGAATAAAAGATGCATTTTTGTCAATATCTAATGATTCAACAAATTTTAATTGTTGAAACTTATTGTGAAGCAAGCTTGAGGAGTTTCTAACACAGGAAAAATGTTAAAGAATTTTTCTAATGCGAGGATTTTGGGGTCGACTCGAATTTAGGGTTTGGGATTATGTTTTTCTGTGCTCTGTTTAATTCTTGTTTTCGGCACCGTGAGATGACCGAGTATCACACAATTCTGGGTGAAGGTAGAGGAGGGCATGGTCGAGGTATGGACGGAGTTTCATCATGTTAGGTGGTCGTCGTTAGGGGGCCGAGGTGATTTTGCTCGGTTCGTGTTGTTGGTTCACGCTTTAGGCGAAATTTTGATTTTGATAATATCATGATGCATCGGGTTTCGATCTCGTATGTAAGGTCGAATCATGCTTTGTTGGAGTCGATGAGGGTCGCCCGAGGGGCTGCGAACTACCGTGCATGTGCACGGTGGCATTTGGTATCTGCAGTTTTGGGTCATCTCGAGTAACTACTCGAGAAAAGAGGGGGTTTGCTCGAGTCGAAAAGGAAATTACTTCGGGTTCCTGCGCGTGTGCGTATGTTCAAAATACTGCAGCTTTATAACTTAAGTTAAAAAAGAAGAAGAAGAAGAAGAAGAAGAAGAAAGAACAGGTAGGAGTAGAAGAAGATGAGAAGAGAGAGACGCGGGAAAAGGTAGGGGAGAACTCGAGATTTTCTTGGGTAAACATGGTGCCTGCCTCGGGTCTGATGATTTGCCTAAACACCTTAAGTATTTTGTATGCAAAGTTTAACATTAATTAAGTAAATAATGTTGGTTAGTTTTTAAATTAAGATTTGATTAAAAATTTATTAAAGGAAAGGTTTGTAAAAGAAGATGATTAATTAATGTAAAGTATAAGGTAATTATAAATGTAAATTAATTTATACTTGTAATTAAATTAATAACTTTAAATAAATTTGTAATTATAAATTGACCTTGTGTTTAAATCAATTTTAAACTTAAGAATTTTTAATTAATTACGTAAAGTTGTTCAATAAATAAATAGTAGTGAAATTAAGTAATTAATTCAGGATTAAATGATAAATTAATTGATAATAAATGATTAATTAAGTAATTAGTGATAATTAAATAAGTAATTAACTTTTATATAATTAATAAATTAAGGTTAGTAATAAATAATTAAGAATCAATTAATTAAGTGAGCAATTAAGAAATAATTAATTTTTTTAGTAAATTGATTGATTAGTGATTAATCAAGCTGGATAAAATGATAAATTAAGTTAAGTTAAATCAAACTATATTGATATGAATTGATGATTCTATTTGATTGACTCTGATGTCTATTCTGTGATATTCTGTGATATTTATTGATATATTCTGGATATATCTATGATGACTGTGAATGATTTATCTATGATAACTGTTATGTGAATTCTAAGTATTGAATTAAACTGTTAAACTAAGTAGACAACTTGGCCCTTAAAATGGCGTTTGGATTTCGATGAAACCGGGATCGGGTATCAATTCGATATTCCGAAAACCACATCGATCCAAATTAAACGATAGGTCGTGACATATTAATTGAAGATCGAGATGGTGTTTTCAGAATGCAAGGGTTATCGTCGTTAACTCTGAGGGTGATTCCAAAACGAGTGCAACGAGATAATGCCTTCGGTTTCGTTCGAACCCGGAACGAACTTGTATGGATTGAATGCTTTCAGCACATCGTCAGGCGGTCGATGAGCATTCTAAGAGATATGTTATATAAAGGTAATCGCAGCCTCAAGCCTCATCAACCGGAATGGATAAAACATGAGAGATGCAGCACGGTTAGGTGGGTCATGCCCAAGTAGGACGAGGTATACCCCTGTCTAGATGTCCCTTTATTTCGGCTGTGTGGGCAGTTGTTGGCCACAACTGCGGGGTTATCTTGTTCGGGACTGTTCAGTAAGGAATAGTTCCGGTCTTGTGTTGTAGGGGGTCAGGAGTGATCCTCGGTACGGTGATCTAGGCCCCATATTGTGACGGGCGTTACCCCAGTAGCCATACCATTGTTGGAAACCCATTTTCCCTACGAGACCCTACGGTTTTGATTTGTATTACCCACTTTCGTGGCTAGTAGCTGGAATTTAATCATGTAACAATTTCAGCTATTTTTTGTTTACTTGAAAACCCTAGACACTATTATAATATCACTGGATTTCCTATAAAATGTTTTGGTTAGCGTAAGGTAAAAACTTACCCGTGTTTATGTGTGGGGAGTCTTACGTGATACCTTTACTTTCAAATGATTTTCAAAGTTAAACAACTTTAACCCGTTCAGTCACACCAGACCCATGTCTGACTCGGAGTTTATATTTTGTTTTTCATAAACTCTTAGGTACTCAAATTTTTATGAGTAGCCAAGTGATAGGTATTTGGAGTATTGATTTTATGGAGGAGCATTGGAGGAGAAGACCAGACGTATGTATCTATCTATATAGTTCCGCTGTGTAGTTAGTGTATGTTGTACTTTGGATGTATGTATTGACAGATATGTATATGAATGACCTGTTGTATGATATTGTATAACTCTGATATATGTAAAACTATGTAATAGTTATGTGATGTGTTATATTTTGTTCCATTCCGCTGTGAGATTCTGATGTTATTATTCTTTCTTTCTATTCTTTTCTATTTTCTATCCCTTTCTTTCTTAATGATGATACGTCTTTCTAGGGTTAGAAAGGCGGGTCGTCACAGTAGTGCTTTAGTTTTTGGCTTTGGTGTGTATTAGATTAATGCTTATTATTTGTTTTATGTTTCATAATTTTAAAATGTTTTAATGTATAGTATCAGAATTTAGTTATCCTTTTTTAGGTATCATTTTTTAGTTATTGATAGCAACTTTTAGGTATCAGTTTTTAAGTTGATAGTTGATTGAATTTTGCTTAATATTTATTTAAAATTATTATTTGTAGGGTTTTTCTCCTTAGCCATGGGCATAGTTTCTCTAGAAATTGTGTATTATCAAAAATTGTTTTTGAGTCATTTAAAAAATGCTTTGAGAAGACATGATTTGGTTTTTATGTCGGATCGCCGTCAAGGTCTAATTTTATGCGTTCGTGAAGTTTTTATTTCGGCCTTTCATAGTTACTGCTATCTTCATATGGAACAGAATCTACTTTCAGTAGTAAAGGCAAAGAATACGATTATGTCTATCATTGATTTATTTACGATGTGTTCTAGAGCTTCTAATATGTATGAATTTGAAGAAGCACATTCTAAATTTTGTGAAATCGTTGGTGTTGCTACTACGAATTTTTTGAAGGATAAGTCTTTTGATAAATAGGCTGCTTTATTTTTTCTGGGTAAACGATATGGTGAATATAGTTCAAATGTTTCCAAAAGTTTTAATAGTTGGATTTTGGATAAACGAGCCTTGCCTATTGTCGTATGCTTAGATCGAATTCGAGTTAAAGTTATGGAACAAATGACTAAAAGGAGATAGGAGTGTCAATTGTGAAATACTACTCTTTATCCTTTTATCGAGTGTCGTTTAAATGAATTGATTGAAGAAGGATTTGTATTGGATGTATACAAGTTGTAACGACCTACTTTTCTATATTGTTAAAAAGGGCCAATAAACCACACATGACCCACTCAAATTGAGTGGGAAAGCGAATAATTAGGGTAAAAAAGAAGAAAGAGGACATGAAGAAACTAAGCAACACAGAATCTCATGGTGGAACGAATAATCTATAATACAAAACAACCTTTACATAAAAACAAACTGTAATATATATATATATACAGACATCAGTCAGAGTATACTAGCCTATTTTAGCCCAGACAGTTGTCGCAATCTGTCCTCACAATTGCTGATAAATACAACAATGAATGCAATGGAGAATAATTATACACGTGAATGCATCTCTAGACCTTCAGCTCGTCTCTTGAAGCTCCAAAACATCCAACTAAACCGAAAAATATGCTCGGCCTAACTCAAGCATTATAGGAAAACAATGCATGGGTCAGTCTGATAAAAACAGTGTGAGAAACTCAAATCACAATGATTTTTATTTATTATAGCTTGTAAAATCCTTTAAATCAACTGGTATCTAGTAAGACTATGCCGCACATAAGCACAGATAGGTTTTTACCTTACGATAACCAAAACATTTTATATCAGAAAATTCAGTGATATTTAATAATGTCTAAGGGTGAAAATAATAATAATTAAGTAGTTGTGATGCTCATGAGTGTACATCACAACAATACTAGGTATATAATCAAAAACCGATAAAGCACATTCACTAATTGTGTAGGATTCCCATAAAGGTGCTCTCGATATTTCGAGAACGGTCCTCCTGCACAATGTTCGGAGATACCCTTCCAAAGCAGCATACATCCTTAGTGATATACCATAGGAAAAATATAGATGGTCTCGCTAAGTTCGACCCCCCATGCACATATAACAACTATAAGTAATGTCTAGGAGGAGCCAACTATACCCTATGGATTTGCCAACCGTACTGGCCATGCCTCCTATCTTTTGTTTTAGCCATTACCACTAGTGAGGTTATGTTCGGTGTTCCAGCTCATACATTACCATCAAAATAGATCATGGAATCCCACATGGATTCTAATACCCCAACGGGTCTTGAAATCACTCATGTATTCTCATATCTCAAATATATCTTGGAATCACACACGGATTCCCATACCCAATGGGTTCAGAACCACAGATGAATTCCAACACCTCAGTATATGATGAAATCCTCCATAGAACCGCATATGGTTTGAGAGTGGTTACGGTATTTCAATTATCTCTTACGAGTACACTCTTCCGCTTCCCGAGCACTCCAAAAACCAATTGTCGATTTTCCAAAATGCTCAATGTCGGTTCTTTAGGAAATAAGCAGACAATATATAAGAGCGGGGATCACCTCCTAACCATTTAAGTAGACGGATTTCCTTATCATTTGCCATAGAAGAACAAAATGTATTTGTACGTACATTATAGCACCACCGACGATAATTATAGCATATAATTTCCATGTTTCTCCGAAGTATTTTTAGAGTTAAAATCCTTCATTGTTAAGTATGGAATATGTGACGACCCGGAATTTTTGGATATTTGAAATCGAAATATTTAATTGATTTAAATATTTGAAAGTTAGTTTAACTTGAATTTCAAATATCACTATTTATTTGGATGATTAAATAATTCGATTTAACAATTGGAAATTGGGTAAAATAGCGAATCTTGATTTTTAAGCTGGTTAAAATATTTCAAAGCCATGGAAAATTTAAATTTATAATACTGGAGATAATAGAAGTTTTAAATTTGAGTTTGAAAGTGTTTTGTTCAGTTTTAAAAATGTATCATTTAAATTGATATTTAAAAAGAGCCTATTGTTGCACAGTCTCGGAATTCGACGAAACCAGTTCCATTAGATCCGTAATAGTACATTATTATCAGATTTCAATTTTCGTAGCATTTAGATTTGTCATGTGATTGAACGACAGGTAAACGCGCTGAAATCTATATCGAAAATTTAGTGAAATAACTGGTCCAAAAAGCTATCTTCTCCACACGATCGAATTAGGACCCGGAACCTTTTTCATTGTGTTCGGAATAGGCGTATAACATTATAAATGCCTAGCAGCATGCCTCGATAGGAGGTTGAGATTTTAAGTTGCGAATTCAAGGCGAATTAAATTTGAATTTAAATTCAAAATATATATAATATAATTGCTTTGCAACACTGTTGCAAGCACAAATACGTGGAGAAAATTTTAGAACATGTGTTCGTCTGGCTAACACGTGTTCATCTTCATTCTCAAAAATATAAAAACCAAAACAACTGTGCTTTTTTTAAACAAAAAAGTGAAAAATAAATAATTTGGCTGCTCTCTTTTCTAAACGAAATCTAAATAGATCGTTTGAAATTAATGGCTGAACGAAATCATTTCGCTCGAAATCGAAGAGGGCGGAATATCATTTCAAACCAAATTCCCTTTTCCCTTCAGCGAATCGAACGACCAGGAAGGCATCTGTTGCAATCGAGGCGTGATGGTGTTTAGTGGGGTTGGGGATTCGAGCAGCTCTAGGCAGCGACCTGGGGTTTGAGGAGTGGACCAACATCGCATTGGGGGGTGCGCGTCTTTCGATCGGGGTGGTTCGAGCGGAGCAGTTCCAGGCATTGGAGAAGGCACGGTGGCTTCTGGCGTTTGTTGGACTAGGTGTTCGATTTGGGTGGATGAGCGCTAGCAGTAATGTATTATTATTATTATTCTTAAATTTATATGTACGTATTTACACATAGAAATTATTTACAGTACAGGAAATCTCAAATGTTGAGTAGCTTTTTGAATTTTAAGTTGTTCTTAATATAATTTAACTATATATAGAAAATCATAAAATAAATATATATGTATCTATATAGATGTACACATAAAATATAATATGTACATATATATGCAAGGTTTGGGGAAATAAATAGGAACTTTAAAGTGTTGGAAGTTCATTTTTGAAATCTATAGTTTATTTTATAAAAGTATATTTGTGGTTTCGATTTGAAGAAAAAAATGTATATATATAACAGGAATTTTTTTAAGGTTTGAAGTTATATAAATAGATTTTTAGATCTATAAATTATTATTATAAGTATATACATAGGTAGTTTTAAAAAAAAGAAATAAATATACTTACACACATTTATAATTTACTAGTTTATTTTAAATAATGGATTTGGTGATTAGATTGTTAAATTAACTTATTTGATGTATTATAGTTATTAAAGGATTTTTAAAGGGAAATTATTAGTTTAAACTAAATTAAATTATTAGTAAATTAAATTTGTAAATGGTAATAAATTGTGTGGTTAATTCAAATAGTGATAAATCGTGAATTGTTTATACGAGGTCAAAAATCGAGAAACAAGCTGGAATGGAAATGGTTGCAAACAAAAATCAAAGGTGAGTTAATCTCACTCACCATCTGGATACCCGTTAATTTAAATAGTTAAAATTTAAATAGTTGGCTGATTGCTTGAATTGATGAATTATTATCAATCTGGATGTGATAATATACATATTGGTGTGTATATATATATATATTGGAGCGATTGATTTCCCGCATTTTATAGCGGATGAGACCCTATAGGCCCCGCATAATAGCGGATGACCCTATAAACCGCGACATTCCACCTCGAAGTGGAATTGGTATTTTATATTATGCTAACATCTGTAGATGTAGGGAAACAGGTTGGAGGGATCCAATTGGATTCCTCAAATGTTTGAATTTATTTCATATTCTGCGATATGATTTATTTATGATCTGTGATTGGTTATATTGGTAATTGAAATTGTTGAATGCTATGGTTCGGCCGAATATATTTTGGTATTTTAAGATATCAGAATATAAAATTGGATTTTTGGAAGGAAATTAGTAGATAATTTTGAGTAAAATAATTTTAGAGAATTTAATACATTAAAAGAAGGAATTTGGAAAAGGATAAAAGTTGATTTTTGAAATCCTATTGAATAAATTCGAAGTATGGGGAAAAAGATTTTTAATAAATGGATTTTGAGAACTTAAGTAGTATTGTTTAAAAGTTGAAGAATTTATTTTAAATTTAGGATTTAAAATGGTTTGGGAGAAATAAAGGGAGAATTTTAAAATCAAGTATGAAATTAATATTTCAGAATTTAAATAAGATTTTAAATCATATATATAGAAGTAAATATGGAATTAATGGGTTTTAAAATAAATTGGGCAAGTAAAGAAATTTATTTTAAAATGGAGTTGGTTTTGAAAATCGATTTAAAAACTGATTAAGTATTTGAAACAGTGATTTAAAAGGAGGACGAGACTATGGAATTTATAAACTGGGTTTGTAAAGCGAAATAAGATATCAGTGGATATTTGGAAGTATAAATTCACGATGGGAAATTATAAAAGAATGGGTAATTTGTTCTAAAAATAAACATGGTTTATTTCTTTTTAGGTGCGAAAGAAAAGTATATTTCCCTGAAAAGCCAAGTACGTTTTCAAAGCAGATTTTTAAGTATAAGTTAAATGTTTTAAAGTTGTTTTAAAAGAATGTTGTTTGAGAAATTATTATTTAAGTTTTTTACAATTTTTAAGATAAATATTAAATTAATTATAGTTTATTTTAAAAGGTTAATTGGTATTATGATTTAAAAATATAATTATTAATATTTATATTTTATAAAGTAGTTTTATTTTAAAGATAGTTGGCTTAAGTTTTTATTTGAAAAACTTGTATAGAATTTCATAACTTTTATTTTAAGATTTATTTTGACTTAAAGTTTTAAATGAGAAATTATTATAAAATTCGTAGCTAATATTTTAAATAAAGTGTTTAAAATAGTTTTTATTTTAAAGTGTTTTAAAGTATATATTTTTGGTTAAAGTGATTTAAATTATTTTAAAATCTGAAGTATTAAGACTTGTCAAATTTTTAGTGGAAATAAAAATTTGATGGAAATTTATTCCGCGATAGAAAAGTGATTTGAAAACTATTTTCAAAGGAGTTGAAGTGTAGAAAAATATCTTGCGAAGATATATTGAAACAAATAATTTGGAAAACTATCCGATGATTATTTGTGGATGTTAATTGATAATTAAATAACCGACTATCAATATTGACCAATGCGTTGATCGTTTCGAAGTGACCAGGATCGGGATTAATTTCCCGAAAACCACTTCGATCCGGTTTGAACATTTCCATGAGGAAGACAAGAGCTAGGAGTCGAAGATGGAGCAGTGAAGTGCAAGGGCTAATCGCTACTAATCCTAAGCGTGATTCCAAAATGAAAGTAGTAGGAGTAGTGCCTTTGGTTCCATTCAGACCGAGAATGGACTTGTATAGATGAATGTTATCAGAGTCAAGAGGACGATGAGCATTCTAAGTGAATGTGTGCTAAAAAGGTAACACATAGCCTCCAGCCTCATCAACCGAGAATGGCTAAAATAGGAGAGGTGCACACAAGGCTAAGTGGTTGGCAACCAATTTGGGTAAGGTTACCCCTGTCTAGATGTCCCTTTTTATTCGGTTGTGTGGGCGGTTGCTGATCCCAACCGCGGGGTGAACTTATTCGGACTATCCAGTAAGGGGTAGCTCCGGTCTTGTGTAGCAGGGGATCGGGATGGATCATTGGCACGGTGATCTAGATCACGTACAGTGACGTGAGGTACCCCAGTAGCACTGCCATCGATGGAAACCCGATCTCCAATAAGTGCCTTCGGATTTTTTTGTATGCCTATTATGCTGGAATTTAATGAATGTAACAATTTCAGCTATTTGAATAAGTATTTGTATATAGACACTACTATAATATCAGAGGATTTTATAAGAAATTGTTTTGGTTATCGTAAGGTAAAAACCCGGCATGTGTAACGATCCTGTTTTTGAACCAAATTTAATTCAGTAATTTATATAATTTTTGGAATTAAAATTATGAATTAATTTGAAATTTTCCAAAATAAATGAGATATGTGTTTGATATATAAATATATATATATATATATATATATCTATATATATAAAAGGATTGTAAATAAGATTTTTGATTTGAAATTCAAAAATAAATATCTAATAAATTGGATTTAAATAAAATTTTGTTTTCTAATTATAATATATACATTGTGATGTGAAAGTTATAATTTGAATTTAATATATTAATTTTCAAAAACTATTTAAGATTTAAATTCTATATTTTAAAAATAAACGTAAAATATATATATATATATATATATATATATTTGTGTGCTTATTAATTGTAGTATAATTAGATTTCAAAATCATTTTCTTTAAAAAGTTATATAAGTATAATTAATAGAAAATAAATTAATAAAAATATAAAAACATACACACACGCATAACTAATATAAAATAATATAAAATCATATTTAAACCTTTAAATGCATGCAAATGACAAGTGTAACCATTTAAAAATATATTGAAACATTTGTAGCTTAATAATAACATGCATTAACAAGTGTAAAACATGTAGTATAAAATATAACAAGTGTCCTATTTTCTTTTCATTTTAAATTTAATAGATAAAATAAAGAATAAGGCTATAAATACACATCTACACTTTTGCTCTCCATTTTTCTTTCATCATTTCAAAAAACTACAAATCAGAAAAAGAATCAAAATCAAAAATAAAACTTGAGATTAAAATCTGAAGCAAACAACAACCTCTGTTCAATCTCAAACTTGATCAAAGAAGATTCTAGATTTCAAAATCAAATCAAGTTCCCGATTTCAGTTTTCAAGTTCAGTTGCAAAATTAAATGCATGCAAGTTCAACTTAAATAAATCAAGTTTCAGATCAAAATCTACTTCTAGATTTTCAAATCTATTTCCAGGCCTGTCTCATGTTCCAGGCGAGTAAACTAATTTCTAAAAGCCTTAATCTGCTTAGATATCTTAATGCATGTGATGAAATCTAGTAGTAGTGTAGTAAATAATGTTGCATGAATAATGTGAATGTATGTATATAATGATATGTTTGTGAAATGTTTGTGTTTATGTATATATGTAAGCCTCTACTGTGTAAACAGACTCAAGAACAACATAGAAAAATTCATATCTCCCTATCTAAACGAATTCAAGCTATGATTTCTGAAAAGAAGATGATGGTAACAATGTTATTTCATTTTTAAAAATAATTTCGAGTGACATATTTAGTTATTATTTCAAAAATGATAAATTATAGTGAAAACTGTTCAAACCAGAAAAATCAATGTTTACAATTTTATGATTTAATTTCATAATTGAGTTCGTATGATTTTAGGAAATCATTTCATAATTTTTAAGTTTATATTTGATGAGAAATTGCGAGTTGATCAGAATTTCTTTTTTTGTCGATTCTCGTCGATCGGCGAAGAGGCGGTTGTTATGATCGAGGCTGGAGGTAGAGGGGAGGATGGAGATAATAGGAATAACGGTGGTTGGATTTATTGATGGCCGTGGTGTCTTGGCGACATCGAGTTAGGGTTTTTTTTCCTGTCTTGGTCGTCGATGTATTCGTGGGTCGTGTGGCATCGTCGAGGCACCGGAGTCGATCGATCAGGGGGGGATCGTCGCGTGGGACGGTGACGCAGTTCTGGACAAGGCGGCGGGGTCCAAAATGGTCGAAATCGTCAGCGAGAGGTGATTGTGTCGATCGGGTTTGGGTTCCAGGTTGTGTTGAGATGCTCGATTTCGATTTCCAGTCCATTTTTGCTAAGTGTTTGATCTAGGGAAGACGAAGTTTTCTCAGGTAGAAGCTCGGGTAAGTTATGTAATGGCTCGAGTATTATAGCAGGTGAGTTCGCGAGAGTGTTTCATGTTTTAAAGATTTAAATTAAAACAGAAAGAAAAAAAGAAAAGAAGAAGAAAAGGTGACTCGGGTGTATACTTGGGAAAAATTGAAACCGGCTCGGGTTAATACTCGAGCTGTCTCGGGTAACATGTTGGAACAGTTTTAAATATTAAAATAAATCAGATTAAAACTATTTTCTCTATAAAATAAATGTTTTTAAATGTTTAGTTAAAGAAAAGTTGTATAATTTATTTAACTTAGTTAATTAAGTTAATTTTTAAGTTTATTTAAACTTAAATCTAAATGATGAAAATAAAATGTTTTAATTCATTTGTTAATGATAAATTATTTAACAAGTTTTCAAAATATATGTATGGAACAAGTTTTTCGAGCAAATTTCAAAGATTGAAATTTTAAAGTATAACGTCTTAAAATTTGTTTGGTTTAATTATTTGATTTAAATCTCTGAGTATTTTTCAAATATAATTTAATGATTGATTTTGATAAATGGTTTATCTTAATAAATTAAGGTCTTAATTAATTAGAAGATAATTACTTAAGATGATAATTACTTAATGTAACTAATTAAAGGATGATTAATTAATGTGAGGAATTAATTAATTTAAAGGGTTAGTTTGTTAATGTAATTAATTAAGGGATAATTAATTACTTAAAGGTTAATTACTTAATGAAAGTAATTAAATGATAAATTAATAAATAATTAAAGGTTAATTAATTTATGGTTAAGGATAATTAATTAATGATTAAAGGGTAATTAATCAAGTAATTATAGAATAATTACTTCATGTAAGTAATTAAAGGGATATTTTGTTAATGTAATTTAAGGTTAATTAATTTATGTAATTAATTAAGGGTTTATTAATTAATGTAATTAACTTAAGGTTAATTAGTTTATGTGATTAATTAAGGGATAATTAATTAATTAGGGATAATTAATTAATTAAGGATAATTAATTAAGATGAATAATTAAGAATGATTAATTAATCTCATTTATTAATAACGAATGGTTTGTAATTAATCTTAATCAAGCAGGATTTAGGGATAATTGATTTAATTTATTTGGTGATTAAAATTAAATAAATTGGGAATTGAACAACTAATTTATCTTCCTTATGGATGATTGGATTATAATGAATGACTTGAATTGTTTGATATCTCTGATATCTGATATTCTGTGATATGAATTGCTTTGGATTAAGCTGTAAAAATTGTAAGTTATTTATCTATGATAAATTTACGTGTTTATTTGTGAATGAAAATAAGCGTTATAGGATTATACCGCTTATTGATATTGTTGTGCTCGAATTTATGATGGTTGTGATATTTTATTGTTGTATGCAAAACTCCTAGACAACACAACACACACAAATATGGATTTCACGTGAACTTGGTTAAGTCATGGGTATTTCGAATTTAATTCAAAATGATGAAAAATTTAAAAGTTGAATTTTGAATCCAAAATGGTTTGGAAGTGTAATTGGGTTAAATATGAAAAACTTTTGAAAAAGGAAGTTTGGAAATTAAAAATATTTTGTATATTTATTTCAAATAATTAATTAATTTTGAAAAATTTGAAATTTTGGAAACTATGGTTTAAAAAGGGTTATACAGGTTATATAATGTATATATGGATTTGAAACCATTTTTAAGCATTTTAAATAAATTATTTTGGGGAATCTAAATTTAACTCAAATAGAGCTTACCGAGGGTGCGACAGTTCGCTGATTTTCTAATTTATACTTTAAAAGGCTATAACTTGAGCAAATTTAATCGGATTTTCCCGAAACAGAAAACCTTTGTTTTCAAATGATAATAGCTTTCACATAAAGAAAATATTTCCAGTTTTTGTTGAAAGGATTTCTAGTTATGGGTAAATCAAATTTGAAATGGAAATAGTTTTGAAACTATGAATGAATCTTTGTTAAAGATTTGGTAAACTTTGTTTCAAATTGGAGAGGATCTTAAAGGGTGAATCTTTTGTTTAAAAGATTAAAAATGGAAAAAATTTTAAACCATTCAAAAGGAAAGGTTTTAGGCTAAAAGTTATGACTTAACTAAGATCCGAATGTATCCATATGCTTTTAAAATAAGCGCTCATTATTCAGATAAGCCGGGAGAGGACATTAAGTCATAAAACCCATTCCGAATAATGATACGAAGAAATGGAATGCATTTGAAGATGGTGGTTGAAGACCGGGTATTTTCAAAAAAGAAAGGATTACCTGTCGACTGCCTCTGCACCGAGTTGCTCTGGTATAGAGATTTTCCTATGTGATGGGGAGTCCGGACGTGATTGGGGATATCCGGATTTGCAAGGACTTTCTCCTTAATTGGACGAAGTGCCTTCGGTTCCATTCAGACCCAGGATGGACTTTTATGGATGTATGTCTGATGTTATACTTTGAGATGTAAAGCTGTTTTCTATCAAATACATTTCTGTTTAGTGGCGGAGAATTTATTCTCTTAGCTTAACACCCTTCTTTGAGACGTACGAGCTCAGAGGTTATGTAGTTGATGGTTACTAGTGATATATTCCTAATTTGGTAATGTGGCATGCTATGTACTGATCATCGGTTGATCGAAGCATAGTTTTTGTAAAAAGTGTAGCTTTGTGTGACGAGACTTCATCGAACCTCACACCTTGAAAATAGTAGAAACAGGAAGGATGCAGCAAGGTTACGGGGGTCGCGCCCCTTAGGGTATGTGCATTTCCTTCTGGATAAAAAGTGGTATCATGATATGGAGCCCAGATATTTAACTTATATGGTTGTTGGAATTTGTTGGAATCCCGGGATAAAGGTCGGTTACGACCGGGGAATGGCATACTCGTGACAGTTTGTTACCTAGTTACAGAGGTAACCCGACCTTATATTGGCAAAGACCTGGTTAGGTTCTCGGAGTGTCCTTCTAGAGGCGTACCCATTTGGAAAGGAATTTTCTTAGCCTTGACCATTTGTTGGAAATCCAATCACCTAATACATGCTCTGTACGGTTTTAGTTGTAGAACCTACCATCTAACATGGTAGCTATAGTAGGAATACTATAATGGTACGTATGCTGGCTAAGATTAATATTATACTTTTGAAATGTTTTTCACACTATGCACTAATAATAATATCAAAAGGATTTTAGTGTATCAAGCATGTTTGACTATCGTAAGGAGAAATCTCCCCCAAGTGTGCGATTGCATTGTGTGTGTGGCGGGAGGCCTTATGGTTGTTTCATTTTCCAAAAAGCATAGCGGATTTCTTTTTATTTCTTTTTGTGTTTTCTTTTGTTCAAACAACTATTTTTGTTTGCTCACACTAGTCCCATGGCTCACCTGGAGTTTATTGTTCCCTTTCTAAACTCTGGGTGCCCATAATTTTTCACACGGGCCGCCTAGAGCCAGGTTATCAGATAGTCAGCTAGTAGGTGTAGATTTGAAAGTCTTTGAAGCCTTTGGATTTGGCAATCGCATTGTGCTATATTGTAGCATGATTGTGGTTTCAAGCTTTTTGGTTTGGGGCTTTGGCTATGGAGATGCAGTCCATTGGATTCTATCTTTCTCTCTCTCTCTTGGAGCTCTGTTGAAGATATTTTTCCATTGTTGTTTTCTTTTTCGCTGTTGTATCTATTGTCTCTGATATTGTTCGGAAGTTGTTGTATTCATGTTGTTTCTATTTGTGTATCAATAAGATTCTTTTCTGTTTCTGCTGTGTTGTTATTCACCTAATGTGTTATAAGCTCCGGCGAATCGGATTTCAACGTTTGAATCTGCGGCATTTGAATACGGGTGATGTATAGATGTCGATTTTCGAGAGTCAAAATCCGGGTCGTTACAGTTGTTTTTTGGAAAATTAACAAACCATATTAAGTAAGGTAATCTTATGGGAAAGGAGTTTAGGAAGATAATCTTCTTATTTATGATAAAATTGTTAGAGTTCTATTTGACATTAGAGTCACGCATAGTTTTATTTCCCAGCAAACCATAGAGAGTTAAATCTTAAACCCGAATTCGTAGACAAACCTATTTGTGTGAAGAACTCGGCAGGAGGCCCTGTGATATTTTGTTTACGTTGTAGAAAATTCCTATCTTGTATTCTTATCATCAGTTTCTTATCAGCTTTCTGTTCTTGACTTTAATGAATTTGAAATTTTAATTGGAATGAATAGATTAACAAAATATGAAGCTAAATTTAATTGTATCAATAAAACGATTTTGGTCAAAACCAAATTTGAGAATTTTCTTGTGATTTCTTGTGAGGATCCAAGTCCAAAGAGGGACAAGCTAGTGTATACTTTAGGGTATTCCGACTTGCTGCATGGCTAGGTCCATCTTGAAAAAGAACTGAGCACCATCTAGATTAACCCAAGGATTCCATCAGTTGAGAATTGAGGAAGATTATACCCGTTTATCTATTTTGTTTTTGGGGTCCTGATTATTCTACGAATGGTTAGTTATACCTTCGGATTAACCAATGCCCCTGTATATTTCATAGACCTGATAACCCGAGTATCTCATGCAGTATAGAATAAATTTGTTCTTGTATCTGTTGATGATATTCTGATTTGGTAAGTCAAATGTAGAATAGATATTTTAGCTTGATCCGGTAAACCATTTCCCTATCTTTCTATGTTCTTTGTTTGTCTCCCTGTCTAGCAAATTTTGGGGACGAAATTTTCTCAAGGGGGAATCTGTAACGATCATGTTTTTAAACCAAATTTAATTCAATAATATATATAATTTTTGGAATTAAAATTATGAATTAATTTGAAAATTTCCAAAATAAATGAGATATGTGTTTGATATATATATATATATATATATATATATATAAGGATTATAAATAAGAATTTTGATTTGAAATTCAAAAATAAATATCTAATAAATTGGATTTAAATAAAAATTTGTTTTCTAATTATAATATATACATTTTGACTTGAAAATTATAATTATGAATTTAATATATTAATTTTCAAAAACTATTTAAAAGTTAAATCCTATATTCTAAAAATAAACCTAAAATATAATGTACATATGTGTGTTTATTTATTACAGTATAATTAGATTTTAAAATCATTTTCTTTAAAAAGTTATATAAGCATAATTAATAGAAATAAATTAATAAAAATATAAAAATATATACATACATATACATATATATATAACTAAAATAAAATAATATAAAATCATATTTAAACCTTTAAATGCATGCAAATGAAAAGTGTAACCATTTTAAAATGTATTAGAACATATGTAGCTTAATAATAACATGCATTAGCAAGTGTAAAACATGTAGTATAAAATATAACAAGTGTCCTATTTTCTTTTCATTTTAAATTTAATAGATAAAATAAAGAACAAGGCTATAAATACACATCTACACTTTTGCTCTCCATTTTTATTTCATGATTTCAAAAAAACTACAAATCAGAAAAAGAATCAAAATCAAAAATAGAACTTGAGATTAAAATCTGAAGCAAATAACAACCTCTGTTCAATCTCAAACCTGATCAAAGTAGATTCTAGGTTTCAAAATCAAATCAAGTTCCAGATTTAAATTTTCAAGTTCAGTTGCAAAATTAAATGCATGCAAGTTCAACTCAGATAAATCAAGTTTTAGATCAAAATCTACTTCTCGATTTTGAAATCTATTTCTAAGCCTATCTCTGTTTCATATTCTAGGCGAGTAAACTAATTTCTAAAAACCTTAATCTGTTTACATATCTTGGTGCATGTGATGAAATCTGGTAGTGATGTAGTAAATAATGTTGCGTGAATGATGTGAATGCATGTATATATGATGATATGTTTGCGAAATGTATGTGTTTATGTATATATGTAAGCCTCTGTTGTGTAAACAGACTCAAGAATAATAGAAAAATTCATATCTCCCTATCTAAACGAATTCAAGCTATGATTTCTGAAAAGAAGATGATGGTAACAATGTTATTTCATTTTCAAAAATAATTTCGAGTGAACATATTTAGTAATTTTTTCGAAAATGATAAATTACAGTGAAAACTATTCAAACCAGAAAAATCAATGTTTATAATTTCATGATTTGATTTCATAATTGAATTCGTATTAGAAAACGATGATTTTAGGAAATCATTTCATAATTTTTAAGTTTATATTTGATGAGAAATTGCGAGTTGATCAGAATTTTTTTTTTTGTCGATTCTCGTCGATCGGCGAAGAGGTGGTTGTTGTGATCGAGGCTGGAGGTAGAGGGGAGGATGGAGATCACAGGAAAAATGGTGGTTGGATTTATTGATGGCCGTGGTGGCTCGGCGACGTCGAGTTAGGGTCTTTTTAGCCTGTCTTGGTCGTCGATATATTCGTGGGTCGTGTGGCATCGTCGAGGCACTGGAGTCGATCGGTCAGGGGGGACCATCGCATGGGACGGTGATGCAGTTCTGGACGAGGCGACGGGGTCCTAGATGGTCAGAATCGTCGGCGAGAGGTGATTGTGTCGATCGGGTTTGGGTTCCAGGTTGTGTTGAGAAGCTCGATTACGATTTCCAGTCGAGTTCGTCAAACCGGATGGTCGGCAAGACTGAGGTGGTATCGGCAATTGATCGTGGATCGGAGCCTTGGTCGGTGGTGGTCTAGTGATTTGTGCACGTGCACAGGCTTGATTTTGTTTCTGTTGTTTTGCTTAGTGTTTGAGCTTGAGAAGACGAAGTTGTCTCAGGTAGAAGCTCAGGTAAGTGATGTAATGGCTCGAGTATTATAGCAAGTGAGTTCGCGAGGGTGTTTCAGGTTTTAAAGATTTAAATTAAAACAGAACGAAAAAAGAAGAAGAAAAGTTGACTCGGGTGTATACTCGGGAAAAATTGAAACTGGCTCGGGTTAATACTCAAGTTGTCTTGGGTAGCATGTTGGAACAGTTTTAAATTTTATAATATATCAGGCTAAAACTATTTTCTCTATATAATAAATGTCTTTAAATGTTTGGTTAAAGAAAAGTTGTATAATTTATTTAACTTAAATTAATTAAGTTAATTTTAAGTTTATTTTAACTTAAATTTAAATTATGAAAATAATTTTTTAATTCATTTGTTAATGATAAATTATTGAACAAGTTTTCAAAAGTGGAAATTAGCCACAAGGGCCTCTTTAGCAAGTGAAATTAGTTTCTAGGACACACAACTGAAATAATTACTTTTAAGGACAAAATAATTAGTTTCTAAGGCCTAAAAACCTATGAAATTATGTCCTTGAAAGTAATTGGACTGCTGACTTTGTCCATAAAAGTAATTATTCCGCTAACTTTGGTCTTGAAATTAATTTCTGTAGATGTGTGTCCTAGAAACTAATTGGATTGCAAAGTTTGTCCTTTTAGTGAAATGCCCCTTTTCAAAATATATGTATGGAACAAGTTTATCAAGCAAATTTCAAAGGTTGAAAATTTAAAGTATAACGTTCTTAAAATTTGTTTGATTTAAAATAATTTTATATTAATTATTTGATTTAAATCCCTAAGTATTCTCCAAATATAATTTAATGATTGATTAAGATAAATGGTTTATCTTAATAAATTAAGGTCTTAATTACTTAGAGGATAATTACTTAAGATGATAATTACTTAATGTAACTAATTAAAGGATAATTAATTAATGTGAGCAATTAATTAATTTAAAGGGCTAGTTTGTTAATGTAATTAATTAAGGGATAATTAATTACTTAAAGGCTAATTACTTAATGAAAGTAATTAAAGGGTAAATTAATAAAAAATTAAAGGTTAATTAATTTATGATTAAGAATAATTAATCAATGATTAAAGGGTAATTAATCAAGTAATTATAGGATAATTACTTAATGTAAGTAATTAAAGGGTTATTTTGTTAATTTAATTTAAGGTTAATTAATTTATGTAATTAATTAAGGGTTAATTAATTAATATAATTAACTTAAGGTTAATTAACGTAATTAACTTAAGGTTAATTAATTTATGTGATTAATTAAGGATAATTAATTAATTAAAGATAATTAATTAAGATGAGTAATTAAGGGTGATAAATTAATCTCATTTATTAATAACGAATGGTTTGTAATTAATGTTAATCAAGGAGGATTCAGGGGCAATTGATTTAATTTATTTGGTGATTAAAATTAAACAAGCTGGGAATTGATCAACTAATTTATCTTGCTTATGGATGATTGGATTATATTGAATGCCTTGAATTTTTTGATATCTTTGATATGTGATGTTCTGTGATATGAATTGCTTTGGATTGAGCTGTGATAATTGTAAGCTATTTATCTGTGATGAATTTTCATGTTTATGTGTGAATGAAAATAAGCCTTATAGGATTATACCGCTTACTGATATTGTTGTGCTTGAATTTATGATGCTTGTGATATTTTATTGTTGTATGCAAAACCCCTAGACAACACAACACAAACACAAATATGGATTTCACGGGAAATTGGTTAAGTCACGGGCATTTTGAATTTAATTCAAAATGATGAAAAATTTAAAAGTTGAATTTTGAATCCAAAATGGTTTGGAAGTGCAATTGGGTTAAATATGAAAAACTTTGACAAAGGAAGTTTTGAAATTAAAAATTATTTTGTATATTTATTAAATAAATAACTAATTTTGAAAATTTTGAAATTTTGGAAACTATGGTTTAAAAAGGATTATACAGGTTATATAATGTATATATGGATTTTAAACCATTTTTTAAGAATTTTAAATGAATTATTTTAGGGAATTTAAATTTAACTCAAATAGAGCTTGCCGAGGGTGCGGCAGTTCGCTGATTTTCTGATTTATTCTTTAAAAGGCTATAACTTGAGCAAATTTAATCGGATTTTCCCGAAACGGAAAATCTTTGTTTTCAAATGATAATAGCTTTCACATAAAGAAAGGATTTTCAGTTTTTGTTGAAAGGATTTCGAGTTATGGGTAAATCAAATTTGAAATGGAAAGAGTTTTGAAAGCTATGAAAGAATCTTTGTGATTTGGCAAACCTTGTTTCAAATTGAAGAGGATCTTAAAGGGTGAATCTTTTGTTTAAAAGATTAAAAATGGAATTTTTTTTAAACCATTCGAAAGGAAAGGTTTTAGGCTAAAAGTTGTGACTTAACTAAGATCCGAACGTATCCATATGTTTCTAAAATAAACGCTCATTATTCGGATAAGCCATGAGAAGACACTAAGTCATAAAACCCATTCCGAATAATGATACGATGAAATGGATTGCATTTGAAGACGGTGGTTGAAGACCGGGTATTTTCGAAAACGAAAGGATCACCTGTCGATTGTCTCTGCACTGAGTTGCTTCAGTATAGATATTTCCCTATGTGATGGGGAGTCGGACGTGATTGGGGATATTCTGATTTGCAAGGACTTTTTCTTTAATTAGACGAAGTGCCTTCAGTTCCATTCAGACCCAGGATGGACTTGTATGGATGTATGTCTGACGTTATACTTTGAGATGTAAATCTGGTTTCTATCAAATACATTTCTATTTGGTGGCGGAGAATTTATTCTCTTAGCTTAACACCCTTCTTTGAGACGTACGGGCTCATAGGTTATGTAGTTGATGGTTACTAGTGATATATTCCCAATTTGGTAATGTGGCATGCTAAGTGCTGATCATTGGTTAATCGAAGCATGGCTTTTGTGAAAAGCGTAGCTTTATGGGACGAGACTTCGTCGAACCTCACGACCCGGAAATGGTCGAAACAGAAAGGATGCAGCAAGGTTACGGGGGTCACGTCCCTTAGGGTATGTGCATTTCCTTCTGGATAAAAAGTGGTATCATGATATGGAGCCCATATATTTAACTTATGTTGTCGTTGGAATTTGTTGGAATCCCGGGACAAAGGTCGGTTACGACCAGGGGATGGCATAGTCGTGAGAGTTAGTTACCTAGTTACAAAGGTAACCCGGCCTTATGTTGGCAAAGACCTGGTTAGGTTCTCGGGACGTCCCTCCAGAGGCGTACCCATTCGGAAAGGAAGTTCCTTAGCCTTGACCATTTGTTGGAAATCCAATCACCTAATACGATCCCTATACGGTTTTAGTCGTAGAACCTTCCATCTAACATGATAGCTATAGTAGGCATACTATAATGGTACGTATGCTGGCTAAGATCAATATTATACTTTTGAAATGTGTTTCACTCTATGCCCTAATAATAAGATCAAAAGGATTTTAGCGTATCAAGCATGTTTGACTATCATAAATAAGAAATCTCCCCCAAGTGTGCGATTGCATTGTGTGTGTAGCGGGAGGCCTTAAGGTAGTTTCATTTTTCAAAAAGCATAGTGGATTTCTTTTTGTGTTTTCTTTTGTTCAAAAAACTATTTTTGTTTGCTCACACCAGTCCCATGACTGACCTGGGGTTTATTGTTCCCTTTCTAAACTCTGGGTGCCCACAATTTTTCACACGGGCAGCCTAAAGTCAGATTATCAGATAGTCAGCTAGTAGGAGTAGATTTGGGAGCCTTTGAAGCCTTTGGATTTGGCGATCGCATTGTGCTATATTGCAGCATGATTGTGGTTTCGAACTTTTTGGTTTGGGGATTTGGCTACGGAGATGCAGTCCACTGGATTCTATCTTTCTCTCTCTCTCTCCTGGAGCTCTGTTGAAGATATTTTTCCGTTGTTGTTTTCTTTTCCGCTGTTGTATCTATTGGCTCTGATATTGTTGTGTTCATTTTGTTTCTATTTGTGTATCAATAAGATTCTTTTCTGTTTCCGCTGTGTTGTTATTCACCTAATGTGTAATAAGCTCCGGCAAATCGGATTTCAATGTATGAATCTGCGGCATTCGATTACGGGTGATGTATGGATGTCGATTTTCGAGCGTCAGAATCTGGGTCGTCACAGTTGTTTTGTGGAAAATTTACAAACCATATTAAGTAAGGTAATCTTATAGGAAAGGAGTTTAGGAAGATAATCTTCTTATTTATGATAAAATTGTTAGAGTTCTATTTGACATTGGAGTCACGCATAGCTTTATTTCCCATCAAACCATAGAGAGTTAACTCTTAAACCCGAGTTCGTAGACAAATCTATTTGTGTGAAGAACTTGGTAGGAGGCCCTATGAATTTTTGTTTGCATTGTAGAAAATTCCTATCTTGTATTCTTATCATCAGTTTCCTATCAGCTTTTCGTTCTTTACTTTAATGAATTTGAAATTTTAATTGGAATGAATTGATTAACAAAATAAGAAGCTAAATTAAATTGTATCAATAAAACAATTTCGGTCAAAACCAAATTTGAGAATTTTGTTGTGATTTCTTGTGAGGATCCAAGTCCAAAGAGGGATAAGCTAGTGTATACTTTAGGGTATTTCGACCTGTTGCATGGCTAGGTCCGTCTTGAAAAAGAACTGAGCACCATCTAGATTAACTCAAGGATTCCATCAGCTGAGAATTGAGGAAGATTGTACCTGTTTGTCTATTTTTTTTCGGGGGTCCTGATTTATTCTACGAATGGTTAGTTATCCCTTCGGACTAACCAATGCCCCTGCATATTTCGTAGACCTGATAACCCGAGTATCTCGTGCAGTATAGAATCAATTTGTTCTTGTATCTGTTGATGATATTCTGATTTGGTAAGCCAAATGTAGAATAGATATTTTAGCTTGATCTGGTAAACCATTTCCCTATCTTTCTATGTTCTTTGTTTGTCTCCCTGTCTAGCAAATTTTGGGGACGAAATTTTCTCAAGGGGGGAATCTGCAACGATCATGTTTTTAAACCAAATTTAATTCGGTAATTTATATAATTTTTGGATTAAAATTAAGAATTAATTTGAAAATTTCCAAAATAAATGAGATATGTGTTTGATATATATATATATATATATATATATATATATATATATATAAGGATTGTAAATAAGAATTTTGATTTGAAATTCAAAAATAAATATGTAATAAATTGGATTTAAATAAAAATTTGTTTTCTGATTTGAAAGTTATAATTTGAATTTAATATATTAATTTTCAAAAACTATTTCAAAATTAAATTCTATATTTTAAAAATAAATTTGAAATATAATGTACATATGTGTGTTTATTTATTATAGTATAATTAGATTTTAAAACCATTTTCTTTAAAAAGTTATATAAGTATAAATAATAGAAATAAATTAATAAAAATATAAAAACACACACACACACAGATATATATATATATATAAATAAAATAAAATAATATAAGATCATATCTAAACCTTAAATGCATGCAAATCAAAAGTGTAACCATTTTGAAATGTATTAAAACATTTGTAGCTTAATAATAACATGCATTAACAAGTGTGAAACATGTAGTATAAAATATAACAAGTGTCCTCTAATCTTTTCATTTTAAATTTAATTGATAAAATAAAGAACAAGGCTATAAATACACATCTCCACTTTTTCTCTCCATTTTTCTTTCATGATTTCAAAAAAACTACAAATCAGAAAAAGAATCAAAATCAAAAACAAAACTTGAGATTAAAATCTGAAGCAAACAACAACCTCTGTTCAATCTCAAACCTGATCAAAGCAGATTCAAGGTTTCAAATTCGAATCAAGTTCCAGATTTCAGTTTTCAAGTTCAGTTGCCAAATTAAATGCATGCAAGTTCAACTTAGATAAATCAAGTTTCAGATCAAAATCTACTTCTAGATTTTCAAATCTATTTCCTAGCCTGTCTCTGTTTCATGTTCCAGGTGAGTAAACTAACTTATAAAAACCTTAATCTGTTTATATATCTTGGTGCATGTGATGAAATCTGGTAGTGATATAGTAAATAATGTTGTGTGAATGATGTGAATGCATGTATATATAATGATATGTTTGCGAAATGTCTGTGTTTATGTATATATGTAAGCCTCTGTTATGTAAACAGACTCAAGAACAGCATAGAAAAATTCATACCTCCCTATCTTAACGAATTCAAGCTATGATTTCTGAAAAGAAGATGATGGTAACAATGTTATTTCATTTTTAAAAATAATTTCGAGTGAACATATTTAGTAATTTTTTCGTAAATGATAAATTATAGTGAAAACTGTTCAAACCAGAAAAATCAATGTTTACAATTTCATGATTTGATTTCATAATTGAGTTCGTATTAGAAAATGATGATTTAATGAAATCATTTCATAATTTTTAAGTTCATATTTGATGAGAAATTGCTAGTTGATAAGAATTTGTTTTTTTGTCGATTCTCGTTGATCGGCGAAGAGGTGGTTGTCGTGATCGAGGCTGGAGGTAGAGGGGAGGATGGAGTTCACAGGAAAAATGGTGGTTGGATTTATTAATGGCCGTGGTGGCTTGGCAAAGTTGAATTGGGGTTTTTTTAGCCTGTCTTGGTCGCCGATGTATATGTGGGTCGTGTGGCATCGTCGAGGCACCAGAGTTGATCGGTCAATGGGGATCGTCGCGTGGGACGGTGATGCAGTTCTGGATAAGGCGGCGGGGTCCCAAATGGTCGAAATCATCGGCGAGAGGTGATTGTGTCGATCGGGTTTGGGTTTCGGGTTGGGTTGAGAAGCTCGACTATGATTTCCAGTAGAGTTCGCTAACCCGGATGGTCGACAAGACTGAGGTGGGTAACGACGAATGGTCGAGGATCAAAGCCTTGGTTGGAGGTGTTCTGGTGATTTGTGCACGTACATAGGCTTGATTTTGTATCTGTTGTTTTGCTGAGTGTTTGAGCTCGGGAAGACGAATTTGTCTCGGGTAGAAGATCGGGTAAGTGATGTAATGGCTTGAGTATTATAGCAGCTGAGTTCGCGAGGGTGTTTAGGTTTTAAAGATTTAAATTAAAACAGAAAGAAAAAAAAGAAGAAGAAAAGGTGACTCGGGTGTATACTCGGGAAAAATTGAAACTGGCTCGGGTTAATACTCGAGTTGTCTCGGGTAGCATGTTGGAACAGTTTTAAATTTTATAATAAATCAGGTTAAAACTATTTTCCCTATATAATAAATGTTTTTAAATGTTTGGTTAAATAAAAGTTGTATAATTTATTTAACTTAAATTAATTAAGTTAATTTTTATGTTTATTTAAACTTGAATTTAAATTATGAAAATAAAATGTTTTAATTCATTTGTTTATTATAAATTATTAAACAGGTTTTCAAAATATATATATGGAATAAGTTTTTCAAGCAAATTTCAAAGGTTGAAATTTTAAAG
Source organism: Allium cepa (assembly GCA_030765085.1). Lineage (NCBI taxonomy): Eukaryota > Viridiplantae > Streptophyta > Magnoliopsida > Asparagales > Amaryllidaceae > Allium > Allium cepa. The sequence goes on along the minus strand of CM060938.1, from coordinate 657,122,904 downwards.
TATAACGTTTTAAAATTTGTTTGATTTAAAATAATTTTATATTAATTATTTGATTTAAATCCTTAAGTATTTTCCAAATATAATTTAGTGATTGATAAAGATAAATGGTTTATCTTAATAAATTAAGGCCTTAATTAATTAGAGGATAATTACTTAAGATGACAATTACTTAATGTAACTAATTAAAGGATAATTAATCAATGTGAGCAATTAATTAATTTAAAGGGTTAGTTTGTTAATGTAATTAATTAAGTGATAATTAATTACTTAATGAAAGTAATTAAAGGATAAATTAATAAATAATTAAAGGTTAATTAATTTATGATTAAGGATAATTAATTAATGATTAAAGGGTAATTAATCAAGTAATTGTAGGATAATTACTTAATGTAAGTAATTAAAGGGTTATTTTGTTAATGCAATTTAAGGTTAATTAATTTATGTAATTAATTAAGGGTTAATTAATTAATATAATAAACTTAAGGTTAATTAACGTAATTAACTTAAGGTTAATTAATTTATGTGATTAATTAAGGATAATTAATTAATTAAAGATGTAATTAACTTAAGGTTAATTAATTTATGTAATTAACTAAGGGTTAATTAATTTATGTAATTAACTTAAGGTTAATTAATTTATGTGGTTGGTTAATTAATTTATGTGATTAATTAAGGGATAATTAATTAGTTAAGGATAATTAATTAGTTAAGGATAATTAATTAATTAAGGATAATTAATTAAGATGAGTAATTAAGAATGACTAATTAATCTCATTTATTAATAATGAATGGTTTGTAATTAATGATAATCAAGCAGGATTCAGGAGTAATTGATTTATTTTATTTGGTGATTAAAATTAAATAAATTGGGAATTGAACAACTAATTTATCTTGCTTATGATTGATTGGATTATATTGAATGCTTGAATTGTTTGATATCTCGGATATGTGATGTTCTGTGATATGAATTGCTTTGGATTGAACTGTGATAATTGTAAGTTATTTATCTGTGATGAATTTTCATGTTTATTTGTGAATGAAAATAAGCGTTACAGGATTATACTGCTTACCGATACTCTTGTGCTTGAATTTATGATGCTTGTGATATTTTATTGTTGTATGCAAAACCCCTAGACAACACAACACACACACACAAATATGGATTTCATGGGAAATTGGTTAAGTCATGGGTATTTTGAATTTAATTCAAAATGATGAAAAATTTAAAAGTTGAATTTTGAATCCAAAATGGTTTGGAAGTGCAATTGGGTTAAATATGAAAAACTTGTGAAAAAGGACGTTTTGAAATAAAAATTTATTTTGTATTTTATTTTAAATAAATAAATAATTTTGAAAAATTTGAAATTTTGGAAACTATGGTTTAAAAAGGGTTATACAGGTTATATAATTTATATATAGATTTTAAACCATTTATAAAGCATTTTAATTGAATTATTTTGGGGAATTTAAATTTAACTCAAATAGAGCTTGCCGAGGGTGCAGCAGTTCGCTGATTTTCCGATTCATACTTTAAAAGGCTATAACTTGAGCAAATTTAATCGAATTTTCCCCAAATGAAAAACCTTTGTTTTCAAATGATAATAGCTTTCACATAAAGAAAGAATTTCCAGTTTTTGTTGAAAGGATTTCGAGTTATGGGTAAATCAAATTTGAAATGGAAATAGTTTTGAAAGCTATGAATGAATCTTTGTTAAAGATTTGGTAAACCTTGTTTCAAATTGAAGAGGAGCTTGAAGGGTGAATCTTTTATTTAAAAGATTAAAAATGGAAACTTGTTTAAACCATTCAAAAGGAAAGGTTTTGGGCTAAAAGTTATGATTTAACTAACATCCGAATGTATCCATATGTTTTTAAAATAAGTACTCATTATTCGTATAAGCCAGGAGAGGACATTAAGTCATAAAACCCATTTCGAATAATGATACGATGAAATGGATTGCATTTGAAGATGGTGGTTGAAGCCTGGGTATTTTTGAAAATGAAAGGATTACCTGTCGATTGTCTCTACACTGAGTTGCTCCGATATAAAGATTTCCCTATGTGATGGGGAGTTCGAACGTGATTGGGGATATCCGGATTTGCAAGCACTTTTTCCTTAATTGGACGAAGTGCCTTCGGTTCCATTCAGACCCAGGATGGACTTGTATGGATGTATGTCTGACATTACACTTTGAGATGTAAAGCTGGTTTCTACCAAATACATCTCTTTTTGGTGGCGAAGAATTTATTCTTTTAGCTTAACACCCTTCTCTAAGACGCACGAGTTCAGAGGTTATGTAATTGATGGTTACCAGTGATATATTCCCAATTTGGTAATGTGGCATGCTAAGTGCTGATCATTGGTTGATCGAAGCATGGCTTTTGTGAAAAGAGTAACTTTATGGGACGAGACTTCATTAAACCTCACACCTCAGAAATGGTTGAAACAGGAAGGATGCAGCAAGGTTACGGGGGTCACTCCCCTTAGGGTATGTGCATTTCCTTCTGGATAAAAAGTGGTATCATGGTATGGAGTCCAGATATTTAACTTATGGAATTTGTTGGAATCTGTTGGAATCCTGGGATAAAGGTCAGTTACGACCGGGGGATGACATACTCGTGACAGTTAGTTACCTAGTTACAGAGGTAACCCGACCTTGTGTTGGCAGAGATCTGGTTAGGCTCTGAGGGCATCCCACTAGAGGCGTACTCATTTGGTAAGGAAGCTCCTTAGCCTTTACCATTTGTTGAAAATCCAATCACCCAATATGAGCCCTGTACAGTTTTAGTTATAGAACTTTCCATCTAACATGGTAGCTATAGTAGGCATATTATAGTGGTATGTATGCTGGCTAAGATTAATATTATACTTTCAAAATGTTTTTGACACTACGCACTAATAATAATATCAAAAGGATTTTCGCGTATCAAGCATGTTTGACTATCATAAGGAGAAATCTCCCCAAGTGTGCGATTACATTGTGTGTGTGTGGCGGGAGGCCTTATCGTAGTTCCATTTTTCAAAAAGCATAGCGGATTTCTTTTTATTTCTTTTTGTGTTTTCTTTTGTTCAAACAACTGTTTTTCTTTGCTCACCCCAGTCCCATGACTGACCTGGTGTTTATTGTTCCATTTCTAAACTCTGGGTGCCCATAGTTTTCCAATGGGCAGCCTAGAGTCAGGTTATCAAATAGTCAGCTAGTAGGTGTAGATTTGGCAGTCTTTGAAGCCTTTGGATTTGGCGATCGTATTGTGCTATATTGCAGCCTGATTGTGGTTTCGAGCTTTTTGATTTGGGGCTTTGGCTATGGAGATGCAGTCCGTTGGATTCTATCTTTCTCTCTCTCTTGGAGCACCGTTGAAGATATTTTTCCATTGTTGTTTTCTTTTCCGCTGTTGTATCTATTGGCTTTGATATTGTTGGGCAGTCGTTGTATTCATGTTGTATACATTTGTGTATCAATAATATTCTTTTCGGTTTCTGCTGTGCTGTTATTCACCTAATGTGTTATAAGCTCCGGCGAATCTTCAACGTTTGAATCTATGGCATTCGAATACGGGTGATGTATGGATGTCGATTTTCGAGCGTTGGAATCTGGGTCATCACGGTATGTTTATTCATGGTGTGATCTTACGAGGTACCTTTGATTTTTAAAGGATTTTGGAAACTTTAACAACCCAATTGAGTATGCTTTCTCACTCTAGTATTCCAGACTGAATCGGGTGTTATTTCGCTATAATACTCGGGTCAGACCGAGTATTATAAAGTACAGATTCTGTAACGCTCGCGATTTTTCGTTGCCGAAAATTCAACATCGATACTCACTTTATCGACTGCCGAGAAATCGAAGGCCGAAAAACCGAAATGTTATGGAATAAGAAAGAAGAAAGAAAGAAGAAGAGAAAAAGGTAGAAGATGAAAGGAGAGAAAACAGAAGATAGAAAGAAACAAAGAAAATTTTAAAATAGAAGAAAAAGAGAATAGAAAATGGAGAGAAAAGGAAATAGAAAATTTTAAAATAGAAAGAAAAGAGAAGAGAAAGAAAATAGAGGATAGAATAAAATTTTAAAATAGAACGGGACAGAAAACAACACAACAATAACAGAATCTCACAATTCGCAGCGGAACAACATATAATAGATAAATGAATAATCTTTAAACAAAGAACTATATCAGTTATTACATTTTATACTTTACATCATATCATCATCAGAGTGTACAACAACAAACAATGGTGCAACGGAAAAAGAAATACTATATAGCTAGTAATACGCCATGCCATCCAGCTTGCCTCCAGCAATTCCTGAATATCCAGAATATCCTGATAAACCTTAACTCTTGACTGCCCGTGTAGACATTGGTGGGCACCCAGAGTTTAGGAAGGAAAACAATAAACTCCAAGTCAGTCATGTGACTGGTGCGAGAACTCAAAACAGTTTATTTAACTTTAAAATCAAAATAGAGAGATATTTTTAAATTCAATTCTCAATGCTTTTAAAAATGAGACTACCAAAAGGCCTCCCGCACACACACACATGCAAACGCAGAATCGGAGGAGATTTCTCCTTATGACAGTCAAAGATGCTTGATACGCATTAAAAATAACATTTGATATTATTACTAGTGCATAGTGTAGAAGAAATTCATTTCGAAAGTAGAATATAAATCTTAGCCAACATACGACCATTATCGTATGCCTACTATAGCTACCATCCAAACAGTGTTGCGACACCATAAGTGAATGATAGGTTCTACAACTAAAACCGTACAAGTCACGTATTGTTTCTTTGGATTTCCAACAAATGGTCAGGCCAAGGAACTTCCCATTGCCACATGAGAATGCCTCTGGAAAGACATTCCCGAGAACCAAACCGAAACTCTACCAACACAAGGCCGGGTTACCCCTAACTGGGTAACTACTGACACGAGCACGCCATTCCCCGATCGTAAACGACCTTTCTCACGGGATCCCGAAAACCAACAACCACAAAGTAATAAATTCGTAGTAACCACATAGGTTAAATATCTGGGCTCCATACCATGATACCACCTCTATCCAGAAGGAAATGTACATACCCTAAAGGGTGCTACCCCTCATAACCTTGCCGCATCTTTCCTGTTTTGACCATTTCCGGGGTGTGAGGCTCGACGAAGTCACGTCCACAAAAACATACTTTATACAAAAGTCATGCTTTGGGTCAACAAATGATCAACACAATGATCACTAAGATAGACGATCAAATAAATGATCCTATCACAATAATCAACACAATGATCATTTACAGCAACACTCAGCATGTCACATTACCAAATTGGGAATATATCGCTGATGACTTCAACTATATAACCTCTGAGCTCGTACGTCTCAGAGAAGGGTGTTAAGCTAAAAGAATAAATTCTCCGCCACCACAGAAATATATTTGAAAGAAATCGACTTTACATCTCAACTTGTAATGTCAGACACACAATCCATACAAGTCTGTTCCGGGCTCGAACAAAACCGAAGGCACTTACAAAGAAGTCCTTGCAATCCGAAAAATCTCTAATCACGTTCGGATTTCCCATCACATATGGAGATCTCAATACCAGGGATCAGCCAGTGCAGAGACAATCAACAAGAAACCCTTTCGCTTTCGAAAATATCCGGTCTTCAACACCGATCTTCGAATGCAATTCATAACGACGTATCACATATTCGGAATGGGTTATACGACCCCAAGGTCCTTTCCCGGTTAACCCGAATAGTGAGCGCTTATTTTTTTTAAAAAAATAAGTGTGGCATTCAAATTCAAGCAATTCACAACAAATACCTATTTAAAGGTAAATATTGATAGTCGGTTATTGAACTATCAATAGATATGCCAACATCACCAGATTCCAAATAATTTTCCAAATTATTTATTTCACAAAAATATCTTTACAAGATATAAACATAATTTCCATACTTCAAAAATAAATCAATATTTATTTTTAAATCTAATTTCCCAATTTCATTTATAAATTCTATATTGAATTTACATTCCAAAATATTTATGAATATACGATTTCCATTCGTTTTCAAATATTCATTTTCAATTTATCTTCAAAAAGATAAATTCCCAACATATTTATTTTCTATTGGAAAACATTTCCATACTTATTAAATAAGTAATTCACAATCTTTTTATTTTCTACACTTGGAAAATATTCAATATACTTTAATCGAAATTAAGTATATATTTCATTCTTTAAGGAAATCATTCTCTTAAACATATTTATTTGGGCCAAAACGAATGTTGCATAAAACATCGTTACGACAACCCAAATTCACTAGTATAGGGATTCGAAATTAAAATAGATATATAAATCCCAATACTATATAAAACATTTCCTTTCGGAAATCATTTATTATAACAACAGTGTTATAATCCACTATTTCCTTTTATTTCTCGAAAACATCTATTTCAACAATAAATGTTGAAATCTATGGTTTCGAATCTCAACATATTTTAAAACATCGTTAGATCGTTTTAATTCTAACATCACATTAAAAAAAAATTCTTTAACTTAATATTCACTATTCAAAACGTGAATATACTTTGTTAATAAATTTCATCACTCCTATTCATTTTATTTTAAAGGATTATTCACTGTCTAAAACGTGAATATAACTCCATAAGTAAGTTATAAAAATTAACTTATCAAAATAAGTCGTTGCGAATTTATAAAGCAATGTTTATAAATTCTATTTCTATTTATTTTATAACAACCTCCTTTTATAAATTCCCTTTATTAACCTATCTCAATTCATATCACAATGATATATTAAAAATTCATATTACAAGTCAAATACTTATAATTTATTTGTTTACAAAATCATTCCTTCAAACTCCCCAAATCTATAAATCTTATAACTTCTAAGATTCATTTATTTATCCACATCTATTTCCTAAATAACTTTATAAATTTTATTTATAAAATTCTATTTAGAACTTCACCGTTATAATTCTATAAGTTTCATTCATTTGTGAAATTCATTCACAATTCTTTCTAATACTTATAAAAGCTCGTTTTATAATTCCAATATTTTTAATTTATAAATATCAATTTATAAATCTTTTAATATAAAACAATTTATATTATTATTTTAAAACGTCTTTCAGCTCCTTTATAATTTATCATTTTGATTTATAAAATAATCAAATTTGATAAATTCTATAGATTTCATTCCTTTATGAAATCTATTTACAAATCATCTTATCATTTATAAAAGCTCGTTTTATAATTTAAGATATTCTAAATTTATAAATATCAATTTATAAATCTTTTAATATAAATCCATTTATATTATTACTTTAAACATCTTTAAACTCTTTTATAGTTTCATCATTCTGATTTATAAAATAAAAATTTTATAAATCCTATTTTTAAACTTCTTATAATAATTTCAGAAATCCCAGTTTTAACTATTTTATAAAATCATTAATCTCATATTTTTCAAAAATCAACTTTTAACTGTATTTCTCAAAAATCATAATTTTTATAATATTAAAATTATAACGTTTATTTATTTAAGATGAATCAATTCCAAAAATATTTTATAACGTATATGTCCAAAAATCACTTTAGAAATCAAAAATCGTTATTTTTAAACTTCAAATTTGGATCCGATGATGCAACACATCAATAGTCAATCACGACTTTCAAACATCATATATCATCCATGATAACAATCAAATATCACAATATATGAAATCAAATAAATATTTGTGAGGAATCCAGTTGGATCCCTCCAACCTGTTTCCCTGCATCCACAGACATTAGCACAATACCATTCCGTTTCAAGACGGAATATCGCGGTACATGGGATTTTATAAATATATATCCGCTTACTAACGGCGTATAGGGTCTCATCCGCTATACAAATGCGGGAAATCAATCAACTGCAATATATACATATGCCAATATATATATATATTGCTATATATAATATAATACCAATTCCACTTCGAGGTGGAATATCGCGGTATATGTGTGTAATAAATAACCTCCGCTTACTAACGGCGTATAGGGTCTATTCACATCCAATATATATATATATAACAATCATCATTCAATCATTCAATCATTCAATCAACACAGTCAAGCAAATTTTAAATCTAACTATTTAAAATTTAAATAAACAATAAAAATCCCTTTTGAGTGAGAAGTTCTCACCTTTGCTTTTATTAGCAATCCCTTTTTCCTTCTTGACTCGATTTCTCTTGATTTATACCTTGTATAAATATTTACACAATTTATTAATATCCGAATCAATCGAATAAATTAAACTTCATTCTTGATTGTTTAATTAATCAATAGTTTTATTTAAACCAATCTCTTCTTAAATAAATTTATTTTAACTAATTAATTTACTTTAAATTAATATCTTTAAATCAAATTCTTTCGATAAATTTATTTAACTAACCAATTTTATTTTTTTAAACAAATCTCCTCCTTTTTTATACAATATCTTTATTATCTTTCAATTAAATTTTGAACAAATTCTCCTTTTTATTTTAATAAATGTGATTAGCTAAAAATTATATCTCTTTATTTAATTTAAAAATCAAATTTCCTTAAATAAATCATTTTATCAAATAATTCGAATTCTTAACAAATTTTCCCTAATAAATCATTTGTCTCACCATGTGACAATTTTTAATTTACTAGCAAATAAATTTGAACAAATGATTTCATTTTCAAAACAATTTCCTTTAAACAATTTCTGTTAAATAATTTATTTAATTATACACTTTACTTTCAAACTAATATTCCTTTTACTGGAAATTAAAATCTCATTTTCATATTTTTTTTTTGTTTTTAACTTTTAAACACTTTAAAATTCCATTTTTCTTTTTCAAGTCTGCATTTAAATTCTTTTTTCAGTAAAATTTGAAAACTGCATACATAAAAATTTTCACTGTGTATATATTTATAATTTATAAATTAAAATAAAAATAAAAATAATACCTTACTGCCCCATCCCAGTCGCGAGCGCCTCCTCCCCTTTGCCTTGAAATCGCGATCGCTTCCACGAAATTGAAGTCGCCGCTACCACCATCCAATCGCGCGCCGCCTTCATCATCATCTCGCGTGCGCTTCACCTTCGTGGTCGCCGTGCCCAGATCCATCGCGTCTACTTCCACTGTGTCGCGACCGCTCGGCCCACGCGCGCGCGTGCTCGCGCGTCCCTACCATCAACACGCGTCGCCGCATCGCCTCGTGCTCGTGCGATTCAATTTCGTTCGTCTCCTCTTTTTTTTTTTTTTGAATCTGAGACGTGAATGAATGCGAAAGAGGGTGGTTTGATTTCGAACTGGAAGCGCGAGATTTCATTCATATATATTTTTTACTCAACGCGGCCATTAATTTGTTCTGTGAATTGATTTTGAAGCAGAGGGAGTGGGTTATTTAAAAAGGTGAAGAACGTGGCTGCACGATCTTCATCATGATATTAGGCATAACTTTAGGGAAAAGAACGTGTGTTCGTTGACTAAATTTAAATTTTAAATTTTAAATTCGTTTTAAAATCTTCAACGCGTTTATGTGTCGTGTGCTCACATATAAACTCCAAAAAATACGAAATTTGAAATCCTAGAATAATTCAATATTCCGGACCCAATGGAACTGGTTTCGTCGAATTCCGAGACTGTGCCTCGGACGGCTATTTTTAAATATCGATTCGAACGATTAAATTTCGAAACTGAACAATTCACTTTCAAATTCAATTCTGAAGCTTCTAAAATCTTCAATATTATCAATATGAATTTTACAAGCCTTTGAAATATTTTTCTTCAGCTTAAAATTTTAGATTCAAATTTTTATTCGAATCTCAATAGATTAAATTCTAAAATTTAATCGCTAAATTTATTCTGATAATTTGTAATTCAAATCAAACCATCCTTTAAATATTTAAAATTAATTAAATATTCTCAAATTAAATTATTCTAAATTCTGGGTCGTTACAATCTTCCCCCCTTAAAAGAATTTCGCCCCGAAATTACAAGTTAAGAAGAATGCCCTTATCCCGTCTATCATTTTTTTCACAATTCAAATAGTTTTATCAACTTACTAGCCTAAATCTTTTTACTAGAGTTTCATTATCATTTCAACTAGCTTTCCAATTCCAATTATAAGTTCCTAACAATATTGTTTTACTAACCATTCAAATTTAAATTCAAATTCAAATTTTTAAACTTTCAAAATTTCTCAAAATTTTTCTAACACCCTAAATTTTCGAAAAATTTCGCCAGCGTTTCCTTTGCGCGGCTAGCTCGGTACGACTAAAAAATGGCACCACGGCCCCTCAGAATCGAAAAGAAAAGAGAAAAGCCAAGTGGCTAGAGAAGAAAGTCATCAAATTTCATACTGAAATTCAAATACGTACCTTTTTGTCGAGCAATTCAATTTTAATCTTTGAAATCAAAATCTCAATTCCTTTATACACCTGTATAACCTGCTAGTAGTAGCATTCCATTCCAACATTCAAACCATTTTGCACATTTACATTACAAAACATTCCAACATATGTTTCTTATACATTTTTATTTCACTATTGAAGTTGCATATTCATTCTCATTTAATTTTGAAATTATTTCACAAATGAATAAATTATCAAGTTAATTTTCTTGAATCCAATCCATCTTATTTTTATTTATTCCATATACTAATGATAATAATTCTATATTATCACTTCTAACAATCATGCAACCATATACTATAATAATTCATAGAAAATAATTTCTTTCTATACAAAAATAGTTTTGGGCAAAATTTATTTTATTTACCCGATTCAAAAACAATTTTATATTCACTAACAAATACGCGCTCATATCTATTATTACACTCAAACTCATTCTAGAGTACTGCTGACTCTATCTCTAACGAGTAATACCCAACAGAACCATGGTTGTCGCTTAACCATAAGCTCCGATACCAAATGTAACGCTTGCGATTTTTCGTTGCCGAAAATTCAACATCGATACTCACTTTATCGACTGCCGAGAAATCGAAGGCCGAAAAACCGAAATGTTATGGAATAAGAAAGAAGAAAGAAAGAAGAAGAGAAGAAGGTAGAAGATGAAAGGAGTGAAAACAGAAGATAGAAAGAAACATAGAAAATTTTAAAATAGAAGAAAAAGAGAATAGAAAATGGAGAGAAAAGGAAATAGAAAATTTTAAAATAGAAAGAAAAGAGAAGAGAAAGAAAATAGAGGATAGAACAAAATTTTAAAATAGAACGGGACAGAAAACAACACAACAATAACAGAATCTCACAATTCGCAGCGGAACAACATATAATAGATAAATGAATAATCTTTAAACAAAGAACTATATCAGTTATTACATTTTATACTTTACATCATATCATCATCAGAGTGTACAACAACAAACAATGGTGCAGCGGAAAAAGAAATACTATATAGCTAGTAATACGCCATGCCATCCAGCTTGCCTCCAGCAATTCCTGAATATCCAGAATATCCTGATAAACCTTAACTCTTGACTGCCCGTGTAGAAATTGGTGGGCACCCAGAGTTTAGGAAGGAAAACAATAAACTCCAAGTCAGTCATGTGACTAGTGCGAGAACTCAAAACAGTTTATTTAACTTTAAAATCAAAATAGAGAGATATTTTTAAATTCAATTCTCAATGCTTTTAAAAATGAGACTACCATAAGGCCTCCCGCACACACACACATGCAAACGCAGAATCGGAGGAGATTTCTCCTTATGATAGTCAAAGATGCTTGATACGCATTAAAAATAACATTTGATATTATTACTAGTGCATAGTGTAGAAGAAATTCATTTCGAAAGTAGAATATAAATCTTAGCCAACATACGACCATTATCGTATGCCTACTATAGCTACCATCCAAACAGTGTTGCGACACCATAAGTGAATGATAGGTTCTACAACTAAAACCGTACAAGTCACGTATTGTTTCTTTGGATTTCCAACAAATGGTCAGGCCAAGGAACTTCCCATTGCCACATGAGAATGCCTCTGGAAAGACATTCCCGAGAACCAAACCGGAACTCTACCAACACAAGGCCGGGTTACCCCTAACTGGGTAACTACTGACACAAGCACGCCATTCCCCGATCGTAAACGACCTTTCTCACGGGATCCCGAAAACCAACAACCACAAAGTAATAAATTCGTAGTAACCACATAGGTTAAATATCTGGGCTCCATTCCATGATACCACCTCTATCCAGAAGGAAATGTACATACCCTAAAGGGTGCTACCCCTCATAACCTTGCCGCATCTTTCCTGTTTTGACCATTTCCGGGGTGTGAGGCTCGACGAAGTCACGTCCACAAAAACATACTTTATACAAAAGCCATGCTTTGGGTCAACAAATGATCAACACAATGATCACTAAGATAGACGATCAAATAAATGATCCTATCACAATAATCAACACAATGATCATTTACAGCAACACTCAGCATGTCACATTACCAAATTGGGAATATATCGCTGATAACTTCAACTATATAACCTCTGAGCTCGTACGTCTCAGAGAAGGGTGTTAAGCTAAAAGAATAAATTCTCCGCCACCACAGAAATATATTTGAAAGAAATCGGCTTTACATCTCAACTTGTAATGTCAGACACACAATCCATACAAGTATGTTCCGGGCTCGAACAAAACCGAAGGCACTTACAAAGAAGTCCTTGCAATCCGAAAAATCTCTAATCACGTTCGGATTTCCCATCACATATGGAGATCTCAATACCAGGGATCAGCTAGTGCAGAGACAATCAACAAGAAACCCTTTCGCTTTCGAAAATATCCGGTCTTCAACACCGATCTTCGAATGCAATTCATAACGACGCATCACATATTCGGAATGGGTTATACGACCCCAAGGTCCTTTCCCGGTTAACCCGAATAGTGAGCGCTTATTTTTTTTTAAAAAAAAAGTGTGGCATTCAAATTCAAGCAATTCACAACAAATACCTATTTAAAGGTAAATATTGATAGTCGGTTATTGAACTATCAATAGATATGCCAACATCACCAGATTCCAAATAATTTTCCAAATTATTTATTTCACAAAAATATCTTTACAAGATATAATCATAATTTCCATACTTTAAAAATAAATCAATATTTATTTTTAAATCTAATTTCCCAATTTCATTTATAAATTCTATATTGAATTTACATTCCAAAATATTTATGAATATACGATTTTCATTCGTTTTCAAATATTCATTTTCAATTTATCTTCTAAAAGATAAATTCCCAACATATTTATTTTCTATTGGAAAACATTTCCATACTTATTAAATAAGTAATTCACAATCTTTTTATTTTCTACACTTGGAAAATATTCAATATACTTTAATCGAAATTAAGTATATATTTCATTCTTTAAGGAAATCATTCTCTTAAACATATTTATTTGGGCCAAAACGAATGTTGCATAAAACATCGTTACGACAACCCAAATTCACTAGTATAGGGATTCGAAATTAAAATAGATATATAAATCCCAATACTATATAAAACATTTCCTTTCGGAAATCATTTGTTATAACAACAGTGTTATAATCCACTATTTCCTTTTATTTCTCGAAAACATCTATTTCAACAATAAATGTTGAAATCTATGGTTTCGAATCTCAACATATTTTAAAACATCGTTAGATCGTTTTAATTCTAACATCACATTAAAAAAAATTTCTTTAACTTAATATTCACTATTCAAAACGTGAATATACTTTGTTAATAAATTTCATCACTCCTATTCATTTTATTTTAAAGGATTATTCACTGTCTAAAACGTGAATATAACTCCATAAGTAAGTTATAAAAATTAACTTATCAAAATAAGTCGTTGCGAATTTATAAAGCAATGTTTATAAATTCTATTTCTATTTATTTTATAACAACCTCCTTTTATAAATTCCCTTTATTAACCTATCTCAATTCATATCACAATGATATATTAAAAATTCATATTACAAGTCAAATACTTATAATTTATTTGTTTACAAAATCATTCCTTCAAACTCCCCAAATCTATAAATCTTATAACTTCTAAGATTCATTTATTTATCCACATCTATTTCCTAAATAACTTTATAAATTTTATTTATAAAATTCTATTTAGAACTTCACCATTATAATTCTATAAGTTTCATTCATTTGTGAAATTCATTCACAATTCTTTCTAATATTTATAAAAGCTCGTTTTATAATTCCAATATTTTTAATTTATAAATATCAATTTATAAATCTTTTAATATAAAACAATTTATATTATTATTTTAAAACGTCTTTCAGCTCCTTTATAATTTATCATTTTGATTTATAAAATAACCAAATTTGATAAATTCTATAGATTTCATTCCTTTATGAAATCTATTTACAAATCATCTTATCATTTATAAAAGCTCGTTTTATAATTTAAGATATTCTAAATTTATAAATATCAATTTATAAATCTTTTAATATAAATCCATTTATATTATTACTTTAAACATCTTTAAACTCTTTTATAGTTTCATCATTCTGATTTATAAAATAAAATTTTTATAAATCCTATTTTTAAACTTCTTATAATAATTTCAGAAATCCCAGTTTTAACTATTTTATAAAATCATTAATCTCATATTTTTCAAAAATCAACTTTTAACTATATTTCTCAAAAATCATAATTTTTATAATATTAAAATTATAACGTTTATTTATTTAAGATGAATCAATTCCAAAAATATTTTATAACGTATATTTCCAAAAATCACTTTAGAAATCAAAAATCGTTATTTTTAAACTTCAAATTTGGATCCGATGATGCAACACATCAATAGTCAATCACGACTTTCAAATATCATATATCATCCATGATAACAATCAAATATCACAATATATGAAATCAAATAAATATTTGTGAGGAATCCAGTTGGATCCCTCCAACCTGTTTCCCTGCATCCACAGACATTAGCCCAATACCATTCCGTTTCAAGACGGAATATCGCGGTGCATGGGATTTTATAAATATATATCCGCTTACTAACGGCGTATAGGGTCTCATCCGCTATACAAATGCGGGAAATCAATCAACTGCAATATATACATATGCCAATATATATATATATTGTTATATATAATATAATACCAATTCCACTTTGAGGTGGAATATCGCGGTATATGTGTGTAATAAATAACCTCTGCTTACTAACGGCGTATAGGGTCTATTCACATCCAATATATATATATATATAACAATCATCATTCAATCATTCAATCATTCAATCAACACAGTCAAGCAAATTTTAAATCTAACTATTTAAAATTTAAATAAACAATAAAAATCCCTTTTGAGTGAGAAGTTCTCACCTTTGCTTTTATTAGCAATCCCTTTTTCCTTCTTGACTCGATTTCTCTTGATTTATACCTTGTATAAATATTTACACAATTTATTAATATCTGAATCAATCGAATAAATTAAATTTCATTCTTGATTGTTTAATTAATCAATAGTTTTATTTAAACCAATCTCTTCTTAAATAAATTTATTTTAACTAATTAATTTACTTTAAATTAATATCTTTAAATCAAATTCTTTCGATAAATTTATTTAACTAACCAATTTTATTTTTTTAAACAAATCTCCTCCTTTTTTATACAATATCTTTATTATCTTTCAATTAAATTTTGAACAAATTCTCCTTTTTATTTTAATAAATGTGATTAGCTAAAAATTATATCTCTTTATTTAATTTAAAAATCAAATTTCCTTAAATAAATCATTTTATCAAATAATTCGAATTCTTAACAAATTTTCCCTAATAAATCATTTGTCTCACCATCTGACAATTTTTAATTTACTAGCAAATAAATTTGAACAAATGATTTCATTTTCAAAACAATTTCCTTTAAACAATTTCTGTTTAATAATTTATTTAATTATACACTTTACTTTCAAACTAATATTCCTTTTACTGGAAATTAAAATCTCATTTTCATATATTTTTTTGTTTTTAACTTTTAAACACTTTAAAATTCCATTTTTCTTTTTCAAGTCTGCATTTAAATTCTTTTTTCAGTAAAATTTGAAAACTGCATACATAAAAATTTTCACTGTGTATATATTTATAATTTATAAATTAAAATAAAAATAAAAATAATACCTTACTGCCCCATCCCAGTCGCGAGTGCCTCCTCCCCTTTGCCTTGAAATCGCGATCGCTTCCACGAAATTGAAGTCGCCGCTACCACCATCCAATCGCGCGCCGCCTTCATCATCATCTCGCGTGCGCTTCACCTTCGTGGTCGCCGTGCCCAGATCCATCGCGCCTACTTCCACTGTGTCGCGACCGCTCGGCCCATGCGCGCGCGTGCTCGCGCGTCCCTACCATCAACACGCGTCGCCGCATCGCCTCGTGCTCGTGCGATTCAATTTCGTTCGTCTCCCTTTTTTTTTTTTGAATCTGAGACGTGAATGAATGCGAAAGAGGGTGGTTTGATTTCGAACTGGAAGCGCGAGATTTCATTCATATATATTTTTTACTCAACGCGGCCATTAATTTGTTCTGTGAATTGATTTTGAAGCAGAGGGAGTGGGTTATTTAAAAAGGTGAAGAATGTGGCTGCACGATCTTCATCGTGACATTAGGCATAACTTTAGGGAAAAGAACGTGTGTTCGTTGACTAAATTTAAATTTTAAATTTTAAATTCGTTTTAAAATCTTCAACGCGTTTATGTGTCGTGTGCTCACATATAAACTCCAAAAAATACGAAATTTGAAATCCTAGAATAATTCAATATTCCGGACCCAATGGAACTGGTTTCGTCGAATTCCGAGACTGTGCCTCGGACGGCTATTTTTAAATATCGATTCGAACGATTAAATTTCGAAACTGAACAATTCACTTTCAAATTCAATTCTGAAGCTTCTAAAATCTTCAATATTATCAATATGAATTTTACAAGCCTTTGAAATATTTTTCTTCAGCTTAAAATTTTAGATTCAAATTTTTATTCAACTCTCAATAGATTAAACTCTAAAATTTAATCGCTAAATTTATTCCGATAATTTGCAATTCAAATCAAACCATCCTTTAAATATTTAAAATTAATTAAATATTCTCAAATTAAATTATTCTAAATTCTGGGTCGTTATAGATTCTGGATGGACTGCTATAGGGCTCAAGAGACGAGCTGGATGGCGAGACGTATCACACGTATTTGATAAAAATTCCGCCATGTATGATTAACTATATAGCTAGATTTGTGAGGACAGGTTATGATAACTGTCCAGTTGTGTGTTACGAATTTTGTTGTACTATGATGATGTAATGTATAAACAAATATAATTCTTTTTGTTTTAAAGATTAGTCATTTATCTATTATATATTGTTCCGCTGCGATTGTGAGATTCTAATATTATTTCTATTTCTTCTTCTACCTCCTTCCTCTTTAACCCTAATGGTGCAGTTTTCCGGCATTCCGTTGTTCGACATTTGATACAGTGGACGTATTGATGTCGATTTTCGGGATTCGAAAAATTGGGTCGTTACATTGGTATCAGAGCAGAAGGTTAAGCGAGAACCTTGGCCCTGGTAGGATTTACTCATTGAAATAGAGTCAGGGGTACTCTAAAATGAGTTTAAGTGTATTAATAGATATGAGCGCGTATTTGTTAGTGAACATAGTTTTTTTATATTGTGTTGACTTATCCGTTGAGTGTTTATGAATTCTGGTCGATATGTGGGATGCCTTGTCATCGGTAAGGGTTTCTAAACTCTTAAACAAGATAAACCGACACAGTATTGTTTTAAGATGGGGTAAATGAAATAATATTACCCAAATCATTTTTGTATACAAAATAAATAATTTTCCGTAAATTATTATATTTATATATGGTTGCTTGGTTGTTAGGAAGTAATAATATTACATCATTATCATTGTTGTTGTGGAAATTGCAATTATAACTAGAAGTTTAGAAAAGAATTATATAACAGAATGGAATTCGTAATGTGAATTATAAATGTGATTTATAATTGGAAATGAAAAAAAATTCTAGAATAATATTTGAAAATAAATTGATAGGATTTGAAATTTGAAATTTGGGAAATTTATATTCCTTTGAATTTGAAAATGGTTTTCAAAAGTTTTAGAGAAATATTAGTGATATTATTTCAGAAATATTTTGAATTGGATTTGAAATCTGGTGAGATTTAGAATTTAAAAATATTTGGGAAGGGTTTTTGGAAAGAATAAAAGCATTGAACTCACTTCGGTCGTTGGAAAATAACTTTGGTGATGACTACAGCATCATCGATGTTCATTTTCGAGCTTTCAAAGGAGGAATTGCTGCCTGAATGTTTTAAATTGGAATTGTTTGAAAAAGTTGGGTTTGATTTTAGAAATGCAAAGAATTTTGGATATAGTTGATTTCAAAGGTGATTTTGAAATGTTGAGGAAGTGTTTAAAAACTCTGGAAGTGAATTGGAAATGTTTATGGAACTATAAATGGTTTGATAACTTATTAAAATTTAAATTTGTTGGAATAGGAAATTTTAAATTAAATTTGAAAAAAAGTAGGTATGGATGAGATAAGTCAGAAAGGAAAACCAGTTAAGAAAAGAAATCAAAGGAGACTAGTGAATGAAATGAAAATAAGTGAGAAAAACTTATACAGGTTTAAAATTGAATTTAATTGGAACGTAATTGTATCTAGTTAAATAAAAGTGAATTTGAGGAAAATTCTAGGTAAACTAAATAGAATGGTTATTGAAATAAAATTTATTAGTTGGAAAATAGATTTGTAATTGAACAAATGAATTTACATTTGTAAGTAAATGGAATTGAAATCGAATATTGGGATTGTGTAAAGTAAAGAGAAGTTGTAGAACTAGTTCAAAGAGGATTAAAAATAATTAAAGTTTGGAAATAGAATTCATTGAGATTTAAAATAAAATAACTAATTAGAGAAATGATTAATTAAATATGGTTTGAGATAAGATGGATAGACAATATTAAATTTGACTTAGAAATAAATTAAGATTCGAAGAGAAATTGTGTTCGAAAGCAATTGAATTTTAAGTCAAATGTAAATAGATATATACACCAAAGTGGTGAATTGGAAATAAATTGAAGAAGTTATATAAAGTATTTTAACAGGCTTAAGAAAGAAAGTGGTGAAGTTTTTAAGTAAAATTTGGAACTGGAAAATGCACTAAATTAATAATTGAATGAAGATTAAACTGGAAGTTGTGAAATGGGAAAATTGTGGATAAGTAATAGAAATCTGAATAAATGTAAATAAAAAGAAAATTGATATAGCCGATAATCAATTAAGATAAAAACTAGGATGTATGTATATTATTTTATTTGCATAGCGATTTGATCTAGATTCGAGCATAGAATTTCGAGATAGTTGTAGCGATCCGAGTTGGGATTTTTCACTCGATTTTCGACGGCGAACCCTGGATACGGATTTTTGATTGGTTCTAGAAATTCTCTATCATAGTTATGGCTATGTAAGGAGATTGAAGGTTTTTGATCAAGAAATCAGATCTGAGTTCGCACTAGGAAGTCGAGTGGACGATACTAGTTCGGAAGTGAAATTGTGTGATCGAGTGAGAAATCGGATTGGGTATTGCGTACGAATGATATGTGTAAACCGTACGGACTTGAATGAAATAGATATTGAAATTTTTGAAAAGAAGTGAATAAAATGATTTTGGATTCTGTGATTGGATATGATTGCTAAGTATAATATACAGGTGTTTTACAAAGCAGAACGAAATTAGGATTTTTGAATTCAGAAGATAAATTGAATTGCTCGACAAAGAGGTATGTATTTAATTTTTCATATCAAATTTGATGGTTTTCTGATCTAGCCACATGGCCTTTTGTTTTCTTTTGAAATCTGGGGGCCCATAAAGGAATTTTGTAGTTGTACCGATCTAGCTGCGCAAACAAGACACTGGCGAAATTTTTCAAAAATCTAGGGAGTTAGAAAATTTTTGAGAAATTTTTGATACTTTAAAATTTGGTTTTAAATTTAAATTTGAATTATTGAGTAAATAATATTGTTTGGAAGTTATGGTTGGATTTGGAAAGTTAGTAAGAGTGTTAGTGTGTCTTTAATAAAAAGATTGTTTTGGGAAGATGTTTAAAAACTATTTGGTTGGGAAAAATAGCTAACGGGTTGGAGCATTCTTCTTAACTAGTAATTTCGGGGATGAAATTCTTTTAAGATGGGAGGAATGTGACGACCCAGAATTCCTAGATATTTGAAATTGAAATATTTAATTGATTTTAAATATTTGAAAGTTAGTTTAACTTGAATTTCAAATGTCACTATTTATTTGGATGATTAAATAATTGGATTTAACAATTGGAAATTGGGTAAAATAGTGAATCTTGGTTTTTAAGCTGGTTAAAATATTTCAAAGCCTTGGAAATTTAAATTTATAATACTGGAGATAATAGAAGTTTTAAATTTGAGTTTGAAAGTGTTTTGTTCAGTTTTAAAAATGTATCGTTTAAATTGATATTTAAAAATAACCTTCCGAGGCACAGTTTCGGAATCGACAAAACCAGTTCCATTGGATTCGTAATAGTGTATTATTATCGAATTTCAATTTTTGCAGCATTCGGAGTTGTCGTGTGATCAAACGATAGGTAAACACGCTGAAATCTATATCGAAAATTTAATAAAATAACTGGTCCAAAAAGCTATCTTCTCCATACGATCGAAATGGGACTCGGAACCTTTTCCATTGTGTTAAGAATAAGCGTATAACATTGTAAACGCATAGCGGCACACCTCGATAGGAGGTTGAGATTTTAAGTTGCGAATTCAAGACGAATTAAATTTGAATTTAAATTCAAAATACATATAATATAATTGCTTTGCAACACTGTTGCAAGCACAATCACGTGGAGAAAATTTCAGAACACGTGTTCATTTGGATAGCACGCGTTCGTCTTCATTCTCAAAAATATAAAAACCAAAACAACCGTGCTTTTTTTAAAAAAAGAGAAAAATAAATAACTTGGCCGCTCTCTTTTCTAAACGAAATCTAAACAGATCGTTCGAAATTAATGGCCGAACAAAATCATTTCGCTCGATATCAAAGAGGGCGGAATATCATTTCAAACTAAATTCTCCTTTTCCCTTCAGCAAATCGAACGACAGGAAGGCATCTGTCGCAATCGAGGCGCAATGGCGTTTGGGGGGATTCGAGCAGCTCTAGGCAGTGACCTAGGGTTTGAGGAGTGGACCAAGGTCGCCTTGGGGGGGGGGGGGGGTCTTTCGATCATCGATGTTCGAGCGGAGCAGTTCCAGGCATTGGAGGAGGCGCGGTGCCTTCTGGCGTTCGTTGGACCGGGTGTTCAATTTGGGTGGATGAGCGCTAGCAATGAGGTATTATTATTACTACTACTACTTTTCTTAAATTTATATGTACATATTTACATACATAAATTATTACAGTAAAGGAAATCTCAAATGTTGAGTAGTTTTCTGAATTTTAAGTTGTTCTTAATTTAATTCAAATATATATAGAAAATCAGAAAATAAATATATATGTATCTATATAGATATACACATAAAATTTAATATGTATATATAGGTAAGGTTTTGGGAAAATAAATAGGAAGTGTTTCCTGGGGATTTGACCAGGCAACCTAGTACTCGGCCTTCCCATCGTTCGGCTAAGCTGGTTCGTTCGGCAGCACATTACGACCGGCATCCAAGAAACATTCAGCACAAAGGAATGTTCGGCATCCAAAGAGCGCTCGGCGTTGGACAGCGCTCGGCCAAAGATATCGTTCGGCAAAAGATATCGTTCGGCCGAAGGCATCGCTCGGCCAAAGATGTCGTTCGACCAAAGGCATTGTTCGGTCAAGCTATCGTTCGATCAAAAGACATTGTTCGGCATACCAAGTACATCCGGCATACTATACCGTTCGGCGTCCACACCTTGTTCGACATGTCATTCCTTCCGGCACAAATCTTGTTCGGCGATCACCTGCCGTTTGTCATTCAAGGTCACTCGGTTCAAATTGATGTTCGGCATTCCGAGTGTTCGGCCTCACCTCGTTCAGCAGAAAGGGGGAGGCTCGGCATTTGGTCGTTCGGCCTCTCTAGTTCGGCGCACAGAAACCACTCCATTTGGGCCAGGATATTCAGCTACCAAACCTATCAGGGAAGTCCAACCCACCTTCGTCTATAAATAGAGGGGCAGTGACACTAAAAAAGTGGGGGAAGAGAGAGAGAACACTGGGGAGACTCTGCCATTTTCAAGACTCATTCCAGACTTATTTCTTTGTATCTTGCAACTGTATTGAAGTACTTAGAAGCGGATTGTATCTGTAATCAAGTATCAATGAAAAGAATAAAGATCAACTTAAAAGTGGACGTAGGTTATTACGCCGAACCCCTATAAATTTGGTGTTCTTACTTTCTGCATTGAAATTTACATTCTGTTCTCTGCTTTAATTTACTTTCTTAATTAATCTCTCTACACAATCTTTCTAAGGGTGTTAGTGATCAACTTTGGTGCTTTCACTGAGAATTGAATTCTCAGGCTATTAAGATCTACTTTGCAGCTACTGGATTGCATAAATCCCCCAAAGGAGATCCATAATCATTCATAAGGCATATGTTGATTCTACTCAGAGTTACAACCAATAGCTCTACCATGGGAAGACCACGAACTAGATCAGCCTCTCAAAATGCAGATGCCCACGAAACTGCTAGCGTGCAACAACTGGGAACTAGCAATCAACAAGCGATTCGAGGTGTAGGGCCCTCCAACCAAAACCAAGCGAAAGTTGTTTCCCGAGCAGAGTTCAATGACTTGATAAGAGAGATCAAGGAAAGTAGAAGGCAACTTGCTGAGAAAATGCAAGCCAACGCTAACCTCATAACTCAGCTTACTCAGCAGCAACATCAGAATGTAGGAGGTAGCCCTATCCGTTACTCTGAAGATGATAGTTCAACTTCAGCCAATGGACCTCCTAGGCGTAGATGCCGTAAGGATAAAGATGCACAAGCAGGTGCCACTGATCGATCAACTAGAAATCAAGCCCGTGAAGAGACCGGACGCTTGAATCTCCAAGACCGAAATCGGATGGGACATCAACCTGCACGGTCCCGTGGGATGGAACCCAACCTCCCGTATTCCATACAAACCCCGGATTTGATAGCTATGGTCAGGCAGTTGATGAAAGAGAACCAAGGTCTAACTAATGAAGACTGGGGAGTGTCTAAGAGTCATACCTCCTTTACGGATGGTATCCTGCAGGTTGAGTACCCCAAGAAGTTCAATATGCCGACTATCCCTGCCTATGAGGGAAAGACTGATCCCATACAACATGTGATGAGGTATGAATGGATGATGGATTCTGTAAGAGCCAATGATGCGACCAAGTGTAGGTGCTTCCCAATCACTTTGTCTGGTATTGCCACCATGTGGTTTACTCAACTCCTACCTCTATCTATTTCCAGCTTTGACGAATTTGCAACGAAATTCATAGAACAATTCAGGATACACACCACTCGTCCAAAGGATGTGATTTCCTTATCAAGCGTAATCCAAGCTCCGGGAGAGTCAATAAAAGCATACTTGCAAAGGTTTCATGTTGCTGCTACCGTGGTGAGCAATCCTAACGACCACGCGATTTTGATGGCAGTAATGCATGGAGTGGATCCGGATTCTGAGTTTGGAGATTGGTTGGCGAGAAAGCCCCCAACTACGTTGGAACGTTTTTATTCGAAAGCTCATCAGTTCATAAGAAGGAAGGAAGCTCGGTGGACAAAGCGAGACAAAGCACCAGGGCCCATTCAAGAGTCTGTGAAAAGTAACATCGCCGTGAAACGAACCGGAGATAATTCTGGAAAAACTCCAGTTAACATCCAGAACAAGCCTGGGCAGTTTAAAGGATCCGGAGGTGGAAATCTCGGAAAGAAAAAAGAAACAGGGAGATGGAAATCAAGGATCCCAACCTACAATGAATACACCCCGTTGAATGCATCTCTTGAAAACATCTATCTATCAACTTGCAACACTTTCCAATATATAAAGCGACGGCCAAAGGAATCGACGGAGGAACAGAAGCGAACCGGGAAGTATTGCCGTTTTCACGAGTCTTATAGGCACAACACGGAGGAGTGCAGACACCTCCATGATGCTATAGAAAAGCTGATTAGACAGAAAAAGATGCAGGAATTTGTCAAAGACCCACAGGACGGGAGGCAAGAAACATCGGACCCTGGACGTGGGCCGGCCCCACACCAACCAGAACAACCTACTCGAACTGTGGGCAGATTGGTTATTAACACGATTGCTGGCGGACCTCATCCTGCGGATAAGAATTGGCAGGAGATGGAGCGATATGCTAAGTCTTTATGACATGCGGAGTATGAGTGTTGTTCGAATGTGGAGGATGGGACTCCTGCAAAGCAGCAACGCACGATGAATGATGATATCGTATTCATGAGCCGAGATGCAGACAAGGTGGAGGCCCTTACCATCGACCCGATGGTCATAACTACGACAATCGGGCCGGCATATGTGAAGAGAATTCTAATTGATTGTGGAAGCTCCGTTAACATCATCTACAAGAAGGCATATGACCAAATGAAACTGGAAGCTAAGGATTTGAAACCATCCAATGCCAGAATCCATGGCTTTAACGGCGCAGCAACGGATGCAGTGGGATATGTGGAGTTGCCAGTTGAACTGGGGCAGGGCGAGCGTAGGAGGGTGCGAATTACCATTCATAGTGTTGGACGTTGACTCTCCATATAACGTATTTCTAGGACGTCCCGCCTTGGAAGAATTTAGGGCAACATTGGCCCCTTGGTGTCTGACATTAAAATTTCCCACACACAGCGGTGTTGGAGTGGTGCACGGCAATCAGGCGACCGGACGTGCCTGTTATGTGGCTGAGCTGAGAGAGGCTCAGCGTAGAGAGAAAGGAAAGGTTGCAGACCGCTCCGTCCGCAGCCGAAATGTTGATGATTTACAAGTAGTGCCCGAGCCCTGGATAGGGCAACATTCTCGGATCTACAGGGACATAGATCCGAGAGGCGATGATGGGGAACCCAGGGAAACCAATGCATCACCGGCTGAACTCACAATTGACATCCCAGTTAGCCAGAGCGACCCATCACGAGTTCTTAAAATTTGGTCGCAACTCGACCCTTTGGCCGTTGAGAACCTTACTGATTTCCTCTGAGTGAATCTTGATGTTTTCGCTTGGACACATTCTGATATGTACGAGATTTCTCCTGCGATCGCAAGTCATATGTTGAACATAGACCCGAAACATGCACCTGTGAAACAAAAAAGGAGAGGCATGGACCCGGAGAGGTCTGCGGCCCTTAAAGAGGAGGTGGACAAACTCAAAGCCAACGGGTTCGTCCGCGACGCCCTCTACCATGAATGGGTATCTAACCCGGTGCTAGTGAAGAAAGCAAATGGAAAATGGAGGACCTGTGTTGATTATTCTGATTTAAACAAAGCATGCCCTAAGGATAGTTTCCCGTTTCCTAGGATTGACCAGCTGGTCGACTCAACTGCCGGATATGAGTTATTATCATTTATGGATGCGTACTATGGATATAATCAAATCCCAATGCACCTCCCAGACCAAGAACACACCAGTTTTGTCACGAACATGGGATTGTATTGCTATGTAGTAATGCCATTTGGATTGAAGAATGTAGGAGAGACTTATCAACGCCTGGTGAATCAAATGTTCAAAGATCAGATTGGTAAAACAATGGAAGTCTATGTGGATGACATGCTCGTGAAGTTACGGCAGTCAAACGACCACATCCGAATGAACACTTCAATGGATTTACTTGGCAGTATCCCAGCATGCTATCAGTATAGCCTTGGTCCGCGAGGAAGACCGGATTCAAAAGCCGGTTTACTATGTCAGTAAACGCTTGATAGGGGCGGAAAGAAATTATTCAAAGATTGAGAAACTAGCCTATTGCTTGGTGATTGCATCACATAAGCTTCGCCCCTACTTTCAGGCATACTCAATCGGTGTCTACACTGACCAACCCTTGCGACAGGTACTCCAACGACCGGAAACTTCCGAAAGGATGCTGAAGTGGAATATTGAGTTAAGTCAGTTCGGTATTACCTATCTGCCGCGAAGGGCCATACAAGGACTAGCACTAGCTGACTTCATTGCTGAATTTACTGTGCCAGATGAACCGAGAAGTCATAGTGTCATACCTCCCGTTCTTTGGAAGATGTACACCGATGGTGCATCTAATGACCATCGCTCGAGGTCCGGCGTAGTCCTTGTGACTCCGGAAGACCGATCAATTTGCTACGCTTTGAAGCTTGAGTTTGCAGCGACAAATAACGAAGCCGAATATGAAGCATTGATTGCTGGCCTGAGATTTGTTAACGAACTAGGAGTGAAGTCAATTGAAATCTTCTGTGACTCGCAACTGGTAGTATATCAGGTGTGGGGAGACTATCAAGCGAAGGGACAGAGACTGGCTCCATACTTGCTCGTGTTCAAGAGCTACTGGCGAATCTGAAATATTACGACATCTCGCATGTCCCACGCGAACAAAATAGGGAAGCCGATTCGTTGGCAAAATTCGCAAGCATTGGCGATGCACAGCGAATGGGATTGTTCCCTGTTGAGACCCTTCATGCTTCGAGTATAGAGACGATAGAGATAGATCTCGTGTTAGAAACCGAACCTGAGAAGGAATCATGGTTGGCCCCGATTGGACAGTACTTGCTACAAGGGGATTTACCTGAAAAGAGGAACGAAAGACGCCAAGTCCTTCGTAAGGCTTCGCGTTATGTAATACATGATGGGATAATGTATCGGAGAGGATTCTCGACCCCCTTACTCCGGTGCGTGGCCCATGATGAGAAAAAATGAGTATTAAAGGAAGTCCATGAAGGAGAGTGTGGTGACCACACTGGGGGGAAAATGTTAGCAAAGAAAATCCTCCGTTACGGATACTATTGGCGGACTGTCAATTGGGATGCTGCAGACTATGTGAGAAAATGTGACAAATGCCAGATATATGCAAAAATCCCAAGAGCTCCGCTAACAGAACTCACACAAATGGTTAGTCCCTGGCCATTTGTGATGTAGGGGATCGACCTAGTAGGCTCTTTACCCTTAGCCAAAGGTGGAGTGAAATATGCAATAGTTGCAGTCGACTACTTTACCAAATGGGCAGAAGTAGAGCCTCTGGCCACGATAACTGCCAAGAAGGTTATTAATTTCTTCGTACGAAATATCATATGCCGTTTTGGCCTTCCACGGACCATCATCACGGACAATGGAGCTCAATTCGAGAGCAAGGAGTTCAAAGAATTTTGCCAGAAATATGGCATTGAGTAGAAATTTGCAGCAGTTGCTCATCCAAAGGCCGTAAACAAAATAATCAAGTCCATATTGAAAAAACGTCTGGAAAAGGCTAGAGGTTGGTGGGTGGATGAACTTCCAACAACACTTTGGGCCTACAGGACCACCCACAAAATCGCGACTGGCCACACTCCGTTCGCATTGGCATATGGCACGGAAGCTGTCATACCCATGGAACTTGAGGTCCCATCACATCGGGTAACTTATTACAACCTCGAGTCGAACCAGAATCTCTTATTGGAATCGTTGGACCTCATTGATGAAAAACGCGAAGAAGCCAATTTGAGAGAGGCCGCATACAGACATAGAGTCACTAAATATTATAATGAGAAGGTCCGACTAAGAACTTTTAGTGTGGGAGACCTCGTTTTGAAACGAGTTTTCCCGATCCCGTCTCATATGAATCCCGCATGGGAAGGTCCATATGTCATCGAACGGAAGCTTGGAGAAGGAACTTTCAAGCTAGCGACCGTCGATGGTGCGACACTCCCCCGAGCATGGAACAGCGAGCACTTGCGGCATTATTATACTTAGTCTATTTCTTTCATGTATTAGTCGCATTCATTTCCAGTACGCTTTTATTTCTAATTCCTGGCATGTAATAAGGCAATTTAGCTTGCTCTCATTAATAAAGGCTTAAAGCCATCTTTTCCATGAATTACTAATGTCTCTACAAATGATGATCCTATGATGGGCAAATAAAATTATGTTATTACGGCTAACGTGCGAACGCGCACGGACATTTAAAATCTACAAGTCCCCGGAGTGTGGACTGGAGTACTCTAAGTCCCCGGAGCGCAGACTCGAGTATAAACGATTTAAAATCTCCAAGTCTCCAGAGTGCGGACTGGAGTGCTCTAAGTCCCCGGAGCGCGAACTCGAGTATAAAAGATATAAAATCTCCAAGTCCCCGGAGTGCGGACTAGAGTACTCTAAGTCCCCGGAGTGCGGACTCGAGTATGAACGACTTGAAAATCTCTAAGTCCCCGGAGTGCGGACTGGAGTACTCTAAGTCCCCGGAGCGCGGACTTGAGTATAAACGATTTAAAATCTCCAAGTCCCTGGAGTGTGGACTGGAGTACTCTAAGTCCCCGGAGTGTGGACTGGAGTACTCTAAGTCCTCGGAGCGCGGACTCGAGTATAAACGACTTAAAAATCTCCAAGTCCTCGGAGTGCGGACTGGAGTACTCTAAGTCCTCGGAGCGCGGACTCAAGTATAAACGACTTAAAAATCTCCAAGTCCCCGGAGTGCGGACTGGAGTACTCTAAGTCCCCGGAGCGCGGACTCGAGTATAAACGACTTAAAAATCTCCAAGTCCCCAGAGTGCGGACTAGAGCAATCTAAGTCCCCGGAGCGCGGACTCGAGTATAAACGATTTAAAATCTCTAAGTCCCCGGAGTGCGGACTGGAGTACTCTATGTCCCTGGAGCGCGGGCTTGAGTATAAATGACTTAAAAATCTCCAAGTCCCCAGAGTGCGGACTGGAGTACTCTAAGTCCCCAGAGCGCGGACTCGAGTATAAACGATTTAAAATCTCCAAGTCCCCGGAGTGTGGACTGGAGTATTCAAAGTCTCCGGAGCGCGGACTCGAGTATAAACGATTTAAAATCTCCAAGTCTCCGAAGTGCGAACTTGAGTACTCAAAGTCCTCGGAGCGCGGACTCGAGTATAAACGATTTAAAATCTCCAAGTCCCCGGAGTGTGGACGGGAGTGCTCTAAGTCCCCGGAGTGCGGGATCGAACATAAAACAACTAAAAACCTCCAAGTCCCCAGAGTGCGGACTGGAGTACTTTAGGTTCCCAATGTGTAAGCTAAAAAATACTCTAAGTGCTTGAAGCGCGAAAGGGGGAAATGAACAACTCTCAAGCAATCTCCAAGCCATATGAAGGCGAATCAAGAAATCCATGTTATTCACAATAGCTCGGATTCAAATCACAATCACACAGAAAACTGAATAATAAGAATCTTTTGAAAAGACATAAAAGGAAACTAATCTTTATTCAGGAAAAATTTTCCGCTACAAACACTCCAATCGGAGTCGACAGTCTGTCTACAAAAATTACAAAAAAATTATTACATGACTTAGATTAACTCTCGTTAGACAGGGATAGTGATCACTTCTTGGGCTTCTTCTTCTTCTTCCCAGACGGCTCCTCGCCAGAGCGTTTACCCTTGGAATCCTTCCTTGATGGAGGGGTAACAACTGAAGAAGTACGGGGGACATCCACGGGCTTGGACCTGCCAGGGAGAATGATCTTCAATGGTTAGTTCAAGGGATCGTCCGGATCCACAGTTTGAAGCTCGTCCTTGATCTAGGTCGTCTCTTCCTTCTCTTTCTCAAGCCTCTCCTTCATGCTCAGCTCAGATGTGTGCTCAAAGACGCCCGTAATCTCAACTTCATAACTCCCATCAATAGGAGAAGAAGCCTCAGATTTATCTTCATCAAGCGCTTTGATCACTTGGGCGTCTAGACTGGGAGCCTCTCCAGCACGAGGGGCCTCACTAGTTTCCTTCTATGCCTCCTTGGCGGTATTGCTCCTCGAAGTGGGCCCGGGATCAGAACGACATGCGCTCATGCATGGAAAACAAACATTAGAATACAATGGTCCTAGGATGTCAACATCTCGAATCTCAAAGTGAAGAGTTATCTACCAGCTTCCGGCAGGCTCTCGGCCGTCAAGGGGGTCTCACCTTTTGGAATGGGAGACAGAATATGGACACCAAGGCCAGGGTCCTCTGGATTGTAACCAATATGCTGCTCGAATGGATCAAGTATCGACCGATCGGCCGACCGAATAGGCGCATGAGCTGGAGGCGCGGCCCTGGGTGGACCAGTAATATCTTCTTTCCCTTTCCTTGAGGGGGAACCTTTTCCATATATAGTTTTAGCTGCAGACAAGTCCGAAGGCTCGTTTCCCCTGAGATATTATTTTATCAATGCCCCCTCATCAATCTCTTCGATGTCGTGCTCGGCCTTCCTGATTTCTATCAATGCCTCCCATGCCTCGGCTAGAGATTCAAGATAACCCTCGCCCAAGAAAGTCAAGTCACGATGCATGAGAACGCGGGCGTTGAACTCAGCGATTAGTGGGTCAAACATATTTTTGACCTCCTCCCTACCTTCTTATCTAGCCGCCTCAAGACGCGAGTCAATATCGATGGACGCAATCCTTTCGCCCTCTTCACGGGCCTCCCTCTTTAACGCCTCAACCCTGGAAAGCTCGCCCTCAAGTTTTTCTTTCAAAAGTCGAGTGGCAACGATCTCGTCACAGTATCGTTGTGACTCCTCTTGGACGGCCGTTTTCTCTTCGCTCTCCCTATGGCTGCTCCCCAAGCTCCTTGACTCGGAGGCTGAGCGTGTCCCTTTCCTTTTGAACGGAGTCCTTCTCTAGAGCCAAAGCTCCACACCATTGAACTGCCTCGTCAAGTTCTTTCTTATGAGTTGACTCCGGACGAGTAACTGCCTCAACAGTGTCCTTAGCTCTCTGACGGGCGACCTCGAGCTCAGACTTGTAAGTGGCTATTTCTTCGTCCCGATCTTTAATGATATCCTTGTCATGGATAGCCTCAAGCTTTAGGCGGTCGATTTCAAGCTGGCGGTCCATGGAAACTTCAGAAATTTTTTCGGCTAGATGAACAAACACGTCATGTTGAACATAGACGTCATTCGTACAAGCAAGGGTGTTCTGTTTGGCATGTCTTGGAATAGGGTGAATAGCCGAGAGGAATTTCAGGCCATCGAAGAAGATTTTCAGAAATTTATCTTTAAGCTCGGCCAGCCTCTCTGGCACTGACGGGTCTGTTGCAGGAGCGGGAGGAGACGGCTTTAAAAGTTCGCCTCTCCTGTAGGAATCTTGGGACTGACGAGTGGAAGAAGAATCAGAGTGTTGGTCCCGGGGAGCATCAGGTTGCGACCTCTTATGGCTGTGCTTGTCTCTACCTTGCTCCGCATGAGAAGATGTGTCCTGGTGGTATTTTGGCTGATAACGAGTTTTCCTCCAAGACGAAGAATCCCGGGAATGATAGCCTTTATCGCCGTCACCATCCTTATCTCGGCGTCTTTCGGAACCCGAGTCTCGTCCGGAATGATGAAGAACTGATGAACCGCGAAGGCGATCGAATCCATGCAAATGCCCTATACCGCCTATACAGAAATCAAATAACATCGAATTAGCAAAGTGTAGTGCGACGACAAAAATCTAAGCGAAATTTGGTGTGCAAGTGTTCGTGTGTGTCCTAGTGTTTCCTCCCACGGACCAGTCGCTTTGCTAATAGGAGTTTTCTCTCCCTGACTCTGGGTCGGAGCGCCCGCGTCGCCTCTTATGGGTGAATGAAGTTTGAATACCTCCGGATCGTCAAAGTCATAATTGAGCAGATCGTCCGGAATGGAGAGGTTCGATAAGCCCTTTAAAGAACACTCTACGTGCTGTGAAGAAACCTCTTTCTGCGTCGGGATAAGCGTAACCTTCGAAGTTACGCCAACCTTCTCCTTTCTGATTTTGTACGTCAATCCCTTTTTCCTCTGTGAAGGAGAAGATGACGTTTCGATATCATGCACTTCGACTATAGGATCTTGGGCTGGACCCAAATTCTCACCTTGTGCTTCGGGCGTTTCACCGTCCTTGATTTCCCCCTCTTCTTGTACCTCAAGGGTGTGGCGTGCTGACGACTCAGCTAATTTTTTCCCTTTGCCAGAGACTGGCCTGGGTACAGTAACACCTTCGGGAAGACTTACCCGGCGACCTTCTGCTAACAACCCGAACCTCGATAGTGACTCATTTGAGATAAGAGTTCGGATGTCTCGTTCTTCGGCGGGAAGAGCTCTAATAGCTTCAACGGCCTCAGAATACCAATGGCTGTCAGGACGTGGATTGATATCTGAGAAGATGAAACAAGAGTTAGAATAGGAATAGCTTCGGCCAAAACATGAGTATCGTTCCAAGGGAAAGACTTACTTCCTTCGACCAATCTCCTCGCGAAACCAGGGGGCAAAGCGCATAGAACCATTCCTATTTGTACAGGGAAAACTTGCTCCATGCCCCGGTTAAAATTTGGCATTTGTGATGCGATTCGAGGAACACAAAGGAGGGGCTGTCTCTCCGCTTCTTGATTATATAAATATATCTGATGTCCCCAGGAGTGGGAGGCCTAGAGAAAACGGTCATGAAGAGTAGGTAAGTGCCATAGATGAAGTCGTGACCTTTTGGGTGCAACTGCGACGGGGCGATGTCGATGTATTACAGCACATCCCGAAGAAACAAATTGAACGGTGGCACACTTCCAACCCAGCACATGAATTTATTGCACGCTATGTATCCAACTGGGGGCAAGTGTGGCCGGTCATGCCCCGACGGAACCAGCACGTCGTCAAAAGGGTTGTCCAAGAAGATCGATGCCTCCAGGGCATCGGGGGCTAAGTTATGTGCAGGGGAGATTGATGGATTTGAGACGTCTGCGACTTCCTATCGAGAGGATGGCCCTGGTCTTTCAGAAATCGTGGCGGAGCTGGATTTTTTCGACATCTTCGATAAATAGTGAATTTGGCCAAGCACCTGTGTGAGGTATACTTGAAAAATGTTCGACGTTAGAATCAACGACACAAATATTTTCCCCCAAGTGGTGTGTGACCTAGTGCGATCAATCATATGTAAGCATTAAAAATTAAAAGTCGCACAGTTACTGATATAAAACTAAGTTGCGAATCGTCGACTTCGAAGTCCGTCATCGCTGACCGTCTCCAAAAGCCTGTGTTACGGTGATTACGGTTTCGAATTCAGAAAGTATAAGAAGAAGTTATCCGGTTATGTCGATTTAAGTCCAGGTTTATGTCTACTAAAGCTAGGAAGTTATCAGTCCAGATCAGTTCGATATGCTGGTATGCTGGAGCCCTTGTCCTTGTTTTGTTATATGAGTAGGCAAGGTAATTTAAGTGTTCGGCCTAAGCTAGAAGATGGTTTGGCATTCAACATGGCTCGGCCTAAAGGTTGTTCGACCAAATTATAGTTCGACCAAACTATCGTTCGGCTTAAACTGTCGCCCGGCCGAACTATCGTTCGGCCTAAATAGTGAGCGGCCAAACCATCGTTCGGCCAAATCATTGTCCAGCCTAAGTCTGTCCGGCCAAACCATCGATCGGCCCAGGTATTGTTCGAACAAAATATTGTTCGAACGAAATATTGTTCGGCATAACTGCCGTTCGGCCTCCACTCCATTCCCCGTTTCCTTTCGAATTTGACCCACTTCAATTTCGTTCGGCAAGGGGCGATCATGCCGAACCACATCCTAGTCAACCTATAGGCCCGAGCACTAAGTCCACTCTCGCGCCACCGTATGACTACTCGGCATCGAAAGATCATGCCAAGCCACTACAATGCACCTTCCACCCTTATCTTCTTCGGTCCATCCACCTCGAAACCACCAAAGAGCATACTCATAATAAGTTACAACCCTAGACCACGACCGAGCCACAGTTCGTCACCCTTATTAACTGTCTCCCTACTTTTCTATGGCCTATGCACGGTGTGTTTAAGTAATACCTAATGTCTCCTAAATCGGGAAGGAACAGAGGCTTCTTACCGAAGATTGCGGAGGGAGCTTGGGGATTAGTAAATTTTGGGATTGAAGATTGTTTGAACTTGTTTAGAGGAAGACGTGGTAGATTCCAGGGAGGTAAATTGCGAATTCTCAAAAAATAACGGAAGTAAAAGTGAAAAAGAGGAGGAAGAAGGAGGAGGCCAGGTTTTATAGGGAGAAGAAGAACTTGAAGAGCCTGTGACCGGTGGAACCGGTCAAGGCTGCACCATCCGATTTCAGCATGCGGAGTCGTTCGGTCTAACATAGAACATTCAGCCATCGGCAGTTGCAGTACTGTTCGGCACACGCCACCTCGACGAGTACTCACGAGAAAACAACCTCCAGGAGTAATGGGCCCGGGTTCAAAGCAGAACACAAAGGACTCATGGTTCAAAGCGCATCGCGTTCGGTCACGCGATACGCTTTGGGGGGCAAGTGTTTCCTGGAGATTTGACCAGGCAACCTAGTACTCGGCCTCCCCATCGTTCGGCTAAGCTGGTTTGTTCGGCAACACATTACGACCGACATCCAAGAAACATTCAGCAGAAAGGAACGTTCGGCATCTAAAGAGCGCTCGGCATTAGACAACGGTCGGCCAAAGATATCGTTCGGCCAAAGGCATCATTCGGCCAAAGATATCGTTTGGCCAAAGGCATCGCTCGGCCGAAGGCATTGTTCGGTCAAGCTATCGTTCGGTCAAAAAACATCGTTCGGCATACCAAGTACGTCCGACATACTATACCGTTCGACGTCCACACCTTGTTCGACATGTCATTCCTTTCGGCACAAATCTTGTTCGGCGATCACCTGTCGTTTGTCATTCAAGGTCACTCGGTTCGAATGGATGTTCAACATTCAGAGTGTCCGGCCTCACCTCGTTCAGCAGAAAGGGGGAGGCTCGGCATTTGGTCATTCAGCCTCTCTGGTTCGGCGCACAGAAACCACTCCATTTCGGCCAGGATATTCAGCTTCCAGACCCATCAAGGAAGTCCAACCCACCTTCGTCTATAAATAGAGGGGAAGTGACATAGAAAAAGTGGGGGAAGAGAGGGAGAACACTGGGGAGACTCTACCATTTTCAAGACTCATTCTAGACTTATTTCTTTGTATCTTGCAACTATATTCAAGTACTTAGAAGTGGATTGTATCTGTAATCAAGTATCAATGAAAAGAATAAAGATCAACTCAAAAGTGGACGTAGGCTATTACGCCGAACCATTATAAATTTGGTGTTCTTACTTTCTGCATTGAAATTTACATTCTGTTCTCTGCTTTAATTTGCTTTCTTCATTAATCTCTCCACACAATCTTTCTAAGGGTGTTAGTGACCAATTTTGGTGCTAACAGGAACTTTAAAGTGTTGGAAGTTCATTTTTGAAATATGTAGTTTATTTTTATAAAAGTATATTTGTGGTTTCGATTTGAAGAAAAAAATGTGTGTGTGTGTTTATATATATATATATATATATATATATATATATATATATATATATATATATATATATATATATATATATATAACAGGAATTTTTTTAAGGTTTGAAGTTATATAAATTAGATTTTTAGATCTATGAATTATTTTTATATGTATATATATAGGTAGTTTTAAAAAAAAATATACTTATACACATTTGTAATTTACCAATTTATTTTAAACAATGGATTTGGTGATTAGATTGTTAAATTAACTTATTTGATTTATTATAGTTATTAAAGGATTTTTAAAGGGAAATTATTAGTTTAAATTAAATTATTAGTAAATTAAATTTGTAAATGTTAATGAATTGTGTGCTCAATTCAAATAGTGATAAATCATAAATTGTTTATACAAGGTCAAAAATCGAGAAACAAGCTGGAATGGAAATGGTTGCAAACAAAAATCAAAGGTGAGTTAATCTCACTCACATCTGGATACCGGTTAATTTAAAAAGTTAAATTTTAAATTATTGATTGATTGCTTGAATTGATGAATTATTATCAGTCTGGATGTGATATTATATACAATAGTATATATATATATTGGAGTGATTGATTTCCCGCATTATATAGCGGATGTGACCCTATGCGTCCCACATAATAGCGGATGACCCCATATACCATGATATTCCACCTCGTAGTGGAATTGGTATTTTATATTGTGCTAACATCTTTGGATGCAGGGAAACAAGTTGAAGGGATCCAACTGGATTCCTAAAATGTTTGAATTTATTTCATGTTCTACGATATGATTTATTTATGATTTGTGATTGATTATATTGATAATTGAAATTATTGAATGCTATGGTTTAGCTGAATATATTTTGGTATTTTAAGATATCAGAGTATAAAATTGGATTTTTGCAAGGAAATTAAAGTAGAGAATTTTGAGTAAAATAATTTTAGAGAAATGGATAAATTAAAATAAGGAATTTGGAAAAGGATAAAAGTTGATTTTTAAAATCCTATTGAACAAATTCCAAGTATGGGGAAAAAGATTTTTAATAAATGGAAATAAATGGATTTTGAGAACTTAAGTAGTATTGTTTAAAAATTGAAGAATTTATTTTAAATTTAGGATTTAAAATGGTTTGGGAGAAACAAAGGGAAAATTTTAAAATAAGTATGAAATTAATATTTCAGAATTTA
Organism: Allium cepa; assembly: GCA_030765085.1. Taxonomy (NCBI): domain Eukaryota; kingdom Viridiplantae; phylum Streptophyta; class Magnoliopsida; order Asparagales; family Amaryllidaceae; genus Allium; species Allium cepa. The sequence goes on along the minus strand of CM060938.1, from coordinate 657,086,277 downwards.
AATAAGATTTTAAATCATAAATATAGAAGTAAATATGGAATTAATGAGTTTTAAAATTAATTGGGTAAGTAAAGGAATTTGGAGTTGGTTTTGAAAATTGATTCAAAAACTGATTAAGTATTTGAAACTATGATTTAAAAGGAGGATGAGACTATGGAATTTATAAACTGGGTTTATAAAGTGAAATAAGATATCAGTGGATATTTGGAAGTATAAATTCACGATGAGAATTTATAAAGTAATGAGTAATTTGTTTTAAAAATAAATAGTGATTTACTTTTTTAAGTGTGAAAGAAAAGTGTATTTCCCTGAAAAGCCAAGTACGTTTTCAAAGCAGATTTTTATGTATAAGTTAAAAGTTTTAAAGTTGTTTTAAAAGAATGTTATTTGAGAAATTATTATTTAAATTATTTAGAATTTTAAAGATAAATATTAAATTAGTTATAGTACTAATCATTTTAAAAGGTTAAGTGGTATTATGATTTAAAAAGATAATTATTAATATTTATATTTTACAAAGTAGTTTTATTTTAAGATAGTTGGCTTAAGTTTTAATTTGAAAAACTTGTATAGAATTTCTTAATTTTATTTTAAGATTTATTTTGGCTTAAAATTTTACATGAGAAATTATTATAAAATTCTAGTATTTTAAATAAAGGGTTTAAAATAATTTTTATTTTAAAGTGTTTTAAAGTATATATTTTTGGATAAAGTGATTTAAATTATTTTAAAATCTAAAGTACTAAGACTATGGAATTTTCAGTGGAAATAAAAATTTGGTGGAAATTTATTCCGCGAGAGAAAAATGATTTGAAAACTATTTTCAAAGGGGTTGAAGTGTATAAAATATCTTGCGATGATATTTTGAAATAAGTAATTTGGAAAATTATATGATGATTGTTTGTGAATGTTAATTGATAGTTAAATAACTGACTATCAATATTGACCAATGCACTGATCGTTTCGAAGAGACTGAGATCGGGATTAATTTCGTGAAAACCACTTCGAACCGGTTTGAACGTTTCCGTGAGGAAGACAAGAGCTAGGAGTCGAAGTTGGAGCAGTGAAGTGCAAGGGCTAATCGCTACTAATCCTGAGGGTGATTCAAAAATGGATGCAGTAGGAGTAGTGCCTTGGTTTCGCTCGGACTCGGAACGGACTTGTATGGATGAATGCTATCAGAACATCGTCAGGAGGACTTGTATGGATGAATGCTATCGGAACATCGTCAGAAGGACGATGAGAATTCTAAGGCAATCCCTACCCCTCAAATTACGCCATGAAAATCAACCATTTCTTTCCAAATTTCTTTATTTTATAAATACCTCCAAATCTATTTATAAAGCTTCATTATAAATCTCCAATCTATATATAAACATTCTTTATAAATCTCAAAACCCCATTTATAAAGCTTCCTTTTTTCAGATCTTTAGAACTCATTTATAATCCTTTTATAGATGTCCAGAACCATTTATAAAACTCTTCCCATATTTAAACAAACATATTTAATGAACTCTTGAAGTCAGTAAGGTTCCCTAGATAAACCATAAATTATTTAAAATAACTTTGAAAACTTTAAATAATAAATTATTATTTAAAACATCCTGCCATTTCACTTAAATTAAATCTTATTTAAAATAACAACTTTAAAATCTCATTATATATATATATATTATATTAATTTTAAACACTATTTTTGTATTAATAGTTAACTTCAAAACAATATTAATATAATAATTAATTAACTTTAAAATGTTATTAAAATAATAATCAATTAACTTTAAACTAATATTAATATGAAAATTAATTAACCAATAAATATAACTAAATAACTTAAATCAATACAATTAAATAACTCTTACTAAAAATTAAAGTATAGTTAAATCATTTTACATAAATAATTAAATTAAAACATTGTCAGACAATAATTAAACAACTATTAAATTAATAAATAAATATTCTTAAATAACTTTAAGAAATAGCTTTTAAAAATCATATCAATAAAATAATTGATGTAAATCATTATTTAAACAATAGCTAGTAACCTTGAAAAATATTTTTAAATAACTTTATGAAATACTTTAAAGAATCATAAAATAATTAATATTTTATTATCATTAAAACAAATCAATTATCCTTTAAACGAATCATTAATAAATAATTATTTTTAAATTCTTGTTAAGGTCCTCACTCTGATCGGCATGCAAGCGTCCTCCCTCTGATCCGCCGCCTTCTAAGATTCCCTTGCCCAAACCTCCCTCACATATATGGGTTCCAAAGATCGTTGCCTCTTTATCATGCCTTCGTGGTACGGATCCACCATCATGTTCTGCACCTGTACCGCCGCCTGCTGCTCCCTTGGTTCTTGTGGTCTCTAAGTTAGTTTCCCTTGGGGATGTTGGCGAGCAGCGTTGCTTATATTACTTGGTCTTGGATGGTGATTTTTCTCTTGCTCTCAATAGTCATATGGTGACTGGAACCATCAGATTCTAGACGATTCTTCTTGGAGTAGATCCTTCTTATATTCTTCAGAGAGTTCTAGCTATGTTCTGGGTCTAGCGTCTTTGTTTGCTGATTTTGTCTCTCATGCGGCCCCTCCTGGTTTCGATCCTAGATCCTCCTCTACCGAGGACTAATTTTCCTTCCTTTCACCTTTTGAGCTAGTCATATTCCCTTGCTAGGCTGTTGTGTTCTTAGTTGTGGCAGCGCATCGTAGTTTAGGCTAGTGGCCTAGCTCCTGTTCCTTAAGCTAGCATAGCTCTTTTCATTTTAGTGGTCGGTCCACTTTAAAAACCTATGTAGTAGATAGGTAATCTGCTTATCTCCTGTTCCTCATGTTTTTATTATTTGTTGTAATAAAAATGGTAGCGGACCATTCAACCCCATCGGCTTTGCCAAAAAAAGGTCTTGTTAATAATTAATAATTATATTTTAATTAACTTTATCAAATAAATAACGTTTATTTTAAAAAGAGGTTTGGCAACTCCAATGGTACTTAATCGAGTCGCCATTAATTCCATTTGAATATCTAAGTTATTATCTAGTATTTACATAACGTCAAATATGTAAATTAAACCCATTGTTAACAAGCAATTGTTAATATAATACTTAACCAATATTAATCAGCTGGAAGGCACAAAATTATCAATACTAATGTAATAGCAAAACAGGGTTTATTGCTGCTAAATAGTTGTCCAAATTTAAACTATCCAGTTAATAATAGCAAAGCAGTGATTTATTCTGCTAAACAGATATCCGGTTTATTTAATGAGTGGAATGGTGTTTCACCCTGCTAAACAAATGATCAATTACCGTATTTACCATATTCAATCCAATGGGGTTTTACCCAGCTAACAGTAATTTAACTCAACATTAATTCATTCTGTTTTCATATGTCATAAATTCATACCTATTCAAAGCCATCAATAAGTTACACTACAATTTTGTACTCGTCAATATGAGTCCAACATAAAAATCCACGGTTAAATCGAATTCCAAATGACTAAGATACGAATTTTCAAAGTTTAAACGTTTTAAAACTTTATCTAATCAAATAAAATAAATTTTCTCACGTTTAAGCCAAATGGCCCGAGCCCACTAGCCTCATACCCCAACCGTTGCTACTGGACTTCATCTTCCCCAATCCTCCAACTTCCCTATACAAAACACAAGTACACACATGCACGTGCACGAGGCCTCCGCCCACCAATTTAACTCGCCATGGCCACCCATGCAACCGCCATCACTTCCTCATCATGATGCCACCACCATCACCCCCTCCAGCCCTCCCTAGCTGATAACGACCGAACCCGCCCTAAAAAAAATAAGCTACAAGTCGCAAAAGTCACGACAATTTTTACCATCGAAATCCAACGTAAATTTAACCCCTCGAGCCCCTCTTCTCCACGAACACAACACCAAGCTCTAATTTGTGAATCGACGAACAAATCTCCTATTAAACTTAACCCTAGCTATCGACGAACGCCAATCGCCCTCACGGAATCGCGCTGAAACTTCATCAAAAATCCTACGCTTCGATACAAACTCGACGCTGCTAGTGGCGTCGAACGATTCGATCCGGATCAAGAGATATGATTTTTGGAAGTTTAAGAACAATATTCTTTCTTTTCTGGAAATTTGGTGAAATCGAGCGCCGTTAATTTCTAAAAATCCTATGAATCTACATGAACAACTTTCATGTTGAATGTATTTGCTAAAATTGGGTGGTCTGAAGGTAATTGATTTTTGAATGGAGGAAAAGTGTTGACTTCATTTTTAGGTAGCATGCTGGAAAATGAAGAAGAAGACTGCCTTAAACCTTTGTATGTGTGTATAACATGTCTAAGTTAGTACAGACAAAGAAACCAAATGATGGATGTTTATTAATTAAGATCAGAGAAGATGGTGACTGTTTGGGGAAAATTTAAGCAAAAATTGGCTAAAGGAGGCTGAAGATTTTGATCAAAGAAAAAGTGGCTAAGTTGAATTAAAAGGGTTGTTGCGCTTTGCATTTGTATTCGTGTGTGTATGTATTGTTCGGTGTGCCCTTACATAGCACTACGTTCGTGTACGGGACACGAATGATAGAAATAAACATACAATCGCACATAGAAATGGGACGCGATCAAAAAAGGCGATAAAATACATAAGTTATCAAATTCTGTAAAATTTTCAAAATACCAACGTTTAACGTAAAATACATCAAACGCCAATTTAAATATTTTGTGAATTAAAAATTATGGAAAAATTCTGTAAATTAATTAAAAATAGCTCATCGAGAATCGAACCATTATTTTGAAACACAGATTTCTAGTATAATTTATAAAATCCGAAATCGAACATTTAAAATTAATTAAATATTCCAAAAATCAAAGTGATGAAATTCCGGGTTGTTACAATCTTCCCTCCTTAAAAAGGATCTTGTTACCATCAGAAACCAGAAAGAATATAAAAGAAGGATTTATAAAGAAAGATAATAATAACAAGACATTTTGAAGGATTCAAAGGGATGCATCTGCAAAAGTTGAATGTTCTATGAGCTTTCAAAGAGGTTGGAAGGTTATAAAAACGCCCTTTCGCTTCCAATATTTCCTTTCGAAATAGTAGCTTCTGCATGTATCATGACGTTTCGAACGAGTTAAGGAACACCTTTCAAAGGCAATAGATTACAAGCCTTCACATGCGTGCCAAACCTTTCGAAACACTAGGTTTCTCCTTCATTCACATCATACGGAAGAACTTTGGGCATAGCTACCCTTTCGAAAGCAATATTAGCCTTTCGAATCAGCCGATACCATTCACAGATATAAATTAAATCTCATTTACATTCAGTACAACATTCATATATAACAGAAAATAGGGGCTCTGCATCAGTCAACATGTATGCCTTCGAAAGCTACCTTTCACGCTTAAACTTTCTGCTATGTTCGACTCCTTTAAAGACATAAATATACACCTATCAATAGAGTCAAAAGCTCACATCTTTCTTATTAGCAACAACAGAGCAACACAAAGTGGAGAGCACACCTACCCCTTTCGATGAAGTCAAATGCAATCAAGTTCTATTTCAAAGAAAATAAGAAGGGCGCCCAAACTTTAGCGTCAGCGAAAGGTCTTTATGATACTCCTTTTGACTAGGGCGAAAGTTCGAAAGGGTTCAACCAGCGCCTATGAATAAGACCTAGGGGTCTTGTTTTAGGGATCCGAATTCACTCACTTCACTCTTGTACTTTTTTAAATTTGGAAACCCTAATTCTCTAATTTGATTGGGGATTTGATTACTTTGTATACATAAGCTTTAAATAATAAAGGAATATGTTGACCAAAGCAAGTCTATTGTATTATTCAATATATTAGCTGATTCAAAGTTTATATGTGGTTCTGATTACAATCTGCTTATTTCAACATGATCGAAGGACTACGTTTCGAGGGAGTCGAAACCATTCAACCCAACTAAAATCCATAGATCGTTAGTCCCCTACCTCAATCGACATTGACCACTTCAAAAGGAGGTTCCAACATGATCCTGAATCAATTCAACTAGTTCGAAAGTTGTTGTAAAAAGGAATCCGGGTGTTACGACCGTATCAAAAGGTTAAATAATAGGACTTTCATCTACCGCAACCTTTTCAAAAGGTGGATTTAAAGGAATCGAAAGGTTTTAAATATCTCCATCTGTTTGAAAGGAAAGGAATCACTTATACTTTAAACTCTACTTTAGGGCGTTGACAAGTTTTCTTCTTAACATTTTTTGCGCTAGAAGGAGTGCTCGAACCTCCGTCCTTGTTGAACCTCCAACTTTACTTTTCTCTAACCTAAATCTATTCCAAGTTTACCTACTTTAGACTTTACATCTCGTGTTTAGAAAAATCAAAAGGTCCAAAAAAGGATCATCAGAGCCACATCTAATTGGATTCTCTCATAGAACAGTTAATGATTCTAAACTACATGAAGAGCAAATGGTAAGATTGGAAGCTTTAAGAATCGAAAATATAACGACCCGAAATTTTCAACTCCGAAAATCCCATATTGTTAGAGAAAAGAAGAAGAAAGAGGTTGAAGAAGAATAGAAAACAAAACTCAGAATCTCACATTTCGCAGCGGATCAAATATAATATCAAATAATAGCATTTGTACAAGAAAGCTGAATTGTCAATTTACATTCAATACATCAGAGTTACAACCATACACAAATAGACTAGACCGTTATTAACTTATCTCAGGCTCCTATTAATACAACTCACAAATACACAGCGGAAACTCCATACGTTACGTCCATCTAGCTCATCTCTTGAGCTCCAGAACGTCCTTACCCGAAAATCTACAATACTCGGTCTGACCCGAGCATTACATCAAAGTAACACCCTTGTCAGACTGGAAACCAGCGTGAGTAAATCCATATAACATGAAATATCAATCTATATAAATTATGAATTACCAGGCTGACTCGTACCTTTTACGAGTTCTTACTTATTATAGTCAAATATTTTTCACATACAACAGTTCTCGGGTTAAATTTCTAGGTTACTTAACTTATTCCATTCCATCCTGATTAGTTTCACATATCCAATTTATAAGGAAATTAGTTTACTAATCGAAGTGGTTTCGGGTATTACCGATACCCGACCCCGGCCTCTTCGAATTCAATATCACCTTTAATCACTGTTGTTTAAGTGGATATGAATCAATTTAAATACGTATTCTCACATTCTCACATCAAATCAATTATCGATAGATAACTCAAAATATCACAATTCAACCCAACATATCATATCACAATACATCAAAACTCAATATCAAAGATATTCAGACAAACTAAGGTATTCAATTCAAGTTTATCACCTATGAGCAAGATTAATAATCAAACATTTCTTAATTAATTTAATTTAATCACCCATTATAAATTAAGTGAATTATCTTTAATCCTGCTTAATTAACTTTAATTAATCATAAACCTTTCCTTTAATTACTTATATTGATTAATTAGTTACATCAATTATTCCTTAATTACTTATATGCATCACCTTAATTAATTTCATTCCGTAATTATTTCATCTATTAATGATCCTTTAATTACATAAAACAATTATTCTTTTAATCACTTTCACTATGTGATTATCCTTACTAATTTCATTCAGAAATTATCCATTTAATTACTTCCATTTTAAGTAATTATCCTTTTAATCTCTTTCATTGATTATTTTCTAATTACTACCATTTACAAATCTTCTCATTTATCATATTAACGAAATTTCCATAAATTAATTACCTTGATTACTTAGTAATTTACCTTTTATTACATAATTATCCTTAAATTAATTACAATAAGTAATTATCTCTTAGTTATTTAAAGCCTCAATTTGTTTAAGATAACCACTTATTTAATCACATACTTAATCTCATCATCAAATCCTATTTGAAACACTTAAGAGTATTTTGAATAATCATTCCAATATAATTATTCAAACCCAAAACAACTTTAAACATATTTTTCATTTTAAATCAATTCTCAGAAAACTTGTTTAAATAAATTTACTTTGGGAAAACTTAGTTCATATTCTTTGAATACTTATTAAATTTATAACTTATTTAATCTTTATCTTCAATTTAAATCCTAAAACCGGTACCAACTCCATCCTTATTCTTTTATACTTGATCATGCTTTCCCTTACAGTTTAAAACCTGGTACAACATTTATTTCAGTTTTAAAAAAACTTGTTAACATTAACTTGGAATCAACCACAAACACGGGCCAACACAAAGCTTCCCGATCAATTTCTCGAGCCAAAACCACCTTTCCTCGCGTTCGAACCAGAGATCGATCCTTCTTCCCCGATCTTCTCAGCAAACTGATACGATGATACATAGTGCACATGCATAAGCATTCAGGCCATCATCGACCAGTGCCGCAACCATCATCATGTCGTCGGCATCGTCGTCAATCCATTCGACAATCCAGAAATCTCGAAAACTCATCCACACGAAATCGAGCGATTCGAATGAAACCAGAAACACGTCAATCTCCAAAATCTCCCCATCATTGCCACCACAGACCGCCGGTGGCCACAAAACTCCTACCCAAACTTCGTCTGTCCTCCATCATTCTCTTCCTCCATCTCCTATCCACCCCGATGCTGTCACGTCGCCGCGAATATCCAGTAACCAAACCTGACCAAAACTCATCCTATAACCCTAAATCGACGCTGCTCGTCTTCCCCAGTGATCAATAAATTCCAATTCCATTTTTCCCATGAGCTTCTACATCCAAACTTGTTTCAGACCAAACTTCAATGATCAAATCTTCATCGGTCGACAAAAATCGTTGTTTTCCCGAATATCGTTCAACTCGACAATTCCCGTTAACCTTGACTTAAAAATCCTAATTTCTATACTAAAAATCATGGATTCTAGGTAAGAATCCAAATTTACAATCAAAAATAGGGAATTTAACAATCCAAATTTTACTTGAATTAATTTCTTACTGTAAATTACTAATTTCCAACTAATTACTTTCTAATTTAACTTATGAGCATTTTTTTCCAAGATTAGCTAACCCAATCATTATTCCCTTGAACATCATATTCTATTTAAATTTATATGAAGAGAGATTAAATTTAGGATATGTTTGGTCTGTTATAGACTAACAGAGGCCTGCTTCAAATATGCACACTGTACTCAGTTTATATATATACAAACATGTTTACACTTTCATACAAACATTTCATACTAATACTTCCAGATTATATTACATGCATCAGGGAATAAGGAAGGTTTAGTTTACTCACAAAATATTGATAAGATTTGATTTAAAGATGAAGTTTACTCACCGTATGTATGAACAAAGAAGCTTGCTTCCTATTTGAAATAATCTGGGGATTTTTGAGATGAATTTGAATCCTAAACTGTTAGCTTGCTTGTTGATCTGAAACTTAGATAAGTTGCTTCCGGGGTTGATTTTTGAACTTTGCTCAGGTTTAACAGCTTCTAGGTTTTAGAAATTGAAAGAGAAGTTGTTATTTTATTTGAATCTTGACTTGATTTTAATTCCTTTCCTGGTTTTACCTTTGTTTTGATCTTTATCTCTGGTTGGTATTTCAGTTTCCAGGTTTGTAGTTTTGCTTAGTTTTTTGATTTTAAGACAATGTGAAAGAAAAATGAAGTGTAGGGTTAGATGTGTTTATATAACTTTTTTCATCCCTTTTTTTTAAATTTAAAATAAAAAGAAAATTTTAAAAGCAAGTGACACTTGTTATATTTGCATGATATTAATCTTTAAAATGTTAAAATAATTTACACTTGTTAATTCTCATATTAAAATGGTTACACATGTAACTTTATTTGTTATTTAATATATTTCTATATATATATATATGTATATATTAACATATGTTTTTGTTTTTATATATGTTCTATATTTTTATTATTTCATTTTCTATTATTTACTTATATAACTTTTAAAGAAAATGATTTTAAAATCTAATTATACTTTAATATATAAACACATATATATTATATTATAATTAGAAAACAAGTTTTTTATTAGTTTTAAAATATAGAGTATTTAAATCCAAATTATCTATAAGTTGATATAATTATTTATTATCAGATTTATTTGTTTAACTAATTAAAACCAGTTAATAACCAATTAACGGATGCCCAAAAATCTGGGTTATCACAGTAAAGAAAAGGAGAGCTTAATCTTATAACCTAAGAAAATGGAGTTTAACCCATTTTCACATTGGCCCCACACCTATCTTTGGCTTAGGAGAAACAAAAAATGAAAGTGGTACCTTATTTGACCAAATGAGGAAGACAATTCAACTCGTACCAAAGGCACAATCTTTGAAGAGGGAATTGGTTGTTGAGGGTGAAGCTTTAGAACCAAGTAATAAAAGATATAGAAATCATCTTTAAAGGACAAGTTTCAAGTCGAGACTCCCTAAGGAATGCATTTGAACTACAACGATTGAGAATGTCTATTTGCTAACCAAGGAGGAACTCAACTATTAGCTATCCCAGAAGAAAAATCCCAAATATAAAAGGAATCAGGGAGGATTCTACTACCACTATCATATGATGAATGGGCGTAAAAAATCGATGTAGAGCACACGAAGGAATGGTGATCAACTTTTTCAAACAAGGAAAAATAAATAGAACTGTAAAGATATCCTAGTCAAATTCAATAAAGCGCAACTTTTATAAAGAAATCTACATGATCGGTAGTACAATTCTCCTTGCACTTGGAAATTGCCTTAAACGGTCAAAGCCTTTGTCTACCTCGAGTTGGCCAGATCAAAGCGCCTCCTGGAGGAAGGTTAAGTAAGCCTTTAACTGCGCCATGCTATGGCCAGGTTAAAGCATCGACAAGTCCTTGTCCACGCCATGCTATGGCCAAGTCAAGGCACCTCCTAGAGGAAGGTTAGAGTAAGCCTTTATCCATGCCATGTTATGGCTAGGTTAAAGCATCGACAATTCCTTGATCATGCCACGCTATGGCCAGGTCAAGGAACCTCCTGAAGAAAGGATGGAGTAAGCCCTTGGTCCCGCCATGTTATGGCCTGGCCAAGGCACCGAACAAGCCATCAGTTCCACTTATAAATCCTGGCTAGAGCGCCTCCTGGAGGGAGGTTGGGGTAAGTCCTTGGGTCCTGCTTGTGGATAAGCTAACCAAGCGTACCAAACAACAATAGACCAAGACATCCAAGCTTGAGAAGCGGCATATCAAACAACAGACTAAGACATCCAAGCTCAAGAAGCGACATGTCAAACAATGACAACATACAAGACCTAAAGGGTGGCACATGTCAAAAGAATCAAAACCTAAAGAGCAATACAGAACAGAAGGCTTTAATAAGAATCTATCGGCTCCGATTGGTTCCCAGAAAAAGAGAATTTCTGAACTTCACTTATTAATATCCGAATTTGGGTTTCGAGGCTATTACTCTTAATTTTCGACTTCACTCATTAATACCCGAATCTGGGCTTTAGACTTCTATTATGGAGACCATTACTATGGATTTCTAATTATCATCCACTAATACTCGAATCTGGGTTTCGGAACTTTTAACTTTTAAATTTCATTCATCAATGCCCAAATCTAGGTTCCAAAGCAATTAATATTGAGATTTCCATGAATTTCTAGTATTTAGTTAAACTCGAGAACTATCTCACTAATGCCCATATCAGAGTCACTGCACTTCTACTACAAACTTTCAGATGATGATTTTTGGACTTCATTAAATGATTATTATTGATTCTCTATTAGTTATTTCTAGAAGCGGAATTCCTAAACTTCTATAATTAAATCTGAAATATAATTTCTGGTTCTCTATGATTAGATTTTTAGTATTATATCAATATAGTTGAAGTTGGATTCCTGGCTCTCTCTCGTCGTTACCAAAGATGGGTTTCAAGACATTAACCATATTCAATTATTGAATTACTTCTTATCTTATGTTTACATAATGATTTGTTAACCTCCACTAATAATGTGGATAAACACCTATACAGATTTCAACTTAACGATAAAAATATTGTTTACTTCGTACTTTTCAGGGAAATGAGATCATTATGGAAGACTGAATGGGCCAGCAAATACAAAAACCATAATCCAAATTATCAGAAAGCAGATTCAAAAACAACATTGTAAGAAAGGACTACAGACTAAGTGATATTTACATAATTTATTAAATTATTCAGAAGTATATGGCACAAGTGTATGTTTTACAAATCCTGAACAGTCTTATTTAGATTTTGAGCAATCAAAGATCAACAATATGTCGAATTGCTATATAAAGAATCTCTTTAATCTTCTTCTCCTTTTTCCTTATTTCGTCAGCATTATCGAGGAAATCAATACGAGCCTTTAAAGCACAGTTGAAAGCATTATTAGCACCTTTAAGGGTTTTATTCTGTCTCTCTATGTCAACAATGCGCTTTTGAAGAAGATACTTTTCACGTTCACGTCTTTAAATCTTGACTATGTATTCATTGATGTGTTGCCAATATCTCGCCTTCTACTAGTCATCAAAATATCTCATCATTTCAAATTTGACCTTCCTGCACCATTCTCCTACTACCTTCTCGCCTAAATCGGGAGAAGGGTTGGTTGTAGTAGGAAAATTTTAAATTACGAAAGATGAAGATCTTGTTGATTTTATGACAGATGAGATGATTGGAGAAGTTGATAAATCAATATTTGAAATGTTGTCCCCTATTATAAATTTGATAGAGTTAGGAGTATGCCCTAGGGGCAATTATGTAATTTATTACATATATCTAACTCATTGAACAATCTATTTCATAATAAAGATGTTTATTATTATTATTATATACTTGATATAATATGGTTATATTAATTAATTAATCTAATTGAAAGTGTATTTAATAGAAAATCCATAAATGGTATATTTTGTGATAGTAGTTACAAAGTGTTGTAACCATGAGTAATTTATCGCAATAAAACAAATAAAACAAATATACCATTTTAAATGTTCCTAGTCAAGATGCATCGAGACTGGATATCGATGTATCCATTGAGACTAGAGTATGTAACGCTCTCAAAATGTTGGGCAGTGTATTACTAATAACTGCTAGGGGTACCTAGAGGTTACATACTGATAGTTAACGAGTAATTATGGAATGACTCACTCGATAATTTTCTATTAGTTAATATAACTAAGATCAAACAGAAAATATCGATGTGACTGTTTACACAGTTTTTTTGACTTGAGAATACTGTGGATCTTCAATATGAAAGCTTTACTTTGATCATGGTCAAATTATGACATGGCATTCCATCGAGTGACTGTAGTTGGGTCGAGTGGAAGTATTGAAAGTGAAGCACTATTCAAGAGAGGATATATCTCCTCAGTTATATGGGGTAAATGTCATGGTCAACTCAAGTAAACTCAAAGTCAAAGTCTATGGCCAGAGCATTTTGCTTAATAATAATTGTTATTATCGAGCCAAGGACTTTGTGTTTGGACTATAAAGTTGAATGTGGACAATATTAGAATTTTGACTATTACCAAATTCCATAAGTCCTAATATGGTATAGTTTGGACGAAGAGAAAAAGTGTAAATAATTGTCACTATCAGGTACCACTTATAATAGGTAAAATTTGATTTTACGAAAAGATCTGTAAGCGATTAATTCAGCCAAACTGACATACCACCTGGTAAGTGATGTGTGAACATTAATATTTGAATTGTTCAATATTAATCGCTGACTGAAGTCACACCTCTGAGTCGCACAACCATATTTGTGATTTCTCCCAAAACCATACAATTTAATTGGTTTGTAGAATATTGCAAACTGATTAACTTAATTAATATTTACGAAATATTAATTATTGTTAACTTATTTGATGTTTTGAATGTTGTTGGTACTTATTTTAATGCATATATAAAGTCATATTTGCATATATCGACATGCGATATCGGTATAATTTTAAACATTTTTTAAACAATAAAATAATTACGTAAAAGTTGTTTCTTTTATTTGGAAAGCTTGCATATCTGGAATATTCTTAGATCAGCCATATAATGGCAAGAGGAGGAAATCAATTAATGAGACTAATTGAAATTCAAAAAAAGGAAATATAGGAGGAGGTTTGAATAGAAGAATAGAAAATGGTTCCTTTAATTCTATTAAATACAAAACCACCTCATTTTTGAAAGTACATAGAAAACAGAACGTGACTTTCATTTTTATTCTCTTTTCTTCATCTTCTCTATCATTCATTCATAGCTGAAACTTCATCCAAAAATAACATCAAAATAAATTTGAATCAACATAAAACTAAATTAAAAAGGTAGTTCATTATTCTCTAGCAAAGTGGGATGGTGCTTTACTTGAAATTTGAGGAGAAGCCACAAATCAGGGTGTGATGAAGGGCAAGGTCTATCAGATCTTCTACATGCTTCATCCTAAGGTAATTATATGTGTGTATAATTCTATATTTACATATCTTATAATTTGTTCCTATCCCCTTAATCTCTATCTTTCCCTTCTGTTCATACTTGTGAATTTGAATCTTAACTTGAATATCTCCATTCCCTTGCTTGAATTGATTGTTATATTATGTTAAGATATAGAATTTTCTTTTGTTCACTGTTATTTTTTTATGAATTATAACATCTCATTTTCTATCTCATATATGATTGTTTGATTTATTAATTTAGCCTAGATCTAGACCTTCTTAATTTTATTTTCTATCCTCTATGTGATTGTTTACAAAGTTTGTTTAATCTAGATCTAGATCTTCTTATCTCATATCTATATATGCCTATATCGTTTGATTTTGTAGTTTAAAAAAATAAAGCATAGTTAAACTTTGAATTATTTTTTACGTAATTTGGTTTTTCATATCAGAAGGTTTACACTTGAATATTTAGACATGGGTTGCTATGTAATTAAAACTTGGAAATAATCGCATTATTTAATCTTTGTCATTCAATTAATATGTTGTTTTAATTGTCATTGTTCAAACCACTCTAATATAAACTCTTCCTTTTAAAAGAAAAAGGGAAACATTAAATTAATGATATATTCCATGATTTTCAATTCAATCTAATTAAAAATTATATCTTGGCTTAAATGGGAAGGATTCTTTTCACAACTACTTCAAACCATTTTCATTAATTTTAATATTCTTCGATTTACTGCTTGTAATTGAAATAAAATCTATTTTAATTGAACCTTATGTTAAACATTAATTGTACATGTGTGTATATAAATGTATGTATTTATATATTAATAAATAAATAAAATCATTCATGTTTAGGACAACAAAGGCATATGTAGATGGGAAATATGTCCATTGTTGTGTAAATCCCAGCACTTAAGCAATGTTTACATTAACTTTGTACACTTTTATATGTTGCACTTACACTATACACATTGGCGCATGTGATGTGCTCATAATCATTTACAATTAATAAAATTAAATTGAATTAATGCTTTCCTAATAAAACATTCAACTGAAATGTTAACATGTTTATTCGACATATTATCAATCTAATCACAGATAGAGAAATATGATATTTCTCTCTCTCTCTCTCTAATTAATGTTGTTAATTTTCTAAATTAATTGCATAACTATTAGAGAAAGAAACTGAATGTTACTTTCTCATAATTTATTTTAATAAGGAACCGCTACACATGTAGGTGTATTTGATACACTAATTTATTTAGATTTATATAATATTTAAACCCTTTTGAATTTTTTTCACCAAATAAAATAAAATATTGATTTATTTAAAAGAAGATTTAGTTAACATCTAAGTGTATATAGACTTCATAGGCCCATTAAAGATCTAAAATGGTAAAAAAAATTAAAATTTTCTCATTTCTTCTGCTGCGGGTTGGTCCAGTTCTAATAATGGTATCAGAGCCTAATAGCATATGCGGTCTAAATTAGTCATGTTAGGGATAAATGATTAAGCTTGCGCACTTAGTACAATGTCTTGAAAGATGATGTCTAGGATTGGAATTGGGTAATCAAGTACTTTGTCATACCTGGTTACCTACCTGGCCTGGAAAGTGGAGTAAGCCCAAAGGTTGCCCCTAATAGAAAAGGCCCAATTTGAATTGGGACTTGGGGCTGATTTTCAATTTAGAAAATTAAGATAAAAACATGTTTATTATAATTGGTCATAATATAACATAAATTTTCAAAATGTTTGAAAATGTAATGAAAATTTTAAAATGTTTGAATTTGTTTAAATATTAATTTCAAAATTTAAAATTTATTAATAAGATTAATAAAAAAATTAATTAACTGAGTTTATTAATTAATATTTATATGCGTGTATTATATATGTTGATATATGTTACGTTTTTTTAAAGTGTTTAAGATAACATAAGTATACATGTATGTATATAATATAAATTTTGAAACTAATATAATTTAATTAAAATTGTTTAGCTAAATAAATTAATTAAAGGTTAATTAATTAAATAAAAATATGCATATATAAGATATATGTGTTATATTATAAAGGTGATAGTAAATGCTATAAAGGTTATAGTAGTTATGTCCAATATAAATGTTGTATTGGAATACTAATATAAAATTAATTAAATAGTTAATTAATTTAAATTAATTGAATAAAATATTATATATAAGACTATCATATAAGTAATATGAAATATAAAGGTTATATACTAATAAAACTTATATGATATGAATGTATAAATTAAAGGTAGAACATTAAAGAAACACAAATAGACTTAAGGAATAAATACATACGTAAATGTACATATATCGTGATTTCTGATGTGTCTGACACTTGAATCACGAGGGTATTTTACCAGAAATACATTAGTCCATAAGTCGATATCACTCAATATTACATATTGAAGATTATGAATCTTCAATATAATGTTGTTATCTACCATATATATATATATATATATATATATATATTAATAAATTACTTGCATACTCCTAAGTTATTGAGCAAACTCAAGCTAGGGATGTCATGTGTAGTATTATTAAGATATTGAATATACGAGGTAATATAACTTATGTATTTGTTGAGCAAACTCAAGGTACATATACTATACTTAGGATATCATAATATGGGAGGTATGAGTGGATAATCTCTTTCGATTTGTTGAGCAAACTCGAGGTCGAAATGAAATTAGGACAAGGAAAAATGGGTTAGAAATTGTATGTGATACAACTGATAAGGTGTTATCCATTGTTTGTAGGGCTATGATTTGTTGAGCAAACTCAAGGTCAGAATACTAAAACAGGCGAGTCCTAACACCCACTGGTGAAGTCGAAAGACTTTCATCTTAGAGTTTAGAGAAACAAAAAAGACTAGTGGGAGCCTTATTAGAGAAATGAAATGGTAACATTTAACCTTTCTAATATTGTAAGAACATATGCTAAATAATGTTATAATTATCTACAATGATAAATTTGTGCATTTAATAATTGATAGAATGTTTATTAATTAACATATATAAACGAACTAAATTGAAAGTTGATAAACGAATATATAATACCCACTATTAAATTCCTATTGCATGTTAACGTTTCAACATCCATGCAAATGCTTGATTTTACAACTACTGAATATATTCGTGGTTTGGTCACTTATGCATTTATTTGGTCGACACTATAGATTGCATTATAGAGTTTCAAATTCTAAAAGCAATACAAGCCTATGGATATTTGATCCATATAAAATTGCATATAAATTTATATGGTGAACGGTCAAAGTTTGTAAGGTACAATATTCTTCGATGAAATTAGTTCATCTCATAAATCAAATAAACCTTAGTGCGAGATCGAGTATTCAGTCTAATTGATTACAAAAGGGATTATATTGTGTTAATGTAACACATGACCAAAAAGTACAAGATAGATCTAAGAACTCGATCGCTGAAATGTCATTTTGATCAATTTACGCAAAGTGCAACTGTAACGAACCATAATTTTCGATAATTAAAAATTTGTTAATTTAATAGAGTTTTTTGATTTAATGTTGGAAGGGTAAAAATTTGTGATTTAATAATAAGAATATAATTGGAATGAAATGAAATTGTGTTAATGTAAGGTAATTGATAATGGCTTTGAATGTAATTCCAATTAATTAAAACGATTAAAAGGTTATAATTGGTTATAGGTTGTAAATTAATTGTAATAATGTGTGTATTAATTGATAATTGGATTAAAAGAGTAGTTAATAAATTAAAGGTCGTATTAATTAATGAAATAAAGTGTAATAAAAGGTAACTGGATAGAATTAGTATTATGTAAGTTATTATAACATTAGAATTAGTATTTTGGATTCCCTCCACGATGTTATCTGCTTGCTTTTGAATTTTAATGGCGTCCGATCTTGCTTCTTCTTCTTTCTCTCTTGATTCTGCTTCTTTTCCCTCACTCTCTTCCTTACCTTTTACATCTTCAGATTCCTCATCTACCTCCTCTATCTCTGTTTCATCATTTTCTTCTCTTTCCAAATCTGTTAATCCTGATTCTTTGGCTTCCTCCAATTCCAATGATTCTCGTTCTTTGAAATCGAACTGGTCATCGCTCTTCAAATCTCTTCCTAGGAATGCTGGTTCTTATAAACCGATCCATTTTGATATCTCTCGTGACAAACGATCCACTGTTTTACCTGATTTAGTAAGAGAAGAAGGAATAAAGTACTGGAATGATCACTTAGTTGGATTCTTTTTGGATGGTACGCTCTCTTTTTTGACTGTTGTTAATTTCTTGAAAAGATTCCGGAAACTTAAAGGTGAAGTTGAGTTTAAATCGGATGGTTTCAATTTCTACTTCAAGTTTTCTAATCAAGAAGATAGGGATCATGTTCTTGATTCCGATCCTATCTTCATTAGGGGTAGAATGTTCATTATTACAAAATGGGATCCATCTATTGGTTTATCTCAAGCTCAGATTAGGAGAGTACCTATTTGGATTCATTTTCATAAGATTCCCATTATACTTTGGACCTTAGTAGGCATTAATTGGCTGGCTTGTCACGTAGGCAGATTGATTTGTTTTGATAGTAGCACTGAGAAATTGCAAAAATTTAAGTATGCAAAAGCACTAGTAGAGATTTCACCTGATTGTGAATTACCAGATTCTATTCATATTCCACAATTGGGTAGTAATTGCCCTGATGTTCAACTGTCTTATGACTGGAAGCCTAGTATTTGTACTCATTGCAAAAATTTTGGACATGACAAAGCATCCTGTGAATTTGTAAACAAGCAATGTGATGGGGGTGATGCTGAGGGAAATAAAAACGTGGTGGTGGGAGTGAATGCAAATAAGAATCAAAGTAGTGATAAAGATGTTATTACAGTTGATCATTCTTGGAGAGTTGTTAATAAAAGAAATAAAGGGGTATGGAAACAGAAGCAATCAGTGGTCAAGGAGAATAATAATTCAAATGTTAATTCAGTCAGTGAGATGGAGGTTGGTAAGTCAATTGAAGCTGTAGTTCATCATGACATTGGTTCAAGTCTCTCAGAAAATCATAATTCCTTTGCAGTTTTAAATGACTCTTCTCTTGTTACAAATAAGCATAGTGTCAGTGAGGTTTCCACTTTAAATCTTTCCATGCATTTATCTGAATCTGATTCTAAAGTAGTATCAGCTGTTAATGTTTCAGATCCTTCTGCTACTTTCTTAGTAGCTGGAAAATTATCAAATCATTCATCTATATCTCCAAACATAGTTGCCTCAACTGTTCTCCCTTGTGCAACCATATCTTCTACAGCCTCTTGTTCCTCTCAATTTAGTACCAAATCTCCTATTCCTAATTCTTCCTCACCTTATTTGCATTTGTCTCCACCAAATCATATTTTGTTACCTCCTCCTTCAGTCTCTAATGAGGTTTCTGATGTCCTATCAAATTCAGGCAAAAACAATGTTGTTATTACTGATGATCTTAACAAAGGTAGGAATTTTAAACCTCATGAAGTCTTGCCATTATCCTCATCTAAAAATAACTCCCATCATAGACATACTAGGAAAAATCCTTCACCATTGATTCCTCCACTCCCTCTCAAATGAATAATATTGCTTTTTGGAATATAAGAGGAGCTAATTTATCATCTAAGCAATTTGAGATCAAAAATCTTATTCATGAAAAGAATATTCATTTAATGTATGTATCTGAAACTAAGCTTGATAAACAATCTACTATAAAGGCTATGCGCTTGATAGCTCCATCCTGGTTATATGACGATAATTTTCTTGAAGCCAATTATGGCAGATTGCTCACTTTATGGAATCCAAACTTATTCAAACTTTCTAGGTTAAATGCTTCGGATCAATATATTCACTACCTTTGTATTCATTTGCCTTCCAATGTTTCATTTCATCTTACCTCTGTTTATGCTCAAAACTCATTATCTTTAAGACAGTTTTTTCTGGATTTTCTTCCATCTTTACAATCATCTTTCACTCCTTGGCTAATTGGTGGTGATTTTAATTGTATGTTTGCAAGCAATCAAAAATGTGGTGGCTGTCCATTATCTCTTAAAGATATTTCTCCTTTAAATAGTGCCCTAATTTAATCAAATCTTATCTCTGCTAAATATATTGGTTCAGATTTTACTTGGTCTAATTCTAATAGGAGTGGAAATTCTACTTTATGTAAGCTTGATCATATTTTCTTAAACATTCCTTTTCTTCATCTTTGGCCAAAATCTTTTTATCATATCTTACAACCTTCTCTATTTGATCATTGTCCATTATTATTTCATTGTGGAGCTGATGATTTTCGTGGTGGGAAGCATTCTTTTAAATTTTTTAATTTCTGGACTAAACAAGTTGATTATCATGTTATTTTAAAGCAGGTGTGGAAAATGCAATATGGAAAGGATCCTCTTTCAAATATTATTTTCAAAATGAAGGCACTAAAGTTTCAACTTAAGAAGTGGTCTGCTGTTAACTTTGGTATGGATTCTAAACTATCTACTCAGATTAGGAATGTGCTCCTTAAAATTCAAGTTATGCTGAGTGATAGACCATCTGATACTTCTTTACTTCATATTGAAATGCAATTAAAAAATGCTCTGGATCAAGTTATACAAAAAGAAGTTTCTTCAATCAAACAGAAAATTCACTTGAGAATGGAAAGAGAGGCTGATAGGAATACCAAGTACTATCATAATTTTCTAAAAGTAAAAAGAAATCATGAATGCATTTATCAGATTAGGAATATGTATGGAAACATAGTGAATACCTTTGATGGAATAAATGAGGCTTTTGTTCAGTATTTCAAATCTATTTTAGCTCCATCCAATTTATTCATTCCTGATATCAATTCTCTTTTTGACATTAACCTTCCTACAATTACTGTCTCTCAATCAAATACTTTGATTAGTGCAATTTCGAGGAATGAAATTGAATCTGCAGTCTTTAGTCTAGATAGTGATAGTTGTGGTGGTCCAGATGGATTTAATGTACATTTTATTCAGAAGAGTTGGATGATGATTGGATCAGATATTGTTAAGGCCATCCAACATTTTTTTCTTCATAATAAGCTCCCTGCTTGTCTTGCTGCAACTGCTATTGCTTTGATTCCCAAAATAAATAATCCATCTTCAGTTGCTGATTTTAGGCCTATATCTTGTTGTAATATTATTTACAAAATTATATCAAAAGTTTTGGCAAATAGATTACAAATAGTTTTACCATCTATCATTACAAACAATCAAGCTGCATATATCTCTGGTAGATCAATAAGTGATAATATCCTCTTGACTCAAGAATTGTTGTATGGATATGAGAGAGCAAATATTTCTCCAAGGTGCATGCTAAAACTAGACATTAAAAAGGCATTTGATTCCAATGCATGGCCTTCTATTTTAGCTATAATGTCTAGAATGAATTTCCCAAAACCTTTTTTAGCTTGGATCTACACATGTATATCATCACCTATGTATTCAATTATCAGAGAGGGTGGATTGTATGGTTATTTTAAAGGTAATCAAGGTGTTAGACAAGTTGATCCAATCTCAGCTTATTTGTTCATAATAGTCATGGAGCTTCTGAATTCCATCTTGAAGGATCTGGTAGTTAAAAAAAAAATTTAGCTTCATCCCAAATGTAAAAATCCAATTATCACTCATCTTCTTTTTGCTGATGATCTTATAATCTTTACAAAGCCTTCTTTTCATAATATTCAATGTATTACTTCATCCCTAAAATTCTTCCATTCAATCACTGGCTTGCAAATTAATCTACAGAAATCAAATATTATGGTTGCTGGTTTAAACTCATTTCAAAAGAAGGATATCATAGAATTTTCAGGTCTTCAAGAGTTAACTAAGTACTCATACTATTTGGGTTTACCTATCTTGAGTTCTAGAATCACTAAACATAATTGCTTTCCTCTCTTTGAGAAGATCATTGAAAGACTTCGAATATGGCCTATTGATAAGCTATCACAAGCAGGAAGGCTTACTATCATTCAATCCATTGCTGTAGCTATGACCAATTATTGGACAAGACATTACATACTCCCTGTAAAGTTGATAAACATGATTTCTAGTGCTCTAAACAAATTTCTCTGGCATGGTGATCCTTTTTCTAGAAAACTCATCCCAATTTCATTTTATAAACCGTTTGAATCTAAGAAGAATGGTGGTCTTGGTATAACTAATATTTTTCTTTGGAACAAGGCAGCCATGTCAGTTTACTTTAATAAGATTTTTGAATCTGATGGAAATTTATGGACACAATGGGTTAATCATAATTTGATTGGTCATAAAAAATTTTGGACTATGCAAATTCCACAGAACTGCAGTTGGAGTTGGAGAAGTATTCTTAAGCTTAGGCAAACTTTTATCCCTCTCATACAATATAACTATGCTCTAATTAAAGGTTTATCATTTTGGCATTCTCCATGGGCTTGACAAGGTTTGATTTTAAGTTCTGTTGTTGATTATAATCTCAGAAACAACTCTGGTATACCTGATTTGGCTACAGTTGATGAATTTATACAGGGTGATAGTATTGTTTTACCATATTCTAGTTCTTGTCAGCTTAGGAATCTTTGGAATGTTATTAGCAGTAATCCCATCAAGAACAATGGAAATGTTTTGATCTGGTCAGACAAAGGTAAGCCTCATTCTATTAGGTATGTGTATAAATCACTCTGTGGAGTTGGTTCATATTTCCCATGGCATTCAAGAATTTGGAATATTGGTGGAAGTGCTAAAGAAAATTTACTGCTGTGGAAAGTGATGGCAAATGCATTAAATACTAAAGATAAGCTATGTAGATTGGGTGTTATATCAGAGGATATTTGTGTTTTCTGCAGATCAGAACCAGAAACAAATACACATTTATTTTTTAAATGCACGTTTGTATATCAGATTTGGTATAGGCTTTTGTTAAATGGTGGATTTTATAAGCCTTCACCAGTTAGTGCTATTGAATGGTTTAATGTGTTTAAAGCAACTAGATGGAAGACTAGAATGACCAAACTGCTCCTTAAGCTACTGAAGAGGTTGATATATGCAGTTTGGACAGAAAGAAATAATAGAGTGTTTGGTATTGCTACTAAAAATTCTTCACAACTCTATAATTTGATTCATGGTAGTATTCTTAAAGATTTGAAAACAGGCAGTGATTGAAGCTTGCTTGTATTTCTTAGTAGAGCTGTAGATGGTTATACTCTTAGATTGTATATTATTAACTGCCTGGATACTCACTTGTCAATATGCTATCATTACTTGAAGTATGAAGTATCTATCACTGCTGGCATGAGAGAAACTCGATAGCCTGTTACTGAGCATGAATCTGTATAACAGATTGTTGTATCACTAGTTTGTTTTAGTTCATTTTGTGTTAGTTGTCACTTTGTGTATTTTGTGTCTGTATTATTATTACTGAATGCAGTCAAGTGCGGGTTTGTAACTGATTGTATCTTGTAGCATTATAATGGTGTGTTGTAATTCTGATTAAGTCAATAAAATGGGCTCAATGCTCTTTGCTGTTCAAAAAAAAAAACATTTGTTTGTAAATAATAAACGTATAAATATGGTTAAATGTAGAAAAGGTGACAATTGTTATGTGTTATCAATTAAATTAATCAATTACAAATAAATGTAAATAAATGTTACATTAATGTGAGTTAATACAATAACTGCAGATTTGGAATGTAATAAAATGTACAGAAATGTCAATTACACTCAGAAGAAAATTGATTTAATAATAAAAATGAAACCAAGAAAATGAAGTTGTGGGATTTTAAATTTTTATTAATTCCAAAGTCAACAGAGGTTCAATATTATTGGAATACTGCAGCTAATAAGGTAAAAGATGATAATTATAGAATATTTGTGTAATAAGATGTAAACAAATATTAACTATGTCTATAGAGTAATAATTGATTGAATAAAAAGATTGAAACCAAATTAGATCAATTTATTGGAATTAATTATAATTAATTGGATTTAATTACAGTTGAAATTGAACACTGTTTAGTATAATAAACAACATTGAAATTTTATGTAAACTTGTTTTAAATTATTGTAATTGTCTAAGTAATAAAAAAGAATGAAAATTAGTTAGTTTATAAATATTGAATTAAAAAGGGACTAGTTAATTTAATATTAATTAATTTAATTAATGTGAAATTAGCCATTTTGGCCACTGACTCGGATTTCGACGAAACCGATTTCATCGGATCGGTAACGGTGAATTATTGTAAGTTTCAAGTTTCATAGCGATCGGACTTGCCGTTTGATCGTGTGGGCTCGAAACGCAGAGAGATCAATTTAATTGAATTCAATTGAAATAATCTGATTTTAAAAGCTAACTTGTTCATACGATGGAATTAAGACTTGAAACCTGTTCCATTAAGTTTAAAAATATAAAAAACATCCATTTCGATATATGGGATGACCTATTTTCGTTTTAGGGTCAGAATGGGCTTTTTGGATCGCAGAGTCGTTTCGATCCCACCCTGCCTATATATATGATGTTATAAACCCTAGTTGTTTCTCATATTATTATTTTGTACATACATCTTTTTCCTTCTTCTCACACCTAATTCCCAAATTCCAAAACCTAATTTCAAAAAAAAAAAACCGAAAAAAATTGCTCCAAATTTACTTCGAGTCGGGAAGAGATTTACTTCGAGTTTCAGATGAGAAAACCCTGCAGCGACTTGGGACCAGAGAGAGTTCGAGGCCAAATAAGGCGGATCTGGGCACGCTTCGAGTTCCAGAGGCGAAAAACCTAGAGCGGCTTCGGCTCAGGAGCCAAATGACTCGGGTCTCGAGTCATTTTGGCAAAAATTCAGAGAAAGCACCGGGTAATTGAGGCGGCGACCCGAAGTAAGATCCAAAGTCAAAAATTTTAATCTTCTAACGTTAATAACTTTCTCATACGAGCTCGGATTCGTGCGAGATTTTCTTCATTGGGATCGTATCGAAATTCCAGACGTTATAGAGCTAGTTTGGTTGAATTCTAAGACTGTTGAATTTTAGGCCTTATTTTGGATTTCAAATCGATCTGAAATCAAAGGTGAGTGTTTTAACCCACTCACAATTACTAAACTATCTTATATTAGTTAAATTAAATTTGAGGTGATTTGAAATTAATTGATTGATGTTGGGTATGTTTAAACTTCATTCTAGTT
Source organism: Allium cepa (assembly GCA_030765085.1). Lineage (NCBI taxonomy): Eukaryota > Viridiplantae > Streptophyta > Magnoliopsida > Asparagales > Amaryllidaceae > Allium > Allium cepa. Next base: position 657,060,645 of record CM060938.1, on the reverse strand, counting down.
AAATTTGACTTTTATTGCATTTAATCATCATTTAACTTGATATTGAATTTAAATTGTCAATTTAATACCTTTTATTGATTATCAGTTATTTGGTGATGTTTATTGATCAATTTGGATGATGATTGTGATGGATGTATGATTGTAGATATTGGATAACTGGATGTTGTATTTTTATATTGTTATAACACTGCAAGTTCCCTATGGGTTGAATACATACCCGAATGTTCTATAGATTAAGAAAAAATCATTATGGGTTGAAATGATATACTCGAGCGATTTTATGGATTTTATTTAATTCGGGACCGCGACATGAAATGATATATAACCGTAAAATTTTAAACTGCGGATTGAAACGGTAAATGCCGTATCACTTGACCCTAGGGTAGAAAATTATATTCGGACACCAGATTGGTTAAACTAAATAATTTTTGAATTTTTAAATTTTGAATTCAGTTAACTGGTATTTTGAAATATAAATTTGATTCATATAAACTGAATTATTTTCAAAAGTCCAAGCGTAAATGTTAAAATTGGAATTAATTTAAGGAATTGTTCAAAGGATTTAAAATTGGAATTTCAAAGTTGAAGTGTCGAGTATAAATGAATTTATCGGAAATTGAGTTATTGGAAATGTTTGGGTATAACTTTGAAATCTATTTTAAATAAATTTAAATTATTTAAGCAATTTAAAACTAATTTTAATTTATTTAATCTATTATAACCTATTTAATCTATTTTTACCTATTTTAAACTAATTAAATTGATTTAATCTATTTTAAATCTATTTAATCTATTTTAATTTTATTTAATCTATTTTAAATCTATTTAATATAATTTAAATTTATTTAATTTATTTTAAATTTATTTAATCTATTTTAAATCTATTTAATATAATTTAAATCTATTTAATTTATTTTAAATTTATTTATTTTATTTAAAAATCTACTTAATATAATTTAAATCTATAATTAATCTATTTAATTTAAACCTAATTAAATCTACTTACTCTATATTTAATCTATTTAAATCAATTTAAATCTATCAAAACTATTTTTACTATTTAAACTATTTCAATGTATTTCAAAATATTTTTAGAACTATTATAACAACTTATACTATATTAATTGTTTTTGAAAATTTCAGATGTGTATGAAATATTTATATTTCAATCCTTGACGATGATACAACCTAAGTCAGAATTTGGAATTGATACCTTTCTGTGAAATGACATATTTGAGTAAATATGATGATTTGGAACTAGGATTTAATTAACTTATCTTATCGATAAATTCAACAGTGAATATGATTTTGAAAGTGAATATAGCTTTGAAAGTGAATCTGATTTCGAAAGAAATATGATTTTAAATCGGATGTAATATTTTGATATTAAGTATGAATTGACTTTTGAAGTGTAAAAGAACCATCCGGTTAGAAATAAGCGTTTGGTTGTTATAGAGACCCGAATCAGATATTGTCATACTCTCTGCCAATACCGAAATCACTTTAACAACCGTGCACGTGGAGAGGATTTCAGAAATGAAGTAGGATGGTGGCAAACGATTTCTATATAAGCTATTGACGTGACCCTGACTTCCGTGAGTCAGCTTAGATGTGACTAAAACATGAGCTATACCTAGGCCAAGTGAGGTCATTTCTCAGATCCGACATGCTTCTTTAATGCCATAGTATGACTTTGTGATGACTTGGTAGCCACCTCTTGATTTTGATTATGGGAGTGTGTTCCGTGGTGGGCGGTAGTAGCTGCTATGCGTTACCACCAATTATGTTCTGCAATTGGTAAATCTACCCTGGCATTGCCTCGAGTGTCGTGTTCACGTGCGCTAGCGCGTCTTTTACGAGTTTATTTTATACCGTACCTATAGGGTGTCCTTTGCGTAAACCACCGGTTTGGTGGAGCTTACGGCATTGTATAGACTATGGGAATATATAAAATGTCTTAAGGGGGATATAGGTAACGCCTTAACGCTATTTTAATACTTTACTTTATTGTAGACACTATTATAATAGTGTATTGTACTACATAGTAGATAGTTTAACGGATCCTTAGGAGATGGAAATTCCAAACATCTCTTAAGTTATTGCACCCACGTTAGACACTGGATAGGAGATGTCAAACCCCGTAAACGTCTCTAATGCCGTTACACTCGTACTATTGATTTAACTTACAGAAGATCTTTTAGTTCTGACTCGAGTGTTTTGTCTTTTCAATTCGCTCGGGTCAGTCTGAGCTTTTCAGTTTATCAAAGAACTTCTGGAGGACGAAGACTAAGATTTTGTACTATTATTACTTATTAGATGTATTTCATTGCATCATTTTGTTCCGCTGCATTTATTTATTATTTATTCTTGTTGTATGTAACTCTAATCGGTATTATAAAGGTTTAATCAATGTTATTTATAAACAGCTGCATGAACTATTTATTTGATTATTATATTTTGTCATTCCGCTGTGAGATTCTGTATTTATTTTCTTTCTTTCTCTGGTTTTCTTATTTACCCCACAATATATTGCCCTTTTGAATGGTTTGAGTTTGATGTGTGTGTCTACTTAAAACATCCAAAAAGGCGGGTCATTACAGCAACATATTCGACATCCTTAAATGATAAGGATAATCGAACGCGCTTTTGTGAATAGTTTGATATGATATTGTAATATGGTTTTCTTTTGAATAATTTGACTATTTAAAAGGAAAATGAAAATATAAGAATATATGTAATTTAAGGCATAGTTGGGATAAAGAGAATGAATCGTCACTTCTGCTTCATAGGGAAACATTGGAAATGGGAAATGTAATAATAATTGATACATAATATTGGAATAAGAAATATGATTTCTATTCTGAAATGTATTTTCATATAGAAAATCGTTTTCTATGAGATTTATTTCTTTGAACTTAACATATTTGATCAACGAACTATCCACTGTAAATAGTTGCAGTGTATGAAATACACAAATTGTATTAAGTGAATGATGGACCTCCAAATTTAGTACACTATTATAGTAACGGTAGAAATAGTAGAAGCATGCCATATAGCACTTATTAATTGCATCATAGTACGAAAATTATTTTCGTAAAACTTACCATAAATTATTTATTAAATAATGATTATTTTTCGGTATCGATCGAAAAAAGTAGACATAGCTATATTTCGATATGAATATTATGAATATTCTTTATGAAGTAAAACTATAGCATGGTAACTTTTTTATGATAAAGTGATGCATTGGAAAATAAAAAAGTATCTAATATTTTTTGCAGTTGTTTTGGAATTATAGACTAAGTCGTACTTTTGATAAATAATTTTATTGTATGATTTTGAATCATTTGATACTGTTAATTATATCTCAAACAATAAAGGTCTATATACCCATTTAGTGGGAGTATCACAAGGCTTGATGAACTCTTTGGATAGATACATTTAGATGTATGCAATCATAATTCTACAAATACCAAAACAATTCCATGTACTTTGTCATATTCAACGATGAGTTATTGTCGACAAGGACATGTGTATTTTATTCATATTTAGTATGTCTATGGTAAGCTTATAAAATATAAAACAGAAGTAACATGCGATAGAAATGATTTGTTTTGATCAAATGAGTGAGGATATTGAAAAATGCTCCAAATGTACCTAAAATGAATAATCTCAAAATTACTCCTATGTGATACATAGTGATGCATCGATATGGAGTAATTGAACTTTGTTGGACAATGTATGATTAATTGTTAGTGAAGTTGAGTTAGTTTCTTTCTATAAGATAATGTACTAAAGGGTAGTACACAATGTTAATATTATTTCACCTGAATAACATTTTACAAAATTTTACAAGATAAAGGTTTATAAGTAACTCCAACATATCCTAGACCAAAGAGTTGGCATGCGACATCCCGCCCTTCTACTACCAGAAAAACGTATCATCATTAAGAAAGAAAGGGATAGAGATAGAAAAGAATAGAAAGAAAGAAACAACAATACCAGAATCTCATAGCGGAACGGAACAAAAATATATCACATAAATATTACATAGTTTTACATATATCAGAGTTATACAATATAATATACATGACAGTCATACATACATCTATCACTATATACATCAGAGATACAGTACACATCAACTACTGACACAGCGGAACTAGATAAATATCTACATACGTCTAGAAACTCCTGCTCAAAGCTCCTCTAGAAATCAAAGTCCCAAATCCTATCACTTGGCTACTCATAAAAATTTGAGTACCCAAGAGTTTATGAAAAACAAATATAAACTCTAGGTCAGACATGGGTCTGGTATGAGTAAACGGTTCAAAGTTGTTTAACTTTGAAAACACTTGAAAATAAAGGTATCACGTAAGACTCCCGTAAATAAATACGGGTAAGTTTTTACCTTACGCTAACCAAAACATTTCATATGAAATCCAGTGATATTATAATAGTGTCTAGGGTTTTCAAGTAAATAGAAAATAGCCGAAATTGTTACATTCATTAAATTCCAGTACTAGCCATAAAAGTCGGTAATACAAATCAAAACCGTAGGGTCTCGTAGGGAAAATGGATTTCCAACAATGACAGGGCTACTGGGGTACCGCCCGTCACAGTACGGAGCCTAGATCACTGTACCGAGGATCACTCCCGACCCCTTACAACACAAGGCCGGAACCATTCCTTACTGAACAGTCCCGAACAAGATAAACCACGTGGTTGTAGCTAGCAACCGCCCACACAGCCGAAATAAAAGGGACATCTAGACAGGGGAATATCTTGTCCTACTTGGGCATGACCCACCTAACCTTGCTGCATCTCCCCTGTTTTATCCATTCCCCGTTGATGTGGCTTGAGGCTACGATTACCTTTACAGGACACATCACTTAGAATGCTCATCGTCCGCCTGACGATGTGCTGAAAGCATTTAATCCATACAAGTTCATTCCGGGTTCGAACGAAACCGAAGGCATTATCTCGTCACACTCATTTTGGAATCACCCTCAGAGTCAACGACGATAACCCTAGCATTCTGAAAACACCATCTCCATCTTCATTTCAGAATTCACGACCTATCCTTTAATTTGAATCGATGTGGTTTTCGGAATATCAAATTGACACCCGATCCCGGTCTCATCGAAATCCAAACGCCATTTTAAAGGCTAAGTTGTCTAATTAACTTAAACAGTTTAAATCAATGATTTAACTCACATAGCATTTATCACAGATGAATTAACATAGCATTATCACAGGTAATCATACACAATCATTGTAGATATATCATAACATATCACAAAATATCACAGAATTATCATCAAATAAATATCGCAAATCAGATATTCTACATATAAAATCCATAAGCAGTCATCTTTAATTCTTATTTGTAATTAATTCAATTTAAAATCAATTACTAGAAAATTAATCATTTAACCCAGTCAATTAATCATTAATTAACATTAATTACTTATTTCTTTTTCAAGTTATTTAGTTAATGAATCATTCCTTAATCAATTATCAAATCTTAATTATTTAATTAAATATTTTATTTCACTCTATTTAATTAATTACCTTCTTAATCAAATTACTTAATTAACTATTCCTTATTCATTAATTAATAACCTTAATTATTAATTAATAAAACTTATTTACTTATTTGTTAACTACTAATTACTTAATTAATCATTTATTAATTTTTAATTAAATCACTTGATTACTCTTAATTATTAATCATTAATTAATTAACTTAAAGTAGTTAATTCTAAATTTAGTAATCACTTAAGCGTTGACTAATTCTAACTCTAATTACAATCATAATATAATTATTCGTAATTACTTTCTAAAATAATTAATTGATGTTAATTATTCAACTCAACTATCATTTTTAAATAAATCTTCTTAAATTTTGGAAATCAATTTAATATTAACTACAAACCTTTAATGTTAATTGATTTTCATACCTGACTTAACTTAATTACTAAATAATAATCAAGTGTTAATTACATTGTTAAGTATTAACTAAATTATTAAGCTTGAACCTAATCTCCTATTTTTTTTAACTGTAAACACCTGTCTACTTACTTTACTAAAAAAAACAATACTGCAGATAAACAAACCTCGAGGCTTCCCTGTTAAAAACCCGAGACCTCCCCTGCGTTATACTCGAGTGTTACTTCGAGTTCCACTCCACCTTTTCACGCGTCACCCTTGATACATCTTCTTCTACTTCTCCTTTTTTCAGTAAGTTAAAATTATAAACTAAGTATAATTAGCATCAGGAAACTTACATTCGAACTCGACAAACTAACCCGAAGCTTCCTCCATTTTCGCTCGAGCGCGACTCGCGTCAGTTGAACTCGACGACGACATTGACACGATTCGCCGCTATACACGTGCACGGCAACACGACCAATCTCCGGCTACCACCAACATCACCCACAACTCAGAAATCATCCCAAAGCTCGAAATCTAAATTCAATTCGTCCTCAAATGATCGAAATCGAAAATTTACAATTCCATGGAAAACTGCAAAACAAGACCTTCGGCAATTATGCCTCACGAACGTCACTCCGATCGCCAGAGTAGCTCGAACCTCAACCACACCACCACGACACAATAAGCTTCCTCCCTCATGAATCACGTGAAGCTCGAACCCATGTAGGCGATGAATTTGTTGCGTTTACAATGATGAACAAAACTACAAATAAAACCCTAAAATGGCCTTGATTTCTTAATTCACGAATTAAATAATTGTTTTCACATTTTTCTCGAGATCGTGGATGGATAAACTTGCTTCAATTCAAGTTTCATCAATTAAAATTGAATCGATTGCTTGAAATAGAAATAATTGCAACATAAGTTCAACTCCAAACTGCTCTTTGAATATGAGACGAAAATTCTTCAATCTTGTTTTAAAAATCATAAATTTCCATCGGAATTCAAGATATAAATTCGAATTAGCATTCTATAACAAATGAATTTATCCATAAATTATTTGGTTGCTTGTAAAATCATATTCAGTAGCATACTTTTTATACAGAGGGTTTAAACAGCTTATTAAATCTTATTTTAGCTTAACTACTATGTTTGATTGAAAGAAATTAAAACTTTAACATATATTTGCATCACATAAATTTAAGCTTAGGACAATTTATTTCCCTGTATCAATTAAACAGAGAAGCATATGCTTCATAGGATTATACTCACAAGATGAAAACATGCATAACCATAAGATCACAGAGTTGCTTAACTTTTAAATTTAAAACTTAAAACTTAAGGAATTAAGTTTACTCACTTGCACATCTTTTGTACAGAAACAATTTCTATTTTTGAATCTGCAGTTGAAAGATTTCCTGAAATATGAAACTGCCTGAAGTTTGTTTTTGAACATGTCCTGTATATTTTCTGTTTTGAATTCAGTTTGAAACTGTTTTTAGTTTGCCCAAATTTTTGAGTTTACTTCTTATTTTCTTTTTGTTTCTTCTTTTCCTTTTTCCTTGTTGAACGAACCCAAGTGATTCAGATGTGTTAATATATATATATATATATATATATAAAAGAAAAGAACATGAAGCTTAAGGTCGGTATTAACTATCCAAGCATTTTCTTTATTTTGTTTTACATTAACTAGATCTTTCATTACAGAAAAGCAAAGATTTGTAAATATTAGCATAAACCAAATAGTAGGCTGAGTTGATAGCAAGTACATACTTTGTTACTTAATACGCTTACATAGTATAATTATGTCTTGTTGTAGATAAATATTTTTATGCAGACATACGTTGCAGGTATGCATATGGCTTGTGAATGAAGCTTTGTTTACGAAGATATGTTTTTTGTAAGTAAATATTTGGCTTTGAATGAAGGCATTTAATTTGTATAGTTTACATACTTATGTCTGTTTGTTTTTTTTTTTGGTATTACTTCTAGCTTAATAATGTTTACCTGGCTTATTTTATTTTATGGTTTTGCCTTGTTTTCATCCTATTCTATATACTTTGTTCTTAAATTTTATTCTGTATTTTGATTTCACTTTATTTCTTGTTTGTATTTATATTTGTATTTTGACTATGACTAACAATATTTAAGTTATATTTAACATGGTGACTTATATTAGCTTTATACATTTGTTTGTATTTGTATTTTAGCTACAAATATTTAAATTAGGTTCATATGGTTTATTTACATTTATATTTATATTTCATACTTAACGATCAATATTTAAATTATGTTTAATATGATTTACTCACATTTATACTTATATTTATTTGTATTTTAACTATCAATTATTAAGTTATATTCATGTGTTGGACTTATATTTAATATTTATATTATAAATTGATAAAAATTTATTTTATTTAAAACAGTATCATCCATATATATATTTATACCCAATGTAAACAAAGTAAAATATTTTATTTCAATTATATAAGATAAATTTTATTACAAATATTATTGTGATAATTTACTTTAAATTTCAAATCAATTTTTTTTTTAAATACGAATCCATATGAACAAATGACAGTTATTTCCAAAATCATATTCATTTTAATATGATCAGTTCACATTTTATTTAATTATATTAAATATTTATTAAAATAAATAGGGCCAAAATCCAAGGTCGTTACATTCCTCCCCCCTTAAAAGAATTTCGTCCTCAAAATTTTAAAACAAAGATAATTAAAAGTTGTTATACCAACTATTCAAACATACATATCATTCATATATTAATAAACAACCAGACAGTCTATCCTAACAAACATCACTAGCTATCTGAACACGAATCCGGATAAGCTTTCCAGAACTATCCAGACTTGTCTCTCGATGACCAAAATCTGAACTAGATTCCTGACCACAGTTAAGTTTGATTCGACTTTCAAATTCCTGAACTACTGGTTCTACAACAAATGATGGATCACGAACAAATTTCTTAACGGGATACATGGAATACATTATAAATTCCAAACATCCGTTCTAGCAATTCAATTCTGAAATCTACAGTATCAACTCTTTCCCAATTTTATTGACTTCTTTACAGTATTTCAATATCTATTCAATCAAGCCTGTATGATGTATATATACCATTCGTACGCAATATCAAATTCAATTGCTCGCTCGATCACACAATTTCTCTTCCGAACTAGTATCGTCCACCCGACTTCCTAGTGCGGACTCAGATCTGGTTTCTTGATCAGAAACTGTTATTCTCCTTGCATAGCCACAACTATGGTAGAGAATTTCCATTAAACTTTACTTCGAACGACCCATTTTCTTATGCAATTCGGCAATATTATTGTGAATAAATAGTTACTTAAACTTTATCACAATTCTAAATTGATTCCATCCCATTTTGATTTATTCACAATCTTTACATTGCATTTTCTTTTATTTCAAAAAGTTTGATTCCAAACCATTTTATTAAACTCGACAACCAATATTTTAAATAATCCTCCCACAATATACTTAAGTTATTTATTTTCTTCAAACTGTTCCACCTAATAACTTAAGTTTATTCTATTCCACCAACTTCCATTTAAATCTTTGATTTAATTTTCCTTTAATCAAATCCCAACTATTTACTAATTTATTTGATTAGTTTATTCTTTTGTCCATTCTTAAATTTTAATTTACATTAACAATTCATTATTGAATTTATTTATAATAAGGTCATTCAATTTATGCTTGAATTAGATTTGTTTACAACTCGCCCCAATTCTATTTTAATTCAATTTAATACTTACTTGGTTTACATTTATTTATTTACGTAACAATTTTATTCCGTTTAATATTATCAATAACTCGATTGAATTCATTTAAATTCAGTTTTATTCCAACTCAATTTCAGCTTAATCTAGCTACTTACCATTCTTTTAAATTTTATTTCTCGGTATATGAGTTCAAAACTTATTTATTAACTTAAAAGCTTATATTACTCATTTGGGTCATTTCATCTTATAACCACAATTTCAGATTATATATATAACACTTACTATCTTAAGGTATAAATTTTCATTTCATAATTACAATCATTTTACCTTCCAATTTAATTTAATTTCAATTTTATCTAACTTATCTCAGGTTAAATTCAAATATATTTTCTTCATTTTCATTTACTTAAGTTAAATTTTAATTCCCGGATTAAAATTCCCAATTTCTTCTTATTAATATCAACCTTACTTTATAAGTTCAATAGTTGATTCATTTAAACTCTTCACATTATTTAAATAGAATTTCATAGAATTCAATTGCCCGGTTTTCATTTCCAAAACCATTTTGAAATCATAACTACACATACCCACTTGGTAGATCAAATCAAATCTCCAAATTCCAAACACTTGTTTTTACCAAAACAAATTTCCTTTTTTGAAATTTCTAAAACAACTTGTATACCCATCAAGCCAAACAATATCATGACCAACTATCCTGGTAGCAATACATCACTTTAGAAACTCGAAAATGAATACCGATGATGTGGCCATCATCATCAGGATTATTTTCCAACGATTGAAGTGAGTTCAGTGCTTCCTTACCTCCACAAATTCTTCCCAAAATAATTTCCATTCAACAATATTTTCCAAAATAATACGCTATTATTGCCTTCAAATCTTTGGAAAAACATTTCAAACATTCCCAAGATTTTAAATTCCCAAACCTTTTTGTTTAAATTCATTTAATCACCTTTCAAATGTCCGAGACTTAAATTCTGGTTTAATCAAATTTTAGTTATATTCCTTTTTATTTAACCCATACTTAGACAATTTTATTTGGTTATAAACCACTCAAATTTTAATTTTTTTATTTAATTGTAGTATTAACAACCAAACATCCAAATATATATATTACAATTTCAGAAAAATATTTCTTTTATGTCAAAATAATTTTGGGTAAAATTATTTCATTTACCCTACTTTAAAAACAATATTGTGTCGGTTTACCTTGTTTAAGAGTTTAGAAATCCCTATCGATGAAATGGCGTCCCACACATCGACCAGAATCCATAAACACCCAACAGATAAGTCAAAACAATATAAAAAACAATTTTAAATTCACTAACAAATGCGCGCTCATATCTATTAATACACTCAAACTCATTTTAGATTACTACAGACTCTATTCTATGAGTAATTCCTACCAGAGCCAAGGTTATCACCAACCTACGCTCTGATACCAACTGTGACGGCCCGCCCTTCTACTACCAAAAAGGCGTATCATCATTAAGAAAGAAAGGGATAAAGATAGAAAATAATAGAAAGAAAGAAACAACAATACCAGAATCCCACAGCGGAACGGAACAAAATATAATATATCACATAACTATTACATAGTTTTACATAGATCAGAGTTATACAATATAATATACATGACAGTCATACATACATCTATCACTATATACATCAGAGATACAATACACATCAACTACTGACACAGCAGAACTTGATAAATATCTACATATGTTTGGAAACTCCTGCTCCAAGCTCCTCCAGAAATCAAAGTCCCAAATCCTATCACTTGGCTACTCATAAAAATTTGAGTGCCCAAGAGTTTATGAAAAACAAATATAAACTCCGGGTCAGACATGGGTCTGGTATGAGTAAATGGTTTAAAGTTGTTTAACTTTGAAAATATTTGAAAATAAAGGTATCACGTAAGACTCCCTGCAAATAAATACGGGTAAGTTTTTACCTTACGCTAACCAAAACATTTCCTAGGAAATCCAGTGATATTATAATAGTGTCTAGAGTTTTCAAGTAAATAGAAAATAGCCGAAATTGTTACATTCATTAAATTCCAGCTACTAGCCATAAAAATCGGTTATACAAATCAAAACCGTAGTGTCTCGTAGGGAAAATGGATTTCCAACAATGGCAGGGCTACTGGGGTACCGCCCGTCACAGTACGAGGCCTAGATCACCGTACCGAGGATAACTCCTGACCCCCTACAACACAAGGCCGGAACCATTCCTTACCGAACAGTCCTAAACAAGATAAACCCCGCGGTTTTAGCTAGCAACCGCCCGTACAGCCGAAATAAAAGGGACATCTAGACAGGGGAATATCTTGTCCTGCTTGGGCATGGCCCACCTAACCTTGCTGCACTTCCCATGTTTTAGCCATTCCCGTTTGATGAGGCTTGAGGCTACGATTACCTTTACAGGACATATCACTTAGAATGCTCATCGTCCTCCTGACGATGTGCCGAAAGCATTCAATCCATACAAGTTCATTCCGGGTTCGAACGAAACCGAAGGCATTATCTCGTCACACTCATTTTGGAATCACCCTCAGAGTCAATGTGACGCCCCACCTCTATACCCACGCTAGCCAAGAACACTACGGTGTAGTGTTGTCAACTAGCGCGGAGAATAAGGCTGTTGAGGAGTGGCCATCAGTAGTTAGGCCTTACACTAGTATTGGTTATCTCGATAGGAGTGGTACATAAATATATATATATATATATATATATATATATATATATATATATATATATATATTCTTTCAATTTTCATCTCTGATTTATTTTCTCCCATCGAAATACCCCAATTCCAATATAAAACGAACTACGATGGTTCATAATAGTTTAGAACAGTAAATATAAAGTAATAACACAGATAATATAAATGAGGAACACAGATAAAACAGAAAGTCTCATATATACAATAACTGATGTCAGTTGCAATACATTTGATACGGTACATATGATACAACTACTACAGTCGACTCAGGAAGTTACATATACAAGTACATTAACGTATATAATATACATGAATACATATCTTCCAATACAATTATACTGACTACTATAAATGACGACGACTACTCCGAAAGATATGAAGTGACTTCATAGCTCAAGCAGCAACCCAAAGCCAAAAATCTACAACCTGTAAATACTCGGTCTGACCCGAGTATTAGATTCAAAAGAAAATAATACTCGGGCCAGTCTAATTCAAACTCAGTTATTAGTGCACAGAAGCAATAATAATTAAGTAACAAATAGACGACAGTCACAATAAATCTCGTTTATCCGATCCTTAAATAAAGAAATCGGATAACGATAAATATAACACCAAGCAGTGTTAAACAACAAATCAGCAAATTAAACCAAGTCAGAATGCAATTCGGAATATTGGATTGAATAAACAAAACAGTTCAAAACATTGAAATATCAATTAAAATATGCTTTCGAGTAGGGCTGCAGTACACGCACGTGTGCACTGCCTCGCCACTATAGCATATGGAAATACGCAAAAGATCCATAAATCAAAAGTAAAAGAAATACCAATAAAATCGATACCGTGTGGCTGCAGTTCACGCTTGCGTGCACTGCCTTGCCACTACAGTGATGATGTACACCATGAAAATTCACAAACAAGCATAAGGTCAAACCCAAGAAAAATCAGGTTCAACGCAATTGCAATTCAAATAAATTTGCAATGCTAGCACAAGGTCAAGCCCGAGCGTTTAAGCTGGATTCAACACAACTCCAAAGCAACTCAACACGAATACAAAGCACAAAGGCTCGCATGAAGGTTACACTGTACAGATACGACAGGTAAACCATAGTGAAACTGGACAGTAACATCAAAATGCATGAACATAACATGCTTCAGGTCTTACAACATGAATGGACAAGCACCTATATGCAACAGTGATCACATGAGCAGCAGCCTAAACAATGAAATAACCATGTTCGAAACCCAATTCAGTGAATTACATGACGAACAGGAGTGCAGTGACAACATAGGTCAAGGCAGCATGTGGTCTAGACTTCTAAAATAAGTCTCGGCAAAGAAAAAATTAGTGACTCAGTCAACTACACAATGCAATTAAATATGGTCAGAACACAAATGCAAATGAAGCTACTCAACAATATACATGTACACAATTCACAAGCAAATCCAATGCCAAATGAAGACAACTACATCAGGCGACGACATGCACAGGTAAAGACTGCCCAAGCATGATGCGGTAAAATAATAGATACCACCTGAACAAAAGTGAAACAGAGTGGCACAAGGAACTGCCAACCAACCAGGTTAATGATGCATAATGACTCGGAACAATAATCAAAATGCAAAGGTCAAGCCATGGTTGTCATGACTCAACTCAAATGCAAAGCTTCAATAAATCAAAGCAGCATCAAAGCTTATGTATGCAGACCCAAATGGTCAAAGAAATTTCCAAACCACTGTTCAATGAAGTCAATGACGAACAACCCCAAATCATCACAGGAAGGTCAAATTCAAATGGCCAAGATATCAGAGGTGACTTCAACATAACAGTAACAGCAATGCAGACCTAACTACAAGTGCAAATACAATAGGACAACATAGGAAGTGCAATTTCAAATGGAGCTATACAAATCTATCAAGTACATCAGACCCAAGTCAGTAAATACTTCAGTGGAAAAGATGAATGCAAGACTGTGATAAATGAAAAACCAAATGAACAAGACTCAAGTATGTATACAGCTGATCAGAGAGTATGCAGCATGAAATTTTCATGAACACCAATGATACAAGAAAGGCGAACATCAAACATGGAGCTACAGCCCGACAGCAACATCAAACAAAGACGGCCAGAGACGAAGCTCACTGGGGCCAGAAAATCAAGGCCATAATTCACAGTGAAGTCGAAAGAAATGAACAGGCTATAGTCGAAATCATGAACCACAAAGTTGAACAAAGTCAAAGTCAACAGAAAAACGAACAGAGATGAAGCCGAGATCAACATAAATTCACAAAAATCAAAATTCCAGAAATTCGAACAAATATATATATACGAACGCAAATAAAGGAGATCGAACTCATATAAATCCCACAATCGTCATCATATTTTTTTAAACTAAAATCAACAGAGAAATCATCAACATAAAAACAAAATCGAACGACCTAAGGAGGATGAAGTAGATGTGAGGGTCACTCACCTGAATCGAATCAACGGCGAGCTCAATCAAGTGGCCGAAGGTATCTCGAGATGATCGACTAACGAAGCTTGAAGTCGCGTCTTCGAATTTTTTGCTCAAAACCCTAATTTGAAGGAAAGGTGAACGAACGAAAGGAGGCAGCCATTCCTTCGTATGTTTTTAGTTTAGGGTTTTTGAACTAAAAATGAAAAGAGGAACGAGCGCACCCTTATCTCAACTAAGGGAACGGGTTGAATGAATTAAAAAAAAGAAAGGGCCTAATATTTTTCTAAGTCCACAATCCCTTTACAAATTTTATAAAAGAATTTCAACCAGTTTTTAAAAAAAATTCGAACAGCAATAAGCTTTCAATTAATCGTTTAAATGATGAAAATTTATTATATAATCTCAGGGTTGTTACAGACTCCCCTCCTTAAAGAAATTGCGTCCTCGCAATCATAAGGAATAAATGGACAAAAGGTAACAACCACTTGTTGCTTACAACAAAGTGCATTAGCAACACGATTCTCCCCTTTCCGGGAGTGTTTACAGTAAAAAGATCATAAGATATAAGGAACTCGAGTCAACATGGTTGACGTAAATTAAGTTCCTTATGAGAAAATAAATATTCCCAAGATTCATGATTAGGGTAGAGAACAAATTTATTACCCAAAAATAATGATGCCAAATTTTTAAAGGCGAAATCAATAGCCACGAGCACTAGATCATGAGTGGCATATCTAGTCTCAATAGGAATTAATGATTTAGAAACACAAGAGACAGCACGTTCTCTTTTGCAAGAGAATGGCATGCAAACCAATACGATTAGCATTGGTACAAAAGATAAAGTCTTGGTTTCCTTCGGGAATCGCAAGAATAAAAGTATCGGAAAAGAGTTGTTTTAAATAATATTCTTTCCCGAAAAGCTAAAACTTTCAAAATTTACAATTCACTTTATGTAATTATCTTTTCAGAAAAATTTACATTTTACAATTCAATTTACTGTGTCTGATTGTCTCATCAAAGCGTTTAAGAGATTCCTATCGATAACGTTGATCAAGCGCATCGACCAGAATTCTTAAAGCACTCAATGGGAAATACAATCACAAAATCATCTTTTAATTTCATAAAAGAAATTCACAAATTTACAAAAAAATCTAACTATCAATAGATAATCAGATAACAGCAAACTTTATAATTACAATTATCAGCAATGTTCAATTATCAAAAATGATAATAGAATATCAAATATCTAATTATCACAAGCGATAATCCAAAAACAACAAATATCTGATTATCAAAAACGATAATCAGAAACAAATATTTAATTATCAAAAACGATAATTAGGAATTACCACAACGGTAATCAAATTTCAAATCAACAAATATTCAATTATCAAAACGATAATCAAATCTTAATTCACAAATATTTAATTATCACAAACGATAATTAAATCTCAAATATCGAATTATCACGAGCGATAATCAGAAACAACAAATATCTGATTATCAAAAACGATAATTAGAAATCACAAATCAACGAATATTTAATTATCACAATTGATAATTAAATCTTAAATCGCAGATATTTAATTATCACAAACGATAGTCAAATCACAAATATCTAATTATCAAAAACGATAATTAGAAACAACAAATATCTGATTATCAAAAACGATAATCAGAAATCATAAATTTTTCAATTAACGAGTCTGGAATTAACCGAAATAGCAAACGCACATGGCCCATAACCACGAGTTTTACTAAATCGTTTAATTCACTTCATCGTTTTCTTGAAAGTGCATAATTGTGTATTTTAAAAATAACATTTCACATTCTCAAACGGACAAGTCCGGAATTAAGCGAATCGGTAAAAGAAATGGGTCATAGTCCTCGATTTTTCTGAAACGTTTAAATCGCTTCCTCGTTCTTTTGAAAGCGTAAACTGTAAAAAATTTGAAAACAATTTTAATTTATATTTTGAAACAATTTTAAAAATAATTTTTTTTAAAACACGTGATTAAAACAGTAACATCAGTAGCAACTTCGACAAGGAAATTTCACTTCCTAAAATACTGTAAAAACGGAAAACAAAATAAGCATCGCGGAATAACCGCTTGAAAATCCATTTTAAAATTGACGGTTACAGAAGTTAATACGTCAAAATCTCATCAAAATAATTGGCATCAAAATATAATACCAATGGATTTTCATTCATCAAAAATGTCACAAGAATCTTTTCAAAGATAGAAAGGGATATCATACCCTAAACTTGTATTCATAACAAGTCAATGACACACGAATTCACCAAGGCACAAAAATTGATAAAACTTATCAATAGAAATCACGAAAATTGGTGAAGCACAAGTTCTAGAAATCATCACAAGAAATCCAAAAATCACAAAATGAGAGTATGAAAACTCAAATGGGAGTATGAAAACTCACCTACACGTGAGCATGAAAACTCACCAACACGTGTAACGCAAAGCGAGAACGGGAGCATGAAAACTCACCTACACATGAGCATGAAAAATCACCAACACGTGTAACGCAAAGCGAGAACGGGAGCATGAAAACTCACCTACACGTGAGCATGAAAAATCACCAACATGTATAACGCAAAGCGAGAACGGGAGCATGAAAACTCACCTACACGTGAGCATGAAAAACCACCAACACGTGTAACGCAAAGCGAGAACGGGAGCATGAAAACTCACCTACATGTGAGCATGAAAACTCACCAACACGTGTAACGCAAAGCGAGAACGGGAGCATGAAAACTCACCTACACATGAGCATGAAAAATCACCAACACGTGTAACGCAAAGCGAGAACAGGAGCATGAAAACTCACCTACACGTGAGCATGAAAAATCACCAACACGTGTAACGCAACGCGAGAACGGGAGCATGAAAACTCACCTACACGTGAGCATGAAAAATCACCAACACGTGTAATGCAAAGCGAGAACGGGAGCATGAAAACTCACCTACACGTGAGCATGAAAAATCACCAACACGTGTAACGCAAAGCAAGACGCTATCTCATGGTTGCAAGCCATTAATTTTGACATACGAATGGCCCGAAGACCGTGGGGCGCTACCCCACATATGTCATGGCGAAACATCACACAAATGCGATGGCGAAACATCACAAGAGCGGGGCCTAGTCTCCCTCGCAGACAAAGAGACATCGCACAGTTGCTAGTCTAAACCACAAAAATGATCGTCATGATCATCAAGTAGTGTCAATTACACTAAGCTAGTAAATATAAAAGTTTAGCTTCATGTCCCATAACCACTTGCTTAACTTAAATATTTACGAACAAACTGTAAATTTTCACTAGAAAATTGGTACAAAAGGTTCAATCGAACAAGTCCAAGAATTAACCGACGAAGTAAACGCAAGCATTTCATACCACTTGTTTTACTAAGCCGTTTAATTCGATTTCCCATTCGAGTGAAGTAAAGGCTTGTATATACTAATAGATTGGAAAACGGTTTAGGAGAAAGAGCTTTGTAGTAAAATAGTTTTGAAATCGGGGAGAAAAGGGTTTTGATATTTACTACTAGTATAGAAAACCTTTATATTTTTAAAGTGACAAATCACAAAAATGATTGTAGGAACAATCAATCACAAGAATTCACATACAAAGATGTGAATAGAATCCAAAGAAATCGATACCGAATCCATCAAAAAGTATGTTCACAAAAATCGCGAAGAAAATGTCATCAAAGTTGCTAATAAATGATAGCAACAAATCGGGGAATTAACAAGAATCAATTACATTTGGAAACCAAATCAATTCACTAAAATTCACATTCGAAGATGTGAATGAAATCCAAAGAATTCGATTCCAAATCCATCAAAGTAGGAATACCCAAAAATTCCAGAAATAGAAGTTATCAAAGTCGACAAAGGAGATAACAACTAATCGGAAAAGAAGAATCGATTAACAATTGGAAAAACAAAGCAAAACGAGCATAAATGCATAAATGACTTCAGCAAAATTAAAAATCAAGTCAATGTCGAAGTCAACAAATAATGGCCACATTCAAACAAAATCAACGTTGGCTAAATCAATTCAAAGCCAAAAACACAAGAACAAAATCCTCATCATCAAAAACCCAACCTGAGTTCGCAAAGCAAACGGAGGCCGAAGCCAAAATACTTTCACGAAATCAAAATCAAAGGCACATGAATAAGCGTTTGGAATTCATACCTAACAATCAAAGATAATCATATGCAAAGATGAGAGATAAAATATCGACAAATAGTTGTAACATATGTTCCATCTAAGTAATGTTTTGTATTTGTTCTAAACCCCAGGCTCTGATACCAAGCTGTGATGCCCCACCTCTATACCCACGCTAGCCAAGAACACTACGGTGTAGTGTTGTCAACTAGCGCGGAGAATAAGGCTATTGAGGAGCGGCCATCAGTAGTTAGGCCTTACACTAGTATTGGTTATCTCGATAGGAGTGGTATATAAATATATATATATATATATATATATTCTTTCATTTTTCATCTCTGATTTATTTTCTTCCATCGAAATACCCCAATTCCAGTATAAAACGAACTACGATGGTTCATAATAGTTTAGAACAGTAAATATAAAATAATAACACAGATAATATAAATGCGGAACACAGATAAAACAGAAAGTCTCATATGTACAATAACTGATGTCAGTTACAATACATTTGACACGGTACATATGATAAACTACTACAGTCGACTCAGGAAGTTACATATACAAGTACATTAATGTATATAATATACATGAATACATATCTACCAATACAATTATACTGACTGTTATAAATGACGACGACTACTCCGAAAGATATGAAGTGACTTCATAGCTCAAGCAGCAACCCAAAGCTAAAGATCTACAACCTGTAAATACTCGGTCTGACCCGAGTATTAGATTCAAAAGAAAATAATACTCGGGTCAGTCTAATTCAAACTCAGTTATTAGTGCACAGAAGCAATAATAATTAAGTAACAAATGGATGACAGTCACAATAAATCTCGTTTATCCGATCCTTAAATAAAGAAATCAGATAACGATAAATATAACACCAAGCAGTGTTAAAAAACAAATCAGCAAATTAAACCAAGTCAGAATGCAATTCGGAATATTGGATTGAATAAACAAAACAGTTCAAAACATTGAAATATCAATTAAAATATTATTTCGAGTAGGGCTGCAGTACACGCACGCGTGCACTGCCTCGCCACTACAGTATATGGAAATACGCAAAAGATCCATAAATCAAAAGTAAAAGAAATACCAATAAAATCGATACCGTGTGGCTGCAGTTCACGCTTGCGTGCACTGCCTTGCCACTACAGTGATGATGTACACCATGAAAATTCACAAACAAGCACAAGGTCAAACCCAAGAAAAATCAGGTTCAACGCAATTGCAATTCAAATAAATTTGCAATGCTAGCACAAGGTCAAACCCGAGCATTTAAGCTGGATTCAACACAACTGCAAAGCACCTCAACACGAATACAAAGCACAAAGGCTCGCATGAAGGTTACACTGTACAGATACGACAGGTAAACCATAGTGAAACTGGACAGTGACATCAAAATGCACGAACATAACATGCTACAAGTCTTACAACATGAAAGGACAAGCACCTATATGCAATAGTGATCACATGAACAGCACCCTAAACAATGAAATAACCATGTTCGAAACCCAATTCAGTGAATTACATGACGAACAGGAGTGCAGTGACAACATAGGTCAAGGCAGCATGTGGTCTAGACTTCTAAAATAAGTCTCGGCAAAGAAAAAATCAGTGACTCAGTCAACTACACAATGCAATTAAATATGGTCAGAACACAAATGCAAATGTAGCTACTCAACAATATACATGTACATAATTCACAAGCAAATCCAATGCCAAATGAAGACAACTACATCAGGTGACGAAATGCACAGGTAAAGACTGCCCAAGCATGATGCAGTAAAATAATAGATACAACCTGAACAAAAGTGAAACAGAGTGGCACAAGGAACTGCCAACCAACCAGGTTAATGATGCATAATGACTCGGAACAATAATCAAAATGCAAAGGTCAAGCCATGGTTGTCATGACTCAACTCAAATGCAAAGCTTCAACAAATCAAAGCAGCATCAAAGCTTATGTATGCAGACCCAAATGCTCAAAGAAATTTCCAAACCACTGTTCAATGAAGTCAATGACGAACAACCCCAAATCATCACAGGAAGGACAAATTCGAATGGCCAAGATATCAGAGGTGACTTCAACATAACAGTAACAGCAATGCAGACCTAACTACAAGTGCAAATACAATAGGACAACATAGGCAGTGCAATTTCAAGTGGAGCTATACAAATCTATCAAGTACATCAAACCCAAGTCGGTAAATACTTCAGTGGAAAAGATGAATGCAAGACTGTGATAAATGAAAAACCAAATGAACAAGACTTAAGTATGTATACAGCTGATCAGAGAGTATGCAGCATGAAATTTTCATCAACACCAATGATACAAGAGAGGCGAACATCAAACATGGAGCTACAGCCCGACAGCAACATCAAACAAAGACGGCCAGAGACGAAGCTCACTGGGGCCAGAAAATCATGGCCATAATTCACAGTGAAGTCGAAAGAAATGAACAGGCTATAGTCGAAATCATGAATCACAAAGTTGAACAAAGTCGAAGTCAACAGAAAAACGAATAGAGATGAAGCCGAGATCAACATAAATTCACAAAAATCAAAATTCCAGAAATTCAAACAAATATATATATATATATACATGAACGCAAATAAAGGAGATCGAACTCATATAAATCCCACAATCATCATCATATTTTTTTAAATTAAAATCAACAGAGAAATCGTCAACATAATAAGAAAATCGAACGACCTAAGGAGGATGAAGTAGATGTGAGGGTCACTCACCTGAATCGAATCAACGACGAGCTCAATCAAGTGGCCGAAGGTATCTCGAGACGATCGACTAACGAAGCTTGAAGTCGCGTCTTCGAATTTTTTGCTCAAAACCCTAATTTGAAGGTAAGGGGAACGAACGAAAGGAGGCAGCCATTCCTTCGTATGTTTTTAGTTTAGGGTTTTCGAACTAAAAGTGAAAAGAGGAACGAGCGCACCCTTATCTCAATTAAGGGAACGGGTTGAATGAATTAAAAAAAAAGAAAGGGCCTAATATTTTTCTAAGTCCACAATCCCTTTACAAATTTTATAAAAGAATTTCAACCAGTTTTTCAAAAAAATTTGACCAGCAATAAGTTATCAATTAATCGTTCGAATGACGAAAATTAATTATATAATCTCAGGGTTGTTACAGTCAACGACGATAACCCTTGCATTCTGAAAACACCATCTCGATCTTCATTTCAGAATTCACGACCTATCGTTTAATTTGGATCGATGTGGTTTTCGGAATATCAAATTGACACCCGATCCCGGTCTCATCGAAATCCAAACGCCATTTTAAAGGCCAAGTTGTCTAATTAACTTAAACAGTTTAAATCAATGATTTAACTCACATAGCATTTATCACAGATTAATTAACATAGCATTATCACAGGTAATCATACACAATCATCGTAGATATATCATAACATATCATAGAATATCACAGAATTATCATCAAATAAATATCACAAATCATATATTCTACATATAAAATCCATAAGCACTCATCTTTAATTCTTATTTGTAATTAATTCAATTTAAAATCAATTGCTAGAGAATTAATCATTTAACCCTGTTAATTAATCATTAATTAACATTAATTACTTATTTCTTTTTCAAGTTATTTAGTTAATGAATCATTCCTTAATCAATTATTAAATCTTAATTATTTAATTAATTATTTTATTTCACTCTATTTAGTTAATTACCTTCTTAATCAAATTACTTAATTAACTATTCCTTATTCATTAATTAATAACCTTAATTATTAATTAATAAAACTTATTTAACTATTTGTTAACTGCTAATTACTTAATTAATCATTTATTAATTTTTAATTAAGTCACTTGATTACTCTTAATTATTAATCATTAATTAATTAACTTAAAGTAGTTAATTCTAAATTTAGTAATTACTTAAGCGTTGACAATTCTAACTCTAATTACAATCATAATATAATTATTCGTAATTACTTTCTAAAATAATTAATTGATGTTAATTATTCAACTTAACTATCATTTTTAAAGAAATCTTCTTAAATTTTGGAAATCAATTTAATATTAACTACAAACCTTTAATGTTAATTGATTTTCATACCTGATTTAACTTAATTACTAAATAATAATCAAGTGTTAATTACATTGTTAAGTATTAACTACATTATTAAGCTTGAACCTAATCTCCTTTTTTTTGAAACTGTAAACACCTATCTACTTACTTTACTAAAAAAAAACAATACTTTAGATAAACAAACCCCGAGGCTTCCATGTTAAAAACCCGAGACCTCCCCTGCGTTATACTCGAGTGTTACTTCGAGTTCCACCCCCACCTTTACCCGCGTCACCCCTGATACATCTTCATCTACTTCTTCTTTCTCAGTAAGTTAAAATTATAAACTAAGTATAATTAGCATCAGGAAACTTACATTCGAACTCGACAAACTAACCCGAAGCTTCCTCCATTTTCGCTCGAGCGCGACTCGCGTCAGTTGAACTCGACGACGACATTGACACTATTCGCCGCCGTACACGTGCACGGCGGCACGGCCGATCTCCGGCTACCACCAACATCACCCACAACTCAGAAATCATCTCGAAACTCGAAATCTAAATTCAATTCGTCCTCAAATGATCGAAATTGAAAATTTACAGTTCCATGAAAAAATGCAAAACAAGACCTTCGGCAATTATGTCTCGCAAACATCACACTGATCGCCAGAGGAGCTCGAACCTCAGCCACACCACCACGACACAATAAGCTTCCTCCCTCGTGAATCACGTGAAGCTCGAACCCGTGTAGGCGATGAATTTGTTGCGTTTACGGTGATGAACAAAACTACAAATAAAACCCTAAAATGGCCTTGATTTCTTAATTCACGAAATAAATAATTATTTTCACATTTTTCCCGAGATCGTGGATGGATAAACTTGCTTCAATTCAAGTTTCATCAATTAAAATTGAATCGATCGCTTGAAATAGAAATAATTGCAACATAAGTTCAACTCCAAACTGCTCTTTGAATATGAGACGAAAATTCTTCAATCTTTTTTTAAAAATCATAAATTTCCTTCGGAATTTAAGATATAAATTCGAATTAGCATTCTATGACAATTGAATTTATCCATAAATTACTTGGTTGCTTGTAAAATCATATTCAATAGCATACTTTTTACACAGAGGGTTTAAACAGCTTACAAAATCTAATTTTAGCATAACTACTTTGTTTGATTGAAAGAAATTAAAACTTTAACATATATTTGCATCACATAATTTGAGCTTAGGACAATTTATTTCCCTGTATCAATTAAACAGAGAAGCATATGCTTCACAGGATTATACTCACAAGATGAAAACATACATAACCATAAGATCACAGAGTTGCTTAACTGTTAAATTTAAAACTTAAAACTTAAGGAACTAAGTTTACTCACTTGCACATCCTTTGTACAGAAACAATTTCTATTTTTGAATCTGCAGTTGAAAGATTTCCTGAAATATGAAACTGCCTGAAGTTTGTTTTTGAACCTGTCCTGTATTTTTCTGTTTTGAATTCAGTTTGAAACTGTTTTTAGTTTGCCCAAATTTTTGAGTTTACTTCTTATTTTCTTTTTGTTTCTTCTTTTCCTTTTTCCTTGCTGAACGAACCCAATTGGTTCAGATGTGTTCATATATATATAAGAAAAGAACATGAAGCTTAAGGTAGGTATTAACTAGCCAAGCATTTTCTTTATTTTGTTTTATATTGACCAGATCTTTCATTACAGAAAAGAAAAGATTTGTAAATATTAGCATGAACCAAATAGTTGGCTGAGTTGATAGCAAGTACATACTTTGTTACTTAATATGCCTACATAGTATAATTATGTCTTGCTGTAGATGAATATTTGCATGCACACATACATTGCAGGTATGCATATGGCTTGTGAATGAAGCTTTGTTTATGAAGATATTTTTTTGTAAGTAAATATTTGGCTTTGAATGAAGGCATTTAATTTGTATAGTTTACATACTTATGTTTGTTTTTTTGGTATTACTTCTAGCTTAATAATGTTTACCTGGCTTATTTTATTTTATGGTTTTGCCTTGTTTTCATCCTATTCTATATACTTCGTTCTTAAATTTTATTCTGTATTTTGATTTCACTTTATTTCTTGTTTGTATTTATATTTGTATTTTTACTATGACTAACAATATTTAAGTTATATTTAACATGGTGACTTATATTAGCTTTATACATTTGTTCGTATTTGTATTTTAGCTATAAATTTTTGAATTAGGTTCATATGGTTTAATTACATTTATATTTATATTTCATACTTAACTATCAATATTTAAATTATGTTTAATATGATTTACTCACATTTATACTTATATTTATTTGTATTTTAACTATCAATTATTAAGTTATATTCATGTGTTTGACTTATATTTAATATTTATAGTATAAATTTATAAAAATTTATTTTATTTAAAAAAGTATCATCTATATATATATATATATTTATACCCAATGTAAACAAAGTAAAGTATTTTATTTCAATTATATAAGATAAATTTTATTATAAATATTATTGTGATAATTTATTTTAAATTTCAAATCAATTTTTTAAATACCAATCCATATAAACAAATGACAGTTATTTCCAAAATCATATTCATTTTAATATGATCGGTTCACATTTTATTTAATTAGATTAAATATTTATTAAAATAAATAGGGCCAAAGTCCAGGGTCGTTACATGGCAGGTTATGTGAGTCGAATGATTGCATGTAATAACTGTTCATGAGGGTCTTGTATGAATCTCTCTAAATGGATTTTGAAAAAACTATCATTGGATGACATATTTGTGTTTTGAATATAATTTTTATGAACTAAAACAAATTAGTTTTATAAATAAAAAATTTCATCAAACATTTATGAATACCTATTTATCGCACTAAGAAACAATTGTTATTTCAAGATATACAAATTTCATTGTGACGAAATTTCTTTGAGGAATTATTAGTAGTAAAATGGAATTGCATACGATCCATAGATAGAACTGATTATATGAGATGAAATGAAATTAACTAACCTAAATGATCACACAACATTAGAATGTCTAATAAGTATTCTCGCACAACGAAGAGAAACTATGAGTTTCTTATTAACGTCGAAAATATATAATCCTACATTGTTTAATTAAACCATTGAGAGTGTTGATTCTATATGGTATGATGTACAAATCCCAAAGAATTCGAAGTACGCTATCAAAACATAGATTTTGGTGGTCGTAACTGAAGGAATATGTTCCATCAACCATGACTGTGTCTTTATTACTAAGGCTAATGCAGTTGGAATTAAATAAGCAATGTTGATAAGAATAATATCGAAAATTTCAATTGTTGGAATTAATAGATTGGATATTCAACATGTTCAAGTCAATTCATATTTACTCATAAAATTATTGCTTGATAAGTCCTTGTTTTTTGGTACATACGTATTGAAATAGAAAATTCTAAATAACAATTTAGAGTAAGCTGTTTACACATATTAATAAAAAATGTCTCAAAGTCAATGGGAGCGATATTGATTTTTTAAGTCATTTGATATGATCCAAGAAATGATTTGAAAGTATCATTTTACAAGCATCGAGATTGAATAAATATTTTGATGCATATATCAAATAATTTGACTTTCAATCAAAGTGCAGAGGAAGCGTGTGTTCATAAGAAAGAACGTTCAAAGGTACATTGATATTTCTAAAGTGCAAGTAAACAGAACGTTGTTGATTTTAATGATGTACTTGTGTTAAAATTAGCCTTGGTTGTTTTAATACTCAACATTGGATTAATAAATGATGTCTTATATAGTAAGTATAGAAGATGTCGAGAATGTCCCAAATGATATGCAAGGACACCTTATTTAAGTGTTTAATATGGAACATGTAAAATTGATTCCTTTGCATTGGCAAAAGTAATTATCATACATGTTATGTCTATGATATCATGACTTATTTATGTATTTCATATCACTAAATGGTTGTTTAAAGTATTTTCATGTATTTATGAAATACTGAAGAATTATTTACAAAA
This sequence comes from Allium cepa, assembly GCA_030765085.1. NCBI lineage: Eukaryota > Viridiplantae > Streptophyta > Magnoliopsida > Asparagales > Amaryllidaceae > Allium > Allium cepa. The sequence continues at coordinate 657,033,456 of CM060938.1, read as the reverse complement.
ACAAAAACTCCTTATGAAGGAGTGTCTGAACTTAAACTTCATAAGTCATAGTGAGTGTACTATGTCAATAATAAATTCAAGTTAAGAATCTTTAAGTTGGAAATGTTCCAAATAAAAGACTGTGGCTTATCCAATGAAAAAAGGCTATGTACATCGCGTTGAATATTGCCACAACAAAAATAACGTATATAAAATTATAAGTGCACAAATTTATAACTGAGCCGATTCCAAATGATGAGTATCTCATAATATTGTTATATGATAACAATTTCACAATATAGTTCGTAATAAAACTTAGAGCTCGCAAGAGGTCAGGAGGCATACTCTAAAATATTCCTCGTGATAAAGCAGTTTCTCACCACTGGAGAGAGTTGATTGACAGAGTAGATAATTGAAACCAAATAGCATACCCGTTCATAAAAGGACTGAACCAACTGGTTTAGAGAAACCGACTGGAGAAGATGGAATAAGATTTCGTAATTGACCCCAAGTGCAAGTGGGAGATTGACAGAGTTAGGGGTATGCTCTAAGGGCAATTATATGATTTGTTACATATACCTAACTTGTTAAACAATCTAGTTCACAATAAAGGTGTTTCTTTCTATTATACACGCGATATAATGTAGTTATATCAATTAATTAATGTAATTAAAAGTATATTTAATAGAAAATCCATAAATGGTATATTTTGTGATTGTAGTTACAAAAAGTTGCAACCGTGAGTAATTTATCACAATAAAACAAATATAGCATTTTAAATGTTCATTTAGTCAAGATGCATCGAGACTGGATACCGATGTATCCGTAGACTAAATTATGTAACGCTCTCCAAATATTGGGTAGTGTATTACTCATGACTGTTGGGGACACCTAGGGGTCACATACTGATAGTTATTAGATAACTATGGAGCGACTCACTCGATAGTTTTCTATTGGTTAATATAACTAAGGTCAAACATGAAACATCGATGTGACTCATTTACATAGTTCTCTTGACTTGAGAATACCGTGGATCTTCAATATGAAAGCTTCGCTTTGATTATAGTCAAATCATGGCATGATGTTCCATCGAGTGACTAGACTGATTGGAAGTATTTGAAGTGAAGCACTATTCAAGAGAGGATTCGTCTCCTCGGTTATATGGGGTTAGTAGCATGATCAACTCAAGTCAGCTTAAAGTCAAAGTCTCTGTCCAGAGAATTTGAGTTAATAGTAATTCTTATTATTGAACCAAGGACTTTGTGTTTGGATTATAAATTTGAATGTGGACGATATGGGAATTTTGACCATTGCTAAATTCCATAAGTCCTAATATGATATAGTTTTGATGAAGAGAATTGGTGTAAATAATTTCCACTATTAGATACCGCTTATAATAAATAAAATTTGATTTTACCGAAAAGATATGTAAGCGATGAATTTAGCCAAACCGTCATACCACTTTCTAAGTGACGTGTAAACATTAATATTTGAATTGTTCATTACTAATCGTTGACTGAATTCACACATCGAACAACCGCATTTGTGATTTCTCCAAATACCACACAATTAAATTGGTTTGTAAAACATTGCAAACTGATTAAATTAATTAATATTTATGAAATATTATTTATTGTTAGTTTATTTGATGTTTTGAATGTTGCTGGTAATTATTTTAGTGCATGTATAAAAATTATATTTACATATATCGATATGCAATATCGGTATAATTTCAAACATGATTTAAACAATAAAATAATTACATAAAAGTTGTTTCTTTTATTTGGAAAGCTTGCATATTTATAACGTGCTTGGCTCATCAATATAATGGTAAGAGGAGGAAATCAATTACTGAGATTAATTGAAATTCAAAAAGAGAAAATAAAGGAGGAAGTTTTAATAGGAGAATAGGAAAAGGTTTCTTTAATTCTATTAGAAAAAACCTCCTCATTTTAAAAGTACATAGGAAAAAAATATGACTTTCATTTTTGTTATCTTTTCTTTCTCTTCTCTATCATTCATTCGTGGCTGAAACTTCGCCCAAAAAAACCATCAAAAAAAAATTCAAATCAACATCAAACTAAATTGAAAGGGTAGTTCATTCTTCTCTTGCAAAGTAGGATGGTGATTTGCCTGAAATCTGAGGAGAAGCCACGAATCAAGGTGTGATGAACGGCAAGGTCTATCGGATCTAGAGAGCGATCAATTAGATCTAGGTATTGTTCTATCATTCAAGGGGTTTCTACATGCTTCATCGTGAGGTAACTATATGTGAGCACAATTCTATATTTACATATCTTATAATTTGTTCATATCCCATTAATCTCTATCTTTCCCTTCTATTCATACTTGTGAATTTGATTCTTGATGTTGATATCTCCATTACCTTTCATGAATCGATTGTTCTATCATGTTAAAATATAGAATGTTTTCTTTTATACACTGTTATTTTGTTATGAATAACATCTGATTTTCTATCTCATTATGATTGTTTGATTAATTAATTTAACTTAGACCTACACTTTCTTAATTTAATTTCGGTACTCTATATGATTGTTTACAAAGTGTGTTTAACCTAGATCTAGATCTTCTTATCTCAAATCTAAATATGCCTATGTCGTTTGATTTTGTTGTTTAAAAACAATTGAACATAGTTGAGCTTTGAGTTTTTTTTCACAATTCAGTATTTCATATCAAAAGGTTTACACTTGAATATTTAGACATGGATTGCTATGTAATTAAAACTTGGTAATAATCACATTAATTAATGCTTGTCATCCAACTAATTTGATGTTTTAATTCTCATGGTTCAAATCATTCTAATATAAACTCTTTCCTTTAAAAGAAAAAATGAAACATTAAATTAATGATATATTCTATGATTTGCAATTCCATCTAATTAAAAATTATATCTTTTCTTAAAAAGGAAGGATTATTTTCACAACTGTTTCAAACCATTTTCATTAATCTTAATATCCTTTGATTTTCTGCTTGTAATTGAAATGAAATCAATTTTATTTGAATCGTTATGCTAAATAGTAATTGTATATTTATATATATGTATGTATGTATTTATATATTAATAAATAAATAAAACCGTTCATGTTTAGGACAACAAAGGCATATATAGATGGGAAATGTATCCATTGTGGTATAAATCCCAGCACTTAAGTAATGTTTACAATAACTTTGTGCACTTTTATATGTTGCACTCACACTATGCACATAGGTGCATGTGATATGCTCATAATCATTTGCGGTTAATCAAATTAAATTGAATTAATACTTTCCTAATAAAACATTCAATTGAAATGTTAACATGTTTATTCAACATATTATTAATCTAATTAGAGATAGAGAAGTATGATGTTTCTCTCTCTAATTAATGTTGTTTACTTTCTTAATTAATTACTTAACTATTAGAGGAGGAAACTAAAGGTTACTTTCTCATATTTATTTTAATATGTAACTGCTACACATGTAGGTGTAATTGATATGCTCATTCATTTAAATTTATATAATATTCAAATTCTTTTGAAAAAAATTCACCAAATTAAATAAAATGTCGATTTTATCGAGCTTGATTGTCTTTTAACTTAATCTCAAAATCGCTCATCTGTCGGAGAAGCTCAAATCAATCGAAGGATTTGATATAATTTGGTGTTTTGACATGGAAATTGTTTCATCCTCATTCTTAATGCCCGCTTCAAGATTTACAATTTGATCATTAAGGTTTCTAACAATTGTCTATTAGGTCAAATATTTCCCTATTCCATTGCATCCACATTGCCTTGAAACAAGTACACAAAGGATCCTTAAGTGAACGTCTCTTTGTAACATCTGCAATCAATTTATCTCTAATGCTAATGAAGCGTGATAAGGAATTCGATAAGAGTGGCGTGATAGTTAAGTGTGAATCCTATATAAACATGAAAATAAAGTCAAGACACAAATAACCAATCTCTTTTATGACTATAATAGAGATTACAAGTCAAGAAGAAATAAAATAAAACGTATAATTCCATTGTTTTAATCAAACACTTAGTTTATTACACTTAAATTTGAGAAACGACATTTTTGGCTTTGTTCAAGGAATTAGCTAAAAGAGTAATTTTTGAATCAAAAGGGACCTTAATTCCTTCCAGGGTAATAACTGGAGGATATTTGCTATAGCCCTATTCCCTGGTAGGAGAACTATCGCGATAATATGTTAATTTGGTATGATATGTTCGAATTTCCTTGAGAAGCTTTTCTTTTTCTTTACCAAGAAAATCGAAACGCAAGCAGGACGTTCCATATAAAGTCTCTGCAGGTCTTAGGAGAGCAGTATTTAGCTAATTTTGAATATTTTAAAAGCGAAGCCTTTTCTAAATAACCACTTCTTAATTTGGCGTATTTGTTTAAATAATCTCTACAAACTGGGCTGCCTAAGATATGTTTATTCTATGATAACGTAAAAATACACAACTAAGTTCAAAAGAAACTAATATAGGAAATTCATGTTACATAATTACAAATGTTCATATGGTTCATACAAAATTGATTTTCTGAATAATTCAAAAACAAATTTATCCTTATAATATTTGAGTTTTTCAAAAGGCAAGTGATGAGGAATTGACTTGACTAGCGGTAAATTCTAGAAATCCCCTGGATGTACATCAGACCCAATTTCATCTAAATATCTCCTATGCAGAAGCCTAAGTAAACCCCACTAAAATTGCCCAAGTAAGAAAAATCTATGGTCGGGTGTTTGCAATAGGCTTTGTATAAGACGTCTACTAGGATGTCTCTTTCTTCAACCAACATCCAAAAGAGTGTAATTACTTCTCGATTCTCTTCCAAAATTTTACCATACAGAAGGCGTGCTCTCTTTAGTCGGGAGGTAGCTTCTTGGTCTTTAAAGGACGCTAACACCGCGACACTTTTATTAAGCTTATAATACTTGTCAGAGAGTGCGTTGTTTTCTTTTAATTTCTTATCTAACTCTCTATACAAGCTATTAATTTCTACTTGTTTTCTTTCAAGCTTTGTTTTACGAAGTTGGATAAATTTCTTCTTTATCCAAAATAAAAGGATGTCAACTATTGTTATATTAGAAGGGAAAACCATTTGGACAAAGAATCCCATACCTGAGAAATGGGAACTGAAGTTTGCGGGACTTTCTTTTTCTCCCTTTGTTCGTTGACGTCAATGTCGGTAGCTTCTTCATGAAGATTAGAAGGCTCGGGAAGTTCAGTTGGGCTTGTTTCATGATCGCTAGGATCAGGGTTTACTTTTTCTAAAGCCTCGGGGTGATCATCATCATCCTTTTCATGACTATTGGCATGGCCACCTCTGTTGCCACCTGAGCCCCGACCTCTTTCTGCATAACATTCATTATTATCATCATTATCATCATCATTATCTCCATCATTGCCGCCTTCCTCTATGGTGGCTTCATCATCATCTTCTTCTTCATTAGAATCAGAATCTCGTTTTATAGAAGGGACTTCAAAGGATAAGAGTCTAGCATATCGATTTCTTCTCTCTTAGGGATTTCGACTTCCTGCTCCATTTCTTCGACCTAATCCATGAACCTTTTGACAAGAGTAGTATCACGTGAAGGAAAGCTCAAGTCTGGGCACTTTTCAATGTTGTCGGTATAGGCAAGCATAAGAGCATCCTCGTATGAATTCACAATGATGTCGTTGAGGGAAGTACTCATAAATTGTGATACCCTTTTCTTGGCTTCATAAATTGTATTAATGTCCAACGTTAAGGAATTTTTCTTTTTCCCCAGCTTCTTCTTGAGAGAGGATTGTTAAACCACCATCCGTGCCTTCTCCTCTTCAGATTCTTTCAAAGCCATTTTTAAACCAAATTTTCATCGGTTAAAAGTTGTTTTGCTTTCCTCTCTTCAAATATAATGGATTATGCCTAAGCAAGAGAGACCACCAATCTTTCTTGTTCCTTTACAGCATTATTGTTGTTAGTAGAAAGGGAGAAAATCTGGCTGTTCAAGGTTGAGATTTCCCTTTGAAGCCTAGATGTCTCAACAGAAGATTTTAAAGCGCTTTCTTCGAGAGAGAACCAGCTTTTAGAAATGTAGCGATCCGGACTCGACCTTTGAAAATCGGCACCGAATACGACCCTCGTATTCAAATGCCGCAGATCCAGACGTCGAATCTGGTTCGCCGGAGCTTATAACACATTAAGTACAACACAACGGAAGAAAAAGAATAGATCAATATACAACATTTGATACAATATGATACAACAGATGATACAATGAAATCAATATACATTAGAGATATGATACAAGATAATAGCAGCGGAAAGAAAAGATAACACTAGCAGCGGAACATAACTCTAAGGTAGACTTCAAGGAAGAAACTCCAGTATCGGTAATATCCATCTCTAAAGCACCAACCCTGAAATAGCTCGAACTCCCAATAACAATGCACAAAGATAAGCAAGTGCTGTTCAGATCCAATGATTGAACTAGCTCCAGATAATCTACTAAACCTGACAATCTGAAAAACACAACTCTAGACTACCCGTGTGGGAAAATTGTGAGCACCCAGAGTTTAGGAAAGGAACAATAAACTCCAGGTCAGTCATGGGACTGGTATGAGCAAACAAAAGCAATTCGTCTTTAAAACAAACAAAAGAATTTAAATTAAATCCGCAATGCTTTTTGGAAAATGAAACTACCATAAGGCCTTCCGCCACACACACAATGCAAACGCAGAATTGGAGGAGATTTCTCCTTATGATAGTCAAATATGCTTGATACGAGAAAATTTCTTCGATATTTTTACTAGTGCATAGTGGAAAACCTTTCGAAAGTATAATATAAATCCTAGCCAACATACGGCCAGTATCGTATGTCTACTATAGCTACCATCTAAACAGTGGGGCGCCACCATAAGTAAATGGCAGGTTCTACAACTAAAACCGTAAAAGGCGCGTATTTGATGATTGGATTTCCAACAAATGGTCAGGCTAAGGAACTTCCTACAGCTACATGGGTACGCCTCTTGCGGGACGTCCCGAGAACCTAACCGGATCTCTGCCAACACAAGGCCGGGTTACCTCTGTAACTAGGTAACTGCTACTCGAGCATGCCATCTGCCGGTCCTTTGGGACCTTTATCCGAGGCGCCTCTAAACCACAAATCAATCACAAAGTAATAGATCTGCAGTATCAACATTAGTAAGTATCTGAGCTCCATACCATGATACCACCCTTTTCCAGAAGGAAATGACACACCCCGAAGGGAGCTACCCTCATAACCTTGCCGCATCTTTCCTATTTCGACCATTTCCGAGGTGTGAGGTCCTGATGTAGTCTCGTCCACAAAGCTACGCTTTATACAAAAGCCATGCTTTGATCAACAATTGATACACAACAGCACTCAGCATGCCACACTACCAAATCGGGAATATATCACTGATAAATATCAACTACCTAACCTTTGAGCTCATACATCTCAGAGAAGGGTGTTAAGCTAAGAGAATAAATTCCCCGCCACCAAGAAGAAATGTATTTGATAGAGATCTGTTTATATCTCAAAGTGTAGTGTCAGACATACAACCATACAAGTCTGTCCCGGGTTCAAACAGAACCGAAGGCACTTCTGAAGAAGCCCTTGCAAATCCGGGTATCCACAATTCCGATCGGACTTCGCATCACTTAGGGAATCTCTATACCATAGCTACTTGATGCAGAGACAATCGATAGGTTATTGTAACGTTCTCGAAGACACCCGGTCTTCAACACCGGTCTTCAAATACAATCCATAACGTCGTATCACTATACAGAATGGGTTAAATGACACAAGGTCCTCTCTCGGCTAAACCGAATAGTGAGCGCAATCTTTTAAAAACATATGGATATGGGATTTCGGTTAAGTCACGACTTAAAAATCCAAATCTTTTCTTTCAAATGGTTAAACAAATTACCATTTTAAATCATTTAACCAAAAGATTCGTGTCACAAAGTTCACCTAGTTTAACAAAGATCAATTCATAGATTTCAAAACACTTCCATTTTAATTGGACTAACTCATTAAATCTTTAAATTAAAGATTTAACTTATAGCTTTCAAACCCGTTTTCCAAAAATTTATTCATAACTTGGAAGACCATTTTCATTTTAGACTTGAAAACCTTTTAACACAAATTGGAAGTTCACTTCTTTTGTGAAAGCTTTTATTATTTGAAAGCAAACAGTTTTCTTTCCGAAAAATCCAATTATATCTATACAAGTTAAAATCTTCGGGTTAAATTTAAATTCCCAAACAACACTTTTAAAATGGTTTAAAACCCATATAAACCCATTTGTAAGTTGAATAACCTTTTTAAACCCTAGTTTCCAAATCATAGAATTCAATTTCAAATATTGAATTCAAATTTAAATCAAATTATTTAAATTTCAAAACTAAATCAAGTTATTCAAATAACTTTTATTTTTGAAATTCATTTTCAAAAGCTTTCAATTCAAATTCCAAAACTATTTTGGATTCAAAATTCAATCTTTAAAACTATTTCAAAATCTGTGACTTAACCCATTTCCACGTGCAATCCATATTTGTGTGTGTATAAGTGTGGTCCAGGGGTTCAACACCATAGTGCACAACATCATCATCACATATTCAATCATATCGATAAGCGGTATAGACCCATAACGCTTATCTTTATTCGCAGATTCATAGATAAAATAAATTTATCAATCACAAAGATTTACCGTTACAATTCGATGTGGGTTTCGGATAACCAATTGGAATCCGACTCCCTGTCACATCGAAATTTAAATGTCATTTTACGGGTCAAGGGTTTTTTTTTATTCATACAATAGTATATTCATCACAAATATAGCAGCTCAGCACAAAGCATCACATCATATATCAAATATATCAATCCATCATAAAGCATTCAATAACAATCAAACATCTTCAAATAAGGTGAATAAATCGTGTGGTTTTAAATTTATTACTCACATAATTACTTTCGTTAGTAATCTTTTTAATCAATGATTAATTATCATTAATTTCAATTGATTAAGTCTTAACCACCTTCATTAATTAATCATTTCTTTAATTAATTATCTTAATTAATTAACCTTAATCGTAATTAATTAAACCTTAATTACTTTTATAAACTAACCTTTAATTAATTACTTTAATTAATAAATCCTTAATCATTAATTAAATCTTAATTATAATTAATTATCCCTAATTGATTATTCTTAATTTAATTACCCTAACTAATTAACCACATTAATTTATTATGCTTTAAAGTAATTAACCCTTAATATTTGATTAATCAATCTTTAATCTTTAATTATCTACTCTTGATTACTTTCACTAAGTAATTATTATTTTTATTTAATTCCTTCATTAATTACTTGATTAATTAACTTGAATTATTAATTTATTACTTTAAGTACTTTCATTAGTTAATTATTTAAAATTTCATCAATTAAAAGATAGCCATTTATCTTTATTATTATTATTTTTATTTTTCTTATCGTTTGATTCTTATTTAATAAACCTTTGGAAATAGACCGTCATCAATATATTTGTCAACTTAAGATCTTTAAGTTAGATTAAAGATTATAAAACTATCTCATTCCCTCAATCATCCACTTAATTTCAAAAATTAAGTTTATAAACTTCAAACCCAAAAGTTATATAATTTAACTTAATAAATTTGAAACAAATTTATTTTTAATCCTACAAATAATTTCAATTTAAACAAACATTGATTAAGTTAGGAAAAAAAGTGTTTTAATAACCTGTTTGCACATTTTAAAACTTGGTTCATTTTGTAACCTTCTTATTTCAATCCCTTTTCAATCTTGACCATTGCAGCATGTTTTAAACTTGGCTAAATAAAGCTTTCTAAGACTCACAATATTTTTTTCTCAAATTTTAAAACTGATTTGAAACAGATTACTTCACATTCAAAAAACAAACTGTTAAACATGTTAAGTGGCCTGAGTTTTTTCTAGATTTCCCCAAAGCCAACTTCGGGTTGAACCCACATCCCTCTTCTCATCGAGTCACTCACGCTACTTACTCGAGACCGACACGAGTTCCCCCATCTTCTCCAACCACCACATTTTCTAGATGCAAAGAGTTTCACGCATGCATGTGCACATCACCCCTGACGAACTCTGATCGGCGCAGTGGCCTTCGACAAGTCGGCGGTAGGCTCTCCAAATGCCACGACCACCCAGATTTCCAATTTCGATCGAAATACAAAATCGAGCAGCGAGATCCATTTACTGGAGTTAGTAAGATCGCCAAAAATGCCTTGCACCGATGATCTCGCCCACCGTTGACCAAGATACTTCAGCCAGAGTTGCTCCGGTTGCTCACAAACCCATTCCCCCACGTGCGTTACCGTCTGATTCAAACTAGGCGACTCTACAGCCTCGAGAACACATTTGACAAAAGTCCAAGCCTAAACCCTAAAATCTGATTTCTCCGTTGCCATGATCAACTAGAAAATCGTCGAACATTTTTCTAGTGATCAAGGATGATCGAACTTCCTACCAACCCAACTTCGATGAGCTTCACCTTGCCGTTTAACAGAATTTGACAAAAATGTCATTTCTGTCCCCCTCGTAATTTCTCAAAATTAAATGAAAAAAAATCTCGATTTTACTATCTAAATTCATCATTCTATAATACAATTTAGTATATGAATTCAAAATTCGAGATTAAAAAGATTTTTTTTTTCATTTCCAAGAAGTTCACTGCAATAAATTGTTTTAGAGATAAATCCTAAATTAATATAGTTGAAATATATTTCAAAATTAGTGTTAAGTTGTTGGCATCAACTTTTATTCAAAGGTTATAAACTAAAACAAATTGAGGAAGAAATGTTTGAATTTCTTTATGGGTTTAGTCTGTTAAAATGTTGAACAGAGGAAGAAGAAAGAGTGTATATCCCTGCAACAGGCATGCACCCATACAGCTATGTGTATATTCAAATAAAAATGCCTATCTATGACCATACAAAACATTTCCAGATCATTTCACTCATCACCACAGGCATTTCAAAAGTAAAGAAGGTGAAGTTTGCTCACCTGAAGGTTTTCCAGGAAGGAACAGGGAAGTGTTTTGGGCCTGGAACTTTTATATTTTGTTTAGCCTGCCTGAATTTTTTTTTTCTTATTTAATCTTGGAGTTTAGATCTGTAAATTGTAAATACATATCTTTATTTACTCTTTCTTGTACTTAATTCATTGAATACAAACAATTTTAATTACTTACAGGTTTGAAATCTTTTATATATAACAGAGGAACTTCCTGCATTTGAAACCAGAAAACTGTTTTGCCTTGAACTTGATTTGTTTTCCTGCAATTGATTGACAAAGTTGTTTAAACTTTGTTTTATTTACTGATTACCAATCATCAAATTCAAATTTAAAAAAAAAAAGAAATTTACTTGCCTTCAATTATTTCTAGGTTTTCATTTTTTTCCAGATTTTTTTCCTGTTTTCCAAATGTGTTTTGCTTAATCCTTTGCATTCATCTGAATTTGTTTTTGAACTTGCATGCTTTGGTTTGATTGCTTTCTTTGATTATAACTTTGGTTTCAGGTTGAAAATGGTTTTGATTTACTTTGTTTTTGAAATGAATTGAGCACGGGTTGTTTATGAGCTGATAAATGAAGTAGCCAGATTTTTCTTTTCCTTTAGGTGTTGGAGTTGGTGATACCCAAATCTCTTTTTTACTATTTTGTTCAGATTTGCTGAAATAATATATGATTGCAAATGGGGAGATGGAAAGTTTTTTGTAATTTTATTATTTTATTTAAACAATGATATTGAATGCCATTTGTAAGAAATCATCGTAATATTCCCATGTAATTGTTTACTTCTTTACTCCACCACCTTGTGTAGTTTATCATTTGAAGTTTTCAAAGGAAAAAGAATTTTTATAATTTTTTTTATATCATATTCATTTTACAGTTAATTGTATCCCCTTATTCATTTTTGTGTATATGTATATACAATGTTGAAAGGAAAATTGTTTTTAACCAATATTTCATCATATACATTATTCCTTAATATTTTTAAATGCCACTAATTTTTTTAGAACATTTATTTTAAATTTAAATTCAATTTCCAATTCGAACTTGAAATATAACCAATTTTTTGTCCATTTATATATATATATACACACATCTCTTGAATAAATTTAGATTCAATCTCAATATATCTACAATTTCACTTATATATGAAATATACATATATAAATAACTTTTTAAAATATTTATTATTTCAAAACTTTTAAACCCAAAAGAAATTGGAATTTATTTATACATAGTTTATTACTTATTTTATTTGTTTTGAGATTTTTCTCAATTTATTTTTAAATTAAATTTCAAAAGTTTAAAATATATTATTAATTTTAATTGATTAATTTTAAGATGTTATTTTTTTATTCATAAGATATTAAATATAGAATTTTAAATCCATAGTTAAATTTTAAAAATCAATGTCCAAATAAACAATTATTCTATTTAAAATTGAAAAATCCAAATTAATTTACAACTTTATTCAAAAATTTATTTTATCAATTTAAATTTAATTAAAAATCGGGATCGTTACAGATTCCCCCCTTAAGAAATTTCGTCCTCGAAATTTGCCAGGTGATAACAAAGATAGATGAAAGATAGAGAAATATCTTTCTAAATCAAACTAGATATCAATTCTGCATTTGGCTTACCAAATCAGAATATCACCAATATGAGAACAAACTCATTCAATTTTTCAAAAGATACTTGGGTCCTTTGGTCTACGAATATGCAAGGGCATTGATTAGTTCGAAGGGATAACTAATCGTTCGTAGAATATATCGGGATCCAAACAATAGATAAATGGATTTAATCTTCCATAATTCTCAAACACCAGGTATGGATTCAAAATTAAGGTCGAGATATCCCAAAGTATATACCAATTTGTCACTCTTCGGACTTTGATATACACAAGAAATTACGATAGAATTTCAAATTTGGTTTTAATCGATATGGTGTTATTTATACAATTCAAATTTAGCTTTATATTCTATTAACCAATTTAACTTAATACAAAATTTCCAATTTATTTAAAATTTTCAATTTCCATTTCAAATTCATCTAGGTTTTTTAAGACAAAAAGCTGATAAGAAACGATGGAGATACGAAGTAAGAATTTTCTACAACGATTCGTAGGGCCACCATCACACCTAAACTTATTTCTGGAGCTGCTACGAAGCAATCAAAAGAATTTGAAATCGAATCAAAGGAGATTGATAGAGAAAGTAGTTTCCGCTATCGCAGGGTATTGACTATTTGTAGTGGCACTCCCATATCCCTTATCTCGTCCTCTTCTCGCACTCATACTTATTATCAGTGGATAGTAAGAGAATTTACTGAGGCATTCGAAAGGATATCTTAGGGATATACTCATTCTAGGTAAACTTCACCCTATCTCTAATGAGTTACTTAATGTGTTATACTCCTGAGCTAAAGTTTTAACCTTCAGCTCTGATACCAAATGTAGCGATCCCGACTCGACCTTCAAAAATCAGCACCAAATACGACCCTCGTATTCAAATGCCGCAGATCTAGACGTTGAATCTGGTTCGCCGGAGCTTATAACACATTAAGTACAACAAAGCGGAAGAAAAAGAATAGATCAATATACAACATTTGATACAATATGACACACTAGATGATACAATGATATCAATATACATCAGAGATATGATACAAGATAATAGCAGCGGAAAGAAAAGATAACACTAGCAGCGGAACAATAACTCCAAGGTAGTCTTCAAGGATGAAACTCCAGTATCGGTAATCTCCATCTCTAAAGCACCAACCCAAAAATAGCTCGAACTCCCAATAACGATGCACAAAGATAAGCAAGTGTTGTTCAGATCCAAAGACTAAACTAGCTCCAGATAGTCTACTAAACCTGACTATCTGAAAAACCCAACTCTAGACTGCCCGTGTGGGAAAATTGTGGGCACCCAGAGTTTAGGAAAGGAACAATAAACTCCAGGTCAGTCATGGGACTGGTAAGAGCAAACAAAAACAGTTGGTCTTTAAAACAAACAAAAGAATTTAAATTAAATCCGCAATGTTTTTTGGAAAATGAAACTACCATAAGGCCTCCCGCCACACACACAATGCAAATGCAGAATTGGAGGAAAGTTTTCCTTATGATGGTCAAATATGCTTGATACGAGAAAATTTCTTCGATATTACTAGTAGTGCATAGTGGAAAACCTTTCGAAAGTACAATATAAATCCTAGCCAACATAAGACCTGTATCGTACGTCTACTATAGCTACCATCTAAACAGTAGGGCGCCACCATAAGTAAATGGCAGGTTCTACAACTAAAACCGTACAAGGCGCGTATTTGATGATTGGATCTCCAACAAATGGTCAGGCTAAGGAACTTCCTACTGTCACATGGGTACGCCTCTGGCGGGACGTCCCGAGAACCTAACCGGATCTCTGCCAACACAAGACCGGGTTACCTCTGTAACTAGGTAACTACTACTCGATCATGCCATCCCCTGGTCCTTTGGGACCTTTATCCGAGGCGCCTCTAAACCACAAAGCAATCACAAAGTAATAGATCTGCAGTATCCACACGAGTAAGTATCTGGGCTCCATACCATGATGCCACCATTTTCCAGAGGGAAATGACACACCCTAAAGGGAGCGACCCTCATAACCTTACCGCATCTTTCCTGTTTCGACCATTTTCGGGGTGTGAGGTCCTGATGCAGTCTCGTCCACAAAGCTATGCTTTATACAAAAGCCATGCTTTGATCAACAATTGATACACGACAGCACTCAGCATGCCACACTACCAAATCGAGAATATATCACTGATAAATATCAACTACATAACCTCTAAGCTCGTACGTCTCATAGAAGGGTGTTAAGCTAGGAGAATAAATTCTCCGCCACCAAGAAGAAATGTATTTGATAGAGATCAGTTTATATCTCAAAGTGTAGTGTCGGACATACAACCATACAAGTCTGTCCCGGGTTCGAACAGAACCGAAGGCACTTTAGAAGAAGCCCTTGCAAATCCGGGTGTCCACAATTCCGATAGGACTTCCCATCACTTAGGGAATCTCTATACCGTAGCTACTCGGTGCAAAGACAATTGATAGGTTATCCTAAAGTTCTCGAAGACACCCGGTCTTCAACACCGGTCTTCAAATACAATCCATAACGTCGTATCACTATTCGGAATGGGTTATATGACATAAGGTCCTCTCTCGCTAAACCGAATAGTGAGCGCAATCTTTTAAAAACATATGGATATGGGATTTCAGTTAAGTCACAACTTAAAAATCCAAAGCTTTTCTTTCAAATGGTTAAACAAATTACCATTTTAAATCTTTTAACCAAAAGATTCGTTTAACAAAGTTCACCTAGTTTCACAAAGATCAATTCATAGATTTCAAAAAACTTACATTTCAATTGTATTAACTCATTAAATCTTTAAATTAAAGATTTAACTTATAGCTTTCAAACCCGTTTTCCAAAAATTTATTCATAACTTGGAAGACCATTTTCATTTTAGATTTGAAAACCTTTTAACACAAATTGGAAGTTCACTTCTTTTGTGAAAGCTTTTATTATTTGAAAACAAACAGTTTTCGTTTTCGAAAAATCCAATTATATCTATACAAGTTAAAATCTTCGGGTTAAATTTAAATTCCCAAAACAACACTTTTAAAATGGTTTAAAACCCATATAAACCCATTTGTAAGTTGAATAACCTTTTTAAACCCTAGTTTCCAAATCATAAAATTCAATTTCAAATATTGAATTCAAATTTAAATCAAATTATTTAAATTTCAAAACTAAATCAAGTTATTCAAATAACTTTTATTCTTGAAGTTCGTTTCCAAAAACTTTCAATTCAAATTCCAAAACTATTTTGGATTCAAAATTCAATCTTTAAAACTATTTCAAAATCTATGACTAACCCATTTCTACGTGCAATCCATATTTGTGTGTGTATAAGTGTGGTCCAGGGGTTCAACCCAATAGTGCACAACATCATCATCACAGGTTCAATCATATCGATAAGCGGTATAACCCATAACGCTTACCTTTATTCAAAAATTCATAGATAAAATAAATTTATCAATGACAAATATTTACCATTACAATTCGATGTAGGTTTTGGATAACCGATTGGAACCCGACTCCCTGTCGCATCGAAATTTAAATGTCGTTTTACGGGTCAAGGGGTTTTTTTGTTCATACAACAGTATATTCATCACAAATATAGCAGCTCAGCACAAAGCATCACGTAGCATCACGTCATATATCAAATATATCAATCCATCACAAAGCATTCAATAACAATCAAACATCTTCAGTTAAGGTGAATAAATCGTGTGGTTTTAGATTTATTACTCACATAATTACTTTCATTAGTAATCTTTTTAATCAGTGATTAATTATCATTAATTTCAATTGATTAAGTCTTAACCACCTTCATTAATTAATCATTTCTTTAATTGATTATCTTAATTAATTAACCTTAATCATATTAATTAAACCTTAACTACTTTTATAAACTAACCTTTAGTTAATTACTTTAATTAATATATCCATAATCATTAATTAAATCTTAATTATAATTAATTATCCCTAATTGATTATTCTTAATTAAATTACCCTAACTAATTAACCACATAATTTATTATGCTTTAAAGTAATTAACCCTTAATATTTGATTAATCAATCTTTAATCTTTAATTATCTACTCTTGATTACTTTCACTAAGTAATTATTATTTTTATTTAATCATTCATTAATTACATGATTAATTAACTTGAATTATTAATTTATTCTTTAATTACTTTAAGTACTTTCATTATTTAATTATTTAAAATTTCGTCAATTAAAAGATAGCCATTTATCTTTATTATTTTTATTTTTCTTATCGTTTGATTCTTATTCAATAAACCTTTGGAAATAGACTGCCATCAATATAGTTGTCAACTTAAGATCTCTAAGTTAGATTAAAGATTATAAACTATCTCATTCCCTCAATCATCCACTTAATTTCAAAAATTAAGTTTATAAACTTCAAACCCAAAAATTATATAATTTAACTTAGTAAATTTGAAACAAATTTATTTTTAATCCTTCAAGTAATTTCAATTTAAACAAACATTGATTAAGTTAGGAAAAAAAGTGTTTTAATAACCTATTTGAACATTTTAAAACTTGGTTCATTTTGAAACCTTCTTATTTCAATCCCTTTTCAATCTTGACCATTCCAGCATGTTTTAAAGTTGGCTAAATAAAAATGTCTAAGACTCACAATATTTTTTTTCTCAAATTTAAAACTGATTTGAAAAAATTTACTTCACATTAGAAAAAACTATTAAACATATTAAGTGACCCGAGTTTTTTCTGGATTTCCCGGAAGCCAATTTCGGGTTGAACCCATACCCATCTTCCCTTCGAGTCACTCACGCTACTTACTCAACACCGACACGAGTTCCCCGTATCTTCTCCAACCACCACATTTTCCAGATGCACAGAGTTTCGTGCGTGCATGTCCACATCACCCCCGACGAACTCTGATCGACGCAATGGCCTTCGACAAGTCGGCGGTAGGCTCTACAAACGCCACGACCACCCAGACTTCCAATTTCGATCGAAATACAAAATCGAGGAGCGAGATCCATTTACTGGAGTTAGTAAGATCGCCAAAAATGCCTTGCATCGATGATCTCGCCCATCGTTGACCAAGATACTTCAACCAGAGTTGCTCCGGTAGCTCACGAACCCATTCCCCCACATGTGATACCGTCCAATTCAACCTAGGCAACTCTACAGCCTCGAGAACACGATTGACAAAAGTCCAAGCCTAAACCCTAAAATCTGATTTCGCCGTTGCCATGATCAACTAGAAAATCGACAGACATTTTTCTAGTGATCAAGGATGATCGAACTTCCAACCAACCCAACTTCGATGAGCTTCACTTTTCCGTTCAACAAAATTTGACAAAAATGTCATTTTCGTCCCCCTCGTAATTTCTCAAAATTAAATGAACAAAAAATCTCGATTTTACTATCTAAATTCATCATTCTATAATACAATTCAGTACATGAATTCCAAATTCGAGCTTAAAAAGATTTATTATTTTTCATTTCCAAGAAGTTCACTGCAATAAATTATTTTAGAGATAAATCCTTAATTAATATAGTTGAAATATATTTTATAACTTGTATTAAGTTGTTGGCATCAACTTTTATTCAAAGGTTATAACCTAAAAAAATTGAGGAAGAAATATTTGAATTTCTTTATCGGTTTAGTCTGTTAAGATGTTGAACAGAGGAAGAAGAAAGAGTGTATATCCCTGTAACAGACATGCACCCATACAGCTATGTGTATATTCAAATAAAACTACCTATCTATGACCATACAAAACATTTCCAGATCATTTCACTTATCACCACAGGCATTTCAAAAGTAAAAAAGGTGAAGTTTGCTCACCAGAAGGTTTTTCAGGAAGGAACAGAGAAGTGTTTTAAGCCTGGAACTTTTATATTTTGTTTAGCCTGCCTGAATTTTTTTGTTTCTTCTTTAATCTTGAAGTTTAGAACTGTAAATTGTAAATACAGATCTTTATTTACTCTTTGTTGTACTTAATTCATTGAAAACATACAATTTAAATTAATTACAGGTTTGAAATCTTTTATACATAACAGAGGAACTTCCTGCATTTGAAAACAGAAAACTGTTTTGCCTTGAACTCGATTTGTTTTTCTGCAATTGATTGACAAAGTTGTTTAAATCTTTGTTTTATTTACTGATTACTAATCATCAAATTCAAATTTAAAAAAAAAATTACCTGCCTTCATTATTTCCAGGTTTTCATTTTTTTTCCAGATTTCTTTTCCTGTTTTCCAAATCTGTTTTGCTTGATCTTTGCATTCATCTGAATTTGTTTTTGAACTTGCATGCTTTGGTTTGATTGCTTTCTTTGATTTGTAACTTTGGTTTCAGGTCAAAAATGGTTTTGATTTACTTTTTTTTGAAATGAATTGAGCAGGGGTTGTTTATGAGCTAATAAATGAAGTGGCCGGATTTTTCTTTTCCTTTGGGTGTTGGAGTTGGTGATACCCAAATCTCTTTTTTACTATTTTGTTCAGATTTGCTGAAATAATATATGATTGCATATGGGGAGCTGGAATGTTTTTTGTAATTTGTAATTTTATTATTTTATTTAAACAATGATGTTGAATGCCATTTGTAAGAAATCTTCATGATATTCCCATGTAATTGTTTACTTCTTTACTCCACCACCTTGTGTATGTTTATCATTTGAAGTTTTCAAAGACAAAAGAATTTATATAATTTTTTTTATATCATATTCATTTTCCAATTAATTATATCCCCTTATTCATTTGTGTGTATATGTATGTACAATGTTGAAAGGAAAATTGTTTTTAACTAATATTTCATCATATACATTATTACTTAATATTTTTAAATGCCACTAATTTTTTAAGAACATTTATTTTAAATTCAATTTCTAATTCAAACTTGAATTATAACCAATTTTTTGTCCATTTATATATATAGACACATCTCTTGAATAAATTTAAATTCAATCTCAATATATCTACAATTTTACTCATATATGAAATATACATTTATGTATAAAATTTCAAATTTAAATAACTTTTTAAAATATTTATTATTTCAAAACTTTTAAACCTAAAAGAAATTGGAATTTATTTATACATAGTTAATTACTTATTTTATTTGTTTTGAGATTTTTCTCAATTTATTTTTAAATTAAATTTCAAAATTTTAAAATATATTACTAATTTTAATTGATAAATTTTAGGATGTTATCTTTTTATTCATAAGATATTAAATATAGAATTTTAAATCCATAGTTAAATTTTAAAAATCAATGTCCAAATAAACAAATATTCTATTTAAAATTGAAAAATCTAAATTAATTTACAACTTTTTTCAAAAATTTATTTTAATAATCAATTTAAATTTAATTAAAAATCAGGATCGTTGCAAGAAATCTGAATGGAAAAGTTCAACATGGGTCAGCATTCATTAGGAAACGGTAAATAGAAGCCTAAATAATATGAAACATACCAAAAGTTGTTGCTCAATCAAAAATCGACAATGACCAATTGGATCAGGAACAAGGATAAATGGAAGTAAATGAGGAAGAACTCAAGATT
Source organism: Allium cepa (assembly GCA_030765085.1). Classification (NCBI taxonomy): domain Eukaryota; kingdom Viridiplantae; phylum Streptophyta; class Magnoliopsida; order Asparagales; family Amaryllidaceae; genus Allium; species Allium cepa. Next base: position 657,013,227 of record CM060938.1, on the reverse strand, counting down.
GAACGTATCATCATCTCAAAGTCATTAGGATAGACTAGTGATCTGGGTCTTGAGGGGTTCAACTCCTTAGAAGGAGTTGAAGTTCCCAAATCTCTTCGCATTTGTTCAATAACATTAGGAGAGTCAGAAATGACAATGCAAGACATAATATCGTTCTTGGAAGGAGTTACTTTGGATTGATCAACAGGAGCTTCAAGAATAGGTCTATCTAAAGTTTTACACATGTCAGCAGTTTCACCCTTTTTTAGAGGCGAAGAAGATTGGACATCAACAATCTTAACTTTCTTGAGAGATGGGCCCACCGTATCCATTTCACCTAATTTTCTTTTGGCGATCATAGCGATGGCCTGAGTCAAGGATGATGCACTAGATGTGGAGGTTGGGAGAACTGGGTCGCTTATGATTAATTTGGCTAGAGGAGAAATTGCTAGGAATTGAGAAAAGAATAAATTAGTAAAGTAATCTAAAGGGTAACACGACAATAAATTGCAAGCACTGTGCTTAAACCAACCACGATGATCGGGTAGATTAGATACATAGGGGAGAAATTCTTGGGATCTCCCAAAGACAAGAAACGTTTACTTCTAGAAGTATATTGGACAAGAGGGGTTTGTTCAAGAACTCTCTGACCGGTAGGGAGAAGATAATGTTTTTGAAAATTGGTAGGCGTCAATAGTGTGAGTCTATTCCCAATGCTGCTTGAAGCAGTGGTCAGTAGCTGTATGACTCTTCTACCCTCGTCATTAAGTTCTTTAGGAGCAGGACCTAACCAAAAAATTTAGATCAGCAAAAGAAAGTAATTGAATAAAGATAAAAACTACGATCAGTTACACAGAGAAGAAAAGACTCCAGTGATGTTTGGAAAACATTTGACAAAAAAGAACTGCATCTCCCAGTCCCTAAATTTATTTACTCCCTCTGAAATTAGTTTTTTAGGAGAATTAGCTCTGAAAATCTGGTTGTTAAGATTGCTGAGTTTGACCAGGCGAACTAAATAGTTGAGAACTTCAGCATTTAGTGAAGGAATGCCTGATTCCAGAGCCGTAAATTCCAAAGAGATAAGATATGTGTCGACATTAGGCGATAATTGGATAAGTGTAATGGCAAGATGATTCAAGAACTATGACAATGGGAAGAGAATGAAGCCACCATGCTAAATGTGAATGGCAGTATGACAAAGTATCTTTCAGAAGGATTTTGAATGGTATCGCTATCGCCAAGGAGAATGGTTTCTACTCCAGTAATTCCAAATTTGTCTAGAATGGCATCGACTTCGTCTTGAGAAGATATTAGAATGTTTGGAGATAGCATCAACCTTCTTTAGTGAAGATTCTACCTCTAGAGCTATGTCTTTTTCAGGTTTCTTGGAGATCTTTTTGACACCCATGATTCTGTCAGGTGAAATCATATCAGTAAAAGTTATAATTTGTTCCATTATTGACACCTTTCAATGATCTCGAAAACCTATTGCAATAATTCAAGTATCAACCAAAATATATAATTCCATATCTTTCAAAGAGTGTTAAAGTAAATTTGGGTCATGAAATTCATAGAGCTTCCGATAATATTGAAGGGGTAGATGGAATGGAAACAACTACAAACACCCTTCGACAATGTCGAAAGTCCAAGGAAAATTTTACTATTGAAGGGAATAGCTAACTCTGCATTATTAGCTTGAGTGTGTGTGTGTATACTCATGTGGACAAAGAATATGAGTAAGTTATTACTATTTAAGGGAATAACTATTAAAGGGAAAATAAACCTTTCGATAATGTTAGAACCCATGAATTTTGGTTTACTCAAAGAATATGAATGTTGCCGGAACACTATATTCAAGTGAGTTTGATACAAATGGAAAAGCTTTGGAACGTTTTGTTCATGTTTATAAAAATGATAATTATACTACTATTAACTACAAGTGGTTTCAAGTAAGTTGAAAGGGAGGTGTGGTTTCGAAAACATACAAATAACTAAACTTGTTTCAACTTGGGAGGTTCGATCAAGTCGAAAGGCTTAATTCAGTTTTCAACCTAAACGGAATATATTATTCTCAATCCAATTTACGATAAGAAGTGTAAATCTCTAACGTTCAACACCTTCTATAGTAAATTAAAGTTTAGTATGAATCAAATGACATGTTAAATCCACTTTTATATTCATTTGGTTTGGAATCCTTTAAAATAAAAGTTGGGTTTTTGAAAGTATATATTATGTGATCATTAAATGAAACACATTAAGACGACTTCTACGAAAGGTGTCAGAATACAATGAAACATCTTTCGCTTTCGAAGAAGTTCATCTCATGTTGACCACATCAACCCTTTCGAAAGGGTCAACTAAAAGATAGATATTGGACTTCCTTTCGACCCCATCGAAAGAAGTTGAAGAAGCAAAGCAAAGTTAGCCACCTCAACCCCTTTCGAAAGAGTTGAAAAGTCAAGTTACAATATCAAGTTGTGATTCGTACAACTTAATCTTCTCTATGAAGCTATTGGAATAATTTTTCATTCCCTAATCCAATTTTCAATCTAATATTTCAAAGGGCTAACGATTAAATTGGGTCGAGCATGAATTTATACTTAACAACAATGAAAACCTCAAATTCAAGTCCGAAGCATAATTATTTCAAAAAAATGATTTAGGATCGAGTGAAATAGAACTTGAGCTTCGATTCATACGTAATAATGGCAAATAAACCTAATCTGATGAACGCCGAATATAGGTTGGCATGGTAAGTTAAACAAAATAAGCATAAAAAATATAATAAACTCAAGGATAATTTCTACGAGCAAGGAACTTGAATCATCTTCAAAAAATTAGAACGGTGGTACAAATTTAAACCCAAAGAATTCAAGATTGGAATTTAATGTAATAAATCAGTTAGAAAAACTAGAAACAATGGAAATATACCTTGAGTATGAACTCGAGTTTACTAAAATAAGGAATTTAAAGTGAAATGGAAATTTTGATTTTTGCTGTAAGCTTTTAATGGCAGATAAATGAAAAAGAGAAAAAGAAAACACAATTTATACAAGTAGCAGATGCAAGGAAAGCCATCCAATCAAATGTAAAGGAGCAGCCAGGATCTATTTAGGAATATCAAAAGGCGGGAAATTTTATGGGTTTCGAAATGGTAGACTTGGAAATTCAAGAGCATCTCTTCGTAAGGGGGCAAGTGTTACCATCAGTATTCACTTGAACCTTGTCGAAACTAGGAAGAATATAAAAGAAGGATTTATAAAAAGAGATAACGATAACAAGACTTTTCGAAGGAGTCGAAGCGATGCATCTACAACAGTCAAATATTTTATGAGATTTCGAAGAGGTCAGAAGGTTAAAAAATACACCCTTTCGCTTCCATTGTTTCCTTTCGAAATAGTAGCTTTAACATGCATGATGACATTTCAAATGAGTTAAGGAACACCTTTCAATGGAAACAGACTACAAGCCTTCACATATGCACCAAACCTTTCAAAACACTAGGTTTCGCTGTCCTTCATATCCTATAGAAGAACATTTGGGCAAAGCTACCCCTTCGAAAGAAATATTAGCCTTTCGAATTGGTTGAGACCATTCACAGATATAAAGTAAAGCTCATTTAAATTTAGTACGACATTCATATATACCAGAAAATAGTGGTCCGTATCAGTCAACATGTATGCCTTTGAAACTTACCCTTCACGCTTAAACTTTCTACTCTGTTCTGACTCCTTTAAAGACATAGAGATACACCTATCGATAAAGTCAAAAGCTCACATCATTCTTACTGACAATAGCATAGAAATGCAAAGTGGAGATCGCACCTACCCCTTTTGATGAAGTCAAAAGCAATCAAGTTCCATTTCAAAGAAAAGAAGAAGGGTGCCCAAAATTTAGCAGTGGCGAAAGGTCTTTAAGTTACTCTTTTCGGCTAGTCGAAAGGTCTGATTCGAAAGGGTTCAACTAGTGCCTATAGATAAGACCCCAGGTAGGGATTCAAATTCAGTCACTTCACTCTTGTACTTTCTTAAATTTGTAAAGCCTAATTCTAAAGTTAGATTGGGGATTTGATTATTTTGTATACTTAAGCTTTAAATAATATAGGAATATGTTGTTCAGAGCAAGTCTATGGTATTCTTGAGTATATTAGCTGATTCAAAGTTTATATATGGTTCTGATTACAGTCTGCTTATTTCGACATGAATGGAAGACCGCTTTTCGAGGGAGATGAAACCATTCAACCCAATTAAAATCCTTAGATCATTAGGCCCTTATCTCAATCTACCATAACCACTTTGAAAGGAGGTTTAGTCAGGATCCTGAATCAATTCAGTTTCAAGGAAGTAAAAAGGAATTCAGGTGTTTCGACCATATCGAAAGGTTGAATAATATGAGTTTCATCTACCGCAACCTTTTCGAAAGGTAGGTTTACGGGAATCAAAAGTTTTTAAATATCTCTATCTGTTCGAAAGGAGGTTTCAAAGGAATCACTTATACTTTAAACTCTACTTTGGGGTGTTAATAAGTTTTCTTGTTAATAAATTTTGTCCTCGAAATTTCAGCACAAGAACACTCAATACTATTCATAAGCCCACATAATATTCATAGATCATTTATATATAGAATATGATTCTATCAATACTCGAATACATAACTCTGTTTCCGACTAGCATCGCTTAACCGATTCACTAGTGCGGACAATGATCAGGCTTCTTAATTAGAAACCTTCATTATCTTTACATAGCCATAAACCATGACAGAAAATGTTTGGTTCCACATCAAGAAATCATACCAGTGCTCGCCGTCAAAATTGAGTAATAAATCCTTATTTGGAACGGTGTGAAACACCTCAAAGTCTTGTACTCGAATATTAGATCAAAACTATATGAAAATAGAAATGATCCATGTCCACTTCTGCACTTATTTAATTGGTTATTCCTAATATCAATTATATTACATTAAGTTATTTATGAAATTAGTTTATAAACCCAACATAAACTCATAAATTTTTATAATATTCTATCACACTCTAGAGGCATACACAACCATCCAATTTAAATTTTTATTTCTGAATTCACTTAAGAATTTAAACACATTGGTTTTTAATCAGAACACTTTTTGAAATATATGCTTTAATCCGTAGAAAATATATATTTAGCCCAAGTAACCCTAAAATTATAACTAGGAATTAGGTACTACCAAACAGTACCATATGCTTCCTTACTAGAAGGATAATACTCAAGAGGAGCGTTTTCCATCCGAACGCATCTCTTACCCATTTTATTTATTTTCGAGCCACTCGAACTAGTTAACTTAGAATTACTTCTTTCTTTTTAAATCCATTTTGAAAAAATACTAAATATATTTCCAAATAAATAGTTTTCATAAAATTACCAATTTCCAACTTATTTGAAATCATTTGAATTTGAACCCGTTTCGATCATACAATGACAAAAAGAATAATTTACTAAGTGCACAATGTTAGGAACTGAGATGTTGGTTTTGATGACAACAACCTTTTTAATTTATCTTATTATAAAATATATACTAACACTAATGTCTAGATAGATATGTATGTGCAGGATATATATATGTATCTGTGTGTGTGCAGGTATTAATTACTAAAGACTGATCAGTATAAAGACTTAAGACTCGTTATTCAGAATGGAGATATCAAGATTGAAGACTCTAGAGTATCAAGATGAAGATTTTAAGATATGTATCTAGTTTTTGTTAAAACTTCATAATAGCATGGAAGTCTTCATTCCAAATTTCATTTGGGATGGAACCCATTTCTACCTTCTTAGTGACATACAAACCACGACAAGTAGCTTACAAACCTACGACAAGTGGCTAACAAACCCACGAACATCCTGGTTTTGTACAAGTTCTCGAGTCCTGATGTGATGAGATATTCTGCAGGAAGAAGCTTAAAAAACTATTTCAAAATGGTTTTTCAAAATGATTTTCAAAACTGCTTTCCAAAATGTTTTAGCCTTAAAAATTATCCTTTCAAATGATTTTCAAAAAGATGCTTTAGCCTTAAAATATTCTTTGTTTTTGTTTTTAAATAAACTCTTGGTTTAAACTTCGTTTGTTTTTAAAACTATCTTTTGATTTTTAAATATTCTTTATAATATATATATAAACTTGAGATTTAAAATCAAATTTATATATACATTCTAAAAATATTTTTTCTACTCTTCTTTATTTTAAAGCATAGGAAAATAAGTTTATTTTACTCCAGAATCATTTTATCTTGTTTTCCTTTCAATACCATTTTCAAAACAAATTTTGCATTATTTTTAACTAAGGGATGTCGACATCATGGGATACCCCATAACAACAAGGTGGCCGTTAAATTCAAAAGTTTCAATTTTCAAAAGAAGTGTCTATTCGTTTAAATCTCTTCAGAATGATTATGACCATTAGTGGTCTATAAATAGCCTTCACAAATGAATCTTTTAACCAACAAATTTCTTATTTTCTCCACTCCTTCTCCATAAATCCAAATTCTAACATTTTCATATTTTCAAGATTGTGCTGAAATTCTGCCAAATTCCCTAGTGAATCAAATTAGAATCTCTTTCTTGTTTGATTCTCTGCCCTCTCTTGAAGATCAAATTGCTATTCAGAGTTATAGGATCAATTTGTAATCAAAAATTTATCGAGTCTCTCTATAAGGTGTGGTTGTGCCTGGAAATCAATTGGGTGATCTTATGTCCCGTAAATCAAGAGAGTTTGCCCCAAAATCGAGATATAGGAGGTTACCTAAAGGCCTTTAGAAATTGAGGATTGTAATCTTGACATTGGTATAGTAAAAATCTATATGAGGTGTTTGCCTTGGTACAAGACTGGATGTAGGGTAACTCCAAACCAATATAAAATCCGGTGTGTTCTTTCCTTTTACTGCTTTTTATTTACTTTCTGCATCTATTTTTGATTCTGTGATTATTCTGTGATTAAGTTCTGCATTTGTTTATATCATAATTTTAAATTAGTCTATATAAGTCTTATAATCCATTAAACACTATTAACCCCCCTCTAGTGTTAAATTAGCCTTAAGAACCTTAATTTGCACCCTCTTTCAATTGGTATCAGAGCATAGATTTTCATAGTTTTCACAATCTGAAACTTGAAAATTATTTCGAAGGCTACCAACGCTGGTAATGTCAAATCTAGCACTACTTCTATTAACACTAACACTACTTCATTTGTAGAAGGTCAGTCTACTCTCAGACCACCATTTTTCAATGGAAGTAATTATCCATATTGGGCTTGTAGAATGAAAATTTATTTACAATCAATACGATTACACACTTAGAATATCACATAAGCTGAGTATGTTGAACCAACTACAAATTTTTTCCAGTGGACTGCTAAGCAAAAGGGTGCTGTACAAAATAACTCAAAGGCCATGAATATATTATTTTGTTCACTAGATACGAATGAGTTTAATAGAATGTCTGTTTGTAAGTCTGCATTTGAAATCTGGAAACCTTTGAAAGTTACTCATGAAGGGACAAGCAAAGTTAAACAGACTAAAATTTCCATATTAACTAATCAGTTTCAATTGTTTAAAATGCATGCAAATGAGTCCATTTCCGACATGTATCGTCAATTTCAAGATATTGTTCATTCACTAATTGCATTGGGAAAAAGCATTTCCGAGGAAGACTAAGTTAAAAAAAATTCTAAATTCACTCACTCCAGAATGGGATCAAAAGACACTTGCAATCGAAGAAGCAAATGATATCAGTCTAATGAAAATAGAAGAATTGATTGGGAATCTGATGTCTTATGAAGTTCAATTGCAAGGAAGAAGAGAAAACAAGGGTACAGAAAAGAAGTCATTAGCATTCAATGCAACAAGTGAAGATTCGGAACCAGACAGTGATGAGGAGATTGCTTTCATGACAAAACTTCCAGAAATTCCTAAAATATAGAAAAATGAATAATTACAAAAGAAATGATCAAAGGAATTCCAGAAATAATACGAAGAGTGTCAACAATGATAGATGCTACAATTGCAATAAAGTTGGGCATCATAGGAAAGATTTTACGTATCCAGATAAACAGTTGTTTCCTTCAAACAATGATTCGTCAAGGAAAAGAAGAAAGCATACACAGTAACTCTTCATGACTTAGACTCATCATCCAGTGATGATGAAAAGAAGAAGGATAATTCATATCGGTGTTTCATTGCTATTCATGAATCAGACGATGATAGGAGTATGGATCTAAAAATAGGTACGCATTTACATTATTTTTAATCTTTCTTGTTTGAATGGATGCTTGTTTGTTTGCTTGATTTTTATTTAAATCCCTTGAATTTTAAATTCAGATTTATCCCTTTAAATTTGAATTTTAAATTCAAAAATAATATTATTTTAATAATATTTTAAATATTAAATTATTAATGTTTAAGTATTATTATATTTAATGTTATCACAGGAATTATATAAGTAGAATATAGGATATAATATATACATTTATTGGAAATTAGGAATAGACACTTGTCCTTTGATTCAATAGGCACATGTCGACATACCCGGATACCCCATGTCGACATGCCCTTCGGAATTTAATTTCAAAATTTGAACTCAAACTTTTGAACTTCCATCCACCTTTTCACCAACTTCAATGCTCTGGAAAGATGCCTTTTGACCAGAGAACATGTCTATAGAATCTCTATTTAATTCACTCTCCTTATCATCACTCGTCACTTTTATTTCAATTTTCAAATTTATATTCATTATCTTCAACTCTTTTCAAACTTCTTCAATGGCTTCTTCAAGCACTCCTAACACCATTAGGCTTCCAAAAGCTATCAAAAACTTTCATTTTAATGACCCGGAAGCTATCAAAGCTTACATCAATTACGTAAACTTTGGTAAAATTCATACGGAGAAATTTTCTATTTTTGAAGATTTTCCTTCTTATGAAATTGAAAATCTTTTCCAACAATGTTCTATTCTTAGCGTAGTAGATAACAAACAAAATGATTTTTTATGTTATCCAAATCTTGTTAAGATTTTTTATGTGAATTTGAATCGTGGTTTTTATGATGGGCAAGATGAACAAATTTGAAGTAGTGTTAAAGGAACACAAATAGTTTTGATTGTGAAATTTTAGAAAATAATTTGGGATGCAAGTATACCGGAATGAATCTTTTGGAATTTCAAATAAATGAAAATGATTGAGAGACATTTCATCACATCTTTGAAGGGGATGACAATTTTGAATTCAAAAATCATTATTTTCGTCCAAAAGCAAGAACTGTTAAACTTCTTATTCAACACACTTTTATACCAAGATCGGGAAACTGCAATAACCCAACATTGAAAGTTTGCAAAGCTCTTTTTGCAATTTTTGAAAATTATGATATTAATTGGGTTCAAGTTATTTTAGATGAGCTAAGGCCCAAGAATTTCACTATGGATGAAAACACATTATATCATGGAGTTTATCTCACTCGGATTTTTAATTACTTTGAAGTTGATTTCAAAAGGGTAGAATTTATAACTAGAAAAGTGTTCAACCATGGAAACATTTTCCTTATGCAAATACCATTAGTGTTTCAACCATATGAAATACTTACGAAAAAGGAAGAAAGTCTTGCTCATGAAGAGATGGAAGAAATGGAGAAAGAAGAAGAAGAAGAAGAAGAAGAAGAAGAGGAAGAGGAAGGGATGGATATTGAAGAGGAGGAAGAGGAAGATCAAGAAACTTCCTTAGAGAGTACTGAATATCCTACTAATCCTGCTAATCCATCCAATAAGACCATTCTCAATAATCAAAGAATTATGGTGGAAAATCAAAAGACACTCAAAAGATCAATGAGTAAGAAAATGAATAAGGTTTCCACTAAAATCGACAAGTTCTTCGGGAATGTTAGTAGAAAGCTTGGACTATTATCTTCTTCATCTTCATCTCATTAGTTTTAGTTCATGTTATCTTGTTTACTTCAAGTTCTATCCATGTATTTTCCCTTATTTTAGTTACTATTATATGACTAAAATCATTGATGAAATCTTTCATTTCCTGTTATTCAACTTCACTTGTCTCTGTAATTGCTTGTTTTTATATTATACAAATTTTAGTTGCATAAATTTGTTCATAATATTCAAAACAAACCAAATTTTCACTTTAAGAAGAGGCATGTCGACATCCACCACCCTCCAATGTCAACATACAACGGGTAGAAAGTAGTTACAATTTCAAATTTTAGTTTCCTGTAACTAACATATGTCTATTCATTTTAATCGACTTTCTACCCCTATTTATACCTATTTCTTCCAGAATAAATCATCAAACTTCTTTTCTAATGACTCCCTTTCATATTTTTTTCCTAATTTCCTAAATTATGACTTCTTCGATTACGAATCTAAGTGATAATCTTAAGGAAACTCTCACTTCCTTTAAGAATTTACTTACATTCATACTTTGTAATCAACGCCACATAGAACTGAGTCAAATGCAGGTGATCAAGGAGCAAGAGAAACATTTTGACGCCCTTCGTTGATGATCTCAGCTCTTAACAAGGACGATCTCGGAGGAAATCCACTAGTCACTCTTGACAAAGATAAAGAAGAATAGGATGCCATCAAAGCAGACCCTATCTTTAGAGAAGATGGATGGGCGCAAGTACCAAGGAATGTATAGTCATTCTCTATGTTATTTGTTTGATTTGATTGGTGTGTTTTAAACTTGATTGACTTGACTTATTTAAAACGTTTGGTATGGTTTGTATATATGATTGGATTGAATAATTACCATGAATATGATTGAATAATGATTGATTTACTTATGGGTTTCACTTGTGATCACACTCATGATCATATTTCACATTTATGATCATATTTCATACTTAGCACTTATTACACTTATATATGGATTGCTCTATTGTATTATGGTTGATTATCTTATATCAAGTTCAGGGGATTTATTAGTAAGAATTTTTTGTTGATAACAAAGGGGGAGAAGTTATGAAATAATAGTTGGCTTGGAGTAAGGAGGAGTTATGATTGGAGTAAGAGGGAGTCATGGAGTAAGGGGAAGTTATGACAAGAGTTATGGTATGGTAAGTATATTTTATAAATACAGGTTGTCATCGTCAGAAAGGGGAAGATTGTTAGGAACTGAGATGTCGGTTTTGATGACAACAACCTTTTTAACTTATCTTATTATAAAATATATACTAACACCATTGTCTAGATAGATATGTATATGCAGGATACATACATACATACATATACATACATACATACATATACACACACACACACACATATATATATATGCAGGTATTAATTACTGAAGACTGATTAGTATAAAGACTCAAGACTCAAGATTCAGAATGGAGGTATCAAGATTGAAGACTCTAGAGTATCAAGATCAAGATTTTAAGATAAGTGTCTAGTTTTTGTTAAAACTTCATAATAGCATGGAAATCTTCATTCCAAATTTCATTTGGGATGGAACCCATTTCTACCTTCTTAGTTGCTTACAAACCATGACAAGTAGCTTATAAACCGACGACAAGTAGCTTACAAACCCACGAACATCCTGGTTTTGTACAAGTTCTCGAGTCCTGATGTGATGAGATATTCTACATGAAGAAGCTTGCAAAATTACTTGAAAATGGTTTTTTCAAAATGATTTTCAAAACTGCTTTTCGAAATGTTTTAGCCTTAAAAATTATCCTTTCAAATGATTTTCAAAAAGATGCTTTAGCCTTAAAATATTCTTTGTTTTTGTTTTTAAATAAACTCTTGTTTTAAACTTCTTTTGTTTTTAAAACTATCTTCTGATTTTTAAATATTCTTTATAAATATATATACACACTTGAGATTTAAAATCAAATTTATATACATTCTAAAAATATATTTTTCTACTCTTCTTTATTTTAAAACATAGGAAAATTAGTTTATTTTACTCCAGAATCATTTTATCTTGTTTTCCTTTCAATACCATTTTCAAAACAAATTTTACGTTATTTTTAACGAAGTGACGTCGACATCATGGGATACCCCATGTCGACATGGTGGCCGTTAAAGTCACAAGCTTCAATTTTCAAAAGAAGTGTCTATTCGTTTAAATCTCTTCACGAATGGTTATGACCATTGGTAATCCATAAATAGCCTTCACAAACGAATTTTTTAACCAACAAATTTCTTATTTTCTTCACTCCTTCTCTAAAAATCCATATTCTAAATTTTCATATTTTTAAGGTCGTGCCAAAATTCTGTCGAATTCCCAAGTGAATCAAATTAGAATCTCATTCTTGTTTGATTCTCTACCCTCTCTCGAAGATCAAAGTGCTATTCAGAGTTATAGGATCAATTTGTAATCAAAAGTTTATCGAGTCTCTCTATAGGGTGTTGTTGTGCCTGGAAATCAATTGGGTGATCTTGTCTCCCGTAAATCAAGAGTTTGCCTCGAAATCAAGAGACATGAGGATACCTCAAGGCCTTTAGAAATTGTGGATTGTAATCTCGACATTGGTATAATAAAAATCTGTATGAGGCGTTTGCCTTGGTACAGGACTGGATGTAGGGTAACTCCGAGCCAGTATAAAATCCGGTGCATTCTTTCCTTTTACTGCCTTTTATTTACTTTTTGCATTTGTATTTGATTCTGCGATTGTTCTGTGATTAAGTTCTGCATTTTTTTATAGCATAATCTTCAAATTAGTCCATATAAATCTTAGAATCCATTAAACACTATTCACCCCCCTTTAGTGTTAAATTAGCCTTAAGATCCTTGATCCACACTCTCTTTCACATAATACCTGTTAGCCTAAAAACAACTTTTTGTTACTCACAAGATTATTCCGATCATTACAAAACAAATCAGAACTCATTTCCCGATGCAAATCCAAGGGAATACGCATTTCTTTTAAATACACTTTTTCAGAAGAAATATACTTAATAATATATTTGAGTAAACTATTACCACCATTTCCAAAATCATTTTTACTTTAAAATTATCTCAAATAAATTTATCATTTCTTTTTCCATAAATCATTTTAAATGATAATATACACAATCACTCTATAGTAAATCAAACCATAATTTGGGAATCAAACCAAAAGTTGTTTTATCAACAAATATATAGCGAGATCCTAATGGTGGCAAACCCCCGCTTAAAAACCCGAAAATGAACACCACGATGTTGCAATCATCGTCAGAATTATTTCACAGTAATTAAGGTGAGTTCAGTGCTTATATCCCCTTGAAAATCCTTAGAAATATTTTTATTTCGAAACTTTTTTCAAATAATAGTTTTATTATCCTTTAAATCCTGAAAATCATTTTCCAAAAATACCGAGATTCAAGATCTCAAATTCCATTTGTTTATATGCATATTTTATAAATCTAGTTTTTTTAAATATCCCCTTTTAAAAGAAATCATTTCTCAAATATTTATTTCGAAAATATTCTAGCTTCCTCATATAAATTATTTTTAATTATTATCTTAGAATATTTAAGTTTTCTTTAAATAAACTTCTTTTTATAAAACACCAATTTAAAAAATCAACTTTTATATTCAATCATTTCCAAAATATTTACTTCAAAATATTATAAATTCCTTTTAATGAAACAATATTTATTAAAACTCAACTTTAACCCAACAGCGTCAGCGAATGCCTTATATTCAAATTGCGAAACTAAATTCATAAGGTATTTGTTTTAATATTACCCAAATTTCTATCTACCCACCCAGGTTTCGAAAAGGAATATTTTAGATAGATTAACAGATAATAGTCAATGCTTAGAAGCGGGTGGGGATGACCAATCAAATCCAAGATGATAATGATGGAATATTATCATTTCTATCAACCAAGCACAACCAGGAAAAACTATTTTTTTAAATTATTCTTTTACATATAGAATATAATCTTAGGTAAAATTATTTCATTTACCCATTTAAAACACATCAGTTGGTCTTGTTCGAGTGTATAGGAAATCCCTATCGATAACGTTAGCCAAGTGCATCGACTAGAATTCTTAAGCCACTCAACAGATCAAACAACATAATATAAAACATTTTTATATCAGTAACAAACACACGCTCTTACACACACATACACACTCAAACTCATCCAAGGGTCTCATTTACACCATCTCAAATGAGTCAACTCCACCAAAGCCTAGGTGTCCTCTCAAACTAAGCTCTGATACCATGTTGTAACGACCCACTTTTCTGTATAGTTTAAATGGCAAATAAACCACACATGACCCACTCAAATTGAATGGAAAGGCAGATAGTTAAGAGAAAAAAGAAGACAAGAAGAAAGTAAACAACACATAATCTCACAACGGATGAATAATCTGTAATATTAAACAATATTTACACAAAAATAAACTGTAATATATGTATATATAGACATCAATCAGTGTACACTAACCTATTTCAGCCTGAACAATTATAACAACCTGTCCGCACAATTGCTGATAAATACAACAATGAATGCAGTGGAAAATAACCATATACGTGAATACGTCTCTAGTCCTCCAGCCTGTCTCCTAAAGTTCCAAAAACCGACTAAACCTGGAAACGTGCTCGGTCTAACTCGAACATTATACGAAAACAACACTCGGGTCAGTCTGGTAAAATCAGCATCAGAAACTCAAATCACAAGGAATTTTATTTATTATAGCTTGTAAAATCCTTTAAAATCAAAGTGTATTTCATAAGACCACGCCGTATATAAATACGGACGGGTTTTTACCTTTCGATAACAAAAACCATTTATACCAGAAAATCTTGTGATATTATAATAATGTCTATGGATAAAAATAATAATAATCAAGTAGCTGTGATGCTCGAGAGTGTACATCACAACAATACTAGGTATATAATCAAGAACCCATAAGACATATTCGCTATTTGTATAGGATTTCCGTGGAGGCACCCTCGGTATTTTGAGAACAATCCTCCTACATAAAGTCATAGATATCCTTCCGAAGCAGCATACGTCCCTGGTGATGTACCATAGGAAAAACATAGCTGGTCTCGTTAAGACCGAGTGCATCGCCCTATGCATGTATAACAAATGTAAGTAACGTCTAGGTAGAGCAAACTACACCCTATGGATTTGCCAGCCCTAATGGCCATGCCTCATATCTCTTGTTTTAGTCATTATCGTTGGTGAGGCTACATATGGCGTTTTAGCTTATGCACCGCCATCAAAATAGATCACGGAATCCTATATGGTTTCCAATTAACCCAAAATGGTCTCAAAATCACTCACGGATTCCCATATCTCAAAAGATCTTGGAATCACACATGGATTCCCATACCCAATGGGTTCGGAACCACTTGGGGATTCTAACATCTCAATATATCACACAACTACTGCATAGAACCATATATGGTTTCATAGTGGTTATGATTTTCGAGTCATCTCTTACGAGGACACTCTTCTACTTTCTGGGCGCTCCAAAATCCAATCATTGATTTTCCGTAATGCTCAATACCGGTTCTTTAGAAATTAATCAGACAATACATAAGAGCGAGGATCACCCCCTAACCTTTTAAGTAGACGGATCTTCTTATCATTTATCCTAGAAGAAGAAAACAAGTTTATATATGCAGTACAACACCATCGACTATAAATGTATCGTATAATTCCTGTGTTTCTCCTAGATATTTCCATAGTTAAAATCCTTCGTTCTTACTTCGCTATCCCAACGAATCCATAGTAAAATGTAGGCAATCCCTGTCCCTCAAATTACGCCATAAAAATCAACTATTTCTTTCCAAATTTCTTTATTTATAAATATTTCCAAATCTCTTTATAGATGTGATAACCTAAATTTTTTTGGACATCTGCTAATTGATAATTAACTGATTTTAATTGAAACACTGATTTAAGTTGAACAAATAATTTTGATAATAAATATATATATATATATATCTAGATGGGTATTTATTTGATAATCTTCTTTTATAATCATTTAAAATGAGCCAAAACTTATTCTTTTTTCAAAACAATATAAAATATGTATTTGTTTATGTATATATAAGTAGATTGTAAAGAGAAATTTGTTTTGAAATTCAAAGGAAAATATCTTAAAAATAAATTGGATTTAAAAATCTATATTTTTAAAACTAGTATATATATATATATATATATATAATTATTTATTAGTCTATGACTGGATTTTTATATTTTTTTAAAAGTTTTATAAATATAAATAAAAAGAAAAAGTTTAAATATAAAAACATAAAACATATATAAATATTAAACTAAATATGAAATATAACATAAAATTTTACGTGAATAAAATATATTTTGTAAAACATATGTTAATATAAAAAGAAATTCATTAAAACATTTGTAGCTTAAAAATACATGCATTAAAACAAATGTAAAAATTATGTCAGGCAAATTTACAAGTGTTGAAATTATAACATGAAATTAAACAAGTGTCCTGTTTAATTTATTTTCTTTCCATTTTTAAAAGTAATTAAACATCCCTATATGCATATCTACTTCTCCTATCTTACATTTTGAAAGAAAAAAAATTGTCAAACTAAAACCTATGCAAAACCTGAGAGAGAAAAAAACAAACAAGCTCTTTCAAATTCAAATCGAAAAACAAGCTTTAGATCAGATTCAAACAACCTCAAACCTGAAAACAAACCAGGGGACAAAATTCAAAATAGTCCTGATTTAAAAAAAACCAAGTTCAACTCAGCAAATTCATCTCAACCAAGATCTCAAAACTGAAACAAAGATCATCATATAAAAGTAGCAGATCAACAACCCATGTTCAATTCATCTCAAACAAAAACAAACCAAAGTTCAACATCAAAGCAACTTCCATATTTTTCAAATCAAGCCTATTTCTCTATATATCAGTATACATGTGAGTAAACTATTTTTAAGAAGCTTAATCTGTTCTATAATCTGACGCTGGTGATTAGTACTTGAAGTAAAGTTATGAAAAATGTTGCATGGATGTATATTATGATTGCATGTGTAAATATACAATTGTTGAAGTGTGCATGTCTGTGCATATATATACACACACACATATATATATATATACATATATATATAGACGTTTGATATTAACAGACCAAAAATAAGTTCAAAAATCGATTTCTTCCTTTCCAATCTCCTATAGGTTATGATCTCTAAATGAAATGTGTTTGTATGAATGTAACATCGTCTTTAAAAATGGTTTCAAGTGAAATTATTTTAGATTTTCTGGGGGAAAAAAGAAATATACAGTGAGAATTAAATATTTCATAAAAATCAACTTCCACGATTTCTTAATTCACCTATATAATCGTGTTCGATTATGAAAACCATGATTTTTAATGATAAAATTAAGATTTTTAAGCTCGTGGTTTGAGAGGAATTGTGGAATGATCGGAATTGGGATTTTATTCAAATTCAAGCGATCGTGAGGCTTGGTAAGGTCGAGGTTCATGCCGGAGGTAGCTCATGGGTCGAGGGCGATAGGAAAATTAGTGGCACTATTTTTAGGTCATGGTGGTGACAGAATGATGATGATGTAGGGTTCAAGGGCTCGATTCAATGGAGGTTGGTTCCAGACATATTGCGGTGTCGTAGTGGCGTCGGAGGGTGAAGGGGGAAAAGGTAGAGGGACGATTGGCAAAGTTTATGATGAAAGGGCGAGGGTCCTGGTGGCTGGTGGTGGCTACGTGGGTGGTTTCCATCGATCAGTTGAGTTCTTGGTAGTGCTGACTCACTCGATTTTGAATTCAGGGGCGATGGGTTGTCCTGAGTGGAACGACGATGGCAGGTTGGTGATCGGAATGTTGGTCGGAGAGGTTTGGGCACGGTGTGCATGTGCACAAGTGTTCGCGTGTCAGGTTGAGGTTGTTGTGTTGAAGGGAAGAAGATGATGACTCGGGTGGGAACTCGAAGGGATATCGGGTCAAGCTCGGGTGTGCACGAGTTTAAGAAGTAGGTCGAGGGATACGTGAATTGACTCAGGTTTGGCTCGAGAATTATAGGACTTGGCTTGGTTTCCCATAAATTTAGAAATGATTTAAAAAGTATTTTAAAAAAGGCAAAGAAGATGTATAAGTTTTTAAGCAAGTTATTATTCCAGGTTCCAAAGAAAAATATTAACCTAGTTTTCAAAGCTAATTATTAAACAAATTTTCAAAGTAAAGGTATTCATCAAGTTTCAAACAAGTTTCAAACAAGTTTCAAAAAAAAAAAATTATAAAGTAAGATGTGTTTTGAATCTAAGCCGAGTTGATTTGAATATTAGGTTAATTTATTAAATTAAATCCTAAGTAGTTGGTTAAAGAAAATAAATGATTTAAACTTTTAATTAATCAAAAAGGTCTCAAGTAATTTTGTATGTCAATAATAATTTCAAGCATTTAAAGAGGGTGTTCAACACGGTGTTGAAGAGTTTCATCAGCTCTGTTTGGAGGGAACGTAATAATAGAGTGTTCGATGCAAGTAATGCTAAAACTGATGGAGTTCTCAGGCAGTGGATTATGAAAGAAATTATCAATGACTTAAGTCTACTCTCCTTCTCTTTTGATCCTGGGATCTTTTCCCTGCTGTGATTTTTGTCAGTGATGTTTTTTCTTTTATTGTTTTTTTTTTCTTTTATTTTTTTCCCTTGTGCTTGTTGTGCCATGTATCCCCCTGTTTTCTTTGATCTTTGTAAACTGTGTAATGTTCTGTTTGGTGCAGCAATAAAGTGGTCGGGGACCATCTAACCCCATCGGCCTTGCCAAAAAAAAATTATTCTTAAATTATTAATTAACAATTAATTAATTAATGATTAATTCCATTAATTAAATTTCTTTCTTCATTAATTACTTTAACATGTAATTAACCACTTAATTAATTACTCTTAATCCTTTTATTAATTAATCATTAATCAAATAATTTAAATCTTTAACCAATTATTAATTAATTCTTTAATTAATAACTGAAGTGATTAACTCTTAATCACATTTACCTAATTACTTTTAATAAAGCAATTACCCTTTACTTAGTTACTTCTAGTAATTAATTACTTAATTACTTTCCAAGTAATTATACTTAATCAAATCCAAAGTGATTATCTTAATTAATCACTAATTAATTATTTATTTAATTAATTTATTTAACTTAATCATTTAAATTTAATTAAATGATTCTTTAACTATTAATAATAAAAAGATTCTTAATTAAGATAACCATTATCTAAATCAAATCATTTATATTAACCAAAACACTTTGATTTTTAATAAAAGTTGAATTATCTAATTATTTCCATAAATTATTTATCTTTGATTAAATCAAAATTCTGTATTACTAAATAAAAACTTTATTTTTAATTGATTACTAAATTCTTAATCATTATACTTAATTTGAAATAAAATATAAACTTTAGAATTCAAATTATAATTGAACACATTTTTAATTTAAAACTTTTGAATCTTTTTAAACCCCTTCCCAAAGCTATTTAATAAAAATTTAATACAAACTTATTTCATCCTCCTCTTATTTTTAATCTTTATAAACTTACTGTTAAACTTTCTTAAAGCCTTAAACTGTTTGAACCCAAACCATACACCTGCCCGACATACGCTCAACACAACTCGAGCCAACCCCAAAATTACACGCAACAATCCCGAGTTTTCCCCTACCCAAGCCTGCTTCGAGCCAGAACGACGAAAACACGGAGCCTACTTCGAGTTCCCTCCTTCTTCTTCCCAGGATTTCTGCAGTAACCCACAAACGTGCACATAAACGTGCACAGCGCAACTGACCAACGGCGATCTCCACTCCGATCATCCCCAGGTCGCACTCGACCACCACATCCTTATGCAACACCCAGAAAAACAATTACGCTCAAGAATCGAAAATTAGCCTTCGAACCCATTAGTTCGAAACACCCTCACCGGAAAAAAACCAACCTCCACGGCAATTCCAAACTCGAGCAAACTTGCCACCACTGCCGTAGCCTCCCCACGTCACCTCGAACCCATAGCTTCTCTCGCGACAGCCTCCGGTATCCCCAAGACACCGTGAAACCACGTTGAACACGTCGGCCAAAAACAGGTAATAAAACCCTAACTCTTCGATTCATGGTCAACTTGATTGATAGAAAATTCCAATAGTATTTTTCGCATCACCCCTGATGCCCCCTCCATCTTCATGATCAACGACAAGGTTCAATTCGCCACCGTTCGCCATGAATCGACCAATTTACTCAAAACCAATAACCCAAGATTCCTCATTAATTACCAAAATAAAAATGGTAGTAATCACACTAAAGTTCATGGTTTTCAATTGTTGTTACACTCATGTAATCAAAACATAAAATTGATTTAATAAAATTTTGACCCAACTTACCATTTTCCTGTAAATTTGAAAAATTCAAACTAGTTATTCGATTTTTAAAACTTACAAATATTTTTAGATGATAAGTTAGATGATTACAAATAACTTTCATTCACAACTCATAAGTAAATTTGGATTCGACATGGCGTTATAGATTTTTATATAGAATTGATATCTGTTAATTTCACACAGATATATGAAACTATACAGGCATTCAAAATGCTTAATTCAAGCATGCACCCAAATTTAATTCTAGCTTTCAAATAGTCTCCAGATATTTGTTCACAATATAAGGTAGAATTCAAGTTTTAAAACTGGTTTTAAAAATTTATTCACTCACTTGATTAAACAGAGGACAGAGCAGCAGTTTCAATTCACAGGCATTAAAAAAATTCATACTTCCTAAAACATGAATTTACTTCAAATCAAATATTTCAGATATCAAGACAACATTCAAAAGCAAGATGAAATTCAGGTTTAAAACTGTTTTTAAGATTCGTTTACTCACCTGATTATATGGAAGACAGAACTGCATTTTTTTTTCCTTTCCATGCTTTTGTTAAAATTTCTGCATTCTTTCCTGAACTTGTTGCATGTTGATTTTAATCCTGAATTGCTTGAATAAATTTGCATGTTGATTAATTGTTGCTGCATTTGATTGAATTTGAAAATCTTGTAGCTGTTGAAATCTGAATTTCTTCTTTGCTGTATCTTCCAAATTTACAGTAACTTCTTCTTATTTTTTTTTAATTTGATTTACATTTTCCTTTTCAGTTTTGTATTAATTTTGTTGCAGAAGAGAGTAAAAGGAATTTTTTTTTCTGAAAATGAAGCTCATTTGTATTTTACAATTAAATTTTACATTTAATTATTAAAGAGAATGACATTTGTCGCCTCTTATGTTTTGATTAACTTACACCTAAGCAATTTAATTTACATTTGTCTCTAACCTATGCTAAAATGTTTACAAGTGTTGTTATGTTTAGTTAATGTTTTCTTTTAGATGTTATTTTATTTTTAATAATTTATTTAAGCCTTGCATGTAATATGTATATGTGATTAGGTAACATGAAAATGTGTATTTAATGCTTACTTATTGATTTATTATGAAATATTTATATGATTGTAAAATGTACATACTTATCCTTTAAAAATAAGCTTTTAGATAAATATAAAAGTAACTTCATGTTAGTTTATAATTTATTTATGATTTAATTAAATTTATTTTAACTCTTAAGATTTTAAAACAAATTTATCTTGTGTTTAAAATTAAAATTGAAAGACTATTAAACAAATGAACTTTTAATTTAAATCTTAAATATCATTTCCAAAACTATAAATCAAATTAACTTTTCAAATCACAAATTATATGTATATTAAAGTTTTTGAAAACACTTATTAAATTCAGGTTAATAAAATTCCTATTTCAAATATATATACAAATATATATACAAATATATATACATATTTCAAATAGAAAAGTATTTTAACATTGAATTTGAAATTTACCATATTAAATTTTAAAACAAATCTCAAATCACAATATATACATTTATATATATTACAATTTGAATATAAAGTTTTATTACATTAAAAACTTCTTATTTACCAAAATAAATAATTTCAAATCAAAATATTATTAGCTTTCAAAAGAATTAAATTTGCCAATTCATATTGTCAAGAAACTTATTGATAGATATTAACAAATTATTATCATTAACCTTTAAAATAAATTTAACTTGACAATTTATAATGTAAAATGATCAAATCAATTTAATTATTATCAAAGATTATTAAATTGATATTGCTCAAAATTCCGGGTCGTCACAATTAAATACCAAAACAATCTTGAAAATATTCTTAACTTTCAATTTAAATCTTTAGAATCTTGTTTAAAACTTGTTTATATTTCTAATTTGAAAACTTAATTTATATTCTTTGAGGCTTTGAAAACTTAAGTTATAACATTTCGTTGAAGCCCAAAACTAAAAATACAAGCCTGAACCCATATTTAGTTATCACGAAGAAAACAGGCCGAAGCCCAAGCCGAAGAAAAACAAAACCCAAGGCCATTGCTCTTTCTTCCCTGATCCCAAATTCACCCAGGTACACGGAGATACTCGTTCACGAGTCAACTGACCAACTCCGGTCACCATAGCGATACTCGGCAAGTCGACGACCACCACGTCGATACACACAACCACTCAGATTCGTCGATTGCGATGCAAATCAAAATCAAGCCTTTCAGTTCAACCCAGAACCCAACCCACATCGACAAATTGCGCTCGCCACGGCGCTAACGGCGATCAGAAACCATGCTGTTTTGACTGATGACGTTCTGACCATCCATAAATCCAACCCCCCTTGTCTGATCGCCTAAATCAGCCTGACGGCGATGCAGTTCCATTTCAAACACAGACAAGCAAACTAGCTTTTAAAACCCTAAAACATCATCGTTTCCATGCCTCGATCATTTATAAATTCAAATTGTATTTTTCCATTGATCCTTGATGCTCGTACCGCCTTCACCAATGACCACAACGTCCAATTCATCGGGGGTTAACGAGAATTTACGAAAATCCTTTTTCAGTTCAAACCCAAAATTCCCAATTAATACTTACTTAAAAATCTTAATTTTCCCCTTCAAATTCATGATTTTTAAAAACAAGTCAGGTGATGTAAATGAAACTTAAAATTAAATTGATCAAAATTTTGATATGCTTGAGTTTCTCTATATTTTATCATTTTCTAAAATAATTACAAAGTATTTTCACTCAAAAATCATTTTTTTAAAATGAAGTAACGTTGTTATCATCATCTTCATTTTAGGAATCATGGCTTAAATTCATCCAGATAGAGAGATATGAAAAAAAAAATTAGTCTGTTGGACACACAGAGGAACAAATACATACTTACATGGGCAAATTTTATTTTTTTTGTATGAATTTATACATATGTGTTTACTTTTACAACTAAAATGATTATCACATGCATGCATTATCACAGGCAAACCAAAATTCATATATACGGGTTTGAAGGTTTGCTCACCTGGATTGGATATTTGAACAGAGAAAAAGCTGGAAGTTGTTTAAATTTGAAAATCTGGGTTGTGCTGGCTTTGATCTGAGATGATCTTGCCTTGTTGAACCAATTGCTTCAGATTTGAGTGTTTCAGGTTCCACTGCTTTTGATCTTTGCTTTTATCTCTAGGTTTAAATGTTTTAATTTAAGTTTTTGCTTCCAGCTTAGTTCTAGTTTAAGTTGAATTTCCTCTTTTGTATTTGAAACTGAGACTTGATGTAGAAACAGAGGACCTGGAACAAAATTTTGATCTGGAGCTTTGCAACTTGTTTTTGCTGCATGCTTTTGTTTTGAATTTCAATTACCAGGTTTTGATTTTTGAAGAGGAAATGAATGAGCCTGGTTTCTTTCTTTTAAATTTGAGATAATTCTTGTTTTCTAATTTTTAGACGGAGAGTAAAAGAATGGAATGAACATATTTTCTTAAACATGATATTAAATTTTAATTTAAATCAATTTGCCACTAGTGTCATTTAGTTTAAAATAAACTTACACTTGTACATTTATGTTAACACTTGTTAAATACAAACAAATTTATGTAAAGACCTTTCCTTGAGTTTATTTACAAATTATAATTTAACCCTTTGTTCAATTTAATTTACATATGTATATTTTCAAATTATACTTATTATGTTTCAAATGTTATACACTTTTTTTTAAATCCCATTTTATAAATTTACAATTCAATTTTACATATATAATATTTACATTTGCGTAACTTTTAAAAGAGAATGATTTGAAAATCTAAATACTAATAAAAAATCACATTTATTTATATATGTATATATGAGAATTTAACTAAAAATAATCTCTTGAAAATTATTACATTAACTCTTAAATCATATCTTCCAAATATTAATATATATTAAAATTTAGAACACGAACTTTTATTAATCTTAAAGCTTTAAATTCTATTTATTTTTAATTACATTTATTTTTAAATCCAATACTTATTTATAAAATACTTATCTTTAAACTTCAAATCAAAATTCAATTAATAATCTAAAATCTTTTATTTATTCTGGGAAATTTCTGATTTATTCACAATTAAATTCATAATTTAATTTCAAAATTAAATTAATTGTCAAATTAAACTCGGCTAATGTTCAAGAATGTTACAAGAAATGTAAAAAAATGATTTTTGAAAAGAAAAGTATATTTTGAGAAATATATGATGAATAAAAATGGAAGTTGGATATTTCTATGATTGAAATTCACTTTATGAAGAGTAAGTAATTTGGTAAATAACTTTATAAAAGAAATCAAACTTGAATATTTGATTTGGCATAAATAAAGTTATATATATGTTTGTTACATATAATAAACTCCCCTTGTTGAATCTAAAACCAGAAGAAAAGATTTTTGAAAAGATTTAAAGTATAAAAGGCAATTTATACAAGTATGAAGTGATCCATGATTTTTCAAGATTTTATATATCTATATATATATATAAATGATTTTATGAGAATGATTTTTGGAAAAAGATATTTGGAACTCACTGATTTTGAAAGGCTTTTGATTTTTGGGAAAAATCAAATTTGGGAATGTGGAAATCCAAGTTTGGAACTATCGATCTAAGATTTTTATGTGAATCATAAAGAGTATGATTTGAAAGATACTATATGTGTATAGTATAAAATGTTTTGCGATTGGCTCTGGGAAAAAAGGCACTCCCATAAATGAACTTCATAGGAGATCCACGGGGTGGTTCTGCCTTGAGCCTTAAGGGGGGCTCTAAATTTGATCCTGGGAGGAAGTCCGGACAAACTGAAGTTCCTGAGGATTGTGTGTGGGTAGCGAAAGTCTCGGGCACTGATGCCTAAGAGACATTTGGGTTATGCTATGACGACAGTTTAACTCGATGTCACTGCGATCTACTGTGGAATATAGGGGAAGTTGTGTGGCAGTGAGTGTCAGTGGTCTATGTTTGATTTCGTGGAGGAGGGCGAGGTAACATAGTAGACTGCGATCTATGAAGACTTAGTGAAAGTCGTGTGGTGGTGAGTGCCTACAGGCTACATTAGGACTCGACTGATGTAGTCGGCGATCTATGTAGGAGTGGTGAAGTTTCATTTAGCAGCGAAATTCGAGGGCACTGATGCCTACAATTATATGGGTTTTTGCCATGATGACGACATAAAACCTGGGTGTAGCTGCGATCTGTGGGGGGTTTCATGGCGTAATCGAGGGGCATGGAGGACTACAGTTTTCTATGGTTTTGTTGGGATGGCGACATAATCATCGGGTTAACTTTGACCATGAAAGGGGTGATGATTTCCGGTGCATTCTTACTAAAAATGTTTTCTACACTTTCAAAAAAAATGTTTTCCAAGTTTTTTCACTGGATGTTGAAAACGGGTTTGCTAAGTGCTTATAAATTTTCAGTCCTACGCCTGATCAAAGTATGACCAAATTTCTGTGGGAACGAGGATGGACTTGTTAAGACATCGAGTTATAAAAAGTATTTCTATAAAAACTATTTTGGTAATATTATGTAGATTTTTGAAGTGTTTTAATTTTTTTAATAAATAGAGTTTATAGTTAAAAATGTTCAAAGAGTAATTTAACTGATAATAAGCATTTTGATAAATTCTGGTTTCGTTCCTTTTCGAGGACGAAAGGATTTAAAGGGGGAGGAATGTGATAACCCGGATTTTTTTGGACATCTGTTAATTGGTAATTAACTGATTTTAATTGAAACACTGTTTTAAGTTGAACAATAATTCTGATAATAGATATATATATATATATATATATATGGATGGATATTTATTTGATAATCTTCTTTTATATTCATTTAAAATAGGCCAAAACTTATTCTTTTTCCAAAACAAAATAAAATATGTATTTGTTTATGTATATATAAGTAGATTATAAAGAGAATTTTGTTCTGAAATTCAAAGGAAAATATCTTAAAAATAAATTGGATTTAAAACTCTATATTTTTAAAACTAGTATATATATAATTATTTATTAGTGTATAATTGGATTCTTATATCTTTTTCTTTAAAAGTTTTATAAATATAAATAAAAAGAAAAAGTTTAAATATAAAAACATAAAACATATATAAATATTAAACTAAATAGGAAATATAACATAAAATTTTACATGAATAAAATATAGTTTGTAAAGCATATGTCAATATAAAAAGAAATGCATTAAAGCATTTGTAGCCTAAAAATACGTGCATTAAAACAAATGTAAAAATTGTGTCATGCAAATTTACAAGTGTAGAAATTATAACCTTAAATTAAACAAGTGTCATGTTTAATTTATTTTCTTTCCATTTTTAAAAGTAATTAAACATCCCTATATATACATATCTACTTCTCGTATCTTACATTTTCAAAAAAATTTATCAAACTAAAACCTGTGCAAAATCTAAGAGAGAGAACAAAACAAACAAACTCTTTCAAATTCAAACCGGAAAACAAGCTATAGATCAGATTCAAACAATCTCAAACCTGAAAACAATCGGGTCAGGCTCGGGTGTGCGTGAGTTTAAGAAGTGGGTCGAGGGATATGTGAATTAACTCGGGTTTGGCTCGAGAATTAGAGGAGTTGGGCTCGGGTTTCCTTAAATTTAGAAATAATTTAACAAGT
Source organism: Allium cepa (assembly GCA_030765085.1). Classification (NCBI taxonomy): domain Eukaryota; kingdom Viridiplantae; phylum Streptophyta; class Magnoliopsida; order Asparagales; family Amaryllidaceae; genus Allium; species Allium cepa. The sequence continues at coordinate 656,986,222 of CM060938.1, read as the reverse complement.
TTTTTTAAAAAAAGCAAAGAAGATGTACAAGTTTTCAAGAAAATTATTATTCCAGGTTCCAAAGCAAACTATTAACCTAGTTTTCAAAGCTAATTATTGAACAAATTTTCAAAGTAAAGGTATTCATCAAGTTTCAAACAACTTTCAAACAAGTTTCAAACAAGTTTCAATAAAAATTTAAATTATAAAGTAAGATGTGTATTGAATTTAAGCTGAGTTGATTTGAATATTAGGTTAATTTATTAAATTAAATCCTGAGTAGTTGGTTAAAGAAAATAAATGTTTTAAACTTTTAATTAATCAAAAAGGTCTCAAATAATTTTATATATCAATAATAATTTCAAGCATTTAATTTAAATAATATTTTAATAATGGTAATTAAGTTATTAAGATAATGTTTTATGGACTTAAGAAATTAAGGGTTAATTAATTAACTTAAGGAATTATAGGATAATTAATTGATGTAATTAAAGGATAATTACTTAATGGAATTAATTAAAGGATCATTAGTAAATGTAAGTAATTAAAGGATCATTAATTAATATAAGTAACTAAAGGTTAATCAATTATGTGAATGAAGAATAATCAATGGTTTAAGTAATGTTAAGTAAGCGGGATTTAAGGATAATTAATTTATTTTGTGTTAATTAACTTAATTAGATTGGGTGACAAATCAATCTTGCTTATGAATGATTAAAATTGTATTGAATGTTTGAATTAATGTCTCTAGTCTTATAAATTATGATGTTCTGTGATATGATTTGTTTGGGTTGAACTGTGATAATGTGGGTTAATTATCGGTGATGTATTGCTGTGTATTATGATCCTGTATTTAAAATTGAAATGTATTCTCTTAAACAACTTGGATTAAAGATGACATTGGATTCGAAGAGACCGGGGTTGGGTATCAGCAAATACCCGAAACCACTTCGATTAGTAACTACAATAATTCTTTATAAATTTTGATTGTAGAATCAAACAGGCTGGAATGAAATAAATGAAGCAACATGGCCATTTAAACCGAGTAACAATTCTTAGACATAATTTTGTGAAATAGGTATTGATTATAACAAGATAAGAACTCGTAGTAAGGTACGAGTTACCCTGGTCTGCAACTATGTTTTATAACTTAGTATTTCAATTTATATGGGTTTACTCACACTGGTTTTCAGCCTGACCCGGGTGTTACTTCATCGTAATCCTCGGTTTAGATCGAGTACTACAGATTTTCAGGTTAGGACGTTCTGGAGCTTAGGAGGCGAGCTGGAAGGCAGGAACGTATGGAGTTTATTCCGCTGTGTATTGGAGTTGTTTATATGGGACAAGTTCATTATAACTGTCCAGTTTATATGTAAATGGTTGTACTCTGATGTGTTGTATATAAATTAACAAATACAGCTTTTCATTGTATAAATGCTATTATTTGATATTATATTTTAATCCTCTACGAATGTGTGATTCTGTGCTATGTTTTCTGTTTCTTCTTCTACCTCTTTCCTTCTTTCCCCTAACAATCTGGGATTTCCGACGTTTGATTGCTGGGCACTTCTACAGTGAACGTATTAGTGTCGAATTTTTAGGGTCGAAAATTCTGGGTTGTTACAATAAAGCTTCTTTATAAATCTCCAATCAATTTATAAACATTCTTTATAAATCTCAGAACCCCATTTATAAAATTTCTCCTTTAAGATCTTTAAAAATAGTTTACAATCCTTTTATAAATATCCAGAACCATTTATAGAAATCTTCCCACGTTTAAACAAACATATTTAATAAACTCTTTAAGTTAGTAAGATTCCCTTGATAAACCGTAAATTATTTCAAATGACTTTAAATGATAAGTTATTATTTAAATCATCCTTCTAGTTCACTTAAACTAAATCTCATTAAAGATAACAACTTTAAAATCTAATTAATTATACATTATATAAATTTTATACACTATTATTGTACTAATAAGTTAACTTCAAAACAAAATTAATATACTAATTAATTAATTTTAAAACATTATTAAAACAATAATCAATTAACTTTAAACTAACATTAATGTGAAAATTAATTAACCTATAAATATTATCAAATAATTTGAATCAATATAATGAAATAACTTAAATTAAAAATTAAAGTATAATTAAATCACTTTAGATAAATAATTAAATTAAAACATTTTAAGATAATAATTAAACAACTTTAAGAAATAGCTTTTAAAAATCATATTAATAAACTAATTGACTTAAACCATAATTTAAACAAGAGCTAATAACCTAGAAATATACTTTAAATAACTTTATGAAATACTTTAAAGAATTATAAAATAATTAACCTTTTGTTATGTAACGAACTGCCTTTTTGGACGGTTTAAATCGACGACAAACCACACACGTCAAACTCAAACCATACAAAAAGGAAGATTGTTATTGGGGTAAATAAGAAAAAGCAAGGAAAGAAAAAACAAACGCAGAATCTCACAGCAGAATGGCAAATTATAATAATCAAATAACAGTTCATGAAGCTGTTTACAAATAAATTTGATTATTCTTATACCATACAGAATCAAAGTTACATAAAACAGAAATAAATAACGAAATGTAGCGGAACAACATGATGTAGTGGAATACATATCCTAAATAACAATAGTAAAAATCTTCGTCTTTATCCTTCGGAATTAAGTTCTTCAACCCTGAAATGCTCAGGCTGACCCAAGTGAATTGATAAGACAAAACACTTAAGTCGGAACTAAAAGATCTTATGTAAGTTAAATCAATGGTGAATAAATATGAGTGGAACAGCGTAGGAGATGTTTATGGGATTTGACATCTCTTATCCAGTGTCTAACGTGAGTGTAGTAACTTAAGAGATGTTCGGGATTCACATCTCCTAAGGATCCTTTAAACTATCTACTATGTAGTGCAATACGCTATTATAATATGTCTATAGTAAAGTAAAAGTATTAAATTAGCGTTAAAGCTTTACCCATATCCCCCTTAACATATTTTAATATATTCCCATAGTTTATACAAACCAAACTCGTTGAAGGCGCGATGTGATATCCCAGAGTTTTTGACAATATCAATTTAATAATTTGTATTTAAAATTTAAATTGATTTGATAATTTTTGTAAATAAATTTGAATTGATTTATTATTAAATATTTAATTAGGGAATTTATCTTTTAATTAGTTAATAAATTGTTTCCTATTTATAATGTGTATATATATATTTATATTTTTGAAAATAGATGAGTTTGGTTTTAAATTTAATTAATATAGCATGTTTTCTAATTCCAATATTTTGGTAATTGGGAAATTTTGATTTATTTAATGTTAAGCTTTTTAAAAACTATTTTGTAAATAACTCTACGATTTTAAATACATAAAATAAATTTTTAATTGTTTAAAAAGGGTTTTAGCTTAAAGTTTAAATAATTTAATAATAAGATTTGTCTTATTTCCTTTTTAAAAGATTGTTTAATAAATGTGATTTGTAAATTAGATATGAAGTTTAAAATACAACTAATTAATGAAACATTTATTCATATAAATAATAAGTAATGTATAACCTCTTTTATAAATTTATTTAAAATGATTAAAAATGTTATTTTCAAATAATAAATATATGTATTGTTTTTATTTATAATGATACTTGGTTTTATTCTTTAAAAATCATCTATACATATAAGTAAGTATTTGTAAACTAATTAATTAAGTTTAAAACATTCATTAACACTTAATTATAAATGCTAATTACTTTAGAGACAAGTGTAAGTATATAAAAGCCTCATTTAACATGTGTTAAGTGATTAAACAAAGAAATTTACAAGTGTTAATACTAAAGACAAGTGTCAAATTTGTATTTTTATTTTCTTTGATTTTTAATTTATCATAAATTTAGTTATATAAACTTGCATTTTTTCCATTCCTTTCTTTTTCTCATTTCCATTTTCAAACTAAGTAAATTTTTCAGCAGAAAAGCATTCCACTCTAAAAAAATCTTCATTTCATTTCATACAAAATCAGTAATCATTTTCAAAACTCATAGTTCATTTTCAAATTGAAATCAAACTTCTGTAATCATCTTCAAGCAAGATCCCTGTAACATGTTTCAAAGTTGCAGTTTTCATCTCCTCAAACCTAGAAGTTCACTTGAAATCGCTGATCAATTTTCAGATTAAATCAAACTCTTCATCATCAAACCTGCAAAATCAAATCCCTGCAAACCAACTTACAAATCATTTTCAAAAGCAAACTGCATTCATCATTTCTCTCCAACCTGAGAATTATTTCCTTCATTCTTTTAAAAACTGGAAATTAAGCTACCTGCATGCAACAATCTAAAGCAAGTTAAAGACATTAGCAACTCAATCTTTCTGCAAGCAACATTCAAGTTTAAGTTTTAAAAGCATTCAAACAAGTTTTAAAGGATTCAAGGGGCAAAGGCATTTTAAAGCAAGTTTTCAAAAGATTCAAGAGCTTTTCAAACCTAAAGCTCTGCTCTGCATTTTTAAAATAGCGAGTAACTTTTTATTTAAAAGCTTAAGTATAATAAACTTATTTCATGTTCATATCTATAAATCTGTATGGTTGCGTGTAAAGTTTTAAGTGCATTTCTGTGAATACATGAATATGTGGATTTGTATAGATATATGATGCTGGCTTCTGACAGTACTTAGTTTTTGTAGTATTGATTTTGTTAAAAATCCATTTCCTCTTATAACAATCTCTGTTATTATTTATACTTCAAACCAAACTTGATTGTTAGGTCATAAAGTAAAGTTTTAAAATTCATATAAGTTAGATAATTTTTGTATTGCCTGGAAATATAAATAACAGAGCAAAAAAATGAGTATAAGTGAAAAATTCAAACTATATGATTTTATGTTTCAGGATTATAATCTGAAACATCATACCAAACTATGATTTTTAAAAGCAAAATTACAATTTTTAATGCTATATTCAAAGAGCAGTTCTCTTTTGACTGTGGTATGAATTTTGACGCATTTCTGTTACCACAATTGATTGGAGGTGTCGAGTTTGATTCTGGAGGTAGATGAGTGATCAGAGAGGCCAAGAATTTATCAGATTGGGTTGCATTTCATTTTGGAGATGATGGATTGTGATTGAAGTTTAGAACCCTAATTTTACTGGGTTTGATAAAGTTGATCATCTCGGCAGTTATAGTTGATCGAGTTCAACAATGTCTTGGGTACTGGAAGATGGTGGGTTGACGAGGTCTTCGTTGGAGTTTTAGAGGCAACGGTGGCCGGTAGTGCGTGAACGAGGAATTTTCAGGTTTTGTTTGAAATGGGTAATGCCCGTTTTAGGTTTTGTTCCAGGTTGGAATTTAATCTCGATTTTGATTTCGAGGGGGAAGCAAGGTACTGGTGATGGATATGGGATGCATTGATGATCGATGACTTGTTCCAGTCATCAGAGTTGATCGGAGAAGGCGGCGTCGTGGGTGCATGTGCACGGGGTACTATGTATTGGTATTGATAGCTGTTGGGTTGGTGTTGGGTTTTGTCTCGGGTAATTCTCGAGTAAATGGAAAGTTTGCCTGAAGTTTGTTTGTTTAGACTCGAAGTCATTGTAGGGTAGGCTCAAGTATGTTATGTTGTTGTTTCAGGTTTTAAAAATAAAACAGAAACCTGTTTCTGTTATAAAAATTAAAAGTAAAGTTTAAAATGCAAAATGAAAATTTAAAATAAGTTTAAAAACCTGTGTTTAAATCTGAATCCAGAGTTTGAATCTTAGATTTTGAAATACTTTAAATTTTGAAATTTAAATTTGGTGTTAAACAACTTTTAAGTGTAAAGGTAATTTGGTTTTGAATTTAAACAAAAAGTTTAAATTGTAAAATGGAAATTTAAAATGAGTTTAAATCTGAGTTTTTGAAAATCTAGAATTTGGATTTGAATTTCAATGTTTAAAATAAAATAAGTTTTAAAATTAAATTGTTTAATTGCTTTAAAAATATGGTTAAATGATTTGAATTTTTAAAATGAAGATTTGAAATGTAAGGAAAGCTTTTAAAATTTAAGTTAAATCTGAAATGAAGATTTAAGCTGTATTTTAGTTTTGAAATTAAAGGAAATTTTTGAATTTGATTTTGTTTTTAAATATCTTGGAATGTTTAAAGTGTATTTTGAACTAATTTGAATTTAAAGATGAATTTGGTTTAAATTCTTTTTAACTTATTTTATAAAATGGATGTTTCTTTAACATATGAGATAAAAAGGTTTTGAATTGTTTTTAAACTTTGTTTAGATAAATTTGTTTTCATTTTAAAATCTTAAATTTAAAATGAAATTTAAAATGAATTTAAAGTAAATTTGAAAACAAATTGTTTTAAATACTTTGATTAAGCAAGAAATATTTCTTAAAATAAATAAGAATTTTAATGATTTGGATTCATTAAATTATTAAGTTAATTAAGATGAATAATTAATTATTTAATTGACTAATGATATGGATGATTAATTAAGTAATTAAGAGTTTTTAAATTAATTAATTAAGACTTAAGATTAATTAATTAAGGTTAATTAATATATAATTAAGGATTATTAATTAGATTTTAATTGATGATTAAAGATTAATTAATCAAGTAATTAAGGATCAATTAAGATTGTAGTTAATACTTAATTAATTAAATAATTAGAGATTAATTAATTTGTAATTAAATATTAATTAATTTGTAATCAATGATGGTTAATCTAAGATAATTTCTTAAGAAATAAATAAAAGAATTGTTAATGAAGGTCATTAACTTAAGATTATTTAACAATTAATTAATGTGACTAATTTTAACGATTAATCAGATTAATTTATTAATAATAATCATTTATATAATTGTTTATGTTTAATTACTTAATAGAAGTAATTAATGAATTAGTTACTTAATGTAATTAATTGGGTTAATGTGATTAGTTTAGATTAATTAATTAAGTTTACTTAATTTAAACACTTGATGATTTAAAAATAATTACTTAATGTAATTAATGGGATTGTAATTACTTAGGAAAGTAATTAATTAATTAGTGGAAGTAATTTGGAATAAATTACTTTGTAATTAATCAAGGGATTAATTGAGATAATTAATTAAGGGTAATTAATTTATTGATGAAGTAATTAAGGGTAGTTAATTACTGGATGTTATTAATCAAGGGTGATTAATATATGTGGCTTACTTAAAGATTAATTACTTAATGTAATTAATTTAAATAGAGAGATTAATTAAAAATGTAATCAGAAATCATTCATTTATAAATTAATGATGCAATTTATAATAGATTAATTAAAGAATAATTAATAAATGAAGTAATTAATTAATAAAGGATTAATGTAATTAATTTTAGTTCATTAATTGATTAAGTAATTAAAAGTTAATTATTGTGAAGGGTTAAGTATAATTAACTTGTGTAATTAATTTAAAAGCTAATTACTTATTGTAATTAGAAAATTGTTAATCAGGAATGATTAATTGAAATGAATACTAAGATGGTGATTAATTAATTGATTTGTAATTAATTAATGGTTAAGTTAAGCAGGATTAAAATGATGAAGTAATTAATTTAATTCATTTTAAATTAATTATAGATAGTTTGATCATTAAATCATTGCTTATGTATGAATGGATGATATTAGTTGCCATAAATGGTTTGTAATCTCAGTTATGAGATGAATAATGCTGTGTGATATGGATGTTTTGGTTGCATTGTGTTGGGTGTGTTTCGACCGGTCCAACTCACTTCCCCTACATAGCCGAACCAACTACCGCTCCAACCATCACCGGACCAACTCACCACCGAGTCAACCTCCACCGATCCAAGGCCTCACCGGACCAACTCACCACCGAGTCAACCTCCACTGATCCAAGGCCTCACCGGACCAACTCACCACCAGGTCAACCTCCACCGATCCAAGGCCTCACCGGACCAGCCAACACCGAATCAACCACACCGAACCATTCCCATCTCCTCTAACACCGGACCGAAATGCTAGTCCAATCATCTACTACCGAACCAACGTTGCCAGGCAAGATCACTTCAGCCCAGGCCCACCAGCAGCTATATACATCCAAGACCCCTGCCCCTAGCCTCACTCTATAAATAGAGGCAGGGGTACAACAATGGCAGACAAGTTTGAGAGCTCAAGCACGGACAGAACTTTCAAACAACTTTCATGTACTTGTAATCAAAGCTTTATACTTGTAATCTGAAGAGTGAAGGAGAATAACATATATAGTGGACGTAGGCATATTCTGGCCGAACCACTATAAATCTGTGTGTCTTTTATAGTTTAGTCCCTACTTTTTACATATTTGCATGAATCACCCAAACCTCTAAGAACAACTTAGAATCGACTAAATCATACGACTTGGAGGTGTTTGCCCATTTTTTATGCAAACATTTTTGGTGCTTTCACTGAGAAATGAACTCAGGAGCTTCACCTTCTCCCACTCAACCTTCTTCCTAATAGCATCGCTCATTGCTTGGAAAACATGCCTCCCAGGCAGAGGAAAGATGCTAGCAAAGGAAAGAACATCGCAACTAGCAGTATCCCAGATCCAGTGATCAGAGATCAAGAGAATCGTCCTGTTCCAACAGCAAATGGAAATCAGGCAAATCCGACAGCCCCTGCTACGGAACAACCAATTACTAGGGCAGATCTGGACAGGGTTGTGCCTGAAGTAACTAACCGCTTCGCATCTCAACAAGAAGCCTTGGTGGACCAACTCATGTCACGCTTAAGGGATGCTGAAGAATCCAACCGCAACACCGAATCATGGGGTGAGTCCCAGTCTGGAGGATCTGGGAGGCGACAAAGACCTTTCTTCTTCGAAGAGGCTAACAACAGAAACAGCAATGGTAGGAGCCGAGCCCAGACTCAGCCTGAATTCCAACTCGAGAAAACTCTTGGAACTGACCCCAACGGGGGAGGTACCAGGCAGGGGTCGGATATGGCTGAGACTGTCATGCTACCTAACCATGGGAACACCAATGGACGGGGCCGAGCTGGAGTACAGCCCGAAGTTGGACCCGAGGGAATGCTTAGAACAGAGCCCAGTAGGGGAAGACGGAGGCAAGGGCCAACTGTGGCTGACCCCAGTATGCTCCCAGAAGACCGGAGACAGCCACCGAAAAATGTTAGGAGTGATAGACGATACCATCCCTACAGGTCATCTGGACGGAATCAATCCCGCAGAGAAGAACCAAACTCATTTCTATCCGCTCCAAGTTCTGATGAAAGGATGGCGCGATTGTTCAGAGAGTGCGTCCAACGGGACCAAAGGGATCGGGGATAGGCGCTAGGGTAACCAGCCCCTTCACCCGCAATATCGAAACTTCCATCACCCCCCGGGAATGGAAAATGCCAACAATGGAACCTTACAAGGGAACCTCTGACCCCGTTGTACACTTGCAGAGATACACACAGCATATGCTCATGAGCGGAGCAACAGAGGGAGTGTTGTGTAAATGCTTCCCACTATTCTTGGCAGATCTAGCTACCTCCTGGTTCTGCCATCTACCCCAAGGATCCATCAGCTCATAGGAAATGTTGAAAGAAAAGTTCATCAGCCAGTTCTGAATTCATGTGGAACAACCGAAGGACGCTTATTCCCTATCTAATATCATACAGAAGCCCGGGGAGACAGTGCAACAATATCTAACCCGATTCAACGCCGCAGCGGCCGCAGTCCAAGATGCCGATGAGAAACTTATCCTAATGGCCCTCTGTAGTGGTGTACATCTGGATACTAAATTTGCTAGAAGATTAACAAAAAAAAAACCAGCTACCTTACCCGATTTCTTCCATGAAGCCGGAAAATATATGAGACTTGAAGACGCTGCAACTGAGAGGCAGTCAGGGCAACAGACTAAGGCAACTCCAGACAGGGTTCCCGTTGCAGCAAAGGATGTTCGAAGAAATGACTCTAGAGACAATGCTGGGGGCCGGAAGGGAGAAAAACGTTTATATCGACCAGGACCGAGATTTGACTCTTACACTCCTTTGAATGAAACAGTCGAAAACATCTTCCTGGCCACCCAAGACGAGCTTAAATACAAACGCCCCCCGTACAAGAAGGAATCAGATCACGCAATCAAGTCTGAAAAGTTCTGTCGTTTCCACGAATCCCATGGGCATGATACCAATGAATGACGTCATCTCCGGGACCTGATTGAAGAACACATCAGAAGGAAGAGATTGGAACACTATGTAACGGGTCAGGACAGGACTCCAGCTCCTTCCAAGGAGAACCCAGGGCAACTCCACCTAGAGACAGGCGGAAGAAATCACAATACCAGTGGTTCTAGTCAAGAGAAGATTGTGGTCCATACAATATCGGGAGGACCACACATCGTCGACAGAAACTGGGCAGAAATGGAAAGATATGGAAAGTCGCTTAGAAATAATAAGGGCTGCATTAATTCTGTTACAGAAGAACGCCACCCGAAACGGAAAGAGAATGATGACATGTAACGACCCGTAAATTTTAACGGTTTTAGTAACGAATTTAACCGAAATTTTTGCAAAATTATAGACGATAAAATTTTGAATATAAATTTAATATTTGAAATGCGTCTAGTTAAACATAGCAACCGGTAAATTTTCGTCCGAAAATATGAAAGTTTATTTCGCGCGTAAATTTACCTCAATCTAATCAGTTAAAAAACGATGAAAATAAAACGTTTTCAAAACCAAAATATTTTTACATAGAAAAATTCTAAACCATCTTTTGAACAAGTTGTCAGTTTGTCGTTTTTCCAAATTCGGACATCTTTGGCTCAGTCGATCTTATTTTTCTGTGATTTTTATACATTTTCCGCTAGTAGAAAAATTCGAATTTTTATAATTCAAACGTACCACTGACATCTGTATACCGTTTTGATCATCTCGTCGCGCTGATCTCTACGGTATATTTATTTTTGTATTTTGAAGTCCAGTTCGCAGCAGAATCCGTAAATACAGGTTAACCATATCGGTACCATTTGAGCTTTTAATATTCAGTGGCTATTCAAATTTCAATGCGCCGCTAGCATTTATTTTCATTAGTTTCGACCTTTGTTTCCACTGGTTCCAACACTCTGTTTCTTCATTTCTCTTTTATTAATTTCCTCTGCAATCAATATGGCCTGTTCTCCGACCTTTCTCTTCTCATTGTGATTACTTCCAGATCCAAAATATTAACCTGCTCGTGCCCATTCATTTTGCTTCTGCCCTACATTTGTCCTGTGCATCTCAAAGAAAAATATATGTTGCTTGTTTCATGTTGGAACCTGAAGCTACATATTAATTTCTTCTTGGCCGTTCACCCTCCTCCAAACCGAGCTCGCTCCTCCTAACCCAGCTGCCAACCGCCTATCACCCAACACGAACCTGGCACACTGACTCAACTCGACCACCCGAGTCTACCTCCAGATACCTCACAATTTCCGCCCATCTTTCTCCATTCGGTCATTAACCCACCATGCAACATAGAAGCAATAGTCGACCACTCCCATACACGACCAGCCCTCACCGTTTGCCGCACCACCCTCGCCCTCTCCGGCCATACATGTCGCTGCCACCTTTGCCGCCGTGGTCTCCTCAGCCCACCTCAAACCACCGTGGCAACTCTATAAACCGTTTACCCATGCCGAACTTCCCTCCGACACCACTTCGGCCACTGGAGCATCACACGGCCGCGCACCACTGAGCATCTTCACTTCCTCCTCCCGTCCCTAGCAGCGCCGAAGCCGCCTCCATCCTCTGCCTTGCTCGACCCCTCCGCACCCGCCACTCGCGGCCAGTCACCCGAACCCGCTCCTCCTCTTCCCACTCTCTGCCGCGCCCGGATCCACCACCTTTCACTTCGCTCCTCTACCCATCAGCTTATAGCCGTGAGCCTTCCTTGGATCAAGACACAGCGGAGCCTGCCCACTTAATTGCCGCGCTCATCCCTGAAACAACAGCCGCCTTTCACCTCCGCCTCTGATCAATGCACCTCCTCATCTCTTTCCTTTCACTCGCGCAGCCTAGCTCAGCCTTTTCTTGCCGTACAACTCGAGAATAGAGATATGGTATGGGCTTCATTTAATATATGTTATATATTCATATATGCGCCTGTATGTAAAACGCATATGTTTTAAATATGTATATTTTTTTTAGTGGTCTGAATGTTGGTCTGCATATGTCTATCTTATATATTTTTGTAAGTACAGAACTATATTTTATGAGCCTACTTCTTTTATATGCGTATTTATGTATGTTTGGGTTTACAAGTCATATATTATATGTTATACTCTGTTAATAGTAATATGTATATTCTATTTTCTGGTTATATTTATTATATAAAGTGAAATTGGGTTTTGTTGTGCTATAGTTAAATGTATATAGAAATGTGTAAGTTGTTAAGCTTTGGATTTCTTTTGTTTTTAATTTTCTATTACAGTTTATATGGGTTTATATACATTGACATTTTTTTAAATGAACATACAAAATATAAGTATTGTATATATAAACAATACTAGTTATATAAGTGCATACTTTGATCTGGTTATTTATACAGATGGATTATATGTAAGATATTAAATCTACACGTATACATGTACCGTTTATGAAGGTGACAGTATAATTTTGTTTTATAAGGTATACATATTTTATTATATAGATTTCATGTGTACATTTGCGTGTTTGGTCATATTTTTATATGTATATATATGGTATTGAGGTCTGATTGTGTATATACATTGTTTTGGCACACATATAGTGGTTATAGTTGGATCTTATATAACTAGGCATAAGTTTGGTTTGTATTAGTTACATCATATAAATTCTTAATTGATTTTCAAAGTATAATATTTTGATTATATATACAATGTTTGTATATATATAGGCTTAGTCTGCATATATTTGTTAAATATATTATTTTGGGTTTAAATGTACAAGTTTAATAGTTTACATACGTAGATAGATGTTATTTTATATTTAAATTATTAATTTGAAAATAAATATGTATGTTTTATTTAAAATGGTGTTTAAAATTTATAATATGATTTCGCAAATAATTATATATATGTGTGTGTGTGTGTGTGTGTGTGTATAGTTGTACGTTCACTTATACAAACTTTATTCATCGATCCAATTTCGACTTGATTTCGCTATTTCTATTGATCAGCTTGTCCGTCGAACTCGAGTCCATCGTGCTTTGCTTTGAAAGTCTGTGCTTCACTTTATAGTCAAATCCCTCTAACCTCGAAAGGTGAGCAATCACTCACGATTAATATTCTTTTATTTATTAAATCTGATTTCAATTGGAACGACAATTGAAATATACTGCTGTTATTTATTGCAGTGTTATTTATGTATCAGTTCACCTTTGACATCTGACACCATTATCTGTTATGTATGCAATAATAAATCCAGTTTGGTTGATAATTGATTGATTGTTTGTTATTTATATTGGATGTTAAATTGAGATGTATAAAGTGATAAATATTATGAAATTGAATTTGACGTAGGATAGTTTAAAAATGTGAATTGACATATGTGTTGAATTTGATTAGTTAATTTGAATAATATGACCGTTTAAATTATTAAGTTAATTGACACGTAAAATTTGATAAATTATGTTTTGAACCTTTGAACGTATATTGGATTAATTGTTGTAGAATAAAATTTGAAATTGAAATTGAACGACAAGTGGGAAAAACTGTAATGTAATAATCTTTAATCTACATGAAATGATAGTGTAGATTCTAGAGATAATTATATTAATTCGCACAAATAACAATGCGAATTAATATGATTATTTCGGGATTATTTGAATTAATTATTGGATTGTTATTGATTGTGTTATTGCTTGTTTATTTACTTTGACACCATCCCTGTTATCACACTGCAAGTTCCCTTTGCTATGCTTTGATTTTGAATTGAAATGGAATCGGGTTGAAATGATAAATACCCAAATCAACTTGACATAGGATAGAGAATTAAATAAAAATCCGATTGGTAGATAATTTGATTTAAAAATAAAATAATGATTTTATTCGAGTAAAGAATAAGTTTGTAATGAAGTTGGAATTTAAATTTTGAAAGGAAAATGTAAAGATTGAAATTTGAACAAAATTTAACGTAGTAATTGATAAACGAACATTGTTTGAAATTTAACAATTAAATTTGGAATTATTAATAAATAATATGGAATTAGTTATAATTGTATTTTGAAATTATTAAGTTTGTAATCATTTAATAATTAAATTTGAAATTATAATTAAGTTTGAAATTATAATTAAGTTTGAAATTATTAAGTTGAATTTATAATTAAGTTGAAATTATTTGATGATTAAGTTTGAATTAATAATTAAGTTTGAATTGATATTCAAGTTTGTAATTATTGAGTTTTGAAATTATAAAAAATTAAGACTGAAATTATTAAATAATTGAATGAGATTGAATTATTTGATAATTGAATAAAAATTTAATTCTTTGATAAGAGAAAATCGAACTTTTGATTAAGTGAATTTGATCTTCGTTAATAAATGAAATGGGGTTTCGTTATTTATGAAGTTTGGAAAAATGTTTAAATAAGTTAATATGTGAAATCGAAACTTATCGATTATGTGAAATTTAGATCTTTATTAATTGAGTTTGAAATTTGTAACGAAGTCAATAAATAAGTGAAAATTGAATTTCTTTAACAAGAAATAAAAATGTGATTTATTGAAATGAATGGGATTTATTGAAATTAACGTAAGACTTGTAATTTAAGAATTTGATTTGACAAATTTAGTTTAATTCAATTTGAAGTTTTGATATGATGAAGTTGAACGTAAATAATTGATTTTAATGAATTAGAATTTAAATAGAAGTTGTTTTAAATGACAAATTTACTTAATGAATATGGAATGAAATCGATAAATGAATTTAAATTGATTTAAATGAAAATTAAACAATTTAAATGATTTCGGAATGGAACCTATATACGAACTTGAATCAATATTTGAATTGTTTTAAATAAAGTTGAAATTGAATTGTAAGACTTTGAAATGGTTATTTGGAAGTTTTGAAACGTAAATTATGGAAATCGACTTCGAAAGATGAATGAAATGTTGATTATAAATTCCAATTGAAATTAAAATTGATTTGGTTTTGAAATTTATTAAACGACCAATCGGTGTAATAATTACGAAAGTTATTAAAGAAACCGGAATCGGATATGGATATACTCTCTATCTAAGCCGAAAACTACTTTAATAACTATACGCGGAGTGATGATCCAGAATAAAGTAGTTGGAATGATGTACGTGATGACTCAAGAAAGAGAACGATAATGGATAGCCTTGACAATTGTGTCAAATTGGAAATGACTAAAATCAGGAGCCGTGCCGGGCCAAATGGGGTTAGCTACCTCGAGCGAACACACTTCTTCATAACTACTACTCATTACTTGTTATTGATTGGTGCACCCTCGGAATTTCAGGAGTGTTGTTTCGCGGTGTTGCGATCGTTGCGGCGATGCGTTCTCACTAGTCCGGATCAGGCAAACGTAGTTTCACTACCTTGGGTATTGCCTCATGTGCCTTGTCATACTTGTATCCCTATATACGCGACCACTACGAATTTGTTTTGTGTTATACCTATGGAGTACTCCCTGATATCCCACCAGTTTACGGTGGAGTTTACAGTGCTGTATAGACTATGACATTTATATAAAATGTGTTAAGGGGGATAATGGTAACGCCTTAACACTATTTTGATACTTTATATTACTGATAGACATTATCTATTTAGCGTATACTACTACTTAGTAGATAGTTTAACGGATCCTTAAAGGATGGTGATTCCAACATCCTTTGAGTTACTTGTATTTTGATTGCTATTTCACTTGAGTTGGATTTATTGATATAAGAATATTAATCCTGACTCGAGTGTTTTTTGTTTTGCTTTACGCTCGGGTCAGACTGAGAGTACCAGCTTTCGAGGCTCGTCTTTGGAGTTGGAGCTTTGCTTGAAGATCCAGCCATCTACTCTGCTTTCAGTATTCGATGATTCCAGTGATGTATTCTGATTTGTACTTGATGTATCGTATTTCTCTTCTGTTGAAAACTCTGATGTATCTTATATATTTATATAGTAGCTTCATGAACTACTATTTCTTTTACTTCCGCTGCATATTATTACTCTGTGTCTGTGATTCTGTGATTATTTATTTACAGTATATCTGAGTTTTTGCCAAATTTAAATTAACAATTCGGTATTTTGAATTATTCAAGTCCGACATGTGCGGATACGAATAGTCCAAAATAGCGGGTCGTTACATGACATCACATTCAGTAGGCGTGATCTAGAGGGAAGGCAATACCCTCACATGGATCCTATGGTCATCTCTGCCTGGTTCGGTCCAGCCAAAGTTTTCCGAATTCTAGTAGACACTACAAGCTCAGTAAATATCCTGTTTAAGCATGCTTTCGAAAAAATGAAGCTATCAATGAAAGATGTGTCTCCCTACAACAAACCACTACATAGTTTCATAGGGGATGCGAAGATGCCCCTCGGGCAACTGGACCTCTTTGTCGAAATAGGAAGTCATCCCCGCTCCGTTGTGCGGAAACAAACATTTGTGCTGATAGAAAACCACTCGGCCTACAACGCCTTTTAGGAAGACCAGCCTTATCCGACTTCCAAATTGTCCTGGCCCCATGGTGCCTAAAGATGAAGTTTCCAACAGACGACGGAATAGGGGAAGTAGAGGGAGATCAAGACGCTGCTCAAGACTGCTATGTAACTGAACTTCGCAATAACCGCAGAAGGGATAAAAGAAAGAATGCAGAGTCTAATCTCTGCATGAAAAGCTTGGAAGCGTAGCAACTAAAGAGAGCCCCTCCTCTTCGATATACCGGTGATCCTTTCAACCAATTAGACCCCAGGGACAAAGAGGAGGAGGCCACCGCCGAGCCTGCAGAGGCTATGGAGTTTGTGTCTGTAGACAAACATGACTCAAGTAGACTATTGAAAATCGGATCTCAACTAAAAGCAGAATTGAAGGATCAACTCATTGATTTTCTCTGCCACAGCTTGGATGTATTTGCATGGACGCACGCCGATATGACTGGGATCTCCCTAGACGTAGCATGCCACGTACTGAACATCGATCCTACCAAAGTGCTAGTAAAGTAGAAAAAGAGAAGTATGGGGGCAGAACGATCAGCAGCCCTCGAGGAAGAAGTAAAGAACCTACTTGCCAATAACTTCATACGAGAAGCCATCTACCTAGAATGGATCGCCAACCCGGTACTGGTAAAGAAGGCTAATGGGAAGTGGAGAACATGCATCGACTTATCCAACTTAAATGACGCTTGCCCGAAGGATTGCTTCCCACTCCCCCGAATCGATCAACTCGTGGACAGCACAGCCGGGCACGAACTCTTATCTTTTATGGACGCATACTCAGGATATAACCAGATTCCTATGCACGCCCCCGATCAAGACCAAACTAGTTTCATCACTGACCGGGGGTTGTACTGCTACAAAGTAATGCCTTTTGGACTTAAAAACGCCGGAGCTACTTATCAGCGCCTTGTCAGCAAGATGTTTGCGGAACTCATAGGACGAACTATGGAAGTTTATGTGGATGACATGCTGGTAAAATCGAGGAAAGCCAACGATCGTGTAAGCCACCTGGACGAGATGTATCAAGTACTTAGCCAATATAGAATGAAGCTGAATCCTCTAAAGTGCTCCTTCGAAGTATCGTCGGGAAAGTTCTTGGGATTCATCGTCCATGCCAGGGGGATTGAAGCAAACCCCGAACAAGTCCGGGCTTTGCAAGATATCAAGATACCATCCACACGAAGAGAGATGCAAAGCCTAAATGGGAAGGTGGCTGCCCTAAGCAGATTCATCTCTAAAGCAACCGACAAATGCATCCCTTTCTTCGAAGCCCTAAAGAAAGACAAAGGAAAGTTCGGATGGACTGACGAATGCTCGACAGCCTTCCTTAACCTAATCGAATACCTCCAGAGACGACCAGTACTCTCAACTCCAAATGAAGGCGAAGAACTATACCTATACCTTGCTGTATCGTCCCATGCACTAAGCGCCGCTTTGGTGAGAGAAGACAACCGCGTGCAGCGGCCCGTATACTTTGTAAGCAAGAGATTTACGGAGGCAGAAGCCAGATACCCTAAACTTGAGAAGCTAGCATACTGTTTGCTAATCACATCACGGAAACTGCGACACTATTTCCAATCTTATTCCATCAGAGTTTTAACCGATAACCCGCGAAGGCAGGTACTCCATCGCCCCGACACTTCTGGGCGACTACTTAAATGGTGCATTGAACTGAGTCAATATGATATCACCTACCATCCTCGCACCACCATCAAGCGACAAGTCATGGCCGATTTCATTGCCAAATTCACTACCAACGAAGGTAAGGAGCAATCTAAAATAGCAGAAGATATCAAGTGGAATCTCTTTGTAGATGGAGCATCAAACGAACAAGGCTCGGGGGCAGGTATCGTGATAATCACCCCCAGGGGAAGGAAGCTGCACTATGCCCTAAGGTTGGAATTCACTGCCACCAACAACGATGCAGAATATGAAGCAGTAATAGCAGGATTAGAACTTTCCTTAGAAATTAGAGTCAGTTCTTTATGTCTTCATAGTGATTCTCAACTTATCGTAAACCAAATATTAGGAGAGTTTCAGACTCGAGGAGAACGACTCACAGCGTATCTAAAGAAAACCAAGCTGTTACTCGATCAGTTGAACCACTATTTAATCAAACACATTCCTCGAGAGGAGAACCGAGAGGCCGACGAACTGGCAAAGCAAGCTAGCATGAAGAACATCACCATTTCCGGAACAGTAGCCATCTCAAAACAACTAGCCCCAAGTTTCGAACAAGAGAATCTGATAGCTGCAATCGAAGAAGAAACTTGGATGACTCCTTTCCGGAAATACTTACAAGATGGCACACTACCCAACGAGCATAACGAAGTCAGGAAAATCTTGAGGAGAGCTTCTTGCTACACAATACAAGAAGGCATCCTCTATCGACGCGGCTTCTCTAACCCCTTATTAAGGTGTATTGCTGGGAGGGAAGCCAAGAAAATCTTATCCAACATCCATTAAGGGAGCTGCAGAGATCACACTGGTGGGCAGACTCTGGCAAAGAAGACAATCCGATATGGATATTACTGGCCCACTTTAAACAAAGACGCCTTAGACTTCGTCAAAAGATGTGACAGATGTTAGAAATTTGCTAAGATTCCTCGACTACCAACAAATGAGATCACTCAAATGACCAGCCCTTGGCCCTTTGCAGTATGGGGAATTGACTTGATTGGCGAACTGCCGACGGGCCGAGGCGGAGCCAAATACGCTATAGTGGAAGTCGACTATTTCACCAAATGGGTGGAAGCGGAACCCCTAAATAAAATATCTTCGGCAAAAGTTATTAACTTCTTGATCAAAAATGTTCTATGCAGGTACGGGGTTCCACTCAAAATCATATTGGACAATGGACTTCAGTTTGACAGCGAGGAGTTCGCTGACTGGTGCCAAGAGCACGGAATTCACAAAAGCTTCTCATCTGTGGCTTATCCCCAGGCAAATGGACAAGTCCAAGCTGTCAACAAAATTCTTAAAACTCTAATCAAGAAGAAGCTTGAAAAGTCAAAAGGCGCTTGGGTGGATGAACTTCCTACGGCACTTTGGGCCTACCGCACGTCTTTCAAAACATCAACAGGGCATACTCCTTTCTCTTTGGCATACGGATCGGAGGCCATGCTCCCAGTTGAAACTGTAGTGCCATCCCACCGTAGGATCCACTACAAACCAGAAGAGAACGAAGAACTTCTCCACATGTCATTGGATCTAATCGAAGAAAGAAGAAATGATGCAGCACTCAAAGCAGCAGCTCACAAGTAAAAAGTGGCAGCACAATACAACTCCAAAGTCAAGCATCGCAGCTTACAAGAAGGAGATCTTGTCCTCAAGTGAATCTTCCCGCGCCCCGGAGCACTAGATCCAATCTGGGATGGACCATATGTAATTCATAAAGATCTCCACAATGGAGCTTATATTTTGTCAACAGTGGACGAAGAGGTGTTCCAGAGGGCATGGAACATCCAACACCTTCGTCGATACTTTTCTTAACTTGTACTGCCCATATAAAGTGAATTAACAAAGAGAATCAGTGGACGTAGGCATTTTCATGCCGAACCACTTTAAAAACTTGTCTCTTTTTTAACTTGTTCCTTTATATCTTGCCTGCTTGTTAAGCTTTATTCTTTTCTGTTGAACAAAATCATGTGTAATGGAATTTCCATTCTAGACACTTCACGGCGCAACTTCACCTGGACAAAACCTAACAGGTATTATACGAATCTATGCCCTCACCAATGAGACACTTTTGCTCCAGCATCCCTCTGTTGCGGGTTAACTCATTTCTCGTGACAGCCCTTAAAGCCAACTGTAATGAGCCGATTATAAGCCGCCGAGAAAGCCAACCATAGCCTAGGTAGCTCATTATGGCGTTCGGCTCGCCGGTAACCGTGAACCGATCATAAGCCCCAACATAAGGTGTGGCCAGCCAGGGGCAGTTCACAGTTGACGATTGGGACCCGCGCTAGCCGGCCACGGTAAATCGAATAATACCCACGATTACAGGCCATAATGGCCCGGGTAGTTACCGTGCGCGATCTCGGCTCCGATATGTCTTTAGTACGGCTATGGTAAAAAAGAAAACTCCCCGTAGAGGCGTAAGTTGGGTGACAAATGTCTCCAAGACCCACAGCTAGGGAAAGTGACTACAAAGCCCGTTTGCCACGAACTTAAGCGCATCGAAGGCCTTCCGTGATTGGAAGTTTTACTATTTCTTATATTTCCATTTTATTTATAAAAACTCTCCTCCTATCCTCTATAACGATCACTAAAGTACAGGACACAAACTAGGAGACACTCACTAATGGGAATAAGAACTCAAAGCTGGATGGTAGGTCACTCAGCTGCATTTCATATTCGATTACACAAGGCACTCAAAGCTACCGTCTACAGCTAAAACTTGAAGGGCGGTACTTTCTTCTCTTGTACATAAATATGTAACTATAGTTTATTCGCACATCACACTAACATTGCAAGACATGAAATTATATTTTAAGCAAGAACTTAGCATCAAACACAATTGAATCACTAACACATGCATAGCTATATTTTATGCAACATATCAAAATAACAACAGCATCCAAATATGACAGAATCAGCTTATGTTATAAAATTACATGTTAAGAATAAAGTCGTTCGTTACAAATGATATGATTACAGCCTGAAAGTACATTAATGTTTTGGGACTAAGTATATACAGGAATGTCGAGTAAACCAAAAAATGTCCAGAACAAGCCAAGGAGCCGACTGCATCGGGGCTTCGTCCCTATCCTGCTGGCCCTCCGAGGTCTACTTAACCGTAGGATCAGAACTCCCAGCATGTTGACCAGAGGTAGTTGGCGCTTCAGAGGTCCCGCCTGTCCAATTCAGGAGAAGAATCCATTAAATAAACAATAAGCAACCAAGCTATGAAAAGGCTAAAAAGGAAGGCTTACCAGCATCTGTTCCTTGATCATCATTCCCCAACTGCACACCTACCTCCTCAGCAGTGAGCAGCCGCATGCCCTCCTTCACCGCCGCTTTCTCCTCCTTAGTAAACTGGGCCGTGATACATCCATCCTGAAGGCCGCACCACCCTCCTTATCCGCATCGGCCTTAGCCTCCTCCAGAGCCCGGAGATAAATCCTGGCCATGATCCGGGGATAATAATCCATCCAGGATAAGTTGCCCTGCTTCCAGGAACGGAAATACATGTCCTGGAGCATCTCATCCATCATCCCCTCGTTCTCCTCAAACTCCCTCATTCGGACCTCGGAAGCCAACACCTTTGCAACGGCAGCATCCCTCTCCGATCGGTATCGCGAGCGGTCAGCCTGAAGGGATTTCCTCATCGCCTCCATCTCCTCCTTCAGCTTGGCTTGAGCAAGCTCTGCACCTTCAAGCTTCCCAGATAACTCCTCTACCCGCTCGAGATCCGCTTTCCGAACCTCATCTACCGTTGCAATAGCCATATCGATCCGTTCCTTGCAGGTGGCCTCCATTTTCCGCAGGTCGGCTCTGCTAGCCTCTTCCATGGTTTTCTTTAGTCGTCTAGAAGCAGCCTCGTGCTGAGAGATCTGGATGGCCTGATCGGCGAGTTGCTTGGCCTGGTCGAAAACCACTAACCGCAATCTTGTGTTGGCACTCCCAATTTCCTTTCCGGCCTTGACCAGTCGGGCATGATGCCCCATCAACTTCCTAGTCTCCTCAGCAACCCGGTCGATGTTTGCCTTAGCTTCATCCCCCATGGTTACAATCCGAATAGTAAGCAAATCAAGGTCCAGGGACTTGGCCTCATCAAGCACCCTTACCAAAGGATTGCGAGGGAGAAGGTGCTCACCAGTAACCTCATCAAAGAAAATATTATGAGAACCCGAATCTAGATCTGGATGACCCGCAAATGGATTACGAGCCAAGCCGGGACGATCAATCTGAGTAACGGTAGGATTTTCAGACAGATGCGGAGAGGGTATGAACTCAGCATCCTCCTCCATGATATCATGAATAGGCTGGGTTGGGGGCTGAGGACCAGGTGAAGGTTCGAATAAGGAGCGACTCCTCTTTTTCTTTTGAATATCCTCTTCAATAACTCCGAGAAGAGGACGGTAGCCGACTACGTCCCCGGAACGATTGGTCGGAGGCTTTGGTTTAGCGGAAGCTTTGAGGAGTTTGAATTGTTCGAGACGGTGCCGAATGTCTGATGTCTTGGCCACTTTACCCGTTCCTGGAATAAAAAACAAGTGTTACAAGCATGCATGAGACTATAATCCAAGAAACATGTGAAGTTAAAAAGAGTAAAGAGGAGTCAAAAATTCACCTTGAATCGTCGGAGTTGCCCTAGCTGAAATGCTCTTGGGAGATGAATCGGCACCAGTCCCGGCCTTATCAGTTTTCTTTGGCTTCTCCACCAACGCCGATCCTTCCTCCAACCCCTCAAAAGCTTGGCGGAAAGCATCATCTGTCCACTCTTGGATCTCCCCTGCTTGCCCAGAGGACAAATCCCCGGCACCATCACCGCTCTGTCCTTCGCCACCATCATCACCATCACGTTCTCCATCACCTCCGCTCTCCTCCTCGCCTCTTTCCTCCTCTACATTTTCCTCCTCCGGAACATCTGGACATGTGCTAGGGGAGGGTCCATCAGATTTCTTGAGCTTCTTCCCCCTGACGACTGGAGGTATCGAGATGGGTTTCCTCTTGCTGCTCTTCGTCGTGGCCCTTCCTTTAGCTTTGGCAACCCTCTCCTCAGCTGTGTCTCTCTGCTTGACCACAGACTGACGTGGTAGAATCAAGTTGTGCTGTAGAAGAGTAGCATTCCTGATCAGGTAAGAAGCTGACCTCTCCCTTCCCGAAATGGCTTCTATCTCCGCAGCCATCTGAACTAGGCGATCGTTCTCCACGACTGCAAAGCCACCTGTCGCTAGCAAGAAATAAAAGCACATAAGAAGAAGCATTGCAGTCAGAACGGAAATTATAAATAAGCTTCAACTTACAGCCGGAGGTGAAGCGACGGATAGAAACAGAGTAATCCTTGACGAAAAACCATTCTTTCTTGAACATGCTGAACTTCGAATATAAGTCCAGGACCAGCTTGAAGGACACGGACGATTCCAAGCTGATATGTGGAGACCCCTTCTTATAACCTCTCAAATTGTACAAATATCGGATCTCCCGGTTGGAAGGGGGACGCCCGTATTTTCTATAGAAAATGATGAATAGACTCACCAAGATAGCGTAAGAGTTGGGCTGAAGCTGGACAGGGGCCACCTTCAAGTAGGTGATGAAGCTGATTATCCAAGCATTGATCGGGGGAATGGCCCCACACATACAATGGTACCTGCTATAAGCAAAATATCCGTCGGGAGGGTCATACGGCATAACTCCATTCCCTGGCAGCACCATATGTGCTCTGTCAATCCCGAAAGAACGAGATATAACATCAAGCTGCTCCTCTTTAAGGGAGCTAGGAAAGCAGTCAGGAGGCGAGTTCAGGAGCTCCTGAGGGCCGTACCCATCTACTTGTGATCTCGGGGTGGGTCCATGACGTCCCAGTCCTGACTGAGCTGGGGGCACGGTGGAGGACTCTTCTATGTCCTTGGATTTCTTCTTATCTGATCGAGTTTCCACTTTATGAGACATTTATCTGCAAACACAAAAAAGTACGTCGTTAGAATGAGGGAAGTAAACAAGCAAGTGCATGAAGTCTAGAATTTCATTTATAAGTTAAAACATAAAAGGCATAAGGTTCATTCGGCATTCAAACTCCCAATCTCATTCGGCAATCATACTCTCCAGGTTCATCCGGTGATTCAAGTATCTAAGTTCATTCGGTACTCGAAATCTCCGGGTTCATTCAGCAAGTCAAGTATTTAAGTTCATTCGGCCCTTGGTATCCCAAGACTCATTCGGTAGTCCAAAAACATAAAATCCATTTGGCGAGAGAAGGCTAAGTCACCTGATTCGGTAATCTAACGTGATTTGGCAGTACGTTTGATTCGGTAGGAGAGAATCTGGTCCGGCTATCTCACTTGGTAGGGAATAGCGAAAGCATAAGGCCCTTACTTATAGGCAAATATCAACGACCGGACCAATTGGTTCGGCATTCGTGACCGGATGAGGGGGTCCAGGATGAATGACCTACAACAAAGCACGTCATATGCATGCACATGCCCTACTTTAGGGGGGCAAGTGTTGGGTGTGTTTCGACCGGTCCAACTCACTTCCCCTACATAGCCGAACCAACTACCGCTCCAACCATCACCGGACCAACTCACCACCGAGTCAACCTCCATCGATACAAGGCCTCACCGGACCAACTCACCATCGAGTCAACCTCCACCGATCCAAGGCCTCACCGAACCAACTCACCACCGAGTCAACCTCCACCGATCCAAGGCCTCACCGGACCAGCCAACAACGAATCAACCACACCGAACCAATCCCATCTCCTCTACCACCGGACCAAAACGCTAGTCCAACCATCTACTACTGAACCAAAGTTGCCAGGCCAGATCACTTCAGCCCAGGCCCACCAGCAGCTATATACATCCAAGACCCCTGCCCCCAGCCTCACTCTATAAATAGAGGGGCAGGGGTACAACAATGGCAGACAAGTTTGAGAGCTCAAGCACGGACAGAACTTTCAAACAACTTTCATATACTTGTAATCAAAGCTTTGTACTTGTAATCTGAAGAGTGAAGGAGAATAACATATAAAGTGGACGTAGGCACATTCTGGCCGAACCATTATAAATCTGTGTGTCTTTTACAGTTTAGTCCTTGCTTTTTACATATTTGCCTGAATCACCCAAACCACTAAGAACAACTTAGAATCGACTAAATCATATGACTTGGAGGTGTTTTCCCATTTTTTGTGCAAACACATTGGGATGATAATATGGATTATCTGTTTATATTGATGATATGGATTATCTGTTATGATGATAATGTTGATTATCCTTTGTGAATCTGTGAATTATCTATCTGTGTGTATATAGATAATGAATTGAAATTATTTTAAACTCTTAAAAAAACTTGGCCTTAAAAGACACGTTTTGGATTCGGTGAGACCGAGATCGGGTTTCCATATATGGATATCCGAAAACCATATCGATCCAAATTAAAGATAGGTCGTGAATCTCAAGTGAAGATGAAGATTTAGAGTGCAAGGGTTATCGTTGTTAACTCTGAGGGTGATTCCAAAATGAGTGTAACGAGATAATGCCTTCGGCTTCGTTCAAACCCGAAACGAACTTGTATGGATTGAATGCTTTCAGAACATCGTCAGGTGGACGATGAGCATTCTAAGTGATGTGTTCTATAAAGTTAATCGTAGCCTCAAGCCTCATCAACTGGGAATGGCTAAATCAGGGGAGGTGCAGCAAGGCTAAGTGGGTCATGCCCAAGTAGGACGAGATTTACCCATGTCTAAATGTCCCTTTTATTTCGGCTATATGGTGCGGTTGCTGATCACAACTGCGGGGTGGTCTTGTTCGAGACTGTTCAGTAAGGAATACTTCCGGCTTTGTGTTGTAGGGGATTGGGAGTGATCCTCGGAATGTTGATCTAGGCCACGTACTGTGACGGGCGGTACCCCGGTAGCCCTACCATTGTATGGAATCCAAAAACCAATAAGTGTTGTACGTATTAGTTGTGCCCAACTATGTTGGAACGTGAGATGTAAGCATTCCAGCTATTTCTGTATTTTACTTGAAAACCCTTGACACTATTATAATATCACCGGATTTCCTATCAAATGTTTTGGTTAGCGTAAGGTAAAAACTTTTCCATGTTATGTGTGGGAAGTCTTATGTGATACCTTTTGTTTTCATAGGTTTTTGAAAGTTAAGCAACTTTAACCTGTTACTCACACCAGACCCATGTCTGACCCGGAGTTTATTTCTATTTTTCTTAAACTCTTGGGTACTCAAATTTTTACGAGTAGCCAAGGAATTCAGGTTAGCTTTGACGAATTATGGAGGAGCAATGGAGCAGGAGGCTTCTGCGTGTAGATATATAGTGTTCCGCTGTATTGGTATCTCTGAGTGATTTCTTTATGTTGTATTGAGTTGTAATAAATAGACGGGTGTTTATAACTGTCTAGTATGTGATGTATTTTCTGTGTACCTCTGACTGTTGTTGTATACTATGTAATACTTATGTTATTAATATAATTTATTCGTTCACCTGTTAAGATTCTGATGTTGTTTCTTCTTTCTCTTCTTTCTTTTCTCTTTTCTATCCCTTTCTTTCTTAAAGATGAAACGATTTTCTGGTCCTAGAAAGTCAGGTCGTCACAGGATTGTTTTAAAACCAAATTTAAATTTCCAAATTTAAATTATTTCAAAATCTAAGATTCAAACTCTGGATTCAGATTTAAACATAGGTTTTTAAACTTATTTTAAATTTTCAGTTTGCACTTTAAACTTTACTTTTAATTTTTATAACAGAAACAGGTTTCTGTTTTATTTTTAAAACCTCAAACAACAACATAACATACTCGAGCCTACCCTACAACGACTTCGAGTCTAAAACAAACAAACTTCGGGCAAACTTTCCATTTACTCGAGAATCACCCGAGACAAAACCCAACACCAACCCAACAGCTATTAATACCAAAACATAGTACCCCATGGACATGCACCCACGACGCCGCCTTCTCCGATCAACTCTGATGACTGAAACAAGTCATCGATCACCAATGCATCCCATATCCATCACCAGTACCTTGCTTCCCCCTCGAAATCAAAATCAAGATCAATTCCAACCTGGAACAAAACCTGAAACAGGCATTACCCACTTCAACCAAAACCTGAAAATTCCTCGTTCACGCGCCACCGGCCATCGTTGCCTCTAAAACTCCGGGAAGACCTCGTCAACCCACCATCTTCCAGTACCCAAGACATTGTTGAACTCGATCAACTATAATTGCCGAGATGATCAACTTTATCAAACCCAGTAAAATTAGGGTTCTAAACTTCAATCACAATCCATCATCTCCAAAATGAAATGCAACCCAATCTAATAATTTCTTGGCCTCTCTGTTCACTCATCTACCTCCAGAATCAAATTCGACGCCTCCAATCAATTATGGCAACAGAAATGCCTCAAAATTCATACCACAGTCAAAAGAAAACTGCACTTTGAATATAGCATTAAAAATTGTAATTTTGCTTTTAAAAATCATAATTTGGTATGATGTTTCAGATTATAACCCTGAAACATAAAACGTATAGTTTGAATTTTTCACTTACACTCATTTTTTTGCTCTGTTATTTATATTTCCAGGCAATACAAAAATTATCTAACTTATATGAATTTTAAAACTTTACTTTATGACCTAACAATCAAATTTGGTTTGAAGTATAAATAATAACAGAGATTGTTATAAGAGGAAATGGATTTTTAACAAAATCCATACTACAAAAACTAAGTACTATCAAAAGCCAGCATCATATATCTATACAAATCCACACATTCATATATTCACAGAAATGCACTTAAAAATTTACACGCAACCATACAGATTTATAGATATGAACATGCAACAAGTTTATTATACTTAATGTGACAACCCGGAATTTTTGAGCATTTAATGTTGGAATATTTAATTGATTTTAAGTATTTAAAAGTTAATTTTAACTTGAATTCAAATGTCACTATTTATAAATTATTGAATTAAATAATTTGAAGTTGGGTAAAATGTTGAATCTGGAGTTTTAAGCCTGTTAAAAATAATTTGTAGGCTTATAAAATTTATATTGATAGTGCTGAGGATAATGAAGTTTTTAAATTTGAATTTAACACTGATTTGTTCGGTTTTAAAAATATATCATTTAAATTGAATTTAAAAATAGCCTTCCGAGGCACAGTCTCGGAATTCGACGAAATCAGTTCCATTAGATCCGTAATAGTATATTATTATCGGATTTCAATTTTCGTAGTGATCGGAGTTGTTGTGTAAGCGTACGATATATAAACGTGCTGAAATTTTAATTGATAATAATCAATTCGGAATGTTATCTTCTCCATACGATTGAATTAAGATTCAAAACCTTTTCCATTGCGTTCGGAATAGTATATAACACTAGGAACGCCTAGCGGCACGCCTCGATAGGAAGTCAAATTTCGTGTTGCGTTTATCGACACGAGTTGAATTTAACTTAAATATATATATATTTTTATATCTGGCCACTATCAGCCATTTCCTTTCCTATCAGCTGCGATTCTATCATCTTTCGAAACACTGTAGCGAGTATTCTTCAACACGCTTCTCTTTTTAATATCTACAGCCGAGCCTTCTTCAAGAATCCACGCGTTCTGTTATAAAATAGATTAGTGGTCGAGCCCTTTCACTTTAAAAATCAAGCTCGTTCATTAAAAAAATGATGATCGATTCGAAAATCACTCCTCCAATTCGTCAACCGACTTCGCGAATTCAATGGGGGCAGCATGGGATTTGGTAGCCGCGACTTCGATGTGGCATCGAGAAAGAATCGTATCGCGAGCGACTGAGGGTGGCGTCGGCACGGGCGTGCGTGCAGTAGCAACTAGGGCTAGGGCGAAGTCTTGGTGGCGAATCGATCTGGACGGCCATGAGTTCGACGATGGAGTCGATTGCAGATTGGGTCGCGAGCGTAGGCGAGTTTGATTGGGGGCTGGGTTGGCCGTGAGGCTTCATGAGGCAGGTTAGGCTTTTAGCAGTGAGGTAATTCTTCTTTTCAAATTTATAAAAAAAAAATTGTTACTGTAGAAAATATATCCACACCCAATTTAGTTTACAGTGAATATGTTTTAGGTTAAAGATGTATATATATAAAAGTATGTTTACACAGTAAAGGAAAAGGGTAATGTAAGTATAGATATATATATATGTTTTCGTTTAAAAATATAAACAAGAATAGATTTTTATGTAAAAGGATATTGATTATTTCTGTAAACAGTTTGAAAATGTAAAATAAAGTAAATAAACATATTAATATTTCATTTACATATGGTGAAAATTTATTTGTTTAATTAAATATAAATTATTTTAGTTACTAAGGATAATTTATTAAAAGAAAATTTGTTTAGATTTAAATTACTAGTTAATTAAATTTATTAAAATGAAAATTTACGGTTCAATTATTTCAAATATTTATAAATCATATAAATTGTTTATTTAAGGTCAAATCGGGAAAACCAAAGCCATATTTGAAGTGGATTGCAAATGAAACGGAATAAGGTGAGTTAATCTCACTCAGTTGAATATTAATTTAAATTTAATTGGTTAAATTTAAATAATTGGTTGAATGGTTGGATTGATTAATGTGCTATATTATAGTATATACAACATCTTGGAATGTTTGATTTCCCGCATTTAATAGCGAATGATTTTATATTTAAAACCCATATACCGTGATATTCCACCTCGAAGTGGAATTGGTATTTTATGTCGTGCTAACGTCTGTGGATGCAGGGAAACAGGTTGGAGGGATCCAACTGGGATCCCTTAACATTTATTTAAATTATTTAATATTCACTGTTGTGATTATTTGATATGCTATGATGAATTATATTGGAATATTGATTGCCATGGTTTGCTGGAATTTATTTCGAGACACCGAGTTATCTAAATATATAGAATTGGATTTTTGAAAATAAAAGGAAGAGAATTTGTAAGTGGAATAATTATAGAGAATTTAAATAAATTAAAATGAACTGGATAAGAATAAAGTGATTAAAAAATTCTAATAAATAAATTCCGTATATGAACAGGAAATTTTGAATAAATAGGAAGTTAATGAATTTTAAACTTCAATGTTATTATTTAAAAGAACAAAACATTTATTTAAAATATAAGATTTAAATTTTGAAAGGAATAAAGAAGAAATTGGGAAAAACCTGAAATTTGTATATTTCAGTTAAAAGATTTAAAATCAAACGGAAGATAATAACAATAATAATGAAATCCATAATTAATGAATTTTGAAATGAACCGAGTAAGTAAAGAAATTTATTTCAAATGGAATAAATTGGGAATCAATTTGGGAAATTGATTTAAGTAATTGAGATTGGAAATTCTCCCTGGATAACCAAGTACGTTTTCAAAGTAAATTTTCAAATATAAGTTAAAGGTTTTAAAGTTGTTTTAAAAAGCATGTTTTGGAAAATTTATTATTTCTAATATTTAAATTCTAAAGTAACTATTTTTTTTGGTCTATTATAGCAGTAATTATTTAAAGAGTGACTTAGTATTTTGTTTTTAAAAGTGAAAATCTAGTTTTATATTTTATTAAGTAACCTTATTTTCAAATATTCATTTAGTATGTAATTTTAACTAATTATTGAAGTAGTTTTAACTTAAATGTTTTAAAATATATTTCAAAATAAAGTGTTTTAAATTATTTTAAAAATCTAGTTTTGTGCTTGGTGATTTCAGTGGAGATAGAAAATATTTTGGAAAGTTTATTCTGAAAAAAAAGATGGTTTGTAACTGTTTTCAAAGGGTTGAAAATAGAAATATATCTTGCGAAGATATTTTGAGATAAATAAATAATTTGGGAAATTATTTATTGTTTGATGGTTGTTTGTGAATGTTAATTGATAGTTAAATAACCGACTATCAATATTGGCCAAGTACGTTGATCGTTTCGAAGAGACCGGGATCGAGATTTATTTCTCGAAAACCTCTTTGATCCGGTTTGTACATTTTGTGGGAAACGAGTTTGGATTCGAAGATGGAGCAGTGAAGTTCAAGGGCTAGTCGCTACTAATCCTGAGGATATTTCCAAAATGGATATAGTAGGAATAGTCCCTTCGGTTCCGTTCGAACCCGGGCCGGACTTGTGTGGATGAATGCTTTTGAAACATCGTCAGGTGGACGATGGGCATTCTAAGGGATATGTTCTAAAAAGGTAACGCTTAGCCTCAAGCCTCATCAACCGGGAATGACTGAAAATCAGGGGTTATGCAGCAAGGCTAGGTGGATAACACCCATTTCAGGGTGAGTTTATCCCTGTCTAGATGTCACTTTTTATTTCAGCTTAGTGGGCGGTTGCTGATCCCAACCGTAGGGTGATCTTGCTCGGTACTGTTCAGTAAGGGATGGTTCTGGCCTTGTGTTGCAGGGGAGTTAGGGTGGCTCCTCGGTACGCTGATCTAGACCAGGTACTGTGACAGGTGGTGCCCCAGTGCCTAGTCATTAGTTGGAAATCCATTTTCCCTACGCGCCCGTACGGTTTTGATTGTGCCCAACTATTGCTGAAACGTGAGATGCAAGCATTTCAGCTAGATTCTATTTTACTTTCTATAGACACTATTATAATATCAGAAGATTTTAATAAAAAAGTGTTTTAGCTATCGTAAGGTAAAAAACCGACATGTTTATTTGTGGCGTGGTCTTACGAGATGCTTTTGTTTTCAAAAGGATTTTTGAAACTTTAATAATCAATTGAGTGTGATTTTCTCACGTTGGTATTCCAGACTGACTCGGGTGTTATTCAACTATAACGCACGGGCCAGACCGAGTATTATAGGATACAAGATAAGATGCTGTGGAGCTCAAGAGACGAGAAGGATGACGATACATACTTTCGTACTTGTTTTATATATATATTCCGCTGTGTTGAGTAGCTGTGTATCCAATTCTATGTTATTAATGTTAAACTGTGATTGATGTACTCTGATGATGTAAAATATAAACAGTCATATTTGATTTTGTGTAAAGATCAATTATTATCTTTTATATTTTATTCCGCTGCTATGGTTAGATTCTGATGTTGTTTTCTATTTTCTTCTTCTACCTCTTCTTCTTTAACCCAAATGGTCCGTGTTTCTGTACAACTTGAGTTGATTTAGGTAGATTAGTGTTGACTCAAGGGGTACAGATTTGCGAGTTGCTACACTTAAGCTTTTAAATAAAATGTTACTCACTGTTTTAAAAATGCAGAGCAGAGCTTCAGGTTTGAAAAGCTCTTGAATCTTTTGAAAACTTGCTTTAAAATGCCTTTGCCCCTTGAAACCTTTAAAACTTGTTTGAATGCTTTTAAAACTTAAACTTGAATGTTGCTTGTTGAAAGATTGAGTTGCTAATGTTTTTAACTTGCTTTAGATTGTTGCATGCATGTAGCTTAATTTCCAGATTTTAGAAGAATGCAGGAAATAATTCTCAGGTTGAAGAGAAATGATGAATGCGGTTTGCTTTTGAAAATGATTTGCAAGTTGGTTTACAGGGATTTGATTTTGCAGGTTTGAGGATGAAGAGTTTGATTTAAATCTGAAAATTGATCAGGGATTTCAGGTGAATTTTGGGTTTGAGGAGATGAAAACTGCAGCTTTGAAACATGTTACAGGGATCTTGCTTGAAGATGATTACAGAAGTTTGATTTCAATTTGAAAATGAACTATGAGTTCTGAAAATGATTACTGATTTTGTATGAAATGAAATGAAGATTTTTTTAGAGTGGAATGCTTTTCTGCTGAAAAATTTACTTAGTTTGAAAATGGAAATGAGAAAAAGAAAGGAATGGAAAAAATGCAAGTTTATATAACTAAATTTATGATAAATTAAAAATCAAAGAAAATAAAAATACAAATTTGACACTTGTCTTTAGTATTAACATTTTTAAATTTCTTTGTTTAATCACTTAACACATGTTAAATGAGGCTTTTATACACTTACACTTGTCTCTAAAGTAATTAGCATTTATAATTAAGTGCTAATGAAAGTTTTAAACTTAATTAATTAGTTTACAAATACTTACTTATATGTATACATAATTTTTAAAGAATAAAACCAAATATCATTATAAATAAAAACAATACATATATTTATTATTTGAAAATAACATTTTTAATCATTTTAAATAAATTTATAAAAGAGGTTATAAATTACTTATTATTTATATGAATAAATGTTTCATTAATTAGTTGTATTTTAAACTTCATATCTAATTTACAAATTACATTTATTAAACAATATTTTAAAAAGGAAATAAGACAAATCTTATTATTAAATTTATTTAAACCTTAAGCTAAAACCCTTTTTAAACAATTAAACATTTATTTTATGTATTTAAAATCATAGAGTTATTTACAAAATAGTTTTTGAAAAGCTTAACATTAAATAAATCAAAATTTCCCAATTACCAAAATATTGGAATTAGAAAATATGCTATAATAATTAAATTTAAAAACAAACTCATCTATTTTCAAATATATAAATATATATATATATATACACACACATTATAAATAGGAAACAATTTATTAACTTATTAAAAGATAAATTCACTAATTAAATATTTAATAAAGGAAGATTATTAAATCAATTCAAATTTATTTACAAAAATTATCAAATCAATTTAAATTTTGAAAACAGATTATTAAATTGATATTGTCAAAAACTCTGGGATATCACATACGATAAGGCATGCACAAGGCATACATGGAAATACCAGGGTAGATATACCATTTGTGTATCCGGACTGGTGGCAACGGATAACAGCTACTACCGCCCACCTCGGAATACACTCCCAAATCAAAATCAAGGGGTGGCACCAAATTAATCACAAAGTAATAGAATGATTTGAAGAAATGTTTCCGATAGGAGGAATGACATCACTTGGCCCAGCGTGGCTCCTTTTTTAGCCGCATCAAGCTGACTCATAGGAGTCAGGGCTACGTAAATACCTCATGCAGAATCATACACCAATCCATCCACCTTCATTTATGGAATCTCCACCACATGCACAGTTGTTAAAGTGGTTTTCAGTATTGGTAGAAAGTATGACAATATCCAAACTTAGTCTCTTTAACAACCAAACGCTTATTCCACACCGGATGGTTCTTTTACATTTCAAAAGTGAATTCATATTTAATATCAAAATATCATATTCTCAAAACTATATTATTTCAAATATATTCACTTTCAAATCACATTCACTTCCAAAATCATATTTACTCAAATATATCATTTCACAAAAGTGATCAATTCTAGATTTCAACTTAGGTTGTATCATCATCAAGGATATAAATATTTAATTTTACACGGTCTAACTTTTTAGAAAATAGTTAAGGTATTCACAAATAATTTTAATAGTTTTAAAAATAGCTTAAATTAGATTTAATAAAGTTCAATTAGTAAAATAGCTTTAAATAGATTAAAATTGGATTTAGTTAGATTTAAAAATGATTTAAATAGATATAAATAGATTAAATAGATTTTATTAGGTTTTAAAAGTTCAAATAAATTAATTTTAGACTAAACTAACTTAAATTATACTAATGGATACATAAATTTAAAATAGATTAAATAGATTTTATTAGGTTTTAAAGGTTTAAATAGATTTATTTTAGACTAAACTGATTTAAATTATACTAAGTAAATTTTTAAATGGATTAAATAGATTTGAAATAGATTAAATAGATTTATAATATATTAAATAATTTATTGTAGATTAAATAAATTTAATAGGTTTGAAATAGGAAAAAAAATAGATTAAATTGGGTTAAATAGGTAATGGTAGATTAAATGAATTAAAATAGTTTTAAATTGATTAAAATAGTTTAAACTAGTCTGAAACAGATCAAAGTTATCCAAACATTTCCAATAACTTCATTCCGATAAGTTCATTTATTTGACACATCAACTTTGAAATTTCCAAATTTAAATCCTTTGAACAATTCATTAAATCAATTCCAATTTCAACATTTTCACTTGGATTTTCGAAAATAATTCAGTTTATATAAACCTATTTCTATTTCAAAATGAGAGTTAACTGAATTAAAAAATTTCAAAAATTTAAAATCATTTAATTTAATCAATTCGATGTCCGCGTATAATTTTCTACCCTAGGGTCAAGTGATACAGATATTTATCATTTCAATCCGCAATTTAAAATTTTACGGTTGTATATCATTTCAAACCGCAATCCCGAATTTAATAAAAACCCATAAAATCGCTCGAGTCTATCATTTCAACCCATAACAATTTTTCCCTAATCTACAGATTATTTGGGTATGTATAATTTCAACACATTGGAAACTTGCAATACTAAAACAAAATAAGTTACAATATCTAGTCATCCAATATCAACAAGTCAAACATACATCACAATCATCATCCAAATCAACCAATAAACATCAATAAATAATTGGTAATCAATAACATGTATTAAATTGATAAGTTAAATTCAATAATAAATTAAATGGCTATTTAATTCAATACAAATTCTACTTAACTGAAATGACGATTTAAATATACTAAACAGAAATAAATAAATTCATAATCACATCACAAATTTATTTTAACTAAGATAAAAAAAATTAGAGGTTGTGAGTGGGTTAAAACACTCACCTTCGATTTTAAATCGAATTAAAATCCAATTTAAGCCCAAAATTCAAACAGTCTTATAATTTGTCCAAACTAGCGCTATATAGTTCGGAATTTCAATATGATCCCAATGAAAGAAACCGCGCCAAAATCCGAGTTCGTATGCAAATGTTATTCACGTTAGAGCATTTAAAAATTAAAATTTAAATCAATAAACTACAAGGGTATAAATGTAAGTTACCACGTCTCCCTCTCAGCGACCCTAATAGCCAAATACGTTCGACATCGATAACCGACTAACATCGATCACCCACAATCATGCCTACGGCCACATGCGGCCTCGCCGACCACCTCCGAACGCCACGCCTCCCCTTGCGCACTCCCCACGACCACGCGCCAGCGTTGAAACCCGACAGAGGCCATAAATTTATCACAGCCGCCGCTATCCTGTTTGAACCCTAAACCAAATTTTGAGCTTGATCCAACCGTTAACACACCAAACAAATTACGCTGATGAACTACGCTCGAGGCTGTTCACATACTGGAACCCTCAATTTGGCGATCCAACAAAGTTGATCCTGACACGATGAATGGTCGAGGTTTATTCCTCGAATTCCGAACACATAGAAATCCAAATTAAAAAAGTAACTGCAGAATTGACTTCTGCTCGTCGAGAGCTTTGAATCGATATATAATTTGACATATTTAGGAGGAGTTTGTTTTTCAATTTGATTTTTGGTTTGAAATTGAATTGGGAATTTGTTTGTCTACCATTAAGAAAGAGAAGTGGACAGCTGAAATTGTATGTACACACAAAAGAATAAGAAATGGCTATGGTTTATAATGAGATATTTATAGGCAGATCAGAAATAGGACAGATGGACTAGATTGATTTGAAAGTTGAATGATAAACGATTTGAAAAGCCCGTTTCATTCCCGAAATGAAAATGGTCATCCCATATATCAAAATAGACGTTTTCATTATTTTTAAACTCAATGAAATAGATTTCAGGTCCTAATTCCATCGTATGAAGAAGTTATGTTAAAATCATCCTTTGTAAATTGATCTCAATTAAACTGATTTCTAAGCGTTTCGAGTCTGTATGATCAAACGAAAAGTCCGACCATTATGAAACTTGAAATCTTAAAATAATTCACTATTACAGATCCGATGCAACTGGTTTCGTCGAAATATGAGATAGTGGCCAAAATGGCTATTTTTCACATTAACTAAATAAATTAATATTAAATTAATCAAATCAATTTTTAATTCAATATTTATAAATTAACAAATTCCACCTTTCTATATTACTTAGACATTTATTATAACTTAAAGCAAATTTACATATCAAATTCAGTGTTTAATATTTCACTAATTACAGTGTTCAATTTCAACTGTAATTAAATCCAGTTAATTAAATTTAAATCCCAATAAATTGTTTAAATTTGATTTCAGTCTTTTTATTAGATCCATTATTACTTTATAGACATAGTCAACATTTGTTGACATCTTATTTTTCTAACAAGCTACAATTTCCATCTTTCATTTGTATTAACTACTATATTTCAATTATATTGAATTTTTGCCAATTTCACACGTTAATTATAAATTAAAATCCCAATTAATTTATTTAGCTTGATTTCACTCTTTTATTCCATCAGTTATTTCCTCATGAATATGTTTGCGCCAAAATTGGTCACAAAGCCCAAAAATCATGAAAGCACTAGGGTATGAACACGGATCGGCGGTATATAATCACAGATCACGGATCTAAGTAATGTAGAGGATAAAAATGGAGAATAACAAACTTAAAACAGAAAGAAGTAGACAGAGATGCAAGATTTATAGTGGCTTGGCTATCTCCGGCCCACATCCACTTCAAAAGATAATCTATTATTGACTTTGCTCGCTTGTTACAGAGGATTACAGCAGTAATTTTCGAGTACAATAGTGAAGTTTGAGTACAATGGTGATCTCAGCAGAGTCTGGACGTTGTAGAATCCAAAGTATATTTTCTATAGGTCTTGAGATGCTATTTATAGGCGTACGCTGCAAATATCTCGCTCAGATCTCGGGAGACCTCTTTTGGTACGTGAGTGGGCCCAAGCGATCGATCCCATATGATTTCGAATCGATCCGTGATCGATACGAATGAATTTCATATCGATCAAGAACTTGTCCAATCGAGTCGAGATCGATCATGAACGTTATTTAGGTTGTACGCAAGCTCCTGTGAAAATTTGGTGGCATTTGGACTTGCAGATTGTGAGTTACGATCGATGCAAGTTCGTGTTCACCAGTCGTCTATCGCGTTATATCCATGTCTTCGTGTCCATCCATTCGCACCGATCCATATATGCCTTCCGCTCATTTCGTGTCGACTCCCTGTTATTAGTGCTACCATGTTCGTATCCACGCTTCTTCGTATCGATTGAGCTTCACTTCTTTATATCCTTCGGCCGCTCTCCTGTTCGTACCCATGTTGATCGACACGAATAGTATCGATACGAAGTAGTCCATGTCGATCGATACGAATAGTATCGATTCGAAGTATACTGCTACGCTCCATCCTGACCGATACGAAATCATCGAATCGACAAATCATCAAGCACCTATCTATTCAATCAAGTTCATATTCACCGAGTCGAAATCCATTTAACCTTTCTGCCTGATTGATACGAACATCTCGTTCGTATCCATAGGCATCGATACGAACAAAGATTCCTTAAGCATGCATCCATCAATATCTTGAACAAATGAACTACGTCCAACTTGACATTTGAAACATAGTCTTTTTTAGCCTTGTTCATCGTTCCCAATCGATCCCGTCTTGATTGGAGCTCGGCAAATTTTGACGATATCGATCATAGCTTTGTTTCCAATCGATCTCCAATCCTGACATCCATCCTTTCCTGCCAATCTATTGATATCCCAGCCTTAACCAAAAGGCGAGATAACATTTGCCCTTTAAAACATGCCTTTTGGTAAGAAGGCGAGTTTTGAATTGCTCCGAATCTGATATCAGATGTCCATATTCCATCCATAGCCAATAACTGAATCCAAGACCTCTCTTGGTCGATATCTTAGTTCTTAGCTATTCATAGCTTATATCTAAGTCCATAACCTCTCCGGGTTCTTATCAAGTGTAGTCCACGCTCGATGACCCGTACTAAGCAATGCCTTGGTATCTATGGTCCAGTGTCCCTGAACGCTGAGTATTGCCATGGCTTAAGTCCTAAGCCAAATCCTGGTCGCTCCATACCCTTATTGAGCATAGTCCATACTCGACGGCCTAAAATAATAACTGATAGATATTACAAAGCCTAAGTCCAAGGCCGAATCTTGGTCTCTCCGGACCCTTATCGAGCATAGTCCGTACTCGAAGACCTGAATAAGCCAATTCGCCACGTTCGAACGAAGAGACTTACCCCTTGTCAGGCATAATCCATACCCAACGACCATTTACCAAAAACCAGACAAAATTTTAATCCAAATCCAATCCAAATCAGAAAATCCAAAATCCATACCAGAAATTCAAACCAATATCCAAACCAAAAAACAAGCATCTGTAAAGTCCAAACCAAAAAGCAAACAAAACCAGGAGTTGAAACAAAACTCCGAAACCCAACCAGAAAAAAGAAAATGTCCAAACCAAAAAAGAAAAAATATACTTCATAAACTATAGTGTCACCGTTCATCATCATCTCAGAGCATGCCTAGGGGCTATCTCCGTCCCCATACATGAGTAAGTGACTTGGCCGTTTGCCCAGAATTTGCTACTTATTCCATATCTTTCTTGTCAGTTGATAACCAATCGAACATCATCCTCATGCCATTGTCATTTGAGATAGATGGTGGCTGCTCATGTTCCACCGCTGCATTCCGAGCTCCGACATATTGTCGCAACTGACCACTCCTTACATGCTCCTCGATTATTTCCTTTAGATGCCTGCAGCTGTTGGTATCATGTCCGTCCAAATCATAAAAGAGACAGTGCCTTCCTGATGCCCTTTCACGTTCCGAGGGTTCTCCCTTTGCTGGCCTTTGGTAGAGAAGGCGATCCTGGGTCACCATGAATATCCGTTCTAATGGCTTGTTCAATCCTATGTAAGTGGAGAATTTTGGCTCTCTCCACTACTTCCTAGCTTCTCCTAATTTGTCATCCAACTTCCTCTTTCCATTATCTTTACCAAGCTTCCGCCGGATGATTCCCCATGCTCACTTCCTTCAACTTCATATCTGAACATGCATCCCCCTATGGAAGGAATCTCTCAGCTTCGTGAAATAATTGTTCGAAATCCAATGGTGGGTCCTGTATTAATAACACTTTGAAATCCGAATTATCTCTAACTCCTGACACTGCTGCCATTAAAACCATTGATGGATCCGGCCGGTCCACCGAAGCAACCGCCGCATTGAACCGAGTTAAGAAGGCTCTGAGCGATTCTTATGTCCTTTGCTTCATCGATGTTAGCGTCATTATGTTCTTCGGCCTTTTGATATGAACCCGAAACTGCTTTAGAAACTTATCCACCAATTCCGTCCATGTCCTGGCAGACCCCTCTTCCAACTGCCTAAACCATATAGCAGCTATATCCATTAAGTACAGGGGGAAACACCGGGACATAACTTCCTCCGATGGCCCCAACACTTCCATATGTCTTGTGTACCTCATCAAATGATTAGTAGGATCAACCTTGCCATCGTATACCTTCAGAGTAGGTAGCTTGAAATCCGGTGGATTCTGGGACATTCTGATTTCACGAGTAAACGGACTCCTGTTTACTCCTTCCATATCTCTGTTTCCTAAACCTCCATGCATAGTACGCCTGATAATCTCAGCTAATTCAGCATTATCCACCAAGGGTTTCCCCCGAGTCCCTATGGGAATTCTGGTACGTACTATTCATTACGTGCCCCAGTATTCCTTCCAGCATCTTGTTGTGGAATCACCTAGAGTTCCTCCGTGGATCGGTCCCCCATTGTCGGGTGGTGTGCCCCCGAGCCTGGATCCATCCAAATTAGCAGTTGTGTGCTGATTAGGGGTTGCACCCTGTAGAGCTGCTCCGTCTGATTGCCTGTTGGGTCCTTCTGTTGCAGCTCCATGGACCTAAGCTCCAGCAACTCCAGCTGTTCCTATCTGTCCAAACTGTCTGAGAAGGTTCTGCATCATTTCCTCTTGTCTCTTTATAAGCTCTTCATACATGGCTTCCGTCATCATCTCCATCTCGTCTCTGGTGATGAAGGCTAAAGTCTAATTAGCTCCTGAAGATGCTTCATGGCTTCCTTCATGCTGACTTCTCTCTGCTCGTAGCCTCCTTGTTGATTGCTTTGTCAAGGTTCCTTTTAGATCTGATCCTTTAGCCTTTCAAATCTGAACTCCATGTAACGACCCTCTATTTTGGACTATTCACATCCCACATGTCAGACTTGAATAATTCAAAATACCGAATTGTTAATTTAAATTTGGCAAAACTGAACATATACAGTAAATAAATAATCACCGATCACACACAGAGTAATAAATATGCAGCGGAAGCAAAAGATAGTAGTTCATGAAGCTACTATATATATATATATAACAGAGTTAAATAAGTTACAACAGAAGTCTCGAATACAATAGACAAATACAAGTATCAGAATACATCACTGAAATCAACTGAATATCTGAAAGCTGGATAGATAGCTGGATCTCCAAGCGAAACTCCAACACCAAAGGTGAGTCTCAAAAGCTGAACCTCTCAGTCTGACCCGAGCGTAAAGCAAAACACGAAACACTGGAGTCAGGATTAACATTCTTATATCAGTAAATCCAACTTAAGTGAAATAACAATTGAAATACAATAACTTAAAGGACGTTGGAATAACCATCCTTTAAGGATCCGTTAAACTATCTACTATGTAGTAATATACGCTAAATAGATAATGTCTATCAGTAATATAAAATATCAAAATAGTGTTAAGGCGTTACCATTATCCCCCTTAACACATTTTATATAAATGTCATAGTCTATACAGCACTATAAACTCCATCGTCAACTAGTGGGATATCAGGGAGTACTCCATAGGTATAACACAAAACAAATTCGTAGTGGTCGCGTATATAGGGATACAAGTATGACAAGGCATATGAGGCAATACCCAAGGTAGTGAAATTACCGTTTGCCTGATCCGGACTGGTGAAAACGGATCGCCGCAACGATCGCAACACCACGAAACAACACTCCTGAAATTCCAAGGGTGCACCAATCAATAACAAGTAATGAGTAGTTTACGAAGAAGTGTGTTCGCTCGAGGTGGCTAACCCCATTTGGCCCGGCACCGCTCCTGTTTTAGTCATTTCCAATTTGACACAAGTGTCAAGGCTATCGATTTGAGCAGAGAGTATGTCCATAACCGATTCCGGTTTCTTTAACAACTTTCGTAATTATTACATCGATTGGTCGTTTAATATATTTCAAAACCAAATCAATTTCAGTTTCAATTGGAATTTGTAAATCCATATTTCATTTGTCTTTCTAAAACAATTTCCATAATTTATGTTTAAAACTTCCAAATTACCATTTCAAAATCTTACAATTCAATTTCAATCTTTATTTAAAATAATTCAAATATTGATTCAAGTTCGTATATAAATTTCATTTTGAAAACATTTAAATTAATTTAATTTAACATTCAAATCAATTTAAATTCATTTATCGATTTCATTCAATATTCGTTAAGTTAATTTATCATTCAAAACAATTTCTATTTAATTTCCAATCCATTAAATCAATTACTTAATTTCAACTTTATTATATCAAAACCTACAAATTTACTTAAATTTGATTCGTCAAATCAAATTCTTAAAATTACAACTCTTACATTTATTTCAATAAAACCCATTTTATTTCTTGTTAAAGAAATTCGATTTCACTTATTTCTTTACTTAGTTACAAATTAAATTTCACATATTCAAGAAGTTCAATTTCCCTTATCAAAGAATTCATATTTTTATTTAATTCTAAAATAATTCAATTCTATTTAATTATTAAATAATTGAAAACTAATTCAATAATTTCTTAAATTTAACAATGATCTTTCATCAATTACTTTATTAATATTTTGTTTCAAATTATTAAATATTAACATTCCCCTTTCATAAAAAATTCAAATTCCAACTTCGTTTCAAACCTGATTATTTATTCAAATAGAGTCTTTATTTTATTTTTTTAAATCATATCATTATTGACCAATCGGGTTTTATTTAATTCTTTATCCTAAGTCAAGTTTTTATTTGGGAATTTATCGTTTCAACCCGATTCCAATTCAATTCAAAAATCAAAGCATAACAAAGGGAACTTGCAGTGTGATAACTGAGATGGTGTCAAAGTAAATAAACAACAATAGCAACCATCAATAACGATCCAATAATTAATTCAAATAATCCTGAAATAATCGTATTAATTTACATTGTTGTTTGTGCAAATTAATATAATTATTTCTAGAATCTACACTATCATTTCATGTAGATTAAAGATTATTACGCTAATATTTATACGGTTCTTCACTTGACATCAATTATTCAAATTCATACTTCATTACTTAATACAACATAAATTCAAATGGTTCAAGGGTAATTAACCATTTCTACGTGTCAAAATTAAACATTTAAGGGGGTCATATTATTCAAATTCAACACATATGTCGATTTAATTTTTTAGCTATCTTACAACAAGTTTAATTGCATAATATTTATCACTCATACATTACAATTTAACATCCAATATAAACAACAAACAATCAATCAATTATCAACCAAACAGGATTGTCATCGTATGATTAACAGGTAATGGTGTCAGATGTCAAAGGTGAACTGATACATAAATAACAGTGCAATAAATAACAACAGCATATTTCAATTGTCATTTCAATTGAAATCAAATTTAATAAATAAAAGAACATTAATCGTGAGTGAATGCTCACCTTTCGAGGCTAGAGGATAGGCGTCGAAATCGAGTTACGAAATCCAGTCACAAATTCAAAACAGGCTAGACGGACACGATTCGACGGAGAAAGTAGGCACGACGAATAAAAACTGATAAAGGGAAATCGATGAGAATGACTGAATCGGTTGATATAAATTAAACTGAATG
Organism: Allium cepa; assembly: GCA_030765085.1. Classification (NCBI taxonomy): domain Eukaryota; kingdom Viridiplantae; phylum Streptophyta; class Magnoliopsida; order Asparagales; family Amaryllidaceae; genus Allium; species Allium cepa. Next base: position 656,942,147 of record CM060938.1, on the reverse strand, counting down.
CATATATTATTGTTCTGAAATCAATTTAAAACATATATTTATTTTTAAATTTGCACTTACTCAAGCGTATAAAATAAAATATACATTTATTATTATACTATATACATTTATATTTTCATGAAATCAAAATAAATTTGCTTTATTTCAATACATATAAACTATCACTTATATTTTGGAAACCACGTATTAAAATTTACATAGACGGTTTCATCGTACATGGAAAAACCAAAACCCCTATATACATTGAAAAGGTATTAACCTACTTTACTGTTTAAAAGATCATATATATAAACATACATGCCTTACTGTAACATTTTAGAAAATCAGCAACATATTATATATAATTAATTTAAACTTATGTAGATATAAACCTATATACATCAACATAAAATGCGGTTTTGAAAGAAAAACTTTTATATGCAAATAACGACAACCCAATACGCCCACATCAATATAACAAAAAAAAATGAACACATCCCAAAACCGAGAAGAACGACAATATAAAAGCAAGGTAAATCAATATTTGTACTCTAAATAGATAAACTAATATAAAACTTACTATAGATTAAACGTATTATGTATACATAACATTTAACAATATAAATACTAGTATATAAAGCTTACACACTTACTATATTTCTTTTTTTTTTTAAAAATCAATAATTACAAAAAAAAATCAGTATAACTGACCTTAATAAAACTAATATGGACTCAAACAGATTCTATATAGCTTACATAACTTATATATACAAATCTGAAATCATATAACGGAGATGAAAACATAGCTATTAGAAAACTGACAAACATTATTTATACAAAGATTTGTTTTCAATACACCATCAACATGACGTACCAAGATGTTGACAAACATATTTTTGTATAAATATCTTCTCTGCCTAAATTATAAAATAATAATACTTTTTTTAAGGCTAATAACAAATTATGTAAAAAATTAAATAGCTTCCTGTAACAGATCTTTAGATATGTGTAAAAAAAATGCTACACTTACAAATATACATGCCTTTCAAATATTATACTCATGTGTATGTGACATATTATTTATAACACCAATAGTTTGCAAAAAAGCCTTTGCATACAGCTGTCAGCATGTTATATTATACATAATATTTTCAAAACATAACTCTTATGCTTAGAGTTAACATATATATAACCATGAAATACATATACCACGCACGAAGAAGGAATCCACTGATATATGTATGTACTATATAAATGAACATTTACTTACAAATAGCAAATGGAGAATGAGTTGTTGTTGCGAAATAAGGTAGAGGAAGATGCCGCTAGTCAAGGCGCGTCAGCCATGCACGGGTGGCATAGGTCGGAGAAGGTTTCTCGCGCGGCGAAGAAAGAGGATGATGGATCAAGGAGGAGGCGGCGCTCGGCTTAACTAAGTGGGTAGTGGTGCTGGCCGGATCAGGCTCGGATCTTGGGAAGCAAGGGAAAGGAGGTCGCGCTAGAGCTTGGCGTTGAGGTTCGACGGCACAAGGCGGCATCGGAGGTGGGCGTGGTGGTCAATGGAGTCCAAGCGGTGGAGGGGAGATGTCAGGGTTTGGTTCTTGGGCGGAAGAGGCCTGAGGGAGGGGAAACAACGGTGGTCGGCTGTGTCGAGTGAGGTTAGGTCCGGTGTGGTGCTTGGTGGTGGCGGATGTGGCAAGTGTTGGTGGAAGGGAGTGGTGGCCTTGCATGAGAAATGATAGCAGGTGGAAGCAAAAGTTTGAAGAATGTGGGCTACAGGCTTTGATTCATATATAATCAATTATGTATACATGTTTAAACAAAAGAAATGGAATGGTTTGCTTTGGTACAGCAAGGTTTAGACAAAATGAAGATAGGAGGAGGAGGGAGAACGTGTCTCAAAATTTTAGAGTAAAATATGAATCGAAACAAAGTAATATGGACCACGTTATATTTATCAAAATCAATGGGAATAGCAAGAGTCAAATGTTGAATTCGACAATTATTAATTGCTACTAGCTAACCGCTTCTCGTGGATGTAATGAAAGGACGGATGGAAATTCAAGTAGCACAAATATGGATACCGACACGGAAATTGTTTTATAGACTTGCACAGCACATCGGACTCCGAAATTTACAATCGGATATACCATTTAGATCAGTACGATGAGACGATCGAAACGGTACACAGATATCAGTGATACGACTGAATTATAAAAATTCGAAATTTTCTACTGGCGGAAAATGCAAGAAAAACACGGAAAAATAAGATCGACGGAGCTAAAAATGTCCGAATTTGGAAAAACGAAAAATAGTGTTTGCTCAGAAGATGGTTTAGAATTTTTCTATGTAAAAATATTTAGGTTCCGAAAATATTTTATTTTCATTTCTTTTTAACTGATTAAATTAAAGTAAATTTACGCATAATATAAACTTTCATATTTTTGGACGAAAATTTACCAGTTGCTATGTTTAACTTGACGCATTCCAAATATCAAATTTTTATTTCAAAATTTTATATTTATTTTTATTAAATTCAAAAAATTCAGTTAATTAAATTAATTAAAACCGTTAAAATATCCGGGTTGTTACACTCCAAATCCGATATAGCGGGTGCTAGTCGTTCTCGGTGAAAGCACCGAAGTATTTGCGCCAAAATTGGCCATAAGCCTCAAAAATCATGAAAGCGCCAGTGTACGAACAAAGATCAGCAATATATAATCACAAATCATAGATCTAAGTAATGTAGAGGATAAAAATGAAGAATAACAAACTTAAAATAGAAAGAAGTAGACAGAGATGCAAGATTTATAGTGGTTCGACTATCTCCGGCCTACGTCCACTTCAAAGGTAATCTATTATTGACTTTGCTCGCTGGTTACTGAGGATTACAGCAGTAATTTTCGAGTACAATAGTGAAGTTTGAGTACAACGATGATCTCGACAGAGTCTGGACGTTGAAGAATTCAAAGTCCCTTTTATGTAGGCCTTGGGCTGCAATTTATAGGCGTAGACTGCAAATATCTCGCTCGGATCTCGAAAGACCTCTTATGCTACGTGAGTGGGCCCACGCGATCGATCCTATGTGATTTCGAATCGATCCATGGTCGATACGAACGAATTTCGTATCGATCAAGATCTTGTTTAATCGAGTCGAGATCGATCATGAACATTCTTTAGGTTGGACGCAAGCTCCTATGAAAATTTGGTGGCATTTGGACTTGTAAATTGCGAGTTACAATCGATGCAAGTTCGTGTTCACCGATCGATTATCGCATTCGTATCCATGTCTTCATCTCCATCCATTCGCATCGATCCACATATGCATGCCGCTCATTTCGTGTCGATTCCATGTTATTGGTGCTACCTTATTCGTATCCACACTTCTTCGTATCGATCGCGCTTCACTCCTTCGTATCCCTCGGCCGCTCTCCTGTTTGTACCCATGTTGATCGACACGAACAACATCGATTCGAAGTAGTCCATGTCGATCGATACGAACCGTATCGATTCAAAGTATACTGCTACGCTCCATCCTGATCAATACTAAATCATCGAGTCGAACAAATCATCAAGCGCTATTCAATCCAAGTTCATATTCACCGAATCAAAATTCACTTAACCTTTCTTCCTGCTCGATACGAACATTTTGTTTGTATCCATAGGCCTTGATACGAAAAAGGATTCCTTAAGCATGCATCCATCAATATCTTGAACAAACGAACTCCGTCCGATTTGAAATTTGAAAAATTGCCTTTTCTAGCCTTTTTCATCGTTCCCAATCGATCCCGTCTTGATTGGAGCTCGGCTAAATTTTGACGATATTGAATATAACTTTATTTCCAATCGATCTCCAATCCTGATATCCATCCTTTCCAGCCAATCTATTGATATCTCGGACTTGACCAAAAGGCAGGACAATAAAATATAATTAGCATTCTATATGTTTCATTACATTCACAATTTGCAGTTATTGTCTTAACTCACATTGATGTAACACTTATTTACATTTATTTGTAATTGATTAATTTAATTGGTAATAGATAATAACTGTTCCCTTTCTACATTTATTAACATTTGTAAGTTTATTATTTACAAACAATTGTTATAACAACCCTCATTACAAATTTTTTATTCAATTTCCATTTATTACACATTGTTTCATTTAATTAATCAACTTTTAAATTATCAATTTCTATTTTTCCAATTATCAATCGATACACACATTATTTCAGTTAGTTTACAATTTAAAATCAATTATAACTTTTTAATCATTCTAATTAATTGGAATTACATTCAAAGCAGTTATAAATTTTCTTTAACTAATACCATTATATTTTAATCCAATCACATTCTTATTATTAACCACAAATTTTTTTACTTCTTCCAACATTAAATCACAAAACTTTATTTAATTGACAAATTTTTAATTGTCGAAAATTACTGGTCATTACACTCTCCCCTACTCAAAACATTTCGTCCTCGAAAAGGAAAAGGAAGGAAAGAAGGAATCAAAAATTTAATATCTCTTATTAAAAATATTAAATTTATAAACAATTAATTTGCATAATTAAATAATTTGAATAAAATATATCAGTTTATAACAATTAAATCCTTTTATATTCAGGTGAAATAAAATTTTGAAATGCATTCCACGAAATTTTCTAAGTCCAAAATTCACGGAAAATTTCGGCAAAGTCCTCTCAATACAGAGAGGTCTAGAAGAAATAAAAATATCAATAATAAAAATATATATCATATTTTCCAAAATAATATATCCCAAACCACGAAAAGAACAATATAACATCGCCAAAAAACATAATTCGAGAACGTACCTATTAGTCGGGCAAATAACGCTTATTTTTTCGAAATCAAAAGCAGTAGCTATTGCTCCCATACCTGTATTTCACTCATATAATCCAAAGTGGTTAATAATTATGTATGAAAGAGAAATATTTAAGTTGTTTTCAACTAATAACAAAATAAGTCACTACAACATAACAACAATCACTTACAAACAAATAGTACAAACATTATTTCAACAAAGAAAAGATCATCCATCCATTTCAACCAAAACAAATGGTTTGTTCGGGTTCAGAACTTCAAATCATATAAAATGATAAATGAACTACTAAGTATACCATACACTCAACGGTCTAACTCAATAGATTATTTATACATCTTTATAAAAAATATAAGTATCCTTTCCTAACCAATCCATAAGTTAAACAAACAGTAATTCAACACATTTTTAAGTTTACTCTATTTATCTTTTCACATCATTTATTGTTCATATTTTCTTATTTTTCATTTTTCCTCATACAATGATTTTTCTTAAATTCTCCTTCATTACTCACAAAATTTTAAATTTCATTCATTCATGTAAGGCTTATTTCTTTAATTTACATTCTTTGCTTACATAAGTTATATCCATTTAATTATTTCGATCATCAGTGAATTCTATATTGATGTATTGTATATATTTTATTTCAGTTTACTTCACATTTACAATTTAGTTTGATTTTCTCCCTTTTTTCATCATTTACTTTTCTTTTCTCATTTATATACTGTTTATTTTCATTAGATCAACATTCATTATTACTTGCAAGAATTTATTTCTCCTTTATCCATACCATGTCATTTCTTCCATTTTATCAGTTTACATTCATTGCTTAAGTAAGTTTTTTTTTCAATTATTGGATTATACATTATTAGGTAAGTTTCTTTACAATTCAATTTACCATTTATAAATTATTTCTCTTTTACATTCATTCTTTCATATATAGCATTATTGAATATTAACTCCATTTCTAAATATTTTCAATGTTTCTGAAGTTATAATCATTAAATCTACATAGTACTCATTTTAATTATAAATGGCTTTAATATTAATTCAAGTTTAAGATCCATTACTTACAGTATTCATCTTTACTATTAAATTTGATTATTAATAGCCTAAAGTGTTATCTTAATTTTTAGAATCATTTTTCTTACACTATTCATTTCTATTACATTTAATTAGTAGCATTTCAAGCTATTAACTTTAGTTTACAACAATTCATAACATTAGAATCCAAAAAAAAGGTCCATTGAACACTTCATTTTTCCAAGCTTTACTTGGACAATATTCTATTACTTATTCTTATAAACATTACAACTTTTATATTTCTGTAAGTTATATACATATATATATATATATATAAATGTCTTTTAGAATGGCATAGAAAGTTACACAAGTTATCATATTTATTTATTTAACAAAATGTTCGATGGTTACATTTTCTTATTTCCATTTCTTTTTTATTTACAGTTTTCAAAATTTCAGTTCTTATTATTTCATCAATCATTTTAACATAAAATTTATTATTTTCATTTTAGAAGTTTTTATTTATTAATATAGTCAAAATTCCATTCATTACTATAATTTTGATTTCTAATTAACAGAAACTTAAGAACCAAATCACCGGGCTCCATTTTAATCCCTTTTAAGATTATGCACACACACACACACTCAAAAATTATATGTGTCCAAATCATATTTAGGAAAATTTAGATTTGTTATCAAACAAAAGTGTGGTAAAACTACTATAGACGCCTTCCCACTTTGAAACTCAAAAATGAATGTCGATGATGCGTGCATTCATCGTCGAAATTATTTTCCAACGACAAAGAAGGGATACAGAACTTATTTTCTTCCAAAATTCTTTTAAACATTTCTTTCAAATCATATTGAAATATTTTATCTGAAAATACTTCCAAATAGTATAAATATTATATTCCAAAATCTTTTGAAAGAAAATTTCAAAAATCCCGGAACTTCGGTTCTCAAATTTCAATTTATATTCATTTTATTTCCAAATCTAAATTTTCAATAAACATTTATAAAACTTCTCTACCTAACAAACAACATATTACATCCAACTATATCATTTATAAAATTTATTATTTTATACATACAAAATATATAATAGGCAAAATTATTTCATTTACTTATATTTCAAAACAAACATTGTGCCGGTCTTCCCTATTTAGTGTTTAGAAATCCCTATCGATGTCATAGCGTCCTATGTACCAATTGAAATTTATAAATACAAAACAGAACAAATTAACATAATAGAAAACCTTTTATAACACTAACAAATATGCTTTCTCATATGTATATACTCAGCGACTCATTCTAGGGTATTATTACGATATTTTATGTGAGTCAGACCCCACCAAGCTAAGGTTAATGCTAAACCGAAGCTCTGATACCAATTGTAATGACATGCCTTTTTAGACAGTTTAAATCGACGATAAACCATACAAAGGGGCATATTGTTATTGGGGTAAATAAGAAGAAGCGGAGAAAGAAAAAATAAAAATACAAAATCTCACAGCGGAATGAAAAAATATAATAATCAAATAACAGTTCATGATGCTATTTATAAAGAAATTTGATTATTCTTATACAATGCAGAATCAGAGTTACATAAAACAGAAATAAATTAAGAAATGCAGCGGAACAACATTATGTAGTGGAATAAATCTCATAAATAACAATAGTACAAATCTTCATCTTTGTCCTCCAGAAATAAGGTCTTTAACCCTAAAATGCTCAAGCTGACCCGAGTGAATTAAAAAGGCAAAACACTCGAGTCAGAACCAAATGATCTTATGTAAGTCAAATCAACGGTGAAAAAATATGAGTGGAACGGCGTCAGAGATGTTTAGACATGCTCAGGTTTAAATAGATTAATTTTAGACTAAACTGATTTAAATTATATTAAGTAGATTTTTAAATGGATTAAATAAATTTAAAATAGATTAAATAGGTTTATAATATATTAAATAAATTTAATTGGCTTAAAATAGCAAAAAAATAGATTAAATTAGGTTAAATAGGTTATGATAGATTAAATGAATTGAAATAGTTTTAAATTGATTAAAATAGGTTAAACTAATCTGAAATAGATCAAAGTTATCCAAACATTTCCAATAACTTCATTCCGATAAGTTCATTTATTTGACACCTAAACTTTCAAATTTCCAAATTTAAATCCTTTGAATAATTCATCAAATCAATTCCAATTTCAACATTTCCACTTGGATTTTCGAAGTTTATATAAATCAATTTCTATTTCAAAATGCTAGTTAACTGAATTCATAATTTTTAAAGATTCAAAAATCATTTAATTTAACCAATCCGGTGTCCGTATATAATTTTCTACCCTAGGTTCAAGCGATATGGGTATTTATCATTTTTATCCCTAATTTAAAATTTTACGGTTGTATATCATTCAAAACGCAATCCTGAATTTAATAAAAATCCATAAAATCGCTCTGTTCTATCATTTCAACCCATAATGATTTTTCCCTAGTCTACAGATCATTTGGGTACGTATCATTTCAACACATAGGAAACTTGCAATATTATAACAATATAAGGTACAACATCCAGTCATCCAAATCAACCAATAAACATCAATAAATAACTAGTAGTCAATAACATGATTTAATTGACAAGTTAAATTCAATAATAAATTAAATGGCTATTTAATTCAATATAAATTCAAATTAACTGAAGTGACGTTTAAATATACCAAACAGTAATAAATAAATTCATAATTACATCATAAATTTATATTAACTAACATAAGAAATTTTAGAATTTGTGAGTGGGTTAAAACACTCACCCTCGATTTTAAATCGAATTAAAATCCAATTTAGGCCTAAAATTTAAATTGTCTAAGAATTCATCCAAACCAGCGTCAAATAGTTCGGAATTTCAATACGATCCCAACGAAACAAACCGTGCCAAAATCGAAGTTCGTATGCAAAAGTTATTCACGTTAGAACATTTAAAAATTAAAATTTAAATAAACAAATTACAAGGGTATAAATGTAAATTACCACGTCTCCCTCTCAGCAACCCTAACAGCTAAATACGTTCGACATCGACAACCGACCAACAACGATCACTCACAGCCATGCCTAGGGCCACGCGCGGCCTCGCCGACCACCTCCGAACGCCACGTCTCCCCTTGCGCGCTACCTACGACCATGCGTCGGCGTTGAAACCTAATCGAGGCCACGAATTTTGCATAGCCGCCACCATCCTATTTGCCTAAACCAATTTTTGAGCTCGACCAACCGTTAACGTTCCAAACAAACTATGCTGATGAACTACGCTCGAGGCTCTCCACATACTGGTACCCTCAATTTGGCGATCCGACAAAGTTGATCGTGACATCGATATATAACTTGACATATTTAGGAGGAGTTCGTTTTTCGATTTGATTTTCGGTTTGAAATTGAACTGAGAATTTGTTTGTCTGCCATTGTGAAGGAGAAGTGGATAAATGAAATTGTACGTACAGATAATAGAATAAGAAATGGCAAGGGTTTATGATGAGCTATTTATAGGCAGATCGGAAATAGAACAGATGGACTATATTGATTTGAAAGTTGAACGGTAAACGACTCGAAAAGCCTGTTTTGTTCCCAAAATGAAAATGGTCATCCCATATATCAAAATAGTTGTTTTCGATATTTTTAAACTCAATGGAACAGATTCCTGTTCCTTACCCATCATATGAAGAAGTTATGTTAAAATCAGCTTATTTCAAACTGATTTCAATTAAATTGATTTCTAGGCGTTTCGAGTCTGTATGATTGAACGACAAGTCCCATATCTACGAAACTTGAAATCTTACAATAATTCACTTCTACGGATCCGATGAAACTGGATTCGTCGAAATCAGAGATAGTGGCCAAAATGGCAATTTTTCGTATTAATTAAATAAATTAATATTAAATTAATTAAATCACTTTTTAATTCAATATTTATAAACTAAGAAATTCCATCATTTGATATTACTTAGTCATTTACTATAACTTTAAACAAATTTACATATCAAATTCAGTGTTTAACATTTCACAAATTACAGCGTTCAATTTCAATTGTAATTAAATCCAATTAATTAAAGTTAAACCCAATAAATTGTTTAAATTTGATTTCAGTCTTTTTATTAGATCCATTACTACTCTGTAGACATAGTCAACATTTGTTGGCATCTTATTTCACCAACAAGCTACAATTTCCACCTTTAATTTGTATTAACTACTATATTTCAATTATATTGGTTTTTTGCCAATTTCACATATTAATTATAAATTAAAATCCCAATTAATTTATTTAGCTTGATTTCACTCTTTTATTACACCAGTTATTTCCTTATGAATACAATTAACATTCAATACGTTTTATTACATTCACAATGTACAATTATTTTCTTAACTCACATTGATGTAACACTTATTTACATTTATTTGTAATTGACTAATTTAATTGGTAATAGATAACAATTGTTACCTTTCTACATTCAATAACATATGCACGTTTATTATTTACAAACAATTGTTATAACAACCCCCATTGCACTAATTTTATTCAGTTTCCATTTATTACACATTATTTCATTTAATTAATCAACTTTTAAATTATCAATTTCTCCTTTTCCAATTGTCAATTGATACACATATTATTTCAATTAATTTATAGTTTAAAATCAATTATTACTTTTTAATCATTTCAATTAATTGGAATTACATTCAAAGCAGTTATAAATTTTCTTAAATTAATACCATTACATTTTAATCCAGTTACATTCTTATTATTTAACCATAAATTTTTTTATTTCTTCCAACATTAAATCACAAAAATTTATTTAATTAACAAATTTTTAATTATCGAAAATTATGGGTCATTATATATATCATTAAAACAATAATCAATTGTCCTTTAAAAACATTATTAATAAATAATTATCTTTAAAGTCTTGTTAATAATAATAATTATACTTTTAAATAACTTTATTAAACAATTCACTTCTCAATTTAAAAAGAGGTTTAGCAACTCCAAAGGTACTTAATCAAGTCACCATTAATTCCATTTGACTATCCAAGTTATAATCTAATATTTACATAACATCATATATGTAAATTAAAATCATCAATAACAAGCAATTGTTAATATAATACTTAACCAATATTAATCAACTGGAAGGCACAAAAGTGTCCATACTATATAATAGCAAAACAGGGTTTATTTCTGCTAAATAAATGTCCAAATTTAAACTATCCAGTTAATAATAGAAGAACAATGATTTATTATGCTAAATAGATATCTAATTAATTTAATTAGTGGAATGGTATTTTACCCTGCTAAATAAATGTCCAATTACTATATTCAATCCGATTTAACTCAACAATAATTTATTTGGACAAATAAAATCAATAGGGTATATAAATCTAAATGACATTATTAATTACCTAACATAACTTAAATTCAGTCCGTTTTCATATGTCATAAATTTATACTTGTCTAAAGCTATCAATAAGTTATACTACAATGTTGTACTCATCAATATGAGTTCAATGTAAAAATCCACGATTTAGTCGGATTTCATAATCGAGATACGAATTTTCAAAGTTTAAACGTTTTAAAACTTTAACTAATCAAATCAAATAAAATTCCTCACCTTGAAGCCAAAAGGGACGAGCCCACAAGCCTCACACCTTAAACAGCTGCAACAGACTTCAGCTTCCCCAATCCTCCAACTTCCCTGCATACAATACAAGTGCACACATGCGTGTGCATGAGGCCTCCGCCCACCAATCTAACTCGTCGAGGCCAGCCATGCAACCGCACCTTCTCATCACGACGCCACCACCATCACCGCCTCTGTCCCTCCCCAACTGAAACCAACCGAACCTAGCCTAAAAAAATGAGCTACAAGTCGTAAGAGTTAAGAAAATTTTGATTATCCAAATCCACCAAAATTTACAGCTCGAGTCCCTCTCCTCCACGAATGCAATGCCAAGCTCCAATTCGGGAATCGATGACCAAATCTCTGATTAAACTTAACCCTGGTTATTGATAAACACCAATCATTATCATGAAATCACGTTGAAACTTCAACAAAGCTTCTATGCTTTGATATGAACTTGACGGTGCTAGCGGCGTCGAACGATTCGATCTGGATCAAGAGATATGATTTTTTGAAGTTTAAGAAAAATATTCTTTATTTTCTGAAATTTAGCGATAACTCGATCAATTCTAAATGAAATTAAGCATCGTTAATTTCTAAAAATCCTATGGATCTATATGAACAACTTTCATGTTGAACGTATTTGCTAAAATTGGATGGTTTGAGGGTAATTAATTTTTGAATGGAGAAAAAGGGGTTGATTTCATTTTCGGGAAGCATGGTGGAAAATAAAGAAGAAGACTACCGTCAACTCTCTGTGTATATATATGTGTACCACGTCTAAGTTAGTACAGACAAAGCAACCAAATGATGATTGTTTATTAATCAAGATCAGAGACACTAGCGACTGGTTGGGGGAAAGTTAAGCAAGAAGTTGGCTAAAGGAGGATGAAGATTTTGATCGAAGAAAAGGTGGCTAAGTTGAATTAAAAGGGCTGATGCACTATGCATGTGTATGCGTGTGTGTATGTATTGTTCAGGGTGCTCGCTCAATAACACTACGTTCGTGTACGAGGCAGGAACAATAGAAATAAACACACGATTACGTATAAAAATGGGACGCGATCACAAAATAACAATAAAATACACAAGTTATCAAATTCTATAAATATTCAAAAATACCAATGTTCGATATAAAATACTTCAAGCGCCAATTTAAATATTTTCTAAATTTAAAATTATGGGAAATTCTATAAATTAAATTAAAAATATGTCATCAAGAATCGAACCATTATTTTGAAACATAGATTTCTAGTATATCTCATCATGTTGATCTTAAAGAGTAGATTTGTAGTTACAATCAATGGAAATTTACATGATTTCCTTGTATTCACGCTATTAAGTGCATGAACAAGTCAAAAAATTTCGTTTATGATTTTGTTGAGTACTATTTCACCGTGGATGCTTATCGTTCTTCTTATGTTAATGCTATCAATCCTATTCTTAATTTTGATAAGCCAATTGTTGATGCAAGCGTTGAAGATGTTATTAGGCCATATAAGGAGAAACGAGGTGCCAGTAGGCCTTCTATAAAACGGAAAGGAGGATTTGCATATTTTCAAAATAAGAAAAATAGATGTGGTATATGCAAGCAATATGGTCATAATAAGCGCAATTATCAAGGTTCTAAGAAGATAAAATTTGATTTTCATGTTTTTATGAATTTGTTGAGAGTTATACTTGGTTGTATTTCTTTTTTGGTAATTTTATGCAATTGAACCTTGTTATATAAGTATATTGGTTTATCATATACTACATTTGATGTTGACTTGCTCTTTGTTGAACTTTTTCATATAATATCATTTTTAGTTGATTACTGTGTGTTATGGAATATATAGATGGCATGGGAAGTGGTGTGTTTTATATGCTGTTCAATTTATTCAGTTTTATTTATTGTTTAATACCAGTTTTGGTACTATTAGTGTCAGTTTTAGACATTTAAAAATGTGGTATTAGTTTTTGTATTGTATTGGTATCAGTTTCAGGAATTACAAATTACGACGTCGGTTTTTGTACGCTTTCAATATTAGTCTTAGGTATAAACAATTATGGTATCATTTTTGTATGCTTTTATATCATTTGTGCGTGATGATTTTTATTTTCTTTCTAATTTTGAAGCGCCTTCAACTATTTGTTTGCTGAGTTGCGAAGTGCAAAAATATGAGAAGAATTATGATCTTAAATTTCAATATATAATGTAGACTATGTTATGGTGAATATATGGAAACTTGGTATATGATGTGGAAGTGTAAAACTGTTTTGGTATAGTACTATTGTCAAATTATTTCAAACAGTATCGGGTATCAATTTTGCATATACGTAGGTATCGGTTTTGTCATATATTATAGCCAAAATATATTATAAAATAAAAAATCATGAATTTCAATCAAACAACTACTAAATATGAGTTTGCACTATTTCGATATCACTTTTTTCATACATGATAGCGAACTAAATAATTAAATTTGTAAAGCATCATATTATATCAAACAGCTACTGGTATCTTTTTTGCATAAATATAGGTATCAGTTTCGTTGTAAATAATATTTAAAATAATTTATAAAATTATCAAAGCATGAATTCCAATTATACAGGTACTAAGTACGAGTCGTACATTATTTTGATATTGCTTTGGTTATACATGACAGTGAACTAAATAATTTAATTTATAGAGTATCATTTTATATGGAGCAGCTACTGGGTATCATTTTCGTGTAGATATAGGTATCAGTTTTGTTGTAAAAAAACATTTAAAATAATTTATAAAATAATCAAGCGTTAATTCCAATGATACAGATACTAGTTATGAGTTTTGCACTATTTTGATATCACTTTTGTTGTACGGGATAGTTAACTAGCAGATATACAAATTATTCAATGAGTTGAAATGTTTTAGCTCAATACACTGAAGATGGCATGGACTTGGAGTTTTCAAAAAGTCTTACAAATGCAGATACCTAATCATAGTTGAATTCAGAAATTTTTCTATATCAAGAAAAAGAAAATACAAATAGTACAAGTAATAGTCAACATCTCAGTTCAGTCATAGGTAATTATCATATTTGAATATTAAAAATAATGAATAGAACTTTAAAAAGTATCAGTTCATATTTTCAAGTAGGTAAAAAAATAGTATCGGTTCATGAGCTCTAGTGGTATTATTTTCATTTGTAAATAGAAATATATTTACACTCATAACAGAACATCAAGTGTAAAAGAAATTAAACTAAGCTAATTTTTCAATGTCAGAAATATGTTCATAGTCTTTACAACAAATTGACATAATATGAAGAAGTGTTTTTATTAACATTAAAAAAGGTGAATTCTATTACTTATAACATAATATCTTAAATGTATATTAGGTCAACTGAACATAACAACGGTTTTTGCAAACAAATTCACTGCTTCACTTTTTTCTTCTTCAAGGCTTGACATGAACTTGGCTAAATTCCAGCGGTGCTCATTGTCCATTGGTATCTCATACATAATTCTTGCTCTTGTTTTCAATATTTGTTTAGCTTATTTTTGATTGGTATTCTGCTTTTGTTCAGTGAAATAACGAATATCATGATGTGTATACTACAGTCAACCCTGTTTAAAGCAAAATATTTTATTAATATCAGTTTACATCACTTTTAGTATCAAATATAAAATAGTGTACTTCAGAGATAATGGTGCAAACATATCGCATGTTTTGAATTAAAGTATTTAATAGTTTACTACCATAGTTAGCATTAGTTTCAGTATCTGTTTTAGAACTTGTAGGTATCATTTTAAGATTTGTGGTAATTGTTTTGTTTTAATTTTGGTTATATACACTGTTTGCACAAAAAATGGGCAAACACCTCCATGTCGTATAATTTAGTCGATTTTATGTTGTTCTTAACGATTTGGGTGATTTACGCAAATATGTAAAAAGCAGGGACTAAACTGTAAAAGAAACACAGATTTATAGTAGTTCGGCCAGAATGTGCCTACGTCCACTTTATATGTTATTCTCCTTTACTGATCAGATTACAAGTACAAAGCTTTGATTACAAGTATATGAAAGTTGTTTGAAAGTTCTATCCGTGCTTGAGCTCTCATACTTGTCTGTCATTGTTGTACCCCTGCCCCTCTATTTATAGAGTGAGGCTGGGGCAGGGGTCTTGGATGTATATAGCTGCTAGTGGGCCTGGGCTGATGCAATCTGCCTGGCAGTGTTGGTTCAGCCATGCCTTGGTCCGGTAGTGGTTGGTTCGGTGGTGGTTGGTCCGGTGGTTATTGGAGAGGCTTTGGTCCTGTAGTTGGTTGGTTCGGTAGTAGTTGATCCGGTAGTTGTTGGAGAGGCTTTGGTCCGGTAGTTGGTTGGTTCGGTAGGGACATGGAAAGGAGATGGTTCGGTGGTAGGTGAGTTGGGATTTGGTATTGATCCGGTGGTCTCGGTCCGGTGACGAATTGGTTCGGTGGGGCCTTGGATCGGTGGTGAGGATTCGCCCAACATCCCCCCTCCCCAAAGTGGGGCACATGCCTGCATGTATCGCGCTTTGTTTTCTTGCAGTTGGGATAGCTTCATTCGGTTCTAAGTGCCGAACCGTTTGGTCCGGTTATCCTACGCTCGCCTATAAGTAGGGGCATCATGCCACTGTTATTCCTTTACCGTTTGAGATAGCCGAATCAATTGAGTGCCGAATCAAACTTGACTGTTCGAAATAGCCGAATCAACCGAGTACTGAACCACACTTAACTGCCGAACCAGGTGAGTTTTCTTCTGTTGAATGAACTTTTATGGCTGGACTACCGAATGGGATAGGGGAGTTCGAATACCGAATGAACTTAAACATTTGAATTACCGGATGAACTTGGGGAGTATAAGGCCGAATGGCCTTTTGGCCTTGAACTGTCGAATGTTCTTTTATGTTTTGAATTACGAGTGAAATTCTAGACTACATACACTTGCTTGTTTATATCTTCTGTTTTAACGATGTACTTTCTTGTGTTGCACATAAATGTCTCATAAAGTGGAAACTCGATCAGATAAGAGGAAATCTACGGACAGAAGAGAGTCCCCCGTTGTGCCCCCAGCCCAGCCAGGACTGGGACGACAGGGACCCACCCCGAGATCACTAGTGGATGGATATGGCCCTCAGGAGCTCTTGAACTCTCCTCCTGACTGCTTTCCTAGCTCCCTCAAAGAGGAGCAGCTTGATGTTATATCTCGTTCTTTCGGGATTGATAGAGCACACATGTTGCTGCTAAGGAATGGAGTTATGCCGTATGACCCTCCTGAAGGATATTTTGCTTACAGCAGGTACCATTGTATGTGTGTGGCCATTCCCCCAATCAATGCTTGGATAGTCAGCTTCATCACCTACCTAAAGGTGGCCCCTTTCCGGCTTCAGCCCAATTCTTACGCTATCTTGGTGAGCCTATTCATCATTTTCCAGAGAAAATACGGGCGTCCCCTTCCAACCGGGAGATCCGATATTTGTACAACTTGAGAGGCTACAAGAAGAGGTCTCCATACATCAGCTTGGAATCGGCCGTGTCCTTCAAGCCGGTCCAGGACTTATATTCGAAGTTCAGCATGTTCAAGAAAGAATGGTTTTTTGTCAAGGATGACTCTGTTTTTATCCGTCGCTTCACCTCTGACTGTAAGTTGAAGCTTATTTATAACTTCCATTCTGATTGCAATGCTTCTTCTTATGTGTTTTTATTTCTTGCTAGCGACAGGTGGCTTTGCGGTCGTGGAGAACGATCGCCTGGTTCAGATGGCTGCAGAAATAGAAGCCATTTCGAGAAGGGAGAGGTCAGCTTCTTACCTGATTAGGAATGCTACTCTTCTGCAGCATAACTTGATTCTACCATGTCAGTCTGTGGTCAAGCAGAGGGATACAGCCGAGGAGAGGGCTGCCAAAGCTAAAGGAGGAGCCACGACGAAGAGCAGCAAGAGGAAACCCTTCTCGATACCTCCAGTCGCCGAGGGGAAGAAGCTCAAGAAATTCGATGGACCCTCTCCTAGCACATGTCCAGATGTTCCGAAGGAGGAAAACGTGGAGGAGGAGAGAGGCGAGGATGAAGGAGGCGAGGCGGAGAGTGGAAGTGGTAGAGAAGGTGATAGCGATCGTCACGGCGATGATGGTGGCGAAGGACAGAGCGGTGATGGCACCGAGGCTTTGTCTTTTGGGCAAGTAGATGAGATCCAAGAGTGGACAGATGAGGCTTTCCACCAGGCTTTTGAGGGGTTGGGGGAAGGATCGGCCTTGGTGGAGAAGACGAAGAAAGCTGACAAGGCCGGAACTGGTGCCGATCCATCTTTTAAGAGCGTTTCAGCTAGGGTAACTCCGGCGATTCAAGGTGAATTTTTGACTCCTGCCGACTCCATTTATGATAAGTATTTAGGAATATTTCATGGCCGGCTCCATCTCTTTTTCACTATATATATTTCTTGAATTATGATTCAATGCATGCTCGTAACACTTGGTTTTTATTCCAGGAGCGGGTAAGGTTGCCAAGACATCAGACATTCGACACCGTCTTGAACAATACAATCTCCTCAAAGCTTCCACTAAACCAAAGCTTCCGACCAACCGCCCCGGAGACATAGTCAGCTACTGTCCTCTTCTTGGGGTTATTGAAGAGAATATTCAGAAGAAGAAGAGGAGCCGCTCCTCATTTGAACCTTCACCTGGTCCTCAGCCCCCACTTCAGCCTCTTCAGGATATCACGGATGAGGATACTGAGTTCTTACCCTCTCCGCATCTGTCAGAGAATCCTACAGTTACTTAGATTGATCGTCCCGGCTTGGCTCGTAATCCATTTGCGGGTCACCCGGATCTGGATCCAAGCTCTCATGATATTTCCTTCGACGAGGTTACTAGTGAGCACCATCTCCCTCGCAATCCTATGGCATGGGTGCTTGATGAGGCTAAGTCCCTGGACCTTGATTTGCTTACTAATCGGATTGTAACTATGGGGGACGAAGCTAAGGCAAACATCGACCGGGTTGCTGAGGAGACCAAGAAGTTGATGGGGCATCATGCCCGACTGGTAAAGGCCGGGGAGGAAATCGGGAGTGCCAACATAAGATTGCGGTCAGTGGTTTCCGACCAGGCCAAGCAACTCGCTGATCAGGCCATCCAGATCTTTCAGCATAAGGCCGCCTCTAGACGACTAAAGAAAACCATGGAAGAGGCTAGCAGAGCCGAGCTGCGGAAAATGGAGGCTACCTGCAAGGAACGGATCGATATGGCCATTGCAACGGTGGATGAGGTTCGGAAAGCGGATCTCGAGCGGATAGAGGAGTTATCTGGGAAGCTTGAAGCCGCAGAGCTTGCTCAAGCCAAGCTGAAGGAGGAGATGGAGACGATGAGGAAATCCCTTCAGGCTGACCGCTCGAGATACCGATCGAAAAGAGATGCTGCCGTTGCAAGGCTGTCGGCTTTCGAGGTCCGGATGAGGGAGTTTAAGGAGAACGAGGGGATGATGGATGAGATGCTTCAGGACATGTACTTCCGTACTTGGAAGCAGGGCAACTTATCCTGGATGGATGATTATCCCCGGGTCATGGCCAGGATTTATCTCCGGGCTCTGGAGGAGGCTAAGGCTGATGCGGATAAGGAGGGTGGTGTGGCTTTCAGAATGGATGTGGTTACGGCCCAGTTTACAGGGGAGGAGAAAGTGGCGGTGAAGGAGGGCACGCGGCTGCTTACCGCTGAGGAAGTAGGTGTGCAGCTAGAGGATGATGATCAGGGAGAAGATGCTGGTAAGTCTTCCCTTTTAGTCTTTTTCTGACTTGATTGCTTATCGTTTATCTGATGGATTCTTCTCCTGAATTGGACAGGTGGGACCTCTGGTCAACATGCTGGGAGTTTTGATCCTGCGGTTAAGTAGATCTTGGAGGGCCAGCAGGATAGAGGCGGAGTCCCGATGCAGCTGACTATTTTTTGGTCTACTTGACATTCCTGTATATACTAGTCCTAAAACATTAATGTACTTTCAGGTTGTAATTATGTCATTGCAACGAACGACTTTATTCTTAACATGTAATTTTATAACATAAGCTGATTCTGTCATATTTGAATGCTGTCGTTATTTTGATGTGTTGCATAAGAAATATAGCTGTGCATGTGCTAGTGATTCAATTGTGTTTGATGTCAAGTTCTCGCTTAAAATATAATTTCATGTCTTGCAACGTTAATGTGATGTGTGAATATATCAGAGCTACATATTTGTATACAAGAGAAGAAAGTACCACCCTTTCAATTTTTAGTTGTAGATGGTAGCTTTGAATGCCTTGTGCGATCGAATACGGAATGCAGTTGACTGACCTGTCATCCAACTGTGAGTTCTCATTCCCATTAGCGAGTGCCTCCTATTTGGTGTCTTATACTTTAAGAGTCGTTATAGAGGATAGGAGGAAAGTTTTTTAAATAGAATGGAAATATAAGAAATAGTAAAACTTTCAATCACGGAAGGCCTTCGATGTGCTCAAGTTCGTGGCAAACGGGTTTTGTAGTCACTTTCCCTAGCTATGGGTCTGGGAGACATTTGTCACCCATCTTACGCCTCTGCGGGGAGTTTTCGTTTTTACCACAGCCGTACTTAAGACACATCGGAGCCGAGATCGCGCACGGTAACTATCCGGACCATTATGGCCCGTAATCGTGGGTATTATTCGATTTATCGTGGCCGGCTAGCGTGGGTGTCGATCGTCAACCGTGAACTACCCCTGGCTGGCCACACCTTATGTTGGGGCTTATAATCGGTTCACGGTTGCCGGCGAGCCGAACGCCGTAATGAGCTGCCTAGGCTATTTTCGGCCTCCTCGGTGGCTTATAATCGGCTCATTACAGTTGGCTTTGAGGGTCGTCGCGAGGAATGAGTTAACCCGCAGCAGAGGGATGCTGGAGCAAAAGTGTCTCATTGGCGAGGGCATAGATTCTTTTAGTACCTGTTAGGTCTTGTCCAGGTGAGGTTGCGCCGTGAAGTGTCTAGAACGGAAATGCCATTACACAGGATTTTGTTCAACAGAAGAGGATAAAGCTTAACAAGCAGCCAAGATATAAAGGAACAAGTTAAAAAGAGACAAGATTTTTAAAGTGGTTCGGCACGAAAATGCCTACGTCCACCGATTCTCTTTGTTAATTCACTTCATATGAGCAATACAAGTTAAGAAAAGTATCAACGAAGGTGTTGGATGTTCCATGCCCTCTGGAACACCTCTCCGTCCACTGTTGACAAAATATAAGCTCCATTGTGGAGATCTTTATGAATTACATAAGGTCCGTCCAGATTGGATCTAGCGCTCCGGGGCGTGGGAAGATCCGCTTGAGGACAAGATCTCCTTCTTGTAAGCTGCGGTGCTCGACTTTGGAGTTGTATTGCGCTGGTACCTTTTGCTTATGAGCTGCCATTTTGAGTGCTGCATCATTTCTTCTCTCTTCAATTAGATCCAAAGACATGTGGAGGAGTTCTTCATTCTCTTCTGGGTTGTAGTGGATCCTACGGTGGGAAGGCACTACAGTTTCAACTGGGAGCATGGCCTCCGATCCGTATGCCAAAGAGAAAGGAGTATGCCCTGTTGATGTTCTGTAAGATGTGCGGTAGGCCCAAAGTGCCGTAGGAAGTTCATCCACCCAAGCGCCTTTTGATTTTTCAAGTTTCTTCTTGATCAGAGTTTTGAGGATTTTTGTTGACAGCTTCGACTTGTCCGTTTGCCCAGGGATAAGCGACAGATGAGAAGCTTTTGTGAATTCCGTGCCCTTGGCACCAGTCGGTGAATTCCTCGCTGTCAAACCGAAGTCAATTGTCTGATATGATTTTGAGTGGAACCCCGTACCTGCACAGAACATTTTTGATCAAGAAGTTAATAACTTTTGCCGAAGATATTTTATTTAGAGGTTCCGCTTCCACCCATTTGGTGAAATAGTCCACTGCCACTATAGCATATTTGGCTCCGCCCCGGCCCATTGGCAGTTCACCAATCAAGTCAATTCCCCATACTACAAAGGGCCAAGGGCTGGTCATTTGAGTAATTTTGTTTGTTGGTAGTCGAGGAATCTTAGCAAATTTCTGACATCTGTCACATCTCTTGATGAAGTCTAGGGCGTCTTTGTTTAAGGTGGGCCAGAAATATCCATATCGGAATATCTTCTTTGCCAGAGACTTCCCTCCAGTGTGATCTCTGCAACTTCCTTGATGGATGTTGGATAAGATTTCTTTAGCTTCCCTTCCAGCGACACACCTCAATAAAGGGTTAGAGAAGCCACGCCGATAGAGGATGCCTTTTTGTATCGTGTAGCGGGAAGCCTTCCTCAAGATTTTCCTGACTTCGTTACGCTCGTTGGGTAGTGTGATATCTTGTAGGTATTTCCGGATAGGAGTCATCCAAGTTTCTTCTTCGATTGCAGCTATCAGATCCTCTTGTTCGAAACTTGGGGCTAGTTGTTTTGAGATGGCTACTGTTCCGAAAATGGTGCTGTTCTTCATGCTAGCTTGCTTTGCCAGTTCGTCGGCCTCTCGGTCCTCCTCTCGGGGAATGTGTTTGATTAAATAGTGGTCCAACTGATGAGTAGCAGCTTGGTTTTCTTTAGATATGCTGTGAGTCGTTCTCCTCGAGTCCGAAACTCTCCTAGTACTTGGTTCACGATAAGTTAAGAATCACTATGAAGACATAAAGAGCTGACTCCAATTTTTAAAGCAAGTTCTAATCCTGCTATTACTGCTTCATATTCTGCATCGTTGTTGGTGGCAGCGAATTCCAACCTTAGGGCATAGTGCAGCTTCCTTCCCCTGGGGGTGATTATCACAATACCTGCCCCCGAGCCTTGTTCGTTTGATGCTCCATCAACAAAGAGATTCCACTTGATATCTTCTGCTATTTCAGACTGCTCCTTACCTTCGTTGGTAGTGAATTCGGCAATGAAATCGACCATGGCTTGTCCCTTGATGGCGGTGCGAGGATGGTAGGTGATATCATATTGACTCAGCTCAATACACCATTTAAGTAGTCGCCCGGAAGTGTCAGGACGATGGAGTACCTGCCTTAGCGGTTGATTGGATAGAACTCTGATGGAATGAGATTGGAAGTAGTGTCGCGGTTTCCATGATGTGATTAGTAAACAGTATGCTAGCTTCTCAAGTTTAGGATATCTGGCTTCTGCCCCCGTAAACCTCTTGCTTACAAAGTATACCGGCCGCTGCACGTGGTTGTCTTCTCTAACCAAAACGGTGCTTAGAGCATGAGATGATACAGCAAGGTATAGGTATAGTTCTTCGCCTTCATTTGGAGTTGAGAGGACTGGTGGTCTTTGGAGGTGTTCGATTACATTACGGAAGGCTGTTAAGCAGTTGTCAGTCCATTCGAACCTTCCTTTTTTTTATAGAGCTTCGAAGAAAGGGACGCACTTGTCATTTGCTTTAGAGATGAATCTTCTTAGGGCGGCCACTTTCCCATTTAGGCTTTGCATTTCTCTTCGAGTGGAAGGCATCCTGATATCTCTCAAAGCTCGGACTTGTTTGGGGCTTGCTTCAATCCCTCTGGCATGGACGATGAATCTTAAGAACTTCCCTGATGATACTCCGAAGGAGCACTTTAGGGGATTCAGCTTCATTCCATATTGGCGAAGTACTTGAAACATCTCGCCCAGGTGGCTTACGTGATCGTTGGCTTTCCTCGACTTCACTAGCATGTCGTCCACATAAACCTCCATAGTTCGTCTTATTAGTTCTGCAAACATCTTGTTGACGAGGCACTGATAAGTAGCTCCGGCGTTTTTAAGTCCAAAAGGCATTACTCTGTAGCAGTACAATCCCCGGCCAGTGATGAAACTGGTGTGGTCTTGATCGGGAGCATGCATAGGAATTTGGTTATATCCTGAGTATGCATCCATAAAAGATAAGAGTTCGTGCCCGGCTGTGCTGTCCACAAGCCGATCGATTCGGGGGAGTGGGAAGTAATCCTTCGGGCAAGCGTCATTTAAGTTAGAGAAGTCAATGCATGTTCGCCACTTCCCATTAGCCTTCTTTACTAGTATCGGGTTGGCAATCCATTCTGGGTAGACGGCTTCACGTATGAAGTTATTGGCGAGTAGGTTCTTTACTTCCTCATTGAGGGCTGCTGATCGTTCTGCCCCCATGCTTCTCTTTTTCTGCTTTACTGGCACCTTGGTAGGATCGATGTTCAGTACATGACATGCTATGTCTGGGGAGATTCCAGTCATGTCAGCGTGTGTCCATGCAAATACATCCAAGTTGTGGCGGAGAAAATCAATGAGTTGATCCTTCAATTCTGTTTTTAGCTAAGATCCGATTTTCAATAGTCTACTCGAGTCGTGTTTGTCTACAGATACAAATTCCATAGCCTCTGCGGGCTCGGCGGTGGCCTCCTCCTCTTTGTCCTGGGGTCTAATTCATTGATAGGATCACTAGTATATCGAAGAGGATGGGCTTTCTTTAGTTGCTATGCTTCCAAGTTTTTCGTGTAGAGAGTAGTCTCTGCATTCTTCCCTTTATCCTTCCTGCGGTTATTGTGAAGTTCAGTTACATAGCAATCTCGAGCAGCATCTTGGTCTCCCTCTACTTCCCCTATTCCGTTGTCTGTTGGAAATTTCATCTTCAGGCACCATGGGGCCAGGACAATTTGGAAGTCAGCCAAGGCTGGTCTTCCTAAAAAGGCGTTGTAGGCCGAGTGGTTTTCTATTAGCACAAACGTTTGTTTCCGCACAACGGAGCGGGGATGGCTTCCTTCAACAAAGAGGTCCAGTTGCCCTAGGGGCATCTTCGCATCTCCAGTGAAAACGTGGAGTGGTTTGTTGCAGGGAGACACATCCTTCATTGACAGCTTCATTTTGTCGAAAGCATGTTTGAATAGGATATTTATTGAGCTTCCAGTGTCTACTAGAATTCGAAAAACTTCGGCTGGACCGAACCAGGCAGAGATGACCATGGGATCCATGTGTGGGTACTGCCTTCCTTCTAGATCACGCCTACTGAATGTGATGTCATCACTCTCTTTCCGCTTCGGGTGGCGTTCTTCTATAACAGAGTTAATGCAATCTTTATTGTTACTAAGTGACTTTCCATATCTCTCCATCTCTGCCCAGCTTTTGTCGGCAATGTGTGGTCCTCCTGATATGGTATGGACCACTATCTTCTCTTGACTGGAACCGCTGTTGTTGCGATTTCCTCCGCCTACTTCTGGGGGAGGTAGCCTTGGGTTTTCGTTGGCAGGAGCTGGAGTCCTGTTCTGAATTTTCACATAGCGTTCCAGTCTCTTCCTTCTGATGTGTTCTTCAATCAACTCCCGGAGATGATGGCATTCATTGGTGTCATCCCATGAGATTCGTGGAAGCGGCAGAACTTTCCAGACTTAATTGCATTATCTGATTCCTTCTTGTGTAGGGGGCGTCTATATTTAACTTCATCTTGGGTGGCCAAGAAGATGTTTTCGATTGTTTCATTCAAAGGAGTGTAAGAGTCAAATCTCGGTCCTGGCCGATATAGACGATTTTCTCCCTTCTTTCCCCCAGCAGTGTCTCTAGAGTCATTTCTTCGAACGTCCTTTGCTGCAGCGGACGTGTTGCCATGAGTTGCCTTAGTGTGTTGCTTTGTTTGTCTTTCAATGGCAGCGTCTTCAAGTCTCGTATAATTTCCGGCTTCATGGAAGAAATCGGGTAAGGTAGCTGGATTTTCTTTCGTTAATCTCCTAGCAAATTTAGTATCCGGATGCACACCACTGCAAAGGGCCATTAGGATAAGTTTCTCATCGGCATCCTGGACTGCGGCCGCTGTAGCATTGAATCGGGTTAGATATTGTTGCACTGTCTCTCCGGGCTTTTGTTTGATATTGGATAAGGAATAAGCGTCCTTGGGTTGTTCCACATGAATGCGGAATTGGCTGATGAACTTTTCTTTCAACATTTCCCATGAGCTGATGGACCCTTGGGGTAGATGGCAGAACCAGGAGGTAGCTAGATCTGCCAAGAATAGTGGAAAGCATTTGCACAATACTCCTTCTGTCGCTCCGCTCATGAGCATATGCTGTGTGTATCTCTGCAAGTGTACGACAGGGTCAGAGGTTCCCTTGTAAGGCTCCATTGTTGGCATTTTCCATTCTTGGGGGGTGATGGCAGTTTCGATATTGCGGGTGAAGGGGCTGGTTACCCTAGCGCCTATCCCCCGATCTCTTTGATCCCGTCGGACGCACTCTCTGAACAATCGCGCCATCCTTTCATCAGAATTTGGAGCAGATAGAAATGAGTTTGGTTCTTCTCTGCGGGATTGATTCCGTCCAGATGACCTATAGGGATGGTATCGTCTATCACTCCTAATGTTTTCCAGTGGCTGCCTCTGGTCTTCCGGGAGCATGTTAGGGTCAGCTACAGTGGGCCCTTGCCTGGATCTTCCCCTGCTGGGTTCTGTTCCAAGCATTTCCTGGGGTCCAACTTCGGGCTGGACTCTAGCTCGGCCCCGTTCATTGGTGTTTCCATGGCTGGGTAGCATGACAGGCTCAGCTACATCCGACCCTCGCCTGGTACCTCCCCTGTTGGATTCGGTTCCAAGTGTCTCCTCGGGTCGGAATTCGGGCTGAGTCCGGGATCGGCTCCTACCATTGTTGTTTCTGTTGTTTGCTTCTTCGAAGAAGAAAGATCTTTGTCGCCTCCCAGGTCCTCCAGACCGGGACTCATCCCATGATTCAGTGTTGCGGTTGGATTCTTTTGCATCCCTTAAGCATGACATGAGTTGGTTCACCAAGGCTTCTTGTTGGGATGTGAAGCGATCAGTTACTTCAGCCACAACCCTGTCTAGATCTACCCTAGTAAATGTTGCCGGTTGTTCCGTGGCAAGGGCTGTCGGATTTACCTGACTTCCATTTTGTACCGTTGTTGGAACGGGATGATTCTCTTGATCAGTGATCACTGGATCTGGAATACTGTTAGTTGCGATGTTCTTCCCTTTGTTAGCATCTTTCTTCTATCTGGGAGGCAAGTTTTCCAAGCAATGAGCGATGCTAATAGGAAGAAGGTTAAGTGGGAGAAGCTGAAGCTTCGAGCTCCTGCTCTCAGTGAAAGCACCAAAAATGTTTGCACAAAAAGTGGGTAAACACCTCCAAGTCGTATAATTTAGTCGATTTTATGTTGTTCTTAATGATTTGGGTGATTTACGCAAATATGTAAAAAGCAGGGACTAAACTGTAAAAGACACACAGATTTATAGTGGTTCGGCCAGAATGTGCCTACGTCCACTTTATATGTTATTCTCCTTTACTGATTAGATTACAAGTACAAAGCTTTGACTACAAGTATATGAAAGTTGTTCGAAAGTTCTATCCGTGCTTGAGCTCTCAAACTTGTCTGCCATTGTTGTACCCCTGCCCCTCTATTTATAGAGTGAGGCTGGGGCAGGGGTCTTGGATGTATATAGCTGCTGGTGGGCCTGGCAGATGCAATCTGGCCTGGCAGTGTTGGTTCGGCCATGCCTTGGTCCGGTAGTGGTTGGTTCGGTGGTGGTTGGTCCGGTGGTTATTGGAGAGGCTTTGGTCCGGTAGTTGGTTGGTTCGGTAGTTGTTGGAGAGGCTTTGGTCCGGTAGTTGGTAGGTTCGGTAGGGACATGGAAAGGAGATGGTTTGGTGGTAGGTGAGTTGGGATTTGGTATTGATCCGGTGGTCTCGATCCGGTGATGAACTGGTTCGGTGGGGCCTTGGATCGGTGGTGAGGATTCGCCCAACATACACGTTTAGTATTAGTTTTATGTATGTATGTATCAGTTTTGTACCTGTAGGTATCAGTTTAGATCCGAAGCAAATGTTTATTGAATTGAAAGATGATAGCTTCTATATGAATCAAATTCATTTCAATGTACTA
The DNA here is from genome assembly GCA_030765085.1 of Allium cepa. NCBI lineage: Eukaryota > Viridiplantae > Streptophyta > Magnoliopsida > Asparagales > Amaryllidaceae > Allium > Allium cepa. The sequence goes on along the minus strand of CM060938.1, from coordinate 656,914,792 downwards.
GGCATATAAAGATGTTAATAGTTTATATAAAAGATTATAATGCAAATAGATAACAAGTTCTAAGTATCAAGTAACTATCAATTCAGTATCACTATTAGTTTCAGTTCTAGTATCAATTTTTTTCTCAGCATGTATCATTTTCAATGAAAAAAACTGCGTACATGTCTGGTCCTTGCTTTGCACACTTGATTTGATGCATTTCATCTGGTTTCACCTCTATGTCTTGTATATTTTTCTTCTTCCAGAGTTCTTGCAACATTTCTTCAATTCGTTTCTCTATTAAAGATAAAATGCTACAAAGTTGGATTACTTTCACTTTTTTCAATTGTATTAGTTAATTTTTTTGAACAAAAAATCATACCAATTTCATAACTTCTTTTAGACCAGGGTTGTTTCTGTCAATTGATCTTCTAGGACGTCTAGTATCTACATGATATCATTGCATTGTTTGGTATGTTAAAGTTACTAACATCCAACGGTCTTCACAATGCAGAGAGAAATAAATATCTTTTGCATATTTATCTTGTATAATTATTTCGAGCATAGGAAGGACCAAATGTTTTTGAATACTATTTAGATTCAAGAATATTGCTTTCTGTTGAATACAAAAATAAGTTACAATTTAATGTATAAAGCAAGTATCATGTACTTGTATATTAAAGTTCTATTTACCATCATTGTGGTTGTGAATACATAGTTATGCACTGCTAACCCACATTTAGATATATACCAGTCAATTATCTATATCAACAATATGAAATTGTAAGTTTTTGTTATGGGTGAAGAAATATTAAATAATAAAGAGTATCTGTAACGTAAATGGTGGCAATATATATAGAAAAGTATATAAATAACAATGCATCAAACCAAATCAAACAGCTTTTGTATATTAGTTTTTGCATTGATTTGATATCAGTTTTGTTGTACATGGTACTTGAAATATTATCTAAAATTAACAATCATCGTATTTTATCGTCCAAAAACTGGGTATCATTTTTGCTTATATTTTGGTATTAGTTTTGATATAAATTTCAGTGAAAATAGTTTAGAAAGGAAGTAAGCATCAGCTCCAAACATACAACTATTAGATACCAGTTTTGCATTATTTTGGTAACATTTTTATCATATATGATAGTTAAATAAATAAATAAAATTTATAGAGCATCAACATTTATCAAATAGAAATTTACGTATCGATTTTGCATATATATTGGTTTCGGTTTTGTTTTAAATAATAGTGAAAATAATTTATAAAATAATGAAGCAAGAATTCCAACCAAAGAGCTACTAGGTATCAGTTTTCTACTATTTTGATATCACTTTTGTCATATATGACAATCAACTAAATAATTAAATTTATAGAGCGTCAAGTTATAAAAAATAGAAAGAAGGTATTATTTTTGCATATATATAGGTATCAGTTTTGTTATAAGTAGCAGAAAATAACCAAGCATGAACCCTAATTAAACAGCTATTAGGTATTAGTTTTTGTACTTATTTTGATTCATATCGGTATCTTTAAGGAAAAAATTTATGTACCTGGCTATTCGTGTAATTTCCTTCGATAACACCTCATAGTGTTTTTTTGTTATATCCTCCTTTGATTGTGTCATGGTCCTCCTATGCTACTTCATTGCATTAACAAAAAAAAATTAAATCAAGTGATTAATGTTACTTTAATATGTACTATTAGTATAAATCTTTGTATACTTACTTTTGTGATGCTGTCAGAGCAAAGAAAGTTTTCATTACATCTTACTATTCTCTATTCAGTTATATTAAGCATTTGCAGTGTCCTGATCCTATCTCTGAAAGTGTTGGTTCTATTATTGCAATTGGCTCTGGAAAGGACTCTTCTGTACTTTTTTTCATTATCTTCTTTTCGGATTTTGTCTTATTTGCCTTTTTTTACTTTCTGACCATAGTCAAAGCTGTCGCTTTGTTTTCTTTTTCTTGTTCTTGCTTTTACTCTTTACATATAAGAAGTTGGTTTTTTACTGTTACTTTGCTTTTTTGGCCAGTTAATTTTGTTGGTTTCTTTTGTTGATCTTGTTCATTTTTTTTGTTCCAAACTCTTTTGAATTATATAGTTTGAAATAGAGGAGTGAAGTAAAGTACTGAAGCATCATATAGTACAATTTGGCTTTTGATAGTGGTATCTTCTTCTATGTTTTGAGCTTCTTCTGTTTCTTTTTTTACCATTTTTCTTGACTTGTTGGAAGAACAATTTCATTTGTTTTGTCCACAATGTCTGCACTTTCTTTTATTGTCCCTAATCGTGTATCTTGATTTGGTTGGAGCACCTTTTCATGCATTTCGGTTGTTGTTTCTGTCTTTATGCATGTATTGTCTTTTTCAGTCGCTTGATGGACTTCTTCTATATTAGGCACAACAATTGTTTCTTTATTTTGTTCTTCATTTTTTTAGGTGTTGTTTCCTACTTTTGATTTACAACCATTATTTGTTTCAGTCTAATTTGCATTTTCTTTTGCTATGTCTATAGGTGTATCTTGATTTATTTCAATTGCTTCTTTATTCTTTTCTACTTGACACTCTACAGTTTCTTCTTAACACTCCGAATTTTCATCTTCATTCTTTTCTTTACTCTTTTCAGTTGCGGATCTCTTTTCTACATTTTGGGCCTCCATCTCTAAACATGTATCTTCGTTCACTTTAGTTGCTGCGTGGTTTTTTCTGCATAGGGCTCGGCATATGTCTCTTCATTTTCTTCTTTATTGTATTCAGATGTGGATTACTTTTGTGTGTTTCATATTTCAATTTCCCTAGGCGTATGTTGATCTAAAATATTATTAAGTACATCTACTATGCGCAGATTTTCTACTTCGGCCTCTTTCTCCTTTCATTCTTTTGCAGTCTTGATTTGATTTCTCTAAGTTCTTGTTTCAAATTTCTTTCTCAACTTCTAACCTCATCTTCTTTTCTTTTTCCAATTGCTTCTTTGTTTTTCTCCCTTATAAATCTTTTATGTGTATTTGCGAGACTGTAATGCTTACATCCTTTTCAAATGATCAAATACTTTGTTCATCTTCTTTAATTCTTCTTTTTTCCCTTTCTTTTCTTTTCCTATATTGCTTGATTGTCGTTTTGTAGGCATTGTTTGAAGAAGCCTTTCTTCATGTGAAAGAATGTTCGTTATTTCTTTCACATACATAATTTTTTTTTAAATGGTACTTAGATACAACATGTCACTGGGACAACGTAACATAAATCACATGTCAATATATGTTCGAATCACGCTATGCAAGTTTCGAACTTGTGACCTTAGCACCAAAGTCAAATCACTTAACCACTGGGACAATGGTGCTTGTCATTCTTTCACAAATATAATCGGTAGTGAAGTTTTGTATTAGATTTAAGCTATGATGTTATGTTATAAATAATATGTTATAACTAATAGTAGTAGATGATTTTTTAATAGAACCAAAGATAATAGTTATGAAATCGACACTATGAAGAGGTATAAACTATTACTATGTAGTGTTAAAAATGATACCAAATATAATAGTGTATTATAACTAGTACTATGAAGAAGCAAAACAGATATTATATAAAGGAAAAATTGATGCTATGCAGAGACAAAAATGATATCAAGTATTGAAACTGATACTATGTAGAGACAAAAATGATACTAAGCATTGAAAATGATACTATGCAGAGGCTAAACTGATATTATATAGAGGCAAATCTGATTCTAGTAGAGACAAAAATTATACTAAGTATTGAAACCGATACTATGTAGAGACACAAATTATATTAAATATTGAAGCTGATATTCTGTAGAGAAAAAATTGATATCAAGTATAGAAATTGATACTTTTTACGAGAGAAAAATAATACTAAGCATTGAAACTGACACTATACAGAGATAAAAATTGTAGGATCGATTTCACCCTAGAAGGGGGTGAATCGGATGATACTATTAATTATAAAAATTATTGGAAGTTTATATAAAATAATTTCAACACATATACTAGTCGTGTAATAGCAGCACGGATAATAGCAGAATAATAAAAAATGCAAAAATAGAACGTATAGATTTACCGAGCTTCGGCAATACCCAGCCTTCGTGCTGCCCCCAAGGTTTCTACTAGAAATTAAGTAGTCAAACGCTTACACATGTAAACTCGTGACACCCGCTATCGACTAACCTAACTCTATGCTAACAACTCTGCCACAACTCAGCCATTGAGTTGCGAATTCTCAAACTACACCATCGTAGTTCGTACCCTAGTCGCACAACTAGACAATTACTAAAGTTTAAAAGAAAAATACAGAATAAAAACAATTAAACAATAATAAAAACCATAATTTAAATTAAAAATCCCAAATTGATATGATAGAAGAAGTCGGCCTAAATAAAATAAACTGAAAAACAGTTGTCCCCCTTTTTCTTTTATCTCTAATCGGCCATACTTCTTGCTTCCTTTAGCTCGTTAATTCCTCTGTGAAAATTAGGGTTTAGTGAATTTGTTGAAGCCTCCGACTTATGTAGTTGATTAAAGCTTGAACTATACAAGGTTTTCTTTTTCAACCGACTGTCTCTATGAGTTGCACATGACGGCTTCTCGATCGAGTTCAATTTTGACTTCGGTATGTAATTTATGCCTTTTTCTTTACTCATTAGTTTGCTTGAACTCGATCGATGATTCGAGTTATTGATTCTTCTCTATTGTTACTTGAACTCGAATACCCTTAATTTGATGATGATTATGGGTTTAAATAGGGTTTATTTCCCTAAATTTCATTCGTATATTTTATACGAATTTGTCTGATAATTTTATGCGCCGCCGTTCGATTTAGCTTGAATGTTGGTGATTTCTTTGGACTTGTTCAAAATCTTATATTTTGTGTTACTTGATTCCCACGACTTCGATTGATTTCTCGGCCACCATGGCATGTTTGATTTGGTCTCTGTGACTTCGTCCATTTAAAATGATTTCTGGACTTTGTTCGAATTCATATATTTTGTGATTACAGATTTCACCGTTTTGGTTTTTGACTTGCTCGTTTTTTTTCCTTGGCCATCATGACGTTGATTTTTAGTTGACATCGACCACTGACTTGTTCAATTTAAAACTGTTACATGACTTTGTAATTCATGTTCCTCATATGCATTGTTTGGTTCAATCTTTTCGCTGTGACTTGATTGCTGCAACTGGTTAGATAAATATACATTTGGGTTTCACTGCGTTTACTGGTTTCGAGTACTGGCTTCACTTAATTCTTCTCGTCTTCAATGATGATGTTTTGAGTCATGTGCATTTGAGTATGTTGCAGTCTTCATGTTTTTACTGGACTGGTTGCTCCTTTTTTTCCAGTGCTTATATATGTTCACTGATATATATACACTGCCTCCATCTTTATGTTGCATAGTATGTTGGTTCATCACTTCGGTAAAAATGCCTTTGCAGTGTTGTTGTCCTCTGATCATATATGTTGACTTCTTTCATGTTACACTGCATTTTAACTCATGTCTGGTTTTCATATGGCTAATGTGTACTATTGCATATACACTGCTCACTGGTCTGATCATGCTACTTGTATGTGGTCTTGTTGACATTATCACATATGTAAGTATATGTATGTACTTGTGAAGCTTTGTTTGCATCGAGTAGAATGCATTACATTGTTCACATGTATATTAGTGCTTGTTTGGTTTCCTCTTACATCGATGTCACCTCTGTCCTTTGTAGCATGCATTCTGTACCATGATGTTCACCATGAACTTGGCTCTATACATTCATGTGATCTGTATGGCTTCACTTGCATTTGCTATTTTCATTGTTTGATTAATGCTCCGGTCTAGTACAGTGTGTCATACTGTACATTCTTGTGTCTGGTTCAGATTGTTGTTGTAAGTTGCAAGTGCATTTGTAGTTAAAGTGGCATTGTATTTTAGTCTGGACATGTGGTTCGTTGTGTAGCCTGGTTTTGATTTCTTGATGCAGTCTTGCTGACTTTGTTCGCTACCTGGTCGACATGTATATATGCAAAGACTATCTAGTCTCTGTTTTCATGTGAACGATTTGAACTTTGGTCGACGCTTGATAATTTTGTCTTGACCATTTCATTTGAATTTGCACCTGTGTTGAATCCAGCTTATAGCTCGGGTTTGACCGTGTGCTTGTGTTGTGACTTTATTTGTATTGCACTTGAGTTGAACCCGGCTTTTCATTTGGGTTTGACCTGTGCTCACCTATCCCTGTAATTTTACCAAGCGTATATCGGTATGCACGGCCTTGTGGCATGTACAATTATACATTGTGCATGTCACAAGCTGTTCTTGTATGATGAATTCAAAATTAAATAATGACGAACGACCCAAATAACTGAGGCAAATAATATTTTCAAAAGTAAATTTCATCTTACGCTGCAAAAATATTTCATTTTCAATTTTACTACGTAAGTGTATATTATTGCAAATAGCTCAGAAGCTGGATTCAATCTAGAATGGAGTTGAAGATAAATACGAGTGAATGAGTGATATGTAGTGAGGTGCTAATGTAAATGAAAATTGTAATGTGGTCAAATTTGTATCGTTTGAAAATTGTGTATATAGTGAGAGCTCAAACTTGTACTATTCAAAATTATAACTGTTTGAATTTAAATTCTGTGTTATTTATTTTACTAAGCAAATATTTATTTAATTCTGTGAAAATAAAATAGTACATTAACAAATACATTTTAATGAATATATATATATATATATATATATATATATATATATATATTATCATCAAACAAAAATCATATACTTGCATATTCAACAATCTCCCCCTTTTGAATTTATTAAATGTATTTGATCATTCAATTCGCTCCCCCTATTTGAATGATCCCTTTCTACAAAATGCTTCCCCCTTTCATATTTGCATGAATAAAAATATGTAAATGAGCCTAGATGCAAATAAAATATTTGACCTTTATTTGTTACAAAATCTTAACTTTTCTCTCCCCCTTTTGTTATCAGCAAAAGAGTAATAGTGTTAGAAAAATAGAGATAAAGTGACAGACATTAATACAACATTAATTACCAATAGAGTATAAATATTAAATTTCAATAAAAATCATACAAAAATCATAAATACTTTTTTTGATGCATATTCCACTTTAGAATGATAGGGATAATTTCATCAAATAAAACCATATAGTTATGTCTATTTGTGGTATATTTATATCAGGAATCTGAATATCTACTAACCACGCATAACCGTTAGGACTTTTAAATGAGATTAGTAGTATTCCAAATTTTAAAAAATATATGAATTCAAGTATCTTCTAACCACGCATAACCATAGGGACTTTTAAATGGGATTAGAATCAACTTGTCTATTTAATCAATCAATTTTGATATGCGTTCCATACATGCATAACCGTGAGGACTTTTAAATGAGCATGGAAGCACATAAAACATTCCAAGTAATTCACCCATGCATAACCGTGAGGACTTTTAAATGAGAGTGAATACTTTGGATGTTTTTATTTGTTAAAAAAATAATGAAATGAAAAACGAATGATTTCCTGTTTAAAATACCACATATTGACAAACTATATTGGATTTTGATGAGTGATGGTGGATAGAAATATGATAGAATTAGAGATGGTCATGGAATTTTTACCAACAAATTTTTTTGTAACTTTTGTTTAAATTTTTAAAGGAATTTACTAATTATACCGTTCAAGTTATAATATATGATAAATATCAACATTCATCACTTTTTAATCACTATTTATCTTTTCGATAATCAGCAGGGAGTCAGATTAGTTAATGTAATCATTTAAGCTCGAATTCAAAAATAATTATCAAATTTTCTACTCAAAAATGATTTTCTAGAAGGGGTTTTATATGAAAATTTCTGCTATTTTAAAATATTTGAAATGAAAAATATGCAGATATTTTTTTCTTTGAAAAATGCGATGCAGCTAACCAATGTCTCAGCATAAATCACGTTCCAATAGTAATTTTTCTATCATCTAGATTAACAGTGTTATCTGCATCTGAATTTTTCTTTCACTCAAAATTATCATTCATTGAATGTCATAGACCAGACCGTGAAGTTGCGAAAAATACCTTAAAATCTTTTTACAATGAAATTCTTTTGAATTTAATCGTGCAAATTTACCAACAGTGACCATCGTGTGAGATCTTTAAATATATACACGACTATCATCAAAAATCAATACAAGACAATATCTCTTATCATCTAGTCTTGCAATATCATTAGTCCAAAAACTATCAGCATATAAAGATAAGTGGCCAACTATCAGAATCAAAAATAAGAACAAGTCAAATAAGAACATGTCAGAATAAGTCAGAACCTAAATCATCATTTATTTTATTATCATATAACTGGCTGAATTAAATCAGACTAGGGTGCAGATTATCACATTAAATATAGCATTCAAGAGGGATGTATCGTTACCTATTTTAACTTTATGATAATTTGTCATTGTCATCTATTGTGTTTCTGCCACCTTTGTATTAGGCTAAGGAACTCTGATTTGTCTCCCACTGTGTGTCTGGAACAACCAGAATCCAGAGAACACTGTTGTTGTTCCTTAGCCTGCTACCACCCCTACACAATAAAAGAATTTTATGACCTATTTATTTTCATAGGTTCATAGTTGTTAGTGGCAACGGATTTTGAAAAAATCAAAGTATTTTTCACTTTTATTCTATCACGTCCATTTTCAACAATATTCCAGCATTTAAAATTAACGGATTTTGAATAAAATTCTATTTTTAATTTCCAAATCAAAAAATATATTCCATCAAAAATAGGAGGAATAATATTGGACCGATCCTCAGCAAAAGTATTATTAGAAGCCATTTTGAAAACTCAAATTTGTAAAACAAAAATTGGTCTTTGAAAAATCAAAATTTTAAAAAGAAAAATGGCTTTTGAACCTAGCTTTGATACCACTTGTAGGATCAATTTCACCCTAGAGGGGGGATGAATAGGGTGATACTATTAATTATAAAAATTATTATGGAAGTTTATATAAAATAATTTCTACACAGATACTAGTCGTGTAACAGCATCTAGATAATAGAAAAATAATAAAAATACATGCAGAAATAGAACATACAGATTTACCCAGCTTCGGCAAAACCCTACCTACGTGTTGCCCACAAGGTTTCTACTAGAAATTAAGTAGTCAGACGCTTACACACGTAAACTCCTGACACCCTCTATCGACTAACCTAACTCTACGCTAAAAACTCTACCATAACTCAGCCACTGAATTGCGAATTCTCGAACTACACCACCGTAGTTCATACCCTAGTCACACGACTAGAAAATTACAAAATTTAAAAAGAAAAATACATAATAAAAACAATTAAACAATAATAAAAACCTTAATTTAAATTAAAAAGCCCAAATTGATATGATAGAAGAAGTCAGCACAAATAAAATAAACTGATAAACGTTTGTCCCCCTTTTTCTTTTATCTCTAATTGGCCTAACTTCTTGCTTCCTTTAGCTCGTTCGTTCCTCTATGAAAATTGGGGTTTAGTGAATTTGTTGAAGACGACGACTTATGTAGTTAATTGAAGGTTGAACTATATACGGTATGCTTTTTCAATCGACTATCTGTGTGAGTTGCACACGACGGCTTCTCGATCGAGTTCAATTTTGACTTCGGTATGTAATTTATGCCTTTTTCTTTACTCGTTAGTTTGCTTGAACTCGATCGATGATTTGAGTTATTGATTCTTCTATGTTGTTACTTTAACTCGAATACCCTTGAGCCGATGATGATTATGGGTTTAAATAGGCTTTATTTTCCTTAATTTCCTTCATATATTTTATACGAATTCATTTGATAATTTTATGCCCCGCCGTTCGATTTAGCTTGAATGTTGGTGATTTTTTTAGACTTGTTCAAAATCGTATATTTTGTGTTACTTGATTCCCATGGCTTCGATTGATTTCTTAGCCAACACGGCTTGTTTGATTTGGTCTCTGTGACATCGTCCATTTGAAATGATTTCTGGACTTCGTTCGAATTCGTATATTTTTGTGATTACTAGTTTCAAAGTTTTGGTTTCTGACTTGTTCATTCATTTTGCCTTGGTCATCATGACGTTGATTTTTAGTTGACATCGGCCACTAACATGTTCAATTTAAACTGTTACATGACTTTGTTAATTCATGTACCTCATATGCATTGTTCGGTTCAATCTTTGCTCTATGATTTGATTACTGCAACTGGTTAGATAAGTATACATTTGGGTTTCATTGTGTTTACTGGTTTTGAGTACTGGCTACACGTGATTCTTCTCATCTTCAACGATGATGTTTTGAGTCATGTGCATTTGAGTATGGTGCACTCTTCATGTTTTTACTGGTCTGGTTGCTCCTTTGTTTCAGTGCTTATATATGTTCACTGATACACACACACACACACACACACACTGCCTCCATCTTTATGTTGCATAGTATGTTGGTTCATCACTTCAGTAAAAATGCCTTTGCATTGTCGCTGTCCTCTGATCATATATATTGACTTCTTTCATGTTACATTGCATTTGAACTCATGTCTGGTTTTCATATAGTTGATGTGGATTATTGCATATGCACTGCTCACTGGTCAGATCATGCTACTTATATGTGGTCTTGTTGACATTGTCGCATATATGAGTGTATGTATGTACTTGCGAAGCTTTGGTTTGCATCGAGTAGAATGCATTACATTGTTTATATGTATATTAGTGCTTGTCTGGTTTTCCTGTACATCGATGTTACCTCTGTCCTTTGTAGCATGCATTCTGTACTGTGATGTTCACCATGAACTTGGCTCTGTACATTCATGTGGTCTGTATGGCTTCACTTGCATTTTCTATTTTCGTTGTTTGGTTAATGCTCTGGTCTAGTGCAATGTGTCAGGTTGTACATTCTTGTGTCTGGTTCAGGTTGTTGTTGTAAGTTGTAAGTGCATTTGTAGTTGAAGTGGCATTGTATTTTAGTCTGGACTTATGGTTCATTGTATAGCTTGGTTTTGGTTTCTTGATGCAGTCTTGTTGACTTTGTTCGCTACCTGGTCGACATGTATATATGCATGGACTGTCTAGTCTCTATTTTCATGTGAATGACTTGAACTTTGGTCGAGGCTTGATTTTTATGTCTTGACCATTTCATTTGAATTTGCACCGATGTTGAATCCAGCTTATAGTTGGGGTTTGACCTTGTGCTCATGTCATGACTTTATTTATATTGCACTTGAGTTGAACTCGGCTTTTCATTTGGGTTTGACTTGTGCTCCCCTATCCCTGTAATTTTATCAAGTGTATATCGGTATGCACGGCCTTGTGGCATGTACAGTGATACACTGTGCATGTCACAAGTTGTTCGTGTATGATGAATTTAAAATTAAATGATGACGAATGACCCAAATAACTAAGGCAAATAATATTTTCAAAATTACATTTTATCTTACACTGCTAAAATATTTCATTTTCAATTTTACTGCGTCAGAATACATTTTTTTAGATAGCTCAGATGCTGGATTCAATCTGGAATGGCGTTGAAGATAAATACGAGTGAACGAGCGATATGTAGTGAGGTGCTAATGTAAATGAAAATTGTGATGTGGTCAAATTTGTATCATTTGAAAATTGTGTATATAGTGAGAGCTCAAATTTGTACTACTCAAAATTGTAACAAATATTTATTTGAATAAAATATCCATTTGAATTTAAATTCTATGTTATTAATTTTATTCAGCAAATATTTATTTAATTCTGTGAAAATAAAATAGTACATTAACAAATATATTTTAATGAATATATATGTGTGTGTGTGTGTGTGTGTTTATTATCATCAAACAAAAGTCATATACTTGCATATTCAACAATCTCCCCATTTTGATGATAATAAACATATATTTAAGATTTTGAATTTATTAAATGCATTTGATCATTCAATTCGCTCCCCCTATTTGAATGCTTCCTCTTTACACAATGCTCACCTTTTCATATATGCATGAATAAAAATATGCAAATGAACCTAGATGCACATAAAATATTTAACCTTTATTTGTTACAAAATCTTAACTTTTCTCTTCCACTTTTGTTATCAACAAAAGAGTAACAGTGTTAGAAAAATAGAGATAAAATGATAGACATTAATACAACATTAATTCCCAATCGAGTATAAATATTCAATTTCAATAAAAAATCAAACAAAAATCATAAATACTCTGTTTGATGCATATTCCACTTTAGAATGATAGGGATTATGTCATCAAATAAAACCATATTATTATGTCTATTTGTGGTATATTTATATCAGGAATTTGAATATCTACTAACCATGCATAACCGTTAAGAATTTTAAATGAGATTGGTAGTATTACAAAAATTTAAAAATAAAATGAATTCAAGTATCTTCTAACCACGCATAAACGTGAGGAATTTTAAATGGGATTAGAATCAACTTGTCTATTTAATCAATCAATTTTGATATGCGTTCCATACATGCATAACCATGAGGACTTTTAAATAAGCATAGAAGCACATAAAAAATTCTAAGTAATTCACCCATGCATAACCGCGGGTCTTTTAAATAAGAGTGAACACTTTGGATGTTTTTATTTGTTAAAAAAAATAATGAAATGAAAAACGAATGATTTTCTTGTTTAAAATACCACATATTGACAAACTATATTGGATTTTGATGATCATGAAATTTTTACCAACAAATTTTTTTTACAACTCTTGTTTAAATTTCTAAAGAAATTTACTATTTATACCATCTCAAGTTATAATATATGATCAATATCAACACTCGTCACTTTTTCAATCACTATTTATTTTTTCGATAATCAGTAGGGAGTCAGATTAGTTAATGTAATCATTTAAGCTCAAATTCAAAAATAATTATCAAACTTCCTAAAAAAGAATAATCTGAAACAAGGTCAAAAATTATTTTCTAGAAGGGGTTTTATATGAAAATTTCTGCTATTTGAAAATATTTGAAATGAAAAATATGCTGATATTTTTTTCTTTGAAAAATGCGATGCAGCTAATGAATGTCTCAGCATAAATCACATTCCACTAGTAATTTTTCTATCATCTAGATTACCAGTGTCATCTGTATCTAAATTTTCCTTTCACTCAAAATTATCATTCATTGAATGTCATAGACCAGATCGTGAAGTTGCAACAAATACCTAAAATCTTTTTACAATGAAATTCTTTTGAATTTAATCGTGCAAATTTACCAACAGTGACCATCGTGTGAGATCTATAAATATATTCACGTGTATCATCAAAAATCAATACAAGACAACATCTCTTATCATCTAATCTTGCAATATCATTAGTCCAAAAACTATCGGCATATAAAGATAAGTGGTCAACTATCAGAATCAAAAATAAGAACAAGTCAAATAAGAACATATCAGAATAAGTCAGAATCGAAATCATCATTTATTTTATTATCTCATAACTAGCTGAATTAAATCAGACAAAGGTGCAGATTATCACATTAAATAAAGCGTTCAAGATGGATGTATCGTTACCTATTTTACCTTTAAGATAATTTGTCGTTGTCGCCCATTTTGATTTTTCCACCTTTGTAATAGGCTAAGGAACTCTGATTTGTTACACACTGTGTGTTCAGAACAGCTAGAATCCAGAGAACACTGTTGTTGTTCCTTAGCCTGCCATCACACCTACACAATAAAAGATTTTTGTGACCTATTTATTTTTATAGGTCCATAGTTGTTAGTGGCAACGGATTTTGAAAAAAATAAAGTATTTTTTAGTTCTATTCTATCACACCCATTTCAAAAATATTCCAACATTTAGCATTAACAGATTTTAAATAAAATTTCATTTTTAATTTCCAAATCAAAAAAATCTGTTCCATCAAAAATAGGAGGAATAATATTGGACAGACACTCAGCAAAAGTATTATTAGAAGCCATTTTAAAAATTCAAATTTGTAAAACAAAAATTGGTCTTTGAAAAATCAAAATTTTAAAATCAAAAATGTGTTACGATCCTGGTTTTGAATCAAAATTAATTTTAATAATTAATATAAAATTCTAGAATAAATTTGAAATTAATTTGAAATTTTCAGAATAAATAAAATAAGATTTGATTCATATATATATATATATATATATATATATGAATAGATTGTGACTTGAGTTTGAATTTGAAATTTAAAATATAAAATATCTTTAAAATATTTGGATTCAAAATATTAATATACGTGTATGATTTTTCATTAATGTATAAAATTATTTTAAAACATTTTCTTCCAAAATTGTATGTGTATAACAAAGGAAATGTGATTATATAAATGAAAAATGCAGTTTGGAATAATATGCATAAATGTATTCTCATGGCAAAAATACAAGTGTAACGTTATAACGAGAAATAAAACAAGTGTTAAAATTTTGATACATGTAAAGACAAGTGTCAATCTTTTTTTCTTCTTTTTTCTTTTATTTCTAAAAATTAAGAAAACAAGGCTATAAGAATTTCTACTCCTACACCTTCATTTTTCTTTTATCTTCACTATCAAAAAAAGTTAGAAAAGGCAAGAAATCAAAACCTAAGAAATTCTAAAACCAGAAAAACAAGAGATTCAAAACAAATTCCAATAAACATAAATCTGAAGCCCGAATCAAATTCAAAACTGAATTAAGGTAAAACATCAAGCAGCTCAACACAGCAAAGCCATAAAGCAATTAAGCAAATTCAAGTTTTAACTCAGCAATCAAGCCATTCAACTCAACCAAAATCAAAGCTTTCAAGATTAAAGAGCTCAGATTTTCAAAATATAAACACTTCCGGTTCCTCTCTGTTTCAGGTTGACAGGTGAGTAAACACCATTTTAAAAGCTTGAATCTGGGTTGAACTTTTGATGCATGTGTTAAATAATGAATATATGGTTGTAGGAAAGGCTTGCATGTATATTATACATAGATATTTGTATATGCATGTCAGGGACAGGCAGAAATGCTTTGTTCCAGGTTTATAGAGTTTAAACCTTTTTCTAAAATCCAAATCTCAACCTCTGTTTTCTTTAGCATTTAAAAATTAAACAAACTTGTTTATTGAGCCAAGATCTAGATCCTAAAAATAATTTTTTGTAAAATTGATTAAAGTTTTTTTATGGAAATCAGAAAATACAGGAAGACCCAATATTTATGGAAAATTCAAACATCATGACTTCCTGTTTCAATTTTATCATGTAAAATGTTTACGAAAACAATGATTTTTTAAAGTGGAATCATGATTTTTAAGTTAATAAACATGGAGAAATCTTGAGTAGATCATTTTAGGGTTTTCCAGTGTTTCTTGGCGATCAGAGTAAAATGGAGGATGGGGATCGCTACTGAAAGTAGCTGGGTGATGTTCGAGTTGGGGAAAAATGATCAGAAAATTTTCTGATCATCGCGGGAGAAGGACGGGATCGATTTAGGGTTTGAAACCCATATTTGGTCATGGTCGAAATAGGTGTCGCTGCATCATCGTCGATGGACCGGAGCTGTTCGCACCGGTGGGATTCGAAGCATAGTGGTTCAACGTTGTTCTGGCCGCGTGTGACCTCTGATGGTTGGAGGTGGAAGTACGAGAAGTTTGTTTGACGATCATGTTCGTTCCAGGATGAGTCAGATTTCTCTTTTGCAAGTTCATCGTTGTTTTGGTTTTCTGGGTGGTTTGGAGGTCAGGTCGATTTGTCGCTGACTCGATGATGGACGAAGTTTAAGTCGGAGGTGGTCGTTCCGTCTGTGCATGTGCACAAGGCATGTTTTGTATCAGTAGACTGGTAAAGGAGGAAGGGTGGATGTCCTGAAGTGGTCTCTGGGTAGTTCGTGTGCTGGCTCGTGTTTGAAATCGAATGTTTGCAAGTTAGTACCGGGTATAAAAAGACTTAAACAAAATTTAAGTTTAAAATGAAATTTGGGGTTTGATTCGGGGGGAACTCGAAGTAAACAGGCAATTGTCTCGGGTAACACTCGAAGTTTATCTCGGGTATTATGATTTCCAGTTTTAAACTTTAACAATCTAAGTTAAATTAATTTTTAAATCTATTTTTTTTAAATGAAGATTGTTTGTTAAATTGGAATGTGTAGTAAAAGGTTTCGAAAGTAAAATATTTTAAATTAATTAAGTTTAACATGTTTTAAACTTATATTTTTAAAAAAAGAGTTTATTTTAAATAAAAACTTAAAAAGGTGATTAAGGAATTAATCAAATGTGTTTTAAATTGTTAACTTAAAAGTTAAGTTAATTTATACTGTTAATGATAATTAATTAATTAAGGATTTATAATTACTTAATAATTTAAGAATGATTTATTAAAGTTAATTAGTTATTAATAAAAGGTTAATTAATTTATAATTAAGGATTAATTAATTAGCAATTAAGGACTATTTATTAATAATTAAGGGTAAGTAATCATTGATTAAAGATAATTAATAAAAGTAATTATGTGATTAGTTAATATTAATCA
This sequence comes from Allium cepa, assembly GCA_030765085.1. Classification (NCBI taxonomy): domain Eukaryota; kingdom Viridiplantae; phylum Streptophyta; class Magnoliopsida; order Asparagales; family Amaryllidaceae; genus Allium; species Allium cepa. Next base: position 656,898,296 of record CM060938.1, on the reverse strand, counting down.
CACGATTTATTCATCTTACTTGTAGATGATTGATTATTATTGAATGCCTTGAGCTGATTGATACCTCTGTTATGTGATTGTGAGACTTTGTGATGTGAATTGCTGTGTATTGAACTATGATATATGTGATTTGTTTCTATGTGAATGTGAAAACCCCTTAGCCCATAAAACGGCATTTGAATTTCGATGCGACAGGGAGTCAGATTCTAATTGGTTATCCGAGACCCACATCAAATCTTAATAGTGAATCTTTGTAATTGATATGTTCACATATTTTTAAATTAAGCACTCACTATTCGGTTTAGCCGGGGGAGGACTTTGTGTCATATAACCCATTCCGAATAGTGATATGACGATGTGGATAGCATTTGAAGACCGGTGGTGAAGACTGGGTATTTTCAAAAAATGAAAGGATTACCTATCGAATGTCTCTGCATCATGGCTCCGGTATAGAGATCTCCATATATGATGGGGAGTCCGATCGAGATTGTGAATACCCGGATTTGCAAGGGCTTCTTTGTGAAGTGCCTTCGGTTCCGTTCGAACCCGGAACGGACTTGTATGGATGTATGTCTGACATTACACTTTGAGATGTAAAGCTGGTTTCTATCAAATACATTTCTGTTTGGTGGCGGAGAATTTATTCTCTTAGCTTAACACCCTTCTCTGAGACGTACGAGCTCAGAGGTTATGTCGTTGATGGTTACTAGCGATACATTCCTAATTTGGTAATGTGGCATACGAAGTGTTGCTGATCATTTGTTAATCGAAGCATGACTTTTGTGTAAAGCGTAGCTTTGTGGATGAGACCTCGTCGAACCTCACAACCCGAAAATGGTTGAAACGGGAAGAATGCGGCAAGGTTATGAGGGTCGCGCCCTTTAGGGTATGTCATTTCCTTCTGGAAAAGGGTGGTATCATGGTATGGAGCACAGATATTTAACCTATGTGGTTGCTAAAAATTTATTACTTAGTGGTTGTTTCTTTGTGGTTGAGGATCCTCGAATAAAGGTCGGTAACGACCGGGGGATGGCATATTCGAGTCAGTAGTTACCTAGTTACAAAGGTAACCCGGCCTTGTGTTGGCACAGAGCTGGTTAAGTTCTCGGGGCATCCCTCCAGAGGCGTACCCATGTGGCATAGGAAGTTCCTTAGCCTGACCATTTGTTGGAAATCCAAGGAAACAATACGCGCCCTGTACGGTTTTAGTTGTATAACCTTCCATGCAGTGTGGCGGTATCCTACTATAAAACATGGTAGCTATAGTACGCATACGACGAAATGTGGTATGCTGGCTAAGATTGATATTATACTTTCGAAATATTTTCTACACTATGCACTAATAATAGTATCAAAAAGAGTTTTCTCGTATCAAGCGTGTTTGACTATCATAAAGAGAAATCTCCTTTAATTGTGCGATAGCATTGTGTGTGTGTGAGGAGGCCTTATGGTAGTTTCATTTTCTAAAAACATGAATGAATTTCTTTTTAAAATTGTTTTTGTTCAAACAACTGTTTTGTTTACTCATACCATCCCATGAATGACGTGGAGTTTATTATTCCCTTCCTAAACTCTGGGTGGCCATAATTTTCCGCACGGGTAGCCTAGAAGTAGGTTATCTGTGTTTTGGAGCTAGCTTAGATAGTAGATTTGGAGCTAGGAATCTTTGAAGACATTTGGAGTCTTTGGTTTGGAAATATTTTAGAAGCATTTGAAGTTTGGAAGAAGGCGCTTATGCTGGATTTTCACTCTCGGTCTCTTTTTTTGGAAAACTCTATTGAAGTCATTATAGCCTTGATGTTGTTTCTCCGCTATGGTGTTAAGTTGTTGTAATCAAATATTGTAAGATGTTGTATCTTTGTTATGATCATCGATAATTCATTTGTTTCCGTTGTTTTATATTCATCTAATGTGGTTATAAACTCCACCAAACTGGTATTCAACGTTTGAATCTCCGACAGTCGAATGCAAGTGAGGTATTTGATGTCGATTTCTGAATGCTGGATTTCGGGTCGTGACAAGTGGTATCAGAGCTAAAGGTTGAGTAAGAACTTTAGCTTAGGAGTATAACATATTAGGTGGCTCATTAGAGATAGCGTTAGAAATACCCTAGAATGAGTATAAACCGAGAGACCGAAAGCCTAAAATTCCTTGGTCTATTTCTTTAAACTGTTGATATATCCTAAGATATCTCGTCCGTATGCCTAAATCAAGTTTTCTTGCTATTTACAGATAGTGAGAATGAGCGGGAGAAGAGGTCGAGGTAGGGGAGGGGGAAATACCACTATAACTGGTCAAGTCCCTACAACGGCAGTTATTCCCACTCAACCTCAGCCAAATTTGGCTGATCAATATCGAAGTTTTTCTAAACTTGGTGGAAAGCCGTTCACAGGCAAGGAAACTGTTATCGAAGCACAAGCCTGGATTCGATCGTACGAAAGGATTTTCAAAGGGTTGAAGTTGGAGGACGATCAGAAGAGATTTATAGCTTCTAGGAAACTCCAAGAAGAAGCTTTAGTATGGTGGGAGACTATTTCTGTGGATGAGCCGGAAGATGAGTTCACTTGGGATCGATTCAAAGAAGTGTTTGATCAGCAATATATGCCGTCTGCTGGTATCTCTAGAATATACCAGAAATTCATGGTTTTGAAGCAAGGGAGCTTATCTTTTAAAGAGTATTTGAACAAATTTAATGAGTTGTCTCGATTTGGTCCGGAGTTGATGAGTACACCATTGAAGAAGAATGAAAGATTCATTCGTGCAATGAATAAGAAATTCCATGAGAGGATGTCAGCCCACGTGAAGGAATCTTTGATACTCTGGATAAGCAGGAAGTTCCAGAGGAGAAGGGAAGTGCAAGTAATCCGAATTTGAAGAAAAGGAAGTTCGGAGAGAAGAAACCGTGGCAAGGCCATGAGAAGAAGAATAATCAGGAGGATAAGGAAAAGGACGTCACTTGTTTTATTTGTTTATAGAAGGGACATTTCTCAAGTAGATGCAAGAAGCCCAAGAAAGAAGTAAAGAAAGATTGCCCAGCAAAGAAGCAAGCACAAGTAGTGAAAATGTACGCAATAAAAATGACCCCTCAACTTTAAAAGCGAACAAAGGAAAAGGAGTTTTAGAGGGTAACCTTCTCATTTACGATAGAGTTGTTAGAGTTTTATTCGATATGGGAGCCACACATAGCTTTATCTCCCAACAAACCGTAAAAGAATTAAACCGCGAACCTTAATTTGTCGACGAACCCATTTGCGTGAAGAATCCGGTTGGTGGCCCTGCAAATCTTTGTCTATATTGTAGAAAATTACCCATCTCATATTCTTGTCATCAATTTCCTATCAACCTTTATGTTCTCGACTTCAATGAATTTGAAATCTTACTCGGAATGAATTGGTTAACCAGGCACAAAGCTAAATTAGATTGTAACAATCGAATAATTTCGGTTAGAACCAAATTCGAGAATTTTATCAAAATCTCTTGTGAGGATCCGAGTCCTAAAAGAGATAAGCTGATGTATTCTTTGGGATATCCCGAACCTAGTCTGCAATCTATACCTATTGTCCGGGAATTTCCAAACGTATTCAAAGAAATCAAATCTTTACCTCCACACAGAGAAATTGAATTCAGAATTGATTTAGTTCCCAATGCTCGTCCTATTGTTCATGCAAGTCGCAGGATGGCACCCAGGGAAAGAATAAAATTAGTCAAGAAAACCCGAGATTTGCTTGAGAAAGGATTAATATGTCCTAGTGCTTCCGATTGGGGTTCAGCTGTGGTCTTTGTAGCCAAGTCTTATGGATCCTTGAGATTGTGCGTGGACTACCGCGATCTCAATAAATTGACTCTTAAAAATAAATTCCCTTTACCCAGAATCGACGATCTGTTCAATCAGTTGCATGGTGCTCTGTTCTTTTCAAAGATGGATCTAGCCTAGGGATTCCATCAGCTACGAATTGCTGAAGATTATGTTCACTTAACCGCTTTCAGGGGGCCAGACACATTCTACGAATGGTTAGTCATGCCTTTTGGACTAACCAATGCTCCCGCATACTTCGTAGACTTAATGACCCGTGTATTCCGAGAGGTACTGAATAAATTCGTTCTGGTGTTTATTGATGATATTTTAATCTACTCGAAAACTGAAGAGGAGCATGCTGAACATTTAAGAATTATTTTATAGATATTGAGGAGGAACATTCTATTCGCCAAATTGTCTAAGTATCACTTTTGGGTCAAGGAAGTTAGATTTCTCAGTCATATTGTTAACGAAGAGGGAATCTCTGTTGATCCAGGCAAGGTTTCTGCTATTCTAGACTGGAAACAACCCACTACTCCAAAAGAAGTTCAAAGTTTTCTGGGTTTAGCGAGGTATTACAGAAAGTTTATCCAGGATTTCTCCAAGTTGGCCAGTCCGTTAACTAAGCTAACTATGAAAAATGCCAAATTCGATTGGACTCCGAAGTGTGATGAAGCTTTCAAGGAGTTGAAGAGGAGATTAATTACCGCTCTCGTTCTCGCTATTATTAACGAGAATCAAGGCTTATCTGTTTATACAGATGCTTGTGGTGATGGTGTGGGTGCTGTGCTAATGCAGAATGGTAGAGTAATTGCCTACGCGAGCCGACAATTACGTCCGCATACCCAACCCACGATCTGGAACTCTTGGCTATTATTTTGGCTTTCAAAATCTGGCGACATTATCTTCTGAATGAAAAAATTGAATTATTCACCGACCACAAATCTCTGAAGTATCTCTTCATCCAGAAAGATCTAAATCTGAGACAACAACATTGGTTGGAATTTCTAGAGTCTTACGACTTGGATATTCAGTACATACCTGAAAAAGCCAATGTTGTAGCAGATGCTTTGAGTAGAAGGCATGTTGTTCTCGCTTATTTAGTTGTCACTCCTACTCTTCTTGAGAAGATCGCTAGTAAACATAAAGAAGACTTGTTTCTTCGAGAAATTCATAAAAGAATATGTCAAGGTAAGGATTCCTGTTTTGGAATCGATAATAACAAAGTTATAAGACTGAAAGGTAGGATGTGTGTCCCAGACATTCCGGATCTAAAACGTGAAGATTTGGACAAGTGTCACAAGTCCAAGCTTAGTATCCATCCGGGAGTTAATAAGATGTATCGAGATTGTTGAATATGCGAGTATATGATTTTTGTTTGATGATAATAAACATATATGTGTTCATTTAAATGTATTTGTTAATGTACTATTATATTTTTCACATAATTAAATAAATATTTGTTGAATAAAATAAATAACACAGAATTTGAACTCAAACGGATATTTTATTCAAACAAATATTTATTACAATTTTGAATAGTATAAATTCAAGCTCTCACTATATATACAATTTCAATTACAATACAAATTTAATTACATCACAATTTCTAATTTATCACAATTTCTAATTTACAAATGCACCTCACTACATATCACTCATTCACTAGTATTTATCTTTAACTTCATTCCAGATTGAATCCAGCATCTGAGCAATCTGCAAAAATATACACTGACGCAGTAAAATTGAAAGGGAAATATTTTTACAGTATAAAATAAAATGTGGATTTTGTGAAAATATTATTTGCCTAAGTTATTTGGGTTGCTCGTCATCATTTAAATTTGAATTCATCATACACGAACAGCTTGTGACATGCATAGTGTATTACTGTACATGCCACAAGGCCGTGCACACCGATATACACTTGATAAAATTACAGGGACAGGTTAGCACAAGATCAAACCCAAATCAAAAGCCGGGTTCAACTCAAGTGAAATAAATATACGGTCACGATTTTAGCACAAGGTCAAACCCGAGCTTTAAAGATGGATTCACGGGTGCGGTCCAAAAATACAAGCATAATATGTACATAGTCAATGCAATTGTGGTGCACCATAAATTGACACAAGACATGAACATACAACAAAAGCTCCAAGTAGACATGAGCATACAGAAAAATACATGTGGTCGAGACAACCAAACTGGATATGTTATAAGTCCATACACAAGACTCCAATGTGGTTGCAGTGTAGACTACAAGTACAAAGCATGCACCAGTTCTGTAACGACCCGCTATTTTGGACCATTCAAATCGACAATAAATCCATACATGTCCGACTTGAATAATTCAAAATACTGAATTGTTAATTAAAATTTGACAAAACTTAACATATATAGTAAATAAATCATCACAGATCACAGACACAGAGTAATATAATGCAGCGGAATAGATAAAGAATAGTAGTTCATGAAGCTACTATATACATAGGAGTTAGAAATAAAATACAACTGAATATCTTAGATGTAGTGAAGTCTCCAATATGCGCAGATGACTTCTCTGAACAAATCAACAGGATGACTGAAAGGATAGATAGCTGGATCTTCAAGCAAGGCTCCAACTTCGAAGGTGAGTCTCAAATGCTGTATTACTCAGTCTGACCCGAGCGTAAAGCAAAACACAAAACACTCGAGTCAGGATTAACATTCTAATATCAATAAATCCAACTTAAGTGAAATATCAACTGAAATACAAATAAATTAAAGGATGTTTGGGATAACCATCCTCTAAGGGTCCAGGGAACTATCTACAAGGTAGAAATATACACTATACACCGTGGTCATTTCAGCTTAATTTATACTTCAAAACCAAATATCATTTCACTTCAAATATCTCTATATTTCCCAAAATAGTATTTACATATATTAAATAATTTATACAGTAAAGTATTTTCAATTTTAATTCAACTCAATTCCAAAAATAGCCACTTCAATTTTATCGATCTCAAATTCGGATTTGTAATCACAAAATACCCCTTTATATTTCAATATATTTCAAGACTTTAAGTATTCAACGTTTCAAACTAAATTTTTATTCAATTTAGTTTTCTAAATAATAAATTCAAATTTAGTTCAACCTAAATTTTCATTTTAATTCAATTTAGTTTCTAAATAACAAATTCAACTATATTGATTTCAAATACAGATCCGAATCTCAAAATAAACCATTTAAATTCCAATATAGTTCAAAGCTTTAGTATTTAAATGTTCAATTTAACAGTTTCATATATATATCGATTTAACCTCATTATTATTTAGTCTTGAAATACTCCCTCATTAGATACAATATCATTTAAGTAACCTTAAATTACATTTTACTCAATATTTTTTTTAATTTATTTAAATGTGAAATATTCATTAAATCACATAAATCAAAAATCCAGTTAGAAAATCATACCTTTAAATTTCCCATTCAAAAATTTCAAATTGATTTAACTAAATAAATCCTCATTTAAATACCATTTTTAATAAACCCAAATTTATCTCTCAATCTTATTTATTTAATTTATTACAAGAAAATCTATTTGAAATATAGATTTACCTAAATAGTCGACCATATTATCCGTATTAAATTAATCTAATTTAAATCAAATATTACGACTAAATCTATATATAAAATTTCCATTTATATAATATCTTAAGAATCAATATTATTTAAACCATATATTTTTTCCAAAATTATAAAAATTATTTTCAGAATATTTATATGGACCAACGGTGTCTGTATATATTTCCTATCATATAGTCTAGTGCTACGGATATTTATCATTTCAATCCGTACACTAAATATATACGGGCGGATATCATTTCAACCCGTAATCCCAAATTCAATTAAATGAAAATCGCTTGGGTTTATCATTTTAACCCATAACAATTTTCTCCTATTCTAAAGTCCGTTCGGGCATGTATCATTTCAACCCATAGTGATTTCTAAACTACAGGGAACTTGTAGAGTGATAACAGATAATACAATAAAATAACAGGCATATATCATCAATAACAATATAATATAAACAACATGATATGGTGTCATATCTCGCAGGTGAACGGTTACAGATAATAGCATATATAACAAATTTAAATAACTACAGCAGCATATTTCAATTGTCGTTTCAATTGAAATCGAATTTAATGAATAAAAGAATGTTAATCGTGAGTGATTGCTCACCTTTCGAGGTTAGAGGATATAGACAACGAAGTTGAGTTACGAAATCCAAGCATGAATTATGAAGCAAAGCACGAAGGACATGGGTTTGTCGGACAAGCTGATAAATAGGAGTTGACGAAGTCAAATCAGAACTGGATTGATAAGGATAGATGGTATAATTGAATAGATACACCGTATAAAGTTTTTGTATGTTTATATACAAATCATATTCAAATTTTTAAACCCACACTGATGTAATATATATATTATTTTCTCTTCTTAAAAATCAATATGTTACTTTAAGGAAAATAAATATACAACATAAAATCATCAGTTTAAATTTTTAAACCCATGATGCAGCTATACAAATAAACGTATAACAAGTAGATTCTATGTTAAATATATTTATGCTTATACTTTATAACCAGACTTATACATAAAGAAACTGTCGATTATAACTTAATATAGACGCGTGTAAACTCAGGTATTAAAACTGACACACTTACACAACTTAAAGTATATAGACTGACCTGTTACAAATATCCTATAATATAAAACCGATAACTTTATTTAATAGCTACAGATCCCTTAACTTATATACAAACCATACTTATATACGCGTAAATTATAAATTATATACAGCAGCTTATGTGTATACTAACTAACATCTTTAAACTAATATATGAATGTACCTAGCTTAACTTTTATAAACCTTACATATAAATGTACTGTGTTGTGCTTTTTTTTTAAACACATTTCAAATAAATCTATAAATATACTCACTTTAAAAATCAATGTTATTACAACATATTTAAAAACAAACTACAGACTAATATAAATTTATATAAAAACTATGACACGTATCATCAATCAAATCTACCTTTAAAAAAAACTGTACCAAATTTATAACTTACTATATGTATACATAACAATTTACAAACTTATTTACTTATGTATGCTAACAGAATATATTAAACCTTTAGAACCGAATGCGAAATTTGAGAAGTATAAAACAACGGATACAAAGCTTGATATATATAACTAATTAATAGGGCACGTGCCTAAATTATTCATGCCGATTTTTATAGGCGAAAGAGGAAGGGTAGGCAAGGTAAACATATATATGCAGTTATCACTTTATATACTTACCACATAATATCTTCCATTCAAAAATACAGAGGCGAAAGAGGGGATAGGAACAACTTCACGGCAAGGATGGAACGTTGGCTGGAAGAGCAGCATGCGGGAACGGAGGTGAGGTGATTTTGATGGGTTGAGGGATGAAGGATTTTTTTTTTATTTCACAAAGAAGTGGGTTGCCTTTTGTAGTAGATAGGAGAGATAAAAGAAGTAAGTATATATCAGTAAAGAGAGGAAACGTAAAGGAAGAAATAAAAGAAATGAATGGATGCGTAAAGAACGTATAGAATTTTATGCGTTTCAAAATCAACGGTGCAATTAAAGCAATTTTTATTATTTTTCAGGTTATATGTTTTATATTTATTTCTTTCCTAGATCTCAATTGATATCCGATTATAATATGCAGATTTATTATTATTATCAAACGTTCAAAAAAGTTATCACCCAAAATATAGAAATGGCATATCAACGTCTAGAAGCATAGATTTAGGAAAAAATATTGAAACAATAAATTAAAGGAAATATAAAAAGATAGGTACCAATCAATAGTCAAACCCTGAATTCAGGGAATAAAAAGGTGAGCTACTATTTGGTCTTAACCGATAGAAAATTTGAATGGACATGTAAATAAAAGTAATTGATACTGTGAAGTCCCCTGATTTCGGGAGAATTATTTAGCAATTAATTGTTTACCTTGGGTAGCACTTTCAAATTTGAAACTGAAGGAAGAATGAATAAGAAACGACTACAGATCAATTAAAGAAGGAGAGGAGTGTGCGAATTTGTATTCCCAAAGCAAAATGGAAAAATATAAAGAGAGGCAGAAGAATAAATTGAAACGGAACGTTACGCATGATTTCAGAGAAATAAATAAAAGTAACGACTATTGGTATAAAATCAACGCGCAAATTGAATGGTTTAAAGGAAGGAATCAGTGGACTGAAGGAAAGGAAAGGAAAGGTCAGCAAATAATAATTGTGACCCTAAAATTTGGAAAAATATAAAAGCAACGACTATGATTTAGCTGAAAATAATTTATGCCAAGAATGGACAGCACGTTTGAATTTTGAAATGGAAGGAAGGGATAAAGGAGCAGACAGAGGCAAATAAAAGAAATGAACAGAGAAAAGAAAAAAAAACAAAGAAACGTACCATATGAAATAAAGTGTAATGATGAGAATGGTAACGTCTGTCCATTGACATACTTATTAAAGCAATTAAAGTGAAACGAAAGGAACGGTGAAAAATTAGCCCGGAATTCAGGCAGAAATAAAACAAATTTTTATGTACTAGCAACGGTCACCCATTTATTTAGCTGACAAATATTAAGGCAATTGATTTATGCGCGTTTAAAATTTGAAACGCAAAAGAAATCAGATGGTCACGGATCTGGAGGAGGATATTTAGGAATGGTATATGAAGAGATATTGAAATACATTTATGTCCATAAATAACGTAGATAGTGGACTAATAAATGAAATATCAACGTTTGATACATTGATTCAGCAGAAAAATTAAAGCAAATTTGTTACCATAGTTTGGAGAGCAATAAGGGGGAACGAATATTATTATAAAAAATGAAGGATCTATGATTTAGAATTTTCTTATGTAAAAATATTCAGGCTTAGAAATAAAAAATTTTTTATCAGCAATATTTAACCGATATAGATTGAAATAGAATTATAAAAAAATAAACTCCCATATAATTAAGTGAAAATTCACTATTTGCTGTATCTTAATATACGTATTCTAAATATAAAATTTTTATTTCAAAATTCAATTATTTAAAATTTTCTCAAAATTGAATTAAATATGAAAATAAAACCATTCAAAACTATTAAAATATTATGGGTCGTTACACTCTCCCCCACTCAAAACTTTTCGTCCCCGAAAAGGAAGGAGGTAGGAGAATAGAACAACCAGAAATAAAGGTAGATTGAAAGTCAAGGGTAATTTAAAATTTTAAACTATATAAATTTTACTTGAAATATTCATTTGCAATTCAGTTATCTTTAATACTTTAAAATTTTCAAAACTCATTGGAATTTAATATGTTTAACTAACATCTTTATACATATGTGAAAGCTATTTGAAAACAATTATTTGCATCATTAGTTATATTTACAAAGAAGCTATTGAAACATTAAATCCATAATTCATAAATTTATAAATTTATCTCAAGATACTTTTCAAATATTATCAATAAATTAATAATCATTTTCTTTAAATATGTTTTATTTAGTTAATAACTTCAAAGATATTTATACCACTAAAATTTTATATAAAACAATGCAGTATACAAATAAGCAATATTTAAAAGATTTATTCAAAAAGGAAAGGAAGGTAGATTCCGAAAACGGAATATAGATGAAAAATGAAGCTAAGCAGATGAGGTAGATTCAAAAGAATAGAATCGGGCACGAATAATTTATTTCAAACCATAAGAATTTAAATTTCAAATATTTACTCAAAATTTCTTTGTTGGGAAAAATACTTTTATAATAAAATACCTTTATAAATAAAATATTTTTATATCGAAACCAATTTTTCTTTCGAAAATACTTTTATAACTCAATGTTTTAACAAGTTTATCCTCGTTCTTGCAGACTCTGGCCATGCGTTGATCAGGCGCAAAGCTAGAATTCTTCAATTACTTAGTAGACTTGTTTCAACACCCAGTGAAAATACTTGAAAACCTTTAAAAACAGATATGGAAAGTACAATCCAAACAAAACAACCAAACCAAAACCTTTGTCCGATCATGGTTCGCAGATACACAATGGTTACGCCTGGATCCCCCAGGAAACAATCCTTATCCGTAAGCTTTCTCAGCCCTGCGAGTTACGCCATGATGACTAGTAGAGTGCAGGATACACAATGGTTACGCCTGGATCCCCCAGGAAACAATCCGTACCCCCAGGCAAGACTCAGCCAGGCACTTGCGCTACTATTCGCGACCTACACAGATTGCAGGATACACAATGGTTACGCCTGGATCCCCCAGGAAACAATCCGTACCCCTAGGCAAGACTCAGCCAGGCAATTGCGCTATGCATTCGCGAGAGAAAAAAACCATGGGTTACGCCACGGTGGGAAACACTCGAGTATTACATCCGAAAAACCGAAAATCAGAGAGAATAATATCGATAGAATGAATCCACGATGTGGCCACAAAGCAGATATCAAGCAGAAGGCACTTTCCATATCTTTACTTCGAAAATATATATCGTGTAGTACCTTTTCAAATCACTTTCAAATATCATACTTATATAAAGTCCATTATATATAGGATTCCCTTTTTCCCAAATCGAATACTTTCCAAATCAATAGTAGATCAAATCATACTTATATAGACTTCGATTATATAAAATCTCTTTCCAAATTGAGTACCTGTCAAATCAATAGATTTCAAATCAACTTCATACTTATACAATCCATTTTATATAAGTTCGACCACTCCCAAATCAAGTGCTTAGTAATCTAAGGTTCTCAATTTCAAATCATTTCAATATCAATTCAGTTTCAAAATCATATATGATTTCACCAAATTTTCTTCCGAATTAAATATCTAATATTTCAAAGTTCCCCAAAAAAATAGGTTTAGAAAATTATCCCATTTTCCAAACTAAAATAATTCAAGTCAAACAGGTTCATTTCCAAAAATCACCATATAAGTACTGGTTTTTTATTCCAATTTAATTTCAAAACCAAATATTTGCCCAAAATTAATTATACTCAAAATGGTTTCCAAATTTATAATTATCCCTATTTTTTTACTTTTAAACTATCTTTTTCTATGTGAAATATCCAATTTACCTTTTTGAAAACCATTATTCAACTATTTTTTTTCAAAACATTTCAAAACTAAATTTATATTCTTTATCAAACATTTTATACTCTTCGAAATTTCTTAGCTTTGAAAATTTTAATCTCGATTTGGAAGTGTTTGATCATTCAAAATAGTTAGGGAAATCAAATTTTAAATTCAAGAGTTGAAAATCAACAATAAATCAATTATTAAATCTGAAACTCGAGGACTGAACACCGGTCTCATTTTAAATTGTTTCAAATATATACATATATCTTTCGAAAATATCAAATTATACTTCGGAATTTGAAATCATAACGGCTTTACAAAATCACTCGCATAGCGAGCTATTAAAGTGGCCTCTCCCCCACTCTGAAACTCAAAAATCAATGTCGATGATGCGTGCACTCATCACCGAAATTATTTTCCAGCGACATACGTGAGTTCTGGACTTCTATTTTCTTGAAAACTTCTTTGAAATTTCTTCAAAATTATTGGAATTCTTTTGAACTTATTTCAAACATTTCTTATTCGGAAAATACTTTTAAATCGTATTATTTATATATATTTTCCAAAATCTTAAAACCAATTTCAAAATACCGGAATTCAATTCTCGAATTTCAAATTTAACCCTTCAGTTATAAATCCTTTTTATATAAATCACTTTCTTATAAATTTTCAAAATTTCCAATCCTTTCAAAACTTTTATATATAGAATAACATTTCTTATTCATTTTATATATAGGTATATAATCCTTATTGAAAACATTTTCAATTTTCAATATAGAATAAAATCATAGTTATCAAAATAATAATTTCGTATAAAACAATTTTAAAATACGACAAACCCGATTTTCTAAGGATGATTCAAGAATGGATTTCAAAACAAAGATAGAGATTTAATTTAGAGGAACTCTAATCAATAGAATCCTGATTCGAAGATAGGCTCAAACAAAGTTGAGAAAATCAAATTACAAAATAGAAGATGGATATACTTCTATAAATCTCGGGCGACCTTAACTGGGTCAACTGTGACTTCAGGAATATAATTGATGCGGAATTCTAAAGCAAATCGACATTCGATTGCCAGAGATAGAATTCGACATACCAAGATATAGCAGCATCGTAAACCGAGGATACAGAAATCTTCGGTGAATCAACGCCAATTGTAAAGGAGTTTTCACCCCCTTTACAAAACATTCAGTGGAGTTGTGGGATACTCCAGAATCAAACGAATATAAATAGGGAGAGACAGAATGAATTTCGGAACCGAGGGACATTCCAAAATTCAAAGGAAATCGAGTCAAAAGGAAGAGATTCAACTCGAGCGAAAGTGATTCTGTAAACAAATTTACCGTACATGCTAAGTTTTGCCTAGAGCCAATGCTCTGATACCAACTGTAACGACCCGCTATTTTGGACCATTCAAATCGACAATAAAACCATACATGTCCGACTTGAATAATTCAAAATACCGAATTGTTAATTAAAATTTGACAAAACTTAACATATATAGTAAATAAATCATCAAAGATCACAGACACAGAGTAATATAATGCAGCGGAATAGATAAAGAATAGTAGTTCATGAAGCTACTATATACATTGGAGTTAGAAATAAAATACAACTGAATATCTTAGATGTAGTGAAGTCTCCAATATGCACAGATGACTTCTCTGAACAAATCAACAGGATGACTGAAAGGATATATAGCTGGATCTTCAATCAAGGCTCCAACTTCGAAGGTGAGTCTCAAATGCTGTATTACTCAGTCTGACCCGAGCGTAAAGCAAAACACAAAACACTCGAGTCAGGATTAACATTCTAATATCAATAAATCCAACTTAAGTGAAATATCAACTGAAATACAAATAACTTAAAGGATGTTTGGGATAACCATCCTCTAAGGGTCCAGGGAACTATCTACAAGGTAGAAATATACACTATACACCGTGGTCATTTCAGCTTAATTTATACTTCAAAACCAAATATCATTTCACTTCAAATATCTCTATATTTCCCAAAATAGTATTTACATATATTAAATAATTTATACAGTAAAGTATTTTCAATTTTAATTCAACTCAATTCCAAAAATAACCACTTCAATTTTATCGATCTCAAATTCGGATTTGTAATCACAAAATACCCCTTTATATTTCAATATATTTCAAGACTTTAAGTATTCAACGTTTCAAACTAAATTTTTATTCATATTAGTTTTCTAAATAATAAATTCAAATTTAGTTCAACCTAAATTTTCATTTTAATTCAATTTAGTTTCTAAATAACAAATTCAACTATATTGATTTCAAATACAGATCCGAATCTCAAAATAAACCATTTAAATTCCAATATAGTTCAAAGCTTTAGTATTTAAATGTTCAATTTAACAAATTCATATAGATCTCGATTTAACCTCATTATTATTTAGTCTTGAAATACTCCCTCATTAGATACAATATCATTTAAGTAACCTTAAATTACATTTTACTCAATATTTTCTTTAATTTATTTAAACGTGAAATATTCATTAAATCACATAAATCAAAAATCCAGTTAGAAAATCATACCTTTAAATTTCCCATTCAAAAATTTCAAATTGATTTAACTAAATAAATCCGCATTTAAATACCATTTTTAATAAACCCAAATTTATCTCTCAATCTTATTTATTTAATTTATTACAAGAAAATCTATTTGAAATATAGATTTACCTAAATAGTCGACCATATTATCCGTATTAAATTAATCTAATTTAAATCAAATATTACGACTAAATCTATATATAAAATTTCCATTTATATAATATCTTAAGAATCAATATTATTTAAACCATATATTTTTTCCAAAATTATAAAAATTATTTTCAGAATATTTATATGGACCAACGGTGTCTGTATATATTTCCTATCATATAGTCTAGTGCTACGGATATTTATCATTTCAATCCGTACACTAAATATATACGGGCGGATATCATTTCAACCCGTAATCCCAAATTCAATTAAATGAAAATCGCTTGGGTTTATCATTTCAACCCATAACAGTTTTCTCCTATTCTAAAGTCCGTTCGGGCATGTATCATTTCAACCCATAGTGATTTCTAAACTACAGGGAACTTGCAGAGTGATAACAGATAATACAATAAAATAACAGGCATATATCATCAATAACAATATAATATAAACAACATGATATGGTGTCATATCCCGCAGGTGAACGGTTACAGATAATAGCATATATAACAAATTTAAATAACTACAGCAGCATATTTCAATTGTCGTTTCAATTGAAATCAAATTTAATGAATAAAAGAATGTTAATCGTGAGTGATTGCTCACCTTTCGAGGTTAGAGGATATAGACAACGAAGTTGAGTTACGAAATCCAAGCAAGAATTACGAAGCAAAGCACGAAGGACATGGGTTTGTCGGACAAGCTGATAAATAGGAGTTAACGAAGTCAAATCAGAACTGGATTGATAAGGATAGATGGTATAATTGAATAGATACACCGTATAAAGTTTATGTATGTTTATATACAAATCATATTCAAATTTTTAAACCCACATTGATGTAATATATATATTATTTTCTCTTCTTAAAAATCAATATGTTACTTTAAGGAAAATAAATATACAACATAAAATCATCGGTTTAAATTTTTAAACCCATGATGCAGCTATACAAATAAACATATAACAAGTAGATTCTATGTTAAATATATTTATGCTTATACTTTATAACCAGACTTATACATAAAGAAACTGTCGATTATAACTTAATATAGTACGCGTGTAAACTCAGGTATTAAAACTGACACACTTACACAACTTAAAGTATATAGACTGACCTGTTACAAATATCCTATAATATAAAACCGATAACTTTATTTAATAACTACAGATCCCTTAACTTATATACAAACCAAACGTATATACGCGTAAATTATAAATTATATACAGCAGCTTATGTGTATACTAACTAACATCTTTAAACTAATATATGAATGTACCTAGCTTATAACTTTTATAAACCTTACATATAAATGTACTGTGTTGTGTTTTTTTTTTAAACACATTTCAAATAAATCTACAAATATACTCACTTTAAAAATCAATGTTATTACAACATATTTAAAAACAAACTACAGACTAATATAAATTTATATAAAAAATATGACACGTATCATCAATCAAATCTACCTTTAAAAAAAACTGTACCAAATTTATAACTTACTATATGTATACATAACAATTTACAAACTTATTTACTTATGTATGCTAACAGAATATATTAAACCTTTAGAACCGAATGCGAAATTTGAGAAGTATAAAACAACGGATACAAAGCTTGATCTATATAACTAATTAATAGGGCACGTGCCTAAATTATTCATGCCGATTTTTATAGGCGAAAGAGGAAGGGTAGGCAAGGTAAAAATATATATGCAGTTATCACTTTATATACTTACCACATAATATCTTCCATTCAAAAATACAGAGGCGAAAGAGGGGATAGGAACAACTTCACGGCAAGGATGGAACGTTGGCTGGAAGAGCAGCATGCGGGAACGGAGGTGAGGTGATTTTGATGGGTTGAGGGATGAAGGAATTTTTTTTTTCACAAAGAAGTGGGTTGCCTTTTGTAGTAGATAGGAGAGATAAAAGAAGTAAGTATATATCAGTAAAGAGAGGAAACGTAAAGGAAGAAATAAAAGAAATGAATGGATGCGTAAAGAACGTATAGAATTTTATACGTTTCAAAATCAACGGTGCAATTAAAGCAATTTTTATTATTTGTCAGGTTATACGTTTTATATTTATTTCTTTCCTAGATCTCAATTGATATCCGATTATAATATGCAGATTTATTATTATTATCAAACGTTCAAAAAAGTTATCACCCAAAATATAGAAATGGCATATCAACGTCTAGAAGCATAGATTTAGGAAAAAATATTGAAACAATAAATTAAAGGAAATATAAAAAGATAGGTACCAATCAATAGTCAAACCCTGAATTCAAGGAATAAAAAGGTGAGCAACTATTTGGTCTTAACCGATAGAAAATTTGAATGGACATGTAAATAAAAGTAATTGATACTGTGAAGTCCCCTGATTTCGGGAGAATTATTTAGCAATTAATTGTTTACCTTGGGTAGCACTTTCAAATTTGAAACTGAAGGAAGAATGAATAAGAAACGGCTACAGATCAATTAAAGAAGGAGAGGAGTGTGCGAATTTGTATTCCCAAAGCAAAATGGAAAAATATAAAGAGAGGCAGAAGAATAAATTGAAAAGGAACGTTACGCATGATTTCAGAGAAATAAATAAAAGTAACGACTATTGGTATAAAATCAACGTGCAAATTGAATGGTTTAAAGGAAGGAATCAGTGGACTGAAGGAAAGGAAAGGAAAGGTCAGCAATTAATAATTGTGACCCTAAAATTTGGAAAAATATAAAAGCAACGACTATGATTTAGCTGAAAATAATTTATGCCAAGAATGGACAGCACGTTTGAATTTTGAAATGGAAGGAAGGGATAAAGGAGCAGACAGAGGAAAATAAAAGAAATGAACAGAGAAAAGAAAAAAAAACAAAGAAACGTACCATATGAAATAAAGTGTAATGATGAGAATGGTAACGTCTGTCCATTGACATACTTATTAAAGCAATTAAAGTGAAACGAAAGGAATGGTGAAAAATTAGCCCGGAATTTAGGCAGAAATAAAACAAATTTTTATGTACTAGCAACGGTCACCCATTTATTTAGCTGACAAATATTAAGGCAATTGATTTATGCGCGTTTAAAATTTGAAACGCAAAAGAAAACAGATGGTCACGGATCTGGAGGAGGATATTTAGGAATGGTATATGGAGAGATATTGAAATACATTTGTGTCCATAAATAACGTAGATAGTGGACTAATAAATGAAATATCAACGTTTGATACATTGATTCAGCAGAAAAATTAAAGCAAATTTATTACCATAGTTTGGAGAGCAATAAGGGGGAACGAATATTATTATAAAAAATGAAGGATCTATGATTTAGAATTTTATTATGTAAAAATATTCAGGCTTAGAAATAAAAAAAATTTATCAGCAATATTTAACCGATATAGATTGAAATAGAATTATAAAAAAATAAACTCCCATATAATTAAGTGAAAATTCACTATTTGCTGTATCTTCATATACGTATTCTAAATATAAAATTTTTATTTCAAAATTCAATTATTTAAAATTTTCTCAAAATTGAATTAAATATGAAAATAAAACCATTCAAAACTATTAAAAAATTATGGGTCGTTACAAGTTCAATATGCAATGTAACCAGAACTAGTTCGGTAATCGAGTGAACAATGCAAACAAGTCACATATACAAGGGTCAAGCAAATGATACATACAAGACTGCACAATTCAAGAAGAAATCATATCACAAAACAATGCTATAAAAGGTACCAGACTCGACTGAATCAAGTACAACAAGAACAGAGTCTCGACCAAAACAGCACCAGCCTTAACATGAAGTTCAACAGCGTATACGTACAGCATGAACCAGACGTGTACACAGGACATACCAGACAACACAGTGCAAATGGATTCATGTGGAACAAGTGAAGACAATAAGTTTACACGACAGTAAAGAATGAATGCCACGACACCAGAGGAGACTTCAAGATAACAGTGACAGCAATGCAAACCTGACTACAAGTGCAAAGCAACAATGAAGAAACAACGTAAATAACACATCATACATACATACGCAAGTACATAAGTGGATGTTCACATATATGGCAACAATGCAAACACAGTTCAATGAACAGACACGTCAAAGTCCAGAAATCAATTCAAATAACCAAAGTCAATTTAAAAAAATGTCAGAGAATCAAAGTCAAATAATATAAAATCAAAACCAAAGTCAGCAGCATTAAGACAAAGTAATACAGGTGAACAATGCATTCAAGCATCAGGTTATGCTACAGGGATGAACACACATATATGCAATGCACAAGTACAGGCCGAGACAAAATCAAGAAAGAATTTTCAAAAATGACCGAAGTCAGTGATGTCAAAAACAGAAGTAGCGTCAGTCACAGTACCGAAGTCATCAAAAGTCACAGAGGCAAAAATCAACATCCAAGGTGCAAGTTCGAACGATTTCAAAAATCATGGTGCAGCAGTCAATTCAAATGCAGAAGTCATGGAACCGCAAGTAAAAATCTAACAAATCAAATTTCAAAATGCTTCAGATATGTATAGTGATAGAAATCAACAAAGTATCAGAGAATCAAACCGTGATAGCAATTTCGAACAATGCGCAATCAAGAAACCGTTCATCAATAGAAATTTCATATCGAAGTCAAAAGTCCAAACAATTCAAAGCCGTGATTGTCAAGGGATGATACAGCTCAAAATCAAAGCATGACAACCAAGTAAATGAAATATACGAAGTGAACAAGTCAAATTCAAATCACAACATTTAAACAAGATCGAATGGCCGAGTTAAATTAGATGACAAATTCAAACGAACGAGAATATAGGAATTAGAACCTATTTAACCCAAATCATCACCGACCGAAAAAGGTATTCAAGTTCAAGCAACAAAGAACAAACATTCAACTCGAATCAAAGTCGAGAGTAATATAAATCGAAAAGGGGACAAATGTACCATTCAACCTCAACGAATTGAAGTAGCCGAAAGCAAGCTGGAGGGTCGATTGCCGAATCAAAACAAAGATTTATATCCACTGTAGTCGATCGACATTCAAGCAACGCCTTCAATTTTCACAAGCCCTAATCTCGCACCAAGGAACGAACGACAAAGAAAAGGAAACAAGGGAGGGCCAAAGAAATAAACAAAAAAGGGATTCATATTTACTTTTATTTGGGTCGTCCTAGTTTTGGGTTTATAATTATATAAGGCTTATAAATTAGGGTTTTGTTTATAATTGTTTTTAAATTGTTTTTATTGTATTTTCTCTTTTAAACTTGTGTAAATTCTAGTCGTGTGACTAGGGGACGAACCACGGCGGTGTAGTTTGAGAATTCGCAACTCAGTGGCTGAGTTATGGCAAAGTTTTGAGCGTAGAGTTAAGGTTAGTCGATAGCGGGTGTCGGGAGTTTACGTGTGTAAGCGTCTGACTACTTAATTTCTAGTAGAAACCTTGGGCACAGCACATAGGCAGGGTTTTGTCGAAGCTGGGTAAATTCTTTGTCGTTCTATTTCTGCATTTATTATTCCGCGATTATCTGTGCTGCTATAATTCTGATATATCTGTGTGGAAAATATTTTATAAACTTCCGCATTCAATTTTTATAATTAATAGTATCACCCTATCCACCCCCTCCCCCCTCTAGGGTGAAATCGATCCTACAAGTGGTATCAGAGCGAGAAATAAAAGCCACTTTTATTTTAAAAAGTTTGATTTTTCAAAAATCAATTTTTGTTTTAAAAATTTGAATTTTTAAAATGGCTTCTTTTAATACTGCTTTTGCTGAGGGTCAGTCTATAGTTAGACCACCAATGTTCAATGGTGAATATGCTTACTGGAAAAATAGAATGTAAATTTTTCTGAAAACCATTGATGCTTGGAATATAGTTGAGACAGGTTATAGAGCACCCACTATAGTTGTAAATAATCAAGAAATTGATAAACCGATGGATCAATGGACAGATCTAGAAAATGAATTACAGAATGCTAATGCCAAAGCTAAGAATTCTATTATTTGTTCATTAGATCAATTTGAATTTAATTGTGTCTCACATTGTCTAACTACGCAGGAAATATGGCACACACTAGAAGTGACTCACAAAGGAACATCTCAAGTCAAGGAATCTTGCCTTTCCATGCCGAGTAGCGAATACGAGAATTTTACAATGGCCAAGGAAGAAAATATTAAAGAGATGTACGGACAGCTTTCCAACATCATATACAAATCAAAAGCTCTTGGAAAATCATACATGGAATTGGAAATAGTCCTAAAAATCCTCAAAGTCCTTCCACGAAGTTTTGAAGCAAAAGTGACTGCCATTTAAGAATCGAAATATTTAAAACAAATCAAAGTTGAAGAACTCATCGGAAATCTCACCACTTATGAGCTAGAAATGAAATTCAAGAAAGAGTGTGAAGGAGGAGATACTCGAAAGAAATCAATAGCTCTCAAAGGAACAACTGAAAGTGATGATGACGACAATGATGATGGAGCGGTAGAGCTGGCACTGGTAATGAAGAGATCCAAAACGTGGAATCGCAAATACGGAAATCCAGCTCTAAATCAAAAATTAAAAAGCAGAATAATCAAAGTTCTAGATAACCCAGAACAACAAGAAACCATCTGTCATAAGTGCAATAAACCCAAACACATCAAGCCCAATTGTCCTCAAAATCGACACGGCCTAGAAAAGAAATCAAAAAGGAGAAATTTTGCAGCCACGTGGAATACAAGTGATCATGATAATAAAAGCACTAGCAGTGAGAGTGAGAAAGCTGATTTGTACCTTCGAGGTAATATAACCGATAGCGATGATGACGAGCCAAGCGAGGTATCAAACTTACTCACTCAGAATTACTTATATATTTCCACGAAGTGAATGGCTATTTTGAACGACTTAGGGAGAAGTACGCTGAATCACAAAGAGATACTTTGATAGAATCAAATAAACAACTTGACCAACTAGTTAAAAGCTATCAAAGTAGGATCCCTAAGTATGATAAGTATCCAACGTTTGAAGATGAAATTAAAAAATCATAAATTAAAATTAAATCACTCGAAAATGAAATTTTGATTTTGAAAGAAAGTGAAAACACGAGGAGAGAAAACTCAATCAAAAGGTGCACACAATTATTAAATGAAAATGAATCGCTAAGAACACAAGTCCAGCAACTGTCAGCGACTTTAGGAAAATTTTCCAAAAGTGAAAGATCGTTGAATATGCTATTAGGGAAACAAACTGTTAATACGGTTAGACAAGGATTTGGATATAATCAATCTGAAAATGTTAGAAATGAAATTAATCAAGTCAATTCAAAGTGCATACTATATGGAAAACTAGACACAATCACAATTTTTGCTGGTATAGACCCAAAAATGTGAAAACCATACCAATTTGGGTTCCTAAAGGCATAAATATAAAACCCCTCAAAGTTAAACAAATCTGGGTGCCAAAAGAAACATATATAAATAGTTATGGGTCTCCACAAAATTATTTTTCAAAATATTTTTCTGCTAACAACCATGGACCTATAAAAACAAATAGGTCACAAAAATCTTTTCTCGTATAGGTATGGTGGCAGGTTAAGGAACAACATCAGTGTTATCTTGGATTCTGGCTGTTCCAAGAAAACAACGGGCGACAAAGCAAAGATTCCTTAGCCTAGTATAAAGGTTACAGAATCACAATGGGCAACAACGAAAAATTATCACAAAGGTAAAACAGGTAATGGTATATTTTGGACGATATATTAAATGTGATAATCTGCGCCGTAATCTGAATTAAATCAGCCAGTAATATGATAATGATTCTGACCTTTTCAAAATTGTTAGCCAATTATTCTTTTATGCTGAGAACACTACAATCCTTGAAATACATACAGAATAATTTGGATTAATTATGGTGTTTTACATTTGGCTGACTCTATATTCATGGTTTTTGTTTATGTACACGGCTTCAATTTAAATTGAAAAGAATTTCATTTAAAAAGGTCTTCAAGAATTTGTTGCAACATCACGGTCTGGTTTATAGCATCCAAATAATGATAATCTTGAGTGAAAAAAATTCAGATGCAGATTACGCTGGTAATCTAGTTGATAGAAAAATTACTAGTGAAACGTGATTTATATTGAGACACTCAGTAACTGCATTGCTTTTTTCAAAGAAAATATCTGCATATTTTTCATTTCAAATATTTTCAAATAGTAGAATTTTTTTTCTTATAAAATCCCTTCTAGAAAATCATTTTTGACCTTGTTTCAGATTAGTCACTTTTAGAAATTTTGATAATTATTTTTAGATTTGATCTTAAATGATTACATTAACTAGTCTGACTTTCTACTAATTATTGAAAAGATAAATAGTGATTGAAAAAGTGACGAGTGTTGATATTAATCATATATTATAACTTGAGACGGTATATTTAGTAAATTTCTTTAAAAATTTGTACGAGAGTTATAAAAACTTTTTATTGGTAAAAATTCCATGACCATCTCTATTTCTATCGTATTTCTAACGACCGTCACTCATCAAAATCCAATATAGTATGTCAATATGTGGTATTTTTTAAACAAGAATCATTCGTTTTTCATTTCAATATTTTCTTTAACAAATAAAAACATCCAAAGTATTCACCCTCATTTAAAAGTCCTCACGGTTATGCATGGGTGAATTACTTGGAATTTTTTAATGTGCTTCCATGCTCATTTAAAAGTCCTCAGGGTTATGCATGTATGGAACACATATTAAAATTGATTAATTAAATAGACAAGTTGATTCTAATCCCATTTAAAAGTCCTCACGGTTATGCGTGGTTAGAAGATACTTGAATTCATTTTTTTAAAAATAAAATTGGATTACTACTAATCTCATTTAAAAGTCCTAACGGTTATGCATGGTTAGTAGATATTCAAATTCCTAATATAAATATACCACAAATAGATACAACTATATGGTTTTATATGATGACATTATTTCTATCATTCTAAAGTAGAATATGCGCCTAACAGAGTATTTATGATTTTTGTTTGATTTTTTATTGAAATTTAATGTTTATATTAGATTGAGTCTTAATGTTGTATTAATGTCTATCACTTTATCTCTATTTCTCTAACACTATTACTCTTTCCCTGATAATAAAAGGGGGAGAGAAAAGTTAAGATTTTGGCAAATAAAGGTCAAATATTTTATATTTGCATCTAGGCATATTTGCATATTTTTATTTCCATGCATAAATGAAAGGGGAGCTTTGTGTAGAGAGGAAGCATTCAAATAGGGAGAGCAAATTGAATGATCAAATATATTTAAAAAATTCAAATCTTAAACATATGTTTGTTATCATCAAAAGGAGGAGATTGTTTAATATGCGAGTATATGATTTTTGTTTGACGATAATAAACATATATATATTCATTTAAATGTATTTGTTAATGTACTACTATATTTTTCACATAATTAAATAAATATTTGCTGAATAAAATAAATAACACAAAATTTGAATTCAAACGAATATTTTATTCAAACAAATATTTATTACAATTTTAAATAGTACAAATTCAAGCTCTCGCTATATATATACAATTTCAATTACAATACAAATTTGATTACATCACAATTTCTAATTTATCACAATTTCTAATTTACAAATGCACCTCACTACATATCGCTCATTCACTCGTATTTATCTTTAACTTCTTCCAGATTGAATCCAGCATCTGAGCAATCTGCAAAAATATACACTGACGTAGTAAAATTGAAAAGGAAATATTTTCGTAGTATAAAATAAAATGTGGATTTTTTGAAAATATTATTTGCCTCAGTTATTTGGGTTGTTCGTCATCATTTAAATTTGAATTCATCATACAAGAACAACTTATGACATGCACAGTGTATTACTATATATGCCACAAGGCCGTGCATACCGATATACACTTGATAAAATTACAGGGACAGGTGAGCACAAGGTCAAACCCAAATCAAAAGCCGGGTTCAACTCAAGTGAAGTAAATATACAGTCACGATTTTAGCACAAGGTCAAGCCCGAGCTTTAAAGCTGGATTCAACACAGGTGCAGTCCAAAAAAACAAGCACAACATGTACACAGTCAATGCAACAGTGGTGTGCCATAACTTGACACAATACATGAGCATACAACAAAAGCTTCAAGCAGACATGAGCATACAATAAAATACATGTGGTCGAGACAACCGAGCTGGATATGCTATAAATCCATACACAAGCCTCCAATGTGGTTGTAGTGTTGGCTGCAAGTACAAAGCATGCACCAGTTCAATATGCAATGTAACCAGAACTAGTTCAATAATCAAGTGAATAATGCAAACAAGTCACATATACAAGGGTCAAGCAAATGATACATGTACAAGACTCAAGACTGCACAATTCAAGACGAAATCATATCACAAAACAATGCTACAAAAGGTACCAGACTCGATTGAATCAAGTACAACAAGAACAGAGTCTCGACCAAAACAGCACCAGCCTCAACATGAAGTTCAATAGCGTATATGTATGGCATGAACCATACATGTACATAGGACATACCAAAAAACACAATGCAAATGGATTTCATGTGGAACAAGCAAAGACAACAAGTTTACACGACAGTAAAGAATGAATGCCACGACATCAGAGGCGACTTCAAGAGAATAGTGAAAGAATGCAGACCTGACTACAAGTGCAAAGCAACAATGAAGCAACAACGTGAATAACACATCATACATACATATGCAAGTACATAAGTGGACGTTCACATATATGGAAACAATGCAAACATAGTTCAATGAACAGACATGCCAAAGTCCAGAAATCAATTCAAACAACCAAAGTCAATTTTAAAAAAAATGTCAGAGAATCAAAGTCAGGTAAGAACAAATCAAAACCAAAGTCAGCAGCATTAAGCTAGAGTAATACAGGTGAACAATGCATTCAAGTATCAGGTTATGCTACAGGGATGAACACACATGTATGCAATGCACAAGTACAGGCCGAGATAAAATCAAGATAGAATTTTCAAAAATGACCGAAGTCAGTGATGTCAAAAACCGAAGTAGTGTCAATGACAGTACCGAAGTCATCAAAAGTCACAAAGGCAAAAATCAACGTCTAGGGTGCAAGTTCAAACAATTTCAAAAATCATGGTACAGCAGTCAAGTCAAATGCAGAAGTCATGGAACCGCAAGTAAAAATCGAACAAGTCAAATTTGAAAATGCTTCAGATATGTATAGTGACAGAAATCAACAAAGTTTCAGAGAATCAAATCGTGATAGCAAGTTCGAACAATGCACAATTAAGAAACCGTTTATCAACAGAAATTTCAAACCGAAGTCAAAAATCCAAACAATTCAAAGCATGGTTGTCAAGGAATGATAAAGCTCAAAATCGAAGCCGTGACAACCAAGTAAATGAAATATACAAAGTGAAAAAGTCAAATTCAAATCATAGCATTCAAACAAGATCGAAAGGCAGAGTTAAATTAGATGACAAATTCAAACGAACGAGAATATAGGAATTAGAATCCTATTTAAACCAAATCATCACCGGCCGAAAAAGGTATTCGAGTTCAAACAACAAAGAACAATCATTCAACTCGAATCAAAGTCGAGGGTAATATAAATCAAAAAGGGACAAACGTACCATTCAAACTCGATGAATTGAAGTAGACAAAAGCAAGCTAGAGGGTCGGTTGTCGAATCAAAACAAAGAAATATCCACTGTAATCGATCAACATTCTAGCAGTGCCTTCAATTTTTACAAGCCCTAATTTCGTACAGAGGAACGAATAACAAAGGAAAAGGAAACAAGGTCGGGCCATAGAAATAAACGAAAAAGGGATTCATATTTACTTTTATTTGGGCCGGCCTAGTTTTGGGTTTATAATTATATAAGGATTATAAATTAGGGTTTTGTATATAATTGTTTTTAAATTGTTTTTATTGTATTTTCTCTTTTAAACTTATGTAAATTCTAGTCATGTGACTAGGGGATGAACTACGGTGATGTAGTTCGAGAATTTGCAACTCCATGGCTGAGTTGTGGCAGGGTTTTGAGCGTAGAGTTAAGGTTAATCGATAGTGGATGTCGTGAGTTTACATGTGTAAGAGTCTGACTGCTTAATTTCTAGTAGAAACCTTGAGGGCAGCACGTAAGCAGGGTTTTGCCGAAGCTGGGTAAATTCTGTGTCGTTCTATTTCTGCATTTATTATTCTGCTACTATCCGTGCTGCTATAATTCTGATATATCTGTGTTGAAAATATTTTATAAACTTTCGCATTAAATTTTTATAATTAATAGTATCACCCTATTCACCCCCCTCTAGGGTGAAATCGATCATACAAAGATATCAAAAGGACTTTCTGGTGGAAAACAACAAAGTGAGACATCTATTTATGTCTGTCGTTGTGCTACTTGTCAGCAAATTAAAAGTGATCAAAAGAAGATGGAAGATTTACTCTAACCATCGGAGGTGCCTAAGTGGAAGTGGGATCAAGTGTCTATGGATTTCATAGATGGCTTGCCAAGAACTCAGAAAGGTAATGAGGCAATTTGGGTTATCATGGATCATCTAACCAAAACTTCTCACTTTATCCCAGTAAAATTTACCCGTATAGCTGCAAGTTTGGCAAAGTTATATATAAAAGAAATTGTTTGTATCCACGGTATACCGAGCGGTATAGTGAGTGATCGTAACCCGATCTTCACTAGCAGATTTTGGAAGGCATTTCAAGCCGCATTGTAAACCAAACTGAACTTCGGTACTGCTTAGTCTGATGGGCGGACTGAAAGGATAAATCGAATCTTAGAAGACCTATTGCGCACTTGTATTCTTGACTTTGGCGCTTCATGGGAGGATCATTTGCATCTGGTTGAATTCTCATATAACAATAGCTATCAGGCCAGTATTGAAATGGCTCCTTTCGAAGCTTTATATGGTCGTCTGTTTCGATCACCTGCATGTTGGATTGAGTCATGTGATAGACTCGTTCTTGGTCCATATATGATAAAGGAAGCTATGGAAAAAGTTGATTTTATTCGAAAGAAATTGATAACTGCTCAAGGTCGTCAGAAGAGTTATTATGATCGCAAGAGAAGATTTTTAGAATTTCAGGTTGGAGATTTCGTATTCTTAAAAGTGTCTCCAATGCATGGTGTGTTGAGATTTGGAAAAATAACTGGTAAGCTGGCACCGTGTTATATTGGTCCTTTTCCTATACTGGAGAGAATCGGTCCTTTGGCATATCGAGTGCAGTTACCCAATTGGTTATCTGGCGTGCATGATGTGTTTCACGTTTCTCATCTTCAGAAATATGTACACGATCCAGACTGTATCATTGAAGAGGCAGCTCAGCAGGATTTGGAGATCACACCAAATCTGGCAGTAAAGAGAGAACCATTAAAGATCATTGATCAAGATGAAAAGCAGCTAAGGAATAAAGTTGTGAAACTAGTTAAGGTGCAATGGAGTGGCGATCCAAATGACTATACTTGGGAAACAGAGGATAACATGCAGAAGTCCTATCCCAATTGCAGAGTGGATATTTTGGCTTAATCTAGTAAGCCATGTCTCTATCCTTTCTGTATTCTTTTATTCTTTGTGTGTGTCACTCTCTTTCGAATTTCGAGGATGGAATTTTCTTAAGGGGGAATCTGTAACGATCCCAGTTTTGAATCAAAATTAATTTTAATAATTAATATAAAATTCTGGAATAAATTTGAAATTAATTTGAAATTTTCAGAACAAATAAAATAAGAGTTAATTCATATATATATATATATATATATATATATGAATAGATTATGATTTGAATTTGAATTTGAAATTCAAAATATAATATATGTTAAAATATCTGGATTCAAAATATTAATATATATGTATAATTTTTCATTAATGTATAAAATTGTTTTATAACATTTTCTTTTAAAATTGTATGAGTATAACAAAGGAAATGTGATTATATAAATAGAAAATGCAATTTAGAACAATATGCATAAATGTAATCTCATGGAAAAATACAAATGTAACATTATCATGAGAAATTAAACAAGTGTTAAAATTTTGATACATGTAAAGACAAGTGTCATTCTTTTTTTCTACTTTTTTCTTTTATTTTTAAAAATTAAGAAAATAAGGCTATAAGAATTTCTACTCCTACACTTTCATTTTTCTTTTATCTTTACTTTCAAAAAAAATCATAAAAAGCAAGAAATCAAAACCTAAGAAATTCTAAAACCAGAAAAACAAGAGATTCAAAACAAATTCCAATAAACATAAATCTGAAGCCCGAATCAAATTCAAAACTGAATTAAGGTAAAACATCAAGCAGCTCAACACAGCAAAGCCATAAAGCAATTAAGCAAATTCAAGTTTTAACTCAGCAATCAAGCCATTCAACTCAAGCAAAATCAAAGCTTTCAAGATTAAAGAGCTCAGATTTTCAAAATATAAACACTTCCGGTTCCTCTCTGTTTCAGGTTGACAGGTGAGTAAACGCCATTTTAAAAGCTTGAATCTGGGTTGAACTTTTGATGCATGTGTTAAATGATGAATATATGGTTGTAGGGAAAGGCTTGCATGTATATTATATACAGATATTTGCATGTGCATGTCAGTTACAGGCAGAAATGCTTTGTTCCAGGTTTAAAGAGTTTAAACCTACTTCTAAAATCCAAATCTCTCCCTCTGTTTTTTCTTTAGGATTTAGAAATTAAACAAAACTTGTTTGGTGAAACAAGATCTAAATCCTAAAAACAATTTTTTGTACAATTGATTATAGTTTTTTTGTGGAAATCATAAAATACAGGAAGACCCAATATTTATGGAAAATTCAAACATCATGATTTCGGGTTTTAATTTTATCATGCAAAATGTTTTCGAAAACAATGATTTTTGAAAGTGGGATCATGATTTTTAAGTTAATAAACATGGAGAAAGCTTGAGTTGATCGTTTGTGGGTTTACCGGTATTCTCGGCGATCGGAGTAAAATGGAGGATGTGGATCGCTATTGGAGGTAGCTAGGTGATGTTCGAGCAGGGGAAAAATGATCAGAAAATTTTCCGATCATCGTGGGAGAAAGACGGGATCGATTTAGGGTTTGAAACCCATATTTGGTCATGGTCGAAATAGGTGTCGCTGCATCATCGTCGATGGACCGGAGCTGTTCGCACCGGTAGGATTCGAAGCATAGGGGTTCGACATTGTTCTGGATGGCGTCGCGTGACCTCTGATGGTCAGAGGTGGAAGTACGAGATGTTTGTTTGACGATCGTGTCCAGGATGATTCAGATTGCTCTTTTTCAAGTTCATCGTTGTTTTGGTTTTCTGGGTGGTCTGGAGGTTAGGTCGGGTTGTCGCTGACTCGATGATGGTCGGAGTTTTGATCGAAGGTGGCCGTTCCGTCCGTGCATGTGCACGAGGCTTGTTTTGTATCAGTAGCCTAGTAAAGGAGGAAGGGTGGATATCTTGAAGTGGTCTTCGGGTAGTTCCTGTGCTGGCTCGTGTTTGAAATCGAGTGTTTGCAAGTTAGTACCGGGTATAAAAAGACTTAAACAAAGTTTACGTTTAAAATGAAATTTGGGGTTTTGATTCGGGGGGAACTCGATTTAAACTGGCAATTGTCTCGGGTAACACTCGAAGTTGATCTCGGGTATTATGATTTCCAGTTTTAAACTTTAATAATCTAAGTTAAATTAGTTTTTAAATCTATTTTTTTTAAATGAAGATTGTTTGTTAAATTGGAATGTGTAGTAAAAGGTTTCGAAAGTAAAATATTTTAAATTAATTAAGTTTAAGATGTTTTAAACTTATATTTTAAAAAAATTATTTTAAATAAATACTTAGAAAAGTGATTAAGGAATTAATCAAATGTGTTTTAAATTGTTAACTTAAAAGTTAAGTTAATTTATATTGTTAATGATAATTAATTAATTAATTAAGGATTTATAATTACTTAATAATTTAGGAATTATTTTTAATGGTTAATTAATTATTATTAAAACGTCAATTAATTTATAATTAAGGATTAATTAATTAAGATTAATTAATTAGCAATTAAGGTCTAATTAATTAATAATTAAGGATGCTTAATCATTGACTAAAGATAATTGATAAAAGTAATT
This sequence comes from Allium cepa, assembly GCA_030765085.1. NCBI lineage: Eukaryota > Viridiplantae > Streptophyta > Magnoliopsida > Asparagales > Amaryllidaceae > Allium > Allium cepa. The sequence goes on along the minus strand of CM060938.1, from coordinate 656,866,492 downwards.
ATGTGATTAATTAATTATAATCACACGTTAATTCATCTTACTTGTAGATGATTGACTATTATTGAATGCCTTGAGTTGATTGATACCTTTGTTATGTGATTGTGAGACTTTGTGACGTGAATTGCTGTGTATTGAACTATGATATCTGTGATTTGTTTCTGTGTGAATGTGAAAACCCCTTGGCCCGTAAAATGGTATTTAAATTTCGATGCGCCAGGGAGTCGGATTCCAGTTGGTTAACCGAAACCCACATCGAATCTTAATGGTGAATCTTTGTGATTGATATATTCACATGTTTTTAAATTAAGCGCTCACTATTCAGTTTAGCTGGGAGAGAACTTTGTATCATATAACCCATTCCGAATAGTGATACGACGATGTGGATAGCATTTGAAGACAGGTGGTGAAGACTGGGTAATTTCGAAAATGAAAGGATTACCTGTCGAATGTCTCTACATCATGGCTCCGGTATAGAGATCTCCATATATGATGGGGTGTCCGATCAGGATTGTGAATACCCGATTTGCAAGGGCTTCTTTGTGAAGTGCCTTCGGTTCCGTTCGAACCCGGAGCGAACTTGTATGGATGTATGTCTGACATTACACTTTGAGATGTAAAGCTGGTTTCTATCAAATACAATTCTATTTAGTGGTGGAGAATTTATTCTCTTAGCTTAACACCATTCTCTGAGACGTATGAGCTCAGAGGTTATGTAGTTGATGGTTACTAGTGATACATTCCCAATTTGGTAATGTAGCATATGAAGTGCTGCTGATCATTTGTTGATCGAAGCATGGCTTTTGTCTAAAGCGTAGCTTTATGGATGAGACCTCGTCGGACCTCACAACCCGGAAATGGTCGAAATAGAAAGAATGTGGAAAGGATATGAGGGTCGCGCCCTTTAGGGTATGTCATTTCCTTCTGGAAAAGGGTGGTATCATGGTATGGAGTCCAGATATTTAACCTATGTGGTTGTTGCAAATTTATTACTTTGTGGTTGTTGCTTTGTGGTTGAGGATCCTCGAATAAAAGTCGATAGCGACCAGGGGATGGCATATTCATGTCAGTAGTTACCTAGTTACAATGGTAACCCGGCCTTGTGTTGGCAGAGAGCTGGTTAAGTTCTCTGGGCATCCCTCTAGAGGCGTACCCATGTGGCATAGGAAGTTCCTTAGCCTGACCTTTTGATGGAAATCCAAAGAAACAATACGCGTCCTGTACGGTTTTAGTTGTATAACCTGCTATGCAGCATGGCGGTAACCTGCCATAAAACATGGTAACTATAGTAGGCATGCGACGAAATGTGGTATGCTAGCTAAGATTGATATTATACTTTCAAAATGTTTTCTACACTATGCACTAATAATAATACAAAAAGAGTTTTCTCGTATCAAGCATGTTTGACTATCATAAGGAGAAATCTCCTCCAATTGTGCGATAGCATTGTGTGTGTGCGTGCGAGGAGGCCTTATGGTAGTTTCATTTTCCAAAAGCATGAATGGATTTCTTTTCAAATTTTTTTTTGTTCAAACAAATGTTTTGTTTACTCATACCAGTCTCATGACGGACTTGGAGTTTATTGTTCCCTTCCTAAACTCTGGGTGGCCATAATTTTCCGCACGGGCAGCCTAGAAGCAGGTTATCCGTGTTTTGGAGCTAGCTTGGATTGTAGATTTGGAGCTAGGAATCTTTGAAGACATTTGGAGTCTTTGGCTTGGAAATCTTTTGAAGCATTTGAAGCTTGGAAGAAGGTGCTTATGTTGGATTTTCACTCTCGATCTCTTTTTTTTGGAAAACTCGACTGAAGTCATTACAGCCTTGATGTTGTTTCTCCACTATGGTGTTAAGTTGCTGTAATTAAACATTGTAATGATGTTGTATCTGTGTTATGATCAATGATAATTCATTTGTTTCCGTGGTTTTATATTCATCTAATGTTGTTTTAAGTTCCGTCGAACTTGAATTCAACGTTTGAATCTTTGGCAGGCGAATATAAGTGAGGTATTTGATGTCGATTTCTGAATGCTGGATTTCGGGTCATGACAAAATGGCTTTTGAACCTAGCTCTGATACCACTTGTAGGATCGATTTCACCCTAGATGGGGTGAATGGGGTGATACTATTAATTATAAAAATTATTGCGGAAGTTTACATAAAATAATTTCAACACAGATACTAGTCGCGTAACAGCAGCACATATAATAGTAGAATAATAAAAAAATGCAGAAATAGAACACACAGATTTACCCAGCTTCGACAAAACTCTGCCTACGTGCTACTCTCAAGGTTTCTACTAGAAATTCAGTAGTCGGACGCTTACACACGTAAACTCGCGACACCCGCTGTAACATCCCAAAATTTTGAATTTTTAAATTCGGTAAATTGTTTGAGCTTTTGAAATTTAATTTGAGGAATTTCAAGAGAAATAAAATATTATTAATATTAATATTATAAAGTTATATGGATGTAAATAAATATTTGATAGTTTAAGTTTTTAAATAAATGATAAATAAATGAAATATATAACTAAACAAGAATTTGTATTAAACAATAAAATAAAATATGTACAAATTAAAAAGTTGTTAGTTAAAACTTTGAATAGAAATAAAATTTGGAATGTATGTTGTAACAAAATCATATAGTTATGAAAAGACATAGGAATACATATAAGGTTGTAAGCAAAAATATAAACAAGGAAACAATGAAGTAAAGAGTGTATTCAGCAACAAAACAAAGTCTCATACAAAAGAAAAAAACAAAATAAGATAAACAAAAGGAGTTAAAAGTCTACAACATAAAAACAAACATTAGCTAACAAAGAAAAGAAAACTGCCAAACAAAAATTAGTACTTACAGGAAAAAAATCAAACAGCAAATACAAGAAAGGAAACAAGAAAAATATGCACGAGATGTACTTGCAAAATAAATAAATAAAATTTTATGTGTAAACTTGAAGAAGGACCAAGGCATTTAATGCCATCACCTCTAGTACATCAAGCAAGATTATTAGCCCCCAAATAAAAGTATATTTATGATGAAGGTACAAAGGAAATTATCACCTATACAAACTTTCTACCTTATATCTACACCTATACTGACTTCAGTTCGTTCAAAAAAACAAAGAAAGAAAAATATAGCAAAGTCAGGAAGAAAAAAGAAGTAAAACATCACCTTGTTTTACAGACCTAAGCTAATCATTCCAAATCAAAATAGGAAGAAAGAAATCAAATTGCAGTATATTTCCAACTTCCTATATTTAAAGGCTCTTCTCTGTTTTTATAAATTGAAGGTAATATCTTTTTAAATTTTGAGTTACAGTTTGTTAAGTAATTAAGAAAATAAATCAGAAGCTAAGCAAATTCAAACAACTAGTTGCAGTGAAAAATAAAAATCAAGTATCAAGTTAAAAGAAAAAGTTGCTCTCTGTTTATTTCAGGGAAATTCAGGTGAGTAAACTTATTTTCTTTCATTTGAAATCTATGTATTTATATTGTGTTTTGTTGTATATTGAAAGAGAAATGTGCTTTGTATGTCTCTATGTTACTGGAAAAATTTATACAGTTTTTTGTTTAATTTTTTTTTCTCAGAGAAAAGTGTATTAGAACAAAATTCAAATAAACTCCATTTAACATTTTTTGCTTCGGATTTTTAAACAAAATAAACTCGCTTAAACTTAAATCACAGTTTAAAGATTGGTTTAAACTTGATCATGAAGAGTTCGACCCTGTAAACTTGGTTTTACAGTGAAAACAAAATCATATGATAAATTCGAGTATTTTAAATTATCAACTTGATTGCATAACTTGAATCTACACAGCAAATGATGATTTTTAAGACAAAAATGGGAATTTTTAATTGCCTAGGTTATATGCAGTTCAATGTTGAAAGAGACTTGCATTTTGATCGATTTCCGATCATCGCACAAATTTTAGATGTTAAGAATTTTCTTGAAGCTTGCTTTGCCATAGACGATCCTAGGAAAATTTCCAGAAATTTTTTCTATTGTATAGATTGGAGGAACGAGGTCGAATTAGGGGTTTGTTTCGCGTTTTTAATAGGTCTAGAAACGAGGTGATCTCGTCACCGCTGGTGCGTCGAGTCGCGTGGTGCTCCAGGGAACGGTAGAGCGAGGTGTTGTTGTGGGGTGGATGGAGTTGGAGCTCCTTCGGTGGTCTGAGGAACGCTGGCGCAGTGAGTGTTGTGGTGGTGTTTGGGCTACAGTTCGACTCGAGATGTTAAAATTCGATTTCAAATTATTATCTTCGAGTCGAGTTTGGGTTGCGAATGTAGGGAGGTATTGCGACTTGTTAGAGGTGCTGAAGTTTGCCCGAACGTTGGCAAGAGGTTATGCACGTATACGATCTGTTAGTGGTGTCAGTTGCGATGGGTTGGGGAAAGATGGAAAGCAACTCGAAGTCTCACTCGGGAAATTGGGGTAGAAACTCGAAGACGAGCTCGGGTGGTTTGGTGTTGTATCGGGTTGGGTTTTTAAACTTAACAAAATTTTGAAATTTTTTTTATCACATGGGTAGTTTTATGGAGAACTCAAAGCAAGCCTGGGGGAAAATGTGTAATAGCCCGAGTTTTAACTCGAGTAAAAATGTTGGCGTGCCGGGTAATATACTTAGAAAAAATCAGGGTTAAAAATATGGTTTGAAAATATAGTACTCGGGTTGATTTTGTAACGACCCGAAGCAAACACGAAATTATCTCGTGCGTGACCAGAAGCAGGTCTCGAGACAAATTTATAAACAGTTTTTTTACTTTAAAATTTTTCAAATTTTAAGACACTTTTAAAATATGTTCAAACAATGATTTGATTTGAAATTTTAAGCTAATTTTAGACTTAAGTGAAATGTTTGAAGAAATTAATTTTAGTTTATTTAGTTTTAATATAATATTTTTATAAGGTTATTTATATTAAATACATAATGTAATTTAAAGGAAAATTAAAGTAAAATGTTGTTTAAAACTAAATATTAACCTTTGAAATGTGATAAAAGAATTTATTGAACACAGTTTAAAAAGATAATCAAAGCAATTGGATTATCTTTTGGTTTACTTAAACGATTAATGATTTGTTAATATAACCTCTTAAGAAATAATCTTAGTTAATTAAATAATATTAAAGTTTAAATTAATTGATAATTAATATTTAGATTAATTTATAATTAAGATTAATTAATTTGAAATTAATTAAGATAATTAATTAAAAAGTGATTAATTAATGAAAATGATTAAGATCTAATCAACTGTCATTAATTGTAATTAATCATTGATTAAAAATTTCTAATGAAAGTAACTATGTGATTAATAAATTCAAACCACATGATTTATTTATCTAAACTATGTGACTAAGTCAATTAGATTTAATTAGCTTTCTTTATGCATTTACGGTTTGTACGATCAAACGGTAATTCCGAACCTTGCGAAAATTGAAATCCAACAAAAATAAAACATTACGGATCCAATGGCGTTGGTTTCGTCGAATTCCGAGACTGTGCCTCGGAAGGCTATTTTTAAATTCAATTTAAAACGATATATTCTTAAAACTGAATAAATCAGTGTTAAATTCAAATTTTAAAATTTCTATTATTCTCAGTATTATCAATATAAATTTTCAAGCCTTCAAATTATTTTTAATAGGCTTAAAATTCTAGATTCAACAATTTACTCAACTTCTAATTATTAAATTCTATTATTTAATTATCAAATAAATAGCGATATTTGTAATTCAAATTAAAATTACTCTATTGAATACTTAAAATCAATTAGATATTCCGATTTTAAATGCTCAAAAATTCCGGGTCGCCACATTCCTCCCCCCTTAAAAGAATTTCGTCTCTGAAATTACTAACTAGGAAGAATGGCACAAAACCCGTTACTTTTCCCAAAACCAAACAGTTTCTAGCAATTCAACATCTTACCAACTATCTTTTTATAAAAGACCCTTTATTATTCTTATTAACTTTCCAAACTTTTCCAAAACCTTATATAGTTTTCAAATAACTTACTTGTTTAGTTACTCAAATTATAATTCAAAACTAAAATTTTGAATTATCAAAATTTTCTCAAAATTTTTCTAACTCCCTAAATTTCCGAAAAATTTTGCCAGCATCTCCTTTGCGCGGCTAGCTCGGTACAACTATAAAATGGCCTCTACGGGCTCCCAAATCCAAAAAGAAAACAAAACGCCAAGTGGCTCGATCCAAAAACCCAATCAAATTTCACACCAAATTTAAATACATACCTTTTTGTCGAGCATTTCAAATTTATCTTCTGAAATCAAAACCAATTTTTCTTTTCCCTTTTTCATACCTGCATATCCTTTATAACAATAATATCCAATCACAATATTCAGAAACATTTTATCGACTTCCTTCCAAATGTCAATATTTATTCATTCCAATATTATCTTAGATTATATTTGTAGTATCAATCTTCCATTTAAGAATTCTCCATTCCTTCTTACGTTTAGTATAAGCATTTTATATGCTTCTTATATTTATTTTCATCTTACCACTTTAGTTTATATCCATTCCTATTCAAATTGATTCTTTCATTTCCATATGAATTCAATTTATCTTAAACTCTAAATTTTTAAACTTTATTTTCCATTAATAACTAATTCATATCATTACTTTAAGTTGGTTTCCTTTACTAATTTAGTTTAGTTTCCAATTTGAATTCGTTAGTCGTTAACACATTTTTTTTCAAAAATTTTCAAAATTTTCTAACTCCCAAAATTTTCGGAAAATTTTGACAGAGTCCCCTTTGTACGGAGGAGCTTTTGCAATTTGACAAAAGATATAAATATATATACATCGACCCACACGGTCGGAAAAACCAAAAACAGTTCATATTTCCTATTTTTATTGCATAGGCGTACCTTATTTAGCATTTTAAGCAAGCGGCTTATTATTTTTAGCAAATAGCACAACCAAATCCAGCCACACGGCTTCCACGTACCTGTACTTACTCAATTTAAACGTGTAAGTACCAAATATATGCAATTTATCTATATTCCACTTAGTTGCAATGGTTAAAACATATGAATTCTAACAGAAATGCACATCAAACATTTTTCGTAAGCAATTTTTACAACTTTCATACTAATTCAACTGTTTCAATTAATTTATAAACCATTTTCATTCAATTTGATTGGTTTTCAATCCATTCGTATATCACTTCATCAATTTGAATGGCTTAAAACTCAATCGCTTACATTTAATTTATTCTTAAGCAAACTGAACTCATATTTAATTCAATTGCTTTCAAAATCAATTTATTTTACCCTTATCAACACATAGAATTTTAATTACTTCCATTTACATCCAACGACAATTTATTCCATGCAATTCGACGAGATTTATATAAATAAATAAGTATTTATGTTTATAACCAATTTAAATTGATTTCAACTCAATTTATACGTAATTCTATTCCATTTTCAATTTATTCACAAACCATATATTCTCATTTTCATTGCATTTTAAATTTGAATCCATTTACTCGCATTTCCTTCTATTAACCAACTGGTTCATACAAAACCATTAACAACTTAGATTCGTCTTAATTACCAATTAAATTTTATTCATAATCCATTCATTTACATTCCATTCCATATTTGTTTATTCCAAACTATTTTATTTAGCTCAAAGACAATCTAAGCTATTTCATTCAATAACCATTTCAATTTTTCTTATAGACTCCAAGTTATTTCAATTCCTTAACAATTTAAATGGTTTACAATTATTTATTTAAGAATTTCATTCCATTAAATATTATCTGTAACTCACTGAATTCTATTTCGATTTAAATTTATTTTCACATATTTGCATTTTATTCGCAATACAAACCATTACTATTTTAATCCAATTTCATTTTTATTCGATACCTTTCCAATTATATTTAATTTGTTAACACTTCAAGTTAAATTTTAGTTTATAACTCAAGTTCTGATTCCACTATCCATTTTCAAATTACCATTCACTTTTATGAACTCACAATTCAATCTCATTTACTTCTCCAACAATTTGAGTCGAATTCAATTTATAACTTGAGTTTAATTTCCAATCTTCATTTTTAGCTTATAATTCAGCTTCTACGTTACTACATTGAACTCCATTTACATATTTTATTAACTAATTTATTATCTAATTAGTTCTTCCCCTATTTATAATCCAACACTTTAATTTTAATTCCAAATATCACTCCATTTAATTTTCTTAGTTCAATTTAGTTTATAATTCAAGTTTTTATTTTCATTTTATTCTTCAATTCATCAAAAATATTTATTTTGGGTTTTCTATCCCACTTTTCAATTTATTAGGCTTAAAAATATTCCTCTTTTATTTTTAATTCAAGCCTTATGCTTATTTATATCCAAGCATATTTCATTTCTATGGATTTTTAATTCTCTTATAAGTTATTCTGATTTATTTATTTCAATGCGATCCTTATCCAACTCATTTTCCATTAATTCAAGTAAGAATCTAATTCCATTCAATAGTTCAATTGAATTCTTATTCCAATTCAATTTTTGTAACGACTCGGATTTTGCGCGCTCGAAAATCGACACCCATACTTCAAATCGTATTTGAATGTCGTAGATTCGATAGTTCAAATCCGATTCGCCGGAGCTTATAACAATCATTAAGTAAACAACTTAGTGGAATAAAAGAATAATACATTGATATACAGCTTTGATACAATATCTGATACAACAGATGATCCAATAGATATCAATATACATCAGAGATATGATACAATTAAATAGCAGCGGAAAAAGAAAAATAAATAGATAACATCTAGTAGTGGAACAATATAACTCTGAGATAGTTTTCAATGAAGAACTCCAAAAACTGCAACTCCATTTTCAAGAATCAATCCAGCAGAAGCTCGAACTCCCCATAACAATGCACCAAGCTAGGCAAGACTGGTGCGATCCAAAGACTGAACTAACTCCAGATAATCCACTATATCTAACTATCTGAAAAACCCAACTCTAGACTGCTCGTGTAGGAAATAATGAGCATCCAGAGTTTAGGAAAGAAACAATAAACTCCGGATCAGTCGTGGGACTGGTGTGAGCAACAAAAACAGTTTATCTTTTAAAACATTCAACAAAAGATTTTCAAAGTCAATTCGCAATGCTTTTAAAAATGAGACTACCATAAGGCCTCCCGCACACACACACAATGCAAACGCAGAATCGGAGGAGATTTCTCCTTATGATAGTCAAAGATGCTTGATACGCATTTAAAATAACATTTTATATTTTATTACTAGTGCATAGTGTAGGAAAAATTCATTTCGAAAGTAGAATATAAATCTTAGCCAACATACGACCATTATCGTATGCCTACTATAGCTACCATCCAAACAGTGTTGCGACACCATAAGTGAATGATAGGTCCTACAACTAAAACCGTACAAGTCTCGTATTGTTTCTTTGGATTTCCAACGAATGATCAGGCCAAGGAACTTCCCATTGCCACATGAGAATGCCTCTGGATGGACATCCCCGAGAACCAAACCGGATCTCTACCAACACAAGGCCGGGTTACCCCTAACTGAGTAACAACTGACCGAATATGCCATCCCCCGGTCCTTTGGGACCTTTATCCGAGAGCTCTCTAATCAATTCACACAATCATAACAAAGTGTTTTCAACATGAGTAAGTATCTGGGCTCCATACCATGATACCACCCTTTTCCAGAAGGAAATGCACATATCCTAAAGGGCGCTACCCCTCATAACCTTGCTGCTTCTTTCCTGTTTTGACCATTCACGGGGTGTGAGGCTCGACGAAGTCACGTACACAAAAACATACTTTATACAAAAGCCATGCTTTGGGTCAACAAATGATCATAGAAATGATCACTAAGATAGACGATCAAATAAACGATCCTATCACAATAATCAACACAATGATCATTTACAGCAACACTCAGCATGTCACATTACCAAATTGGGAATATATCGCTGATAACTTCAACTATATAACCTCTGAGCTCGTACGTCTCAGAGAAGGGTGTTAAGCTAAAAGAATAAATTCTCCGCCACCATCAGAAATATATTTGAAAGAAATCGGCATTATATCTCAATTTGTAATGTCAGACATACAATCCATACAAGTCTGTTTTGGGTTCGAACAGAACCGAAGGCACTTACAAAGAAGTCCTTGCAATCCGGATATTCACAATCCCAATCGGATTTCCCATCACTTAGGGAGTTTCTATACCGGCGCGACTCGGTGCAGAAACAATCGATAGGTCATCCTATCGCTTTCGCAAATACCCGGTCTTCATTACCGGTCTTCAAATGCTATCCATAGCGTCAAATCACATATTCAGAATGGGTTATACGACACAAAGGTCCTTTCCCGGCTAAACCGAATAGTGAGCATGATATTTCAAAAACAAATGGATAATGGGATTTCAATTAAGTCACAACTTAATAATTCAAAACTTTATTTCAAATGGTTTAATCCAATTACCATTTCAATCTTTAAACAAAAAGATTCATTTTCACAACCATTAACGGTTTAAACAGTTTTCACATTTTAATCTTTTAAACAAAAGATTCATTCACAGATTTTCCAAATCAATTTTCATTTCAATTTGGTTAACTCGTTAAATCTTTAAATCAAAGATTTAACTTATAGCCTTCAAAACAATTTCATTTCAATTTGATTTAAACAAATCATCAATTTAAATCTGTTAAAAATAAACAGATTTAATTCATAGCTTTCAAAAAGAATTCATTCATAACTTAGGAAAATCATTTCTCTATTCAATCTTGAAATTCCCTTAATTAACTGGAATCTCAGTTCTTATCTAAAAGTGTTTATCATTTGAAAACAACAGTTTTTATTTTGGAAATCTGATTCATTTATACGAGTTTAAATCCTTGGGTTAAATTCAAATTCCCAAAAACAATACTTAAAAGTGGTTTAATCCCTATATAACCAATATAACATCTTTAATCCTAATTTCAGATCATAGAATTCAATTTCAAGTATTGAATTTAAATTTAAATCAAATTATTTAAATTCCAAAACTTAATCAAGTAATTTAAAAATAATAAATTTTATTTTGAAATTCCATTCCAAAAGCTTTTCACATTTATTCCGATTCCATTTCCAAAACATTTGAATTTAAAGATTCAAATTTAACTATTTCAAAAATCTGCGACTTAATCGATTTCCTTGTGAAATCCATATTTGTGTGTGTATGGTGTGGTCCAGGGGTTTAACACAATAGTGCAACATCATTTCAATCATCACAGATTTAAATACAACAATATATTCGATAAGCGATATAACCATAACGCTTATCTTTCATACACATATTCGCAGATATATATATCACAAATAATAAACTATATCACAGATCACAACACAAATCAGGATAATCATAAAGCATCATATATCAGGGATATCAACAATTCAACATCCAATAAAATCCAAACATCCCTAAGTAGGATCAATTTAATCATCTGATAAATTTAAATCAGATTAAATTTCTATGAATAATTCTTTTCACATTTATTATCAAATAAATTTCAAGTAAATGATTCTCATTAACTATTCATAATTATTTAATTTCTATTCTTAAGTAATTAAACTCAATTTAATTATTGTTAATTAACATTTAATTAACCTTTAAAATCATATATTTAATCACTGCTTATTTAATTAATTAAGTTCTAAACTGTAACTTAAGAGATCTTAATTATTTGATTAAATAACCTTTATCATTTGTTTAAAAGACAACTCTTTATTAAATTAATGAATCTTATTTACAAATTAATTTATCTTAATTAATTTAACTCAAATCTTAATTTCTTGATAAAATAAATTAATCAATTATTCCCTTGAACTAATTAAATGAGTGCATATCATTTTTATCTTTCCTAATTCAATTTTTAAAACATTTTCTAACTAATGTTTTAATTATCATTACAAAACAAATTTAAACAATTTAAATATTAAAACTTCTTTGATTTCAGACTAGGATTCAAATTTTCTTTAATTCAGATTTAAATTTAAATTTAAACTTTTAGTTTCAACTTGCTTAAATTTTTCATTTAAAATTTTAACTCCATTTCAAATTTCTTTAATATATTTTGAATTGCTTTTAAGTTATTAAAAAAAATTTAATATAAAACTTATTTAGGTTCAAACTAAACTCTACATTCAACTTGAATTTATATTTACATTTCAATTTGAACTTAGCTTTAAAAATCTTGGTTTAAAATTAAATTTGGGTTTTAAAAAATTTCAAACCAAAACAGTTTCAGGTTTGAAGCCTGGAACATGAACTTGACCCGAGCCCAGACTCGACTTGCCTCGAGTCACTTACTCGATTACTCGAGTACCACTTCGGGTAAAAACCCCCTGGAACACTGCTTCTACCCAAACAACATCACCAGGAAAAATTGCACCGTGCACGTGTACGCCTTCGTTCGCCACCTCCGGCCAACGCCGCATCCACCTAAACGTCATCATCGACTCCCCATATCAATTCGATCAACCTATTATACCCAAACTTGACCAAATCACAATCGAGTGAATTCGAGCCCCATATTTGAAACCTGGAACACGATCAGGTCCACGCCCCAAAACCTGTCAACGTCGTTTGCTCGACACTCCGACCACCGTACGCCACCAAACTCCGGCAGAAGCTTCACCTTCGACCCATCCCCCATTCCTCCAAACGGCATCGAACTCGATGCATCCAATAGGGAGAACGAATCGAAAGTTTTCAACACTCCAAAACTAGGGTTTAAAAACAAAACTCCTCGCCGCCGACTCCACAGTCGCTTCCACCAACTCCGACCATTTTTCCAAGCAACCCCATAGGCTCGTCTACCACCCCGAACAACCCCAATCAACCCGAGTTATCCAATCACCAGAAAAAGATAGAGATGCCCATTTTGTTCAATTATTAACTACAGCCAAGATTGTCAACTAAAAATTCTCATATTAGTTTTAAAATTCCTATCTTTGAGTATAGATTCCAAATACATACTTGAATCAATATTTCGTAACATTTGAATTTTCCAGAAAAAGAAGTTACTACTGAAAAAATTCGATTTTTCCTTCCATATGCATTTATACATCACGAAACTATTTTTAAATTGTAACTCATACATAAATATAAATATTTCATTTAATATTGTTTAGAAAACAAGAAATAGAATGTTCTTGTTATTTGGTACTCTGTAACTAAGCAGGGAAGAAGCACTGATTCAACAAGATATTCACAGAGTAATGTTAACATATTTTCAAGAAGAAGAAAAACTAACTGCTACTCACCTTGAAAATCATGATTCCAGAAATAAAATGACAGAGCCTTTACAAATTCAAACTAAAATTCTTTTTGATTCACAGGCTTCTTTGATGTTGTTTGATTGATGATGATATTGCTTTGGTTTTCTTTTTTTCTTTTTTTTCAAAATGATGCTTAGTTTTAAATGGTTGAAATGGAGAGGAGATATGTATAAAAAGAAATATGCAGGCTTGAATATCTTTGCTGGTACGATTCTAAAGTATGCTGAAGTGGTCTTATTCTATGTTGAGGTGTATAACAGGCATGGCTGCAGTGATGCTGGATTTTGAGCTGAGGTGTTTTTGTTTGTACTTTTTATTTTATAAGCATGCCTGGAGATATTGTCACTGATTCCCTTTTATTTCAGCTGTAGGATGTTGTGGTAGTTTGATGTGGCTTCTTCTATTTTATTTTGTTTATTTCTTTTATTTTATTTGCTTTTGTTCAATTATTTTGTTTACTTATTTCTTTTATTTTATTTGCTTTTGTTTGTTACTTTATGTACTTTTTTTTTATTGCCTACTTATATTTTATTATTTTGTTTATTCTAGATAATGTGTTGTTTTAATTTAGCAAATTTGTTTATTTTATTTTGAAGACTTCGTTTTGAATTTTCAAATCAATTTATAAATAAATTTCACCATCATTAAATCAAGTTAAAAATAATTTTATCTTTAAATCGTTTAGTTAAAACAATAACTCAAACTCAATGTATATTCATATATACATATATATTCATATTATCATATATTCATTACTTTGAAATTCAAATCCAAATCACATATACAAAATATTTAAATTCATATGATTAAATATATATGTTTATTTGAATTAAGGAAACTCGCTACTATTTAGAATAAATTTTGCAAATTTTAATTCAAAAATTCTTTTAAATTATCAATTTAAATTCATAAAAATCTAGGGTCGTTACAATCCTTCCCCCTTAAAAGAATTTCGTCCTCAAAATTGTACAGCTCATTTCATGAATTATACATTCACAGAATAGACTAATGCCAATTCAAACTATACTAGTAAACATAACCTTCACTACGATTCTAGGCCCAAAATGCGTACATAGATACACCTTATCCAAAAAGAAGTTAATCTAACCAACCACAAATCATCACCATCAGAGCTCTCTCTCTCGGGCCCTGACAGATCTCTAACTTCCACGTCATTGTCAGTCTCGTAATCATACTCTGGATCAGAGTCTATCTGAATAAAACCTTCACCATCCAGCTCCTCGCCTTCTATGGCATTATCCAAATCCCAATGAATTTCTTCATCACCTTCGGAACCTATTTCCATTTCAGGTTCTTCTACCTCAAACTCTTCTTCATTTTCTTCTTCGAATTCCTCTTCATCTTCTTCTTTGAATTCGTCTTCATTTTCTTCTTCGAATTCCTCTTCATCTTCTTCTTCTTCCACTGGTGGTTGGGGCTGCACTGCAGGCTCCACTGGGAATTCCCTATGAACTGATGACTCACCTTCATCATCTCGTATCCTACTAGATGAAGCATAATCACCCACTCTCCTGACCTTTCCTCCTCGGCTAACGTTGTTTGTTCTCTACAATTAAGATCAAAATCCAAATATTAAGATCTTAAGTTTAGAATTTTATAAGTTGAGAAATACATCAAAATTTATATTTCATATTTTATTCTACCCAAGAAGTTATAACAGAAATTTAAAATTTGGTTTTAAACAAAAATCGTTCTATCGTTATAATTCAAATCTATCATTATATTACATTAACCAATTTCAACTCAAATTGAAATTTTCAATTTATTCAAATTTCAAATCATATTCTTATTTATTATGGTTTAAATCCAAAAATGATAAGAAATTGATGAAATAAGAAGTAAAGATTTTCTACAACAATTCTTAAGGCATCTTATTATACCAAAACTTCTTTTTCCACTGTTTTTACAGAGTATCGACCAATTATAGTCGTATTTCCCTGTCCCCTATCTCGTTCTCTTCTTGCACTCATACTTACTATCAGCGGATAGTAAGAGAATTTACTGAGGCATTCAAACGGATATCTTAGGGATACACTCATTCTAGGGATACTTCACCCTATCTATAATGAGTTACTTAACGTGTTACACTCCTGAGCTAAAGTTCAACCTTCGCTCTGATACCACATGTAACGACTCGGATTTTGCACGCTCGAAAATCGACACCCATACTTCAAATCGTATTCGAATGTCGTAGATTCGATCGTTCAAATCCGATTCGCCGGAGCTTATAACAATCATTAAGTAAACAACTCAGTGGAATAAAAGAATAATACATTGATATACAGCTTTGATACAATATCTGATACAACAGATGATCCAATAGATATCAATATACATCAGAGATATGATACAATTAAATAGCAGCGGAAAAAGAAAAATAAATAGATAACATCTAGTAGTGGAACAATATAACTCTGAGATAGTTTTCAATGAAGAACTCCAAAAACTGCAACTCCATTTTCAAGAATCAATCCAGCAGAAGCTCGAACTCCCCATAACAATGCACCAAGCTAGGCAAGACTGGTGCGATCCAAAGACTGAACTAACTCCAGATAATCCACTATATCTAACTATCTGAAAAACCCAACTCTAGACTGCTCGTGTAGGAAATAATGAGCATCCAGAGTTTAGGAAAGAAACAATAAACTCCGGATCAGTCGTGGGACTGGTGTGAGCAACAAAAACAGTTTATCTTTTAAAACATTCAACAAAAGATTTTCAAAGTCAATTCGCAATGCTTTTAAAAATGAGACTACCATAAGGCCTCCCGCACACACACACAATGCAAACGCAGAATCGGAGGAGATTTCTCCTTATGATAGTCAAAGATGCTTGATACGCATTTAAAATAACATTTTATATTTTATTACTAGTGCATAGTGTAGGAAAAATTCATTTCGAAAGTAGAATATAAATCTTAGCCAACATACGACCATTATCGTATGCCTACTATAGCTACCATCCAAACAGTGTTGCGACACCATAAGTGAATGATAGGTCCTACAACTAAAACCGTACAAGTCTCGTATTGTTTCTTTGGATTTCCAACGAATGATCAGGCCAAGGAACTTCCCATTGCCACATGAGAATGCCTCTGGATGGACATCCCCGAGAACCAAACCGGATCTCTACCAACACAAGGCCGGGTTACCCCTAACTGAGTAACAACTGACCGAATATGCCATCCCCCGGTCCTTTGGGACCTTTATCCGAGAGCTCTCTAATCAATTCACACAATCATAACAAAGTGTTTTCAACATGAGTAAGTATCTGGGCTCCATACCATGATACCACCCTTTTCCAGAAGGAAATGCACATATCCTAAAGGGCGCTACCCCTCATAACCTTGCTGCTTCTTTCCTGTTTTGACCATTCACGGGGTGTGAGGCTCGACGAAGTCACGTACACAAAAACATACTTTATACAAAAGCCATGCTTTGGGTCAACAAATGATCATAGAAATGATCACTAAGATAGACGATCAAATAAACGATCCTATCACAATAATCAACACAATGATCATTTACAGCAACACTCAGCATGTCACATTACCAAATTGGGAATATATCGCTGATAACTTCAACTATATAACCTCTGAGCTCGTACGTCTCAGAGAAGGGTGTTAAGCTAAAAGAATAAATTCTCCGCCACCATCAGAAATATATTTGAAAGAAATCGGCTTTATATCTCAATTTGTAATGTCAGACATACAATCCATACAAGTCTGTTCTGGGTTCGAACAGAACCGAAGGCACTTACAAAGAAGTCCTTGCAATCCGGATATTCACAATCCCGATCGGATTTCCCATCACTTAGGGAGTTTCTATACCGGCGCGACTCGGTGCAGAAACAATCGATAGGTCATCCTATCGCTTTCGCAAATACCCGGTCTTCATCACCGGTCTTCAAATGCTATCCATAGCGTCAAATCACATATTCAGAATGGGTTATACGACACAAAGGTCCTTTCCCGGCTAAACCGAATAGTGAGCATGATATTTCAAAAACAAATGGATAATGGGATTTCAATTAAGTCACAACTTAATAATTCAAAACTTTATTTCAAATGGTTTAATCCAATTACCATTTCAATCTTTAAACAAAAAGATTCATTTTCACAACCATTAACGGTTTAAACAGTTTTCACATTTTAATCTTTTAAACAAAAGATTCATTCACAGATTTTCCAAATCAATTTTCATTTCAATTTGGTTAACTCGTTAAATCTTTAAATCAAAGATTTAACTTATAGCCTTCAAAACAATTTCATTTCAATTTGATTTAAACAAATCATCAATTTAAATCTGTTAAAAATAAACAGATTTAATTCATAGCTTTCAAAAAGAATTCATTCATAACTTAGGAAAATCATTTCTCTATTCAATCTTGAAATTCCCTTAATTAACTGGAATCTCAGTTCTTATCTAAAAGTGTTTATCATTTGAAAACAACAGTTTTTATTTTGGAAATCTGATTCATTTATACGAGTTTAAATCCTTGGGTTAAATTCAAATTCCCAAAAACAATACTTAAAAGTGGTTTAATCCCTATATAACCAATATAACATCTTTAATCCTAATTTCAAATCATAGAATTCAATTTCAAGTATTGAATTTAAATTTAAATCAAATTATTTAAATTCCAAAACTTAATCAAGTAATTTAAAAATAATAAATTTTATTTTGAAATTCCATTCCAAAAGCTTTTCACATTTATTCCGATTCCATTTCCAAAACATTTGAATTTAAAGATTCAAATTTAACTATTTCAAAAATCTGCGACTTAATCGATTTCCTTGTGAAATCCATATTTGTGTGTGTATGGTGTGGTCCAGGGGTTTAACACAATAGTGCAACATCATTTCAATCATCACAGATTTAAATACAACAATATATTCGATAAGCGATATAACCATAACGCTTATCTTTCATACACATATTCGCAGATATATATATCACAAATAATAAACTATATCACAGATCACAACACAAATCAGGATAATCATAAAGCATCATATATCAGGGATATCAACAATTCAACATCCAATAAAATCCAAACATCCCTAAGTAGGATCAATTTAATCATCTGATAAATTTAAATCAGATTAAATTTCTATGAATAATTCTTTTCACATTTATTATCAAATAAATTTCAAGTAAATGATTCTCATTAACTATTCATAATTATTTAATTTCTATTCTTAAGTAATTAAACTCAATTTAATTATTGTTAATTAACATTTAATTAACCTTTAAAATCATATATTTAACCACTGCTTATTTAATTAATTAAGTTCTAAACTGTAACTTAAGAGATCTTAATTATTTGATTAAATAACCTTTATCATTTGTTTAAAAGACAACTCTTTATTAAATTAATGAATCTTATTTACAAATTAATTTATCTTAATTAATTTAACTCAAATCTTAATTTCTTGATAAAATAAATTAATCAATTATTCCCTTGAACTAATTAAATGAGTGCATATCATTTTTATCTTTCCTAATTCAATTTTTAAAACATTTTCTAACTAATGTTTTAATTATCATTACAAAACAAATTTAAACAATTTAAATATTAAAACTTCTTTGATTTCAGACTAGGATTCAAATTTTCTTTAATTCAGATTTAAATTTAAATTTAAACTTTTAGTTTCAACTTGCTTAAATTTTTCATTTAAAATTTTAACTCCATTTCAAATTTCTTTAATATATTTTGAATTGCTTTTAAGTTATTAAAACAATTTAAATATAAAACTTATTTAGGTTCAAACTAAACTCTACATTCAACTTGAATTTATATTTACATTTCAATTTGAACTTAGCTTTAAAAATCTTGGTTTAAATCTAAATTTGGGTTTTAAAAATTTTCAAACCAAAACAGTTTCAGGTTTGAAGCCTGGAACATGAACTTGACCCGAGCCCAGACTCGACTTGCCTCGAGTCACTTACTCGATTACTCGAGTACCACTTCGGGTAAAAACCCCCTGGAACACTGCTTCTACCCAAACAACATCACCAGGAAAAATTGCACCGTGCACGTGTACGCCTTCGTTCGCCACCTCCGGCCAACGCCGCATCCACCTAAACGTCATCATCGACTCCCCATATCAATTCGATCAACCTATTATACCCAAACTTGACCAAATCACAATCGAGTGAATTCGAGCCCCATATTTGAAACCTGGAACACGATCAGGTCCACGCCCCAAAACCTGTCAACGCCGTTTGCTCGACACTCCGACCACCGTACGCCACCAAACTCCGGCAGAAGCTTCACCTTCGACCCATCCCCCATTCCTCCAAACGGCATCGAACTCGATGCATCCAATAGGGAGAACGAATCGAAAGTTTTCAACACTCCAAAACTAGGGTTTAAAAACAAAACTCCTCGCCGCCGACTCCACAGTCGCTTCCACCAACTCCGACCATTTTTCCAAGCAACCCCATAGGCTCGTCTACCACCCCGAACAACCCCAATCAACCCGAGTTATCCAATCACCGGAAAAAGATAGAGATGCCCATTTTGTTCAATTATTAACTACAGCCAAGATTGTCAACTAAAAATTCTCATATTAGTTTTAAAATTCCTATCTTTGAGTATAGATTCCAAATACATACTTGAATCAATATTTCATAACATTTGAATTTTCCAGAAAAAGAAGTTACTACTGAAAAAATTCGATTTTTCCTTCCATATGCATTTATACATCACGAAACTATTTTTAAATTGTAACTCATACATAAATATAAATATTTCATTTAATATTGTTTAGAAAACAAGAAATAGAATGTTCTTGTTATTTGGTACTCTGTAACTAAGCAGGGAAGAAGCACTGATTCAACAAGATATTCACAGAGTAATGTTAACATATTTTCAAGAAGAAGAAAAACTAACTGCTACTCACCTTGAAAATCATGATTCCAGAAACAAAATGACAGAGCCTTTACAAATTCAAACTGAAATTCTTTTTGATTCACAGGCTTCTTTGATGTTGTTTGATTGATGATGATATTGCTTTGGTTTTCTTTTTTTCTTTTTTTTCAAAATGATGCTTAGTTTTAAATGGTTGAAATGGAGAGGAGATATGTATAAAAAGAAATATGCAGGCTTGAATATCTTTGCTGGTACAATTCTAAAGTATGCTGAAGTGGTCTTATTCTATGTTGAGGTGTATAACAGGCATGGCTGCAGTGATGCTGGATTTTGAGCTGAGGTGTTTTTGTTTGTACTTTTTATTTTATAAGCATGCCTGGAGATATTGTCACTGATTCCCTTTTATTTCAGCTGTAGGATGTTGTGGTAGTTTGATGTGGCTTCTTCTATTTTATTTTGTTTATTTCTTTTATTTTATTTGCTTTTGTTCAATTATTTTGTTTACTTATTTCTTTTATTTTATTTGCTTTTGTTTGTTACTTTATGTACTTTTTTTTTATTGCCTACTTATATTTTATTATTTTGTTTATTCTAGATAATGTGTTGTTTTAATTTAGCAAATTTGTTTATTTTATTTTAAAGACTTCGTTTTGAATTTTCAAATCAATTTATAAATAAATTTCACCATCATTAAATCAAGTTAAAAATAATTTTATCTTTAAATCGTTTAGTTAAAACAATAACTCAAACTCAATGTATATTCATATATACATATATATTCATATTATCATATATTCATTACTTTGAAATTCAAATCCAAATCACATATGCAAAATATTTAAATTCATATGATTAAATATATATGTTTATTTGAATTAAGGAAACTCGCTACTATTTAGAATAAATTTTGCAAATTTTAATTCAAAAATTCTTTTAAATTATCAATTTAAATTCATAAAAATCTGGGGTCGTTACAATTTTATTTTAACTCAGTTTTATTTAACTCAATTTGATTTCAACTTAATTCGAATACAACTGGATATTAATTTCAGCCTATCTAATTAATTTCAATCCAGTTAAAAAAATTTATTTCCTCAACCCAAGCTAATTTCATTTTTAACTTTTCACTTTAAATTTAAATTCCAACATTCAAAGCTTATATTTCCCTGATTAAAAAAAATCATCTCAATTTATAAGCTTATAACCTATCTCATCAGTATTTTTAATCACCCAACTTTTGATTTCAAATTATTTTGAAATCTTCAACATCACAAATCACATTTCTCAAAAATCTTAAACCAGTCCTGGTTTTATTCCCAACAAATTTCTTTTGAAATTTTCAAAAACAAACAGGTTTCCCTAAACAAATCAATTTGGCAGCAATATGTCACTTAGAAACTCGAAAATGAACATCGATGATGCTGCAGTCATCACCGAAGTTATTTTCCAGCTACTGAAGTGAATTAAATGCTATATCTCTTCCCTAAATTTATTTGAAACAATTTCCTTTCAGAAATACCCAAAATCAACAATGCTACTATTAATCTTCAAAATACTTCCAAAATCTCTGGGGTTTTAAATTTTCCAATAATGCTTGAATAAATTTTTACTATAATTCATTCGCACAGCTTATGCTCATACAAATTCTCATGTGATTATATTTCAATTTATAATTTACATTTATAATTCAGATTTATAAATTTCATTTTATAATGAATTTTATTTCCTTAAACTTTGGTCATATTTTCAATTTCTAGTTAAATTTTCACTTAACAATGATAATATTTTAATATTATCATTTCTGACATCCAAGCAACCATATATTAGCTAAGTAGTTTACAAAAACTTTCTTTATATCAAAATATGTTTTTGGGTAAAATTATTTCATTTACCCACATTTAAAACAATATTGTGTCAATTGTTCTACTCAAGTATTTAGAAACCTCTTCAATAAAGTTGCGCGGACTGTGTCGACGAAGGTTCATATGCCACTCAATAATTCAATCAACACAATATTAAAACAATTTATATTCACTAACAAATACGCGCTCATACTTATTAATGCGCTCAAACTCATTCTAGAGTACTACGGACTCTATTTTAAATGAGTAATTCCCACCAGAGTCAAGGTTATCACCAACCTAAGCTCTGATACCAACTGTAACAGCCCGCAAATCCGTACCCCTTGAGTCAACACTATTCTACAACAATCAACTCAAGTTGCACAGAAATACGAACCATTTGGGTTAAAGAAGAAGAGATAGAAGAAGAAGGAACTAAACAATATCAGAATCTCACAGTCGCAGCGGAATAAAATATAATAGTAAATATATAACTTTACACAAAATGAAGTTTATAACTATTTTACACATCATATCATCACAGTGTCTCATACATCAACCATTACCAATCAGACATATCATACAATCACAGCAGCGGAATATATATATAGGTACAGATAATACGTCTCGGACTCCAGCTCCTCTCCTGCTCCATAGCATCCTGTATTCTATAATACTCGGTCTGACCCGAGCATTACAGTTAAATAACACCCGAGTCAGTCTGGAAAACCAGCGTGACAAAATCACACTCAATTGATTATTAAAATTTCAAAAATCCTTTGAAAATAAAAGCATCTCGTAAGACCACGCCACAAATAAACATGTCGGGTTTTTACCTTACGATAGCTAAAACAATTTTTATAGAAATCCTCTGATATTATAATAGGGTCTATATACAAATACTTATAAAATAGACGAAATTGTTACATTCATTAAATTCCAGCTACTAGCTACAGAGTGGGTAATACAAACAAAACTCGTACAAGGCTCGTAGGGAGAATGGATTTCCAACTAATGACTAGGCACTGGGGTACCACCTGTCACAGTACGGGGCCTAGATCACCGTACCGAGGAGTACGCCCGCTCCCCTGCAACACAAGGCCGGGACTATCCCTTACTGGATAATCCCGAGTGAGATCACCCCGCGGTTGGGATCAGCAACCGCCCACTAAGCCGAAATAAAAAGGGACATCTAGACTGGAATGACCTCACCCTACTTGGGTGCTACCCACCTAGCCTTGCTGCATAACCCCTGATTTTCAGCCCATTTGATGAGGCTTGAGGCTAAGCATTACCTTTATAGAACATCTCCCTTAGAATGCCCATCATCCACCTGACGACGTTTGCGAAAGCATTCATCCATACAAGTCCGTCCCGGCTTCGAACTAAACCGAAGGCACTACTCCTACGACATCCATTTTGGAAATATCCTCAGGATTAGTAGCGAGTAGCCCTTGAATTTCACTGCTCCATCTTCGAATCCAAAATCGTTTTTCACGAAAACGTATAAACCGGATCGAAGTGGTTTTCGAGAAATAAATCTCGATCCCGGTCTCTTCAAAACGATCAGCGTATTTGTCCAATATTGATAGTCGGTGATTTAACTATCAATTAATATCCACATATTCACAAACAACCATCATCCAATAAATAATTTCCTAAATTATTTATTTATCTCAAAAATATCTTCACAAGATGAAAACAGTTTCAAAACCATCTTTCCTTTCAGAATAAACTTTCCCAATTATTTTCTATCTTCTCTGAAATCACCAAGCACAAAACTAGATTTTAAAATAATTTAAAACACTTTACTTTGAAATATATTTTAAAACATTTATTTTAAAACTACTTCAATGATTTGTTAAAAAATACATACTATATGAATATTAGAAATAAGGTTACTAAATAAAATATAAAACTAGATTTTCATTTTAAAAAAAAAAATACTAAGTCACTTTTTAAATAGTTATTGCTATAATAGATTAAAAGAAAATACTTACTTTAGAATTTAAATATTAGAAATAATAAATTTACCATAACTTGCCCTTTTAAAACAACTTTAAAGCTTTTAACTTATATTTAAAAATTCACTTTGAAAACGTACTTGGTTATCCAGAGAGAATTTCCAATCACTTAAATCAATTTTTTTCCAAATTGATTCCCAATTTATTCCATTTGAAATAAATTTCTTTACTTACTCAGTTCATTTCAAATTCATTAATTATGGACTTTATTATTATTATTATTTCTATTTGATTTTAAATCTTTAACTGAAATATACAAGTTTCAGATTTTCCCAATTTCTTCCTTATTCTTTTTAATAATTTAAATCTTAACTTTCAAATAAATGTTTTGTTCTTTTGAAATAATAACATTGAATTTTTAAAATTCATTAATTCCCTGTTTATTCAAAATTTCCTTTCTACACTCAGATTTATTTACTAGAATTTTACACGGCATATTATTTCTTTCCCAATTCATTCTTAAATTTTATTCAAATTTCTATAATTATTTTATTTACATATTTACTTCTTTTATTTTCTTTCCAGAATCCAATACATATATATATATATATATATGGTAATTCACTATACCCAGTTATATCCAATCGAACCATAGCATACAATATTCTAATATAATTCATCATAGAATATCAAATAATCACCACAGAGGATATTAAATAATAAATGTTGAGGGATCCAGTTGGATCCCTCCAACCTGTTTTCCCTGCATCCACAAACGTTAGCACAATATAAAATACCAATTTCAAAATATACCAAACTATAGCACATCAATCAATTCATCCATTCAACCAATTATTTAACTTTGATCATTTAAATTTAAATTCAACTGAGTGAGATTAACTCACCTTTGATTTTATTAGCATCCATTCCAATTTAGCTTGCTTCCTTCTCAATTTTGGCCTTGTATAAATATTATATGATTTTATCAATATTCGAACAAATCGAATGATCAATTATGACTTAAATAGTTTGAATAAATTAACTTATCACTTATTAACCTAATTTACTAAATTCCAAATGATCGTTAACTAACTTAGTTAACATTTCTTTTCTGCCCAATCTAAAAGTTCAAAGACAGGTTAAATATATATATTAATTCCTCAAATATATTTACCGACTACTTACAGTTGACAGATTTCTCTATATAAAATCATATATATATATATATATATATATATATATATATATATATTCTGATCTGTATATATATACACACTTAAAATATGTATAGATATATCTTACTGCATTTATATTTATATATTTATTTAGTCAAATTTAATTTTAAAAATAGAGATTTTACCTCCATGATCAAACACTCTGGCCGAAGATAAATTTTCCATAGTTCGACCAAGCACACTACGTCACAGCCCTAAGCCGCCGCCTTCCATAGTTCGACCATGCTTGAAACCCTAACCCACCCTCACGAACTCGCGTTACCCCGTTGCGCACTTGCTACAGATCACAACGAGCCTCGCCGCTGCCACACGTCGAAGTCGCCAGTAGTCGCGACACTGCACGCGAACTCAAGCCCCCACGATCGTAAATCTATAGTCGGTGGTTCGTTGAATTGAGCTAAAATCGATTTAGGATGTCGGCCCCCTTTTCTTTTAACTGATGATTTTGATTTGAGGAGTTAAGGCTTCGGCCATTTATTACTATTATTATTTTTTTCTTAAGATCGGCTTCGGCCATTAATTTGAGGGTTTTGATTCTGAAGAATAAGGCTTCGGCCGAAATTACTAAAGTAAAAAATGAAGCTTGCGTTATAAGCTAGGGGGTGAGACTTCTATATAAAAAAAATTGACTAAGTCAATTAGCTTTCTTTATGCATTTACGGTTTGTACGATCAAACGGTAATTCCGAACCTTGCGAAAATTGAAATCCGACAAAAATAAAACATTACGGATCGAATGGCGTTGGTTTCGTCGAATTCCGAGACTGTGCCTCGGAAGGCTATTTTTAAATTCTATTTAAAACGATATACTCTTAAAACTGAATAAATCAGTGTTAAATTCAAATTTTAAAATATCTATTATTCTCAGTATTATCAATATAAATTTTCAAGCCTTCAAATTATTTTTAGTAGGCTTAAAATTCTAGATTCAACAATTTACTCAACTTCTAATTATTAAATTCTATTATTTAATTATCAAATAAATAGCGATATTTGTAATTCAAATTAAAATTACTCCATTGAATACTTAAAATCAATTAGATATTCTGATTTTAAATGCTCAAAAATTCCAGGTCGTCACAAAAACGGCATTTGAATTTCGATGCGACAGGGAGTCGGATTCCGGTTGGTTGTCCGAAACCCACATCGAACCTGTGAATCTTTGTGAATGACATCCACATGTTTTAAAAAATTGACGCTCGCTATTCGGATTAGCCGGGAGAGGACCTTTGTGTCGTATAACCCATTATGAATATGTGATTCGATGTTATGGATAGCAATTGAAGACAGGTGGTGAAGACCGGGTATTGCGAGAACAATAGGATGACCTATCGATTGTCTATGCACCGAGTAGCTATGGTATAGAGATTCCCTAAGTGATGGGAAGTTCGAACCCGGAATAGGCTTGTATGGTTGTATGTCCGACATTACAAATTGAGATATAAAGCCGATTTCTTTCAAATACATATCTATTGGTGGCGGAGAATTTATTCTCTTAGCTTAACACCCTTCTCTGAGACGTACGTGCTCAGAGATTATGTAGTTGATGGTTATCGGTGATATAATTCCAATTGGGCAATGTGGCATGCTGAGTGCTGCTGATCATTTGTTGATCAAAGCGTGACTTTTTTGAAAAGCGTAGCTTTGTGGACGAGACTTCGTCGAACCTCACAACCCGGTTATGGTCAAAACAGGAATCGTGGCAGCAAGGTTATTTGAGGGTAGCTCCCTTTGAGGGTATGTCCATTTTCTTCTGGATTAGGAGTGGTACCATGGTATGGAGCCCAGATACTTACTTTGTGGTTGCCGCAAACTTATTGTTTTGTGGTTGTCGGTTGAGAAGCGCTTCGGATAAAGGTTGGTAATGACCGGGAGGTGGCATACTCGTGTCAGTTGTTACCTAGATACAGAGGTAACCCAGCCTTGTGTAGCAGAGATCCGGTTAGGATCCGGGGATGTCCTTCCAGAGGCATTCCATTTTATATAGGAAGTTTCTTTGCTCGACCATTTGTTGGAAATCCATTCATCCAATACGATCTCTTTACGGTTTTAGTTGTATAACCTGCCATTTACTTATGGTGGTCGCCACTGTTTAGATGGTAGCTATAGTAGGCATAGTACGAAATGTCTATGCTGGCTAAGATTGATATTATACTTTCGAAATGTTTTCCACACTATGCACTAATAATAATATTTAAAAGAGTTTTCTCGTATTAAGCATATTTGACTATCATAAGAAGAAATCTCCTCCAAGTCCGCGTTTGCATTGTGTGTGTGGTGGGAGGTCGTATGGTAGTTTCATTTTCAAAAGGCATTGTGGATTCTTTCAAGTTCTTTTGTTTTGCTTTTGATAATAATAAACTGCTTTTATGTCAAACAACTATTTTTGTTTACTCATACCAGTCCCATGGCTGACCTGAAGTTTATTATTCCTTTCCTAAACTCTAGGTGCCCATAAATTTCCACACGGGTAGCCTAGAAGCAGGTTATCCGTGTTTTGGAGCTAGCTTGGATTCGAAGTCTTCTGGAAGCTTTGGATTTGGAAATCTTTTGAAGTGTTGGGGTTTGGAAGACCTTATCAAAGTTGAAGTATGTTGGAAACTTGTTGAAGTTTCTATTGTCATATTATTGTTGTATCATATTTGTATCACTCTGATATTTGGGATCGATGTTGTATTGGATATTGTATCATGTTGTATCTTTGTTGATATATGATATTCTTTTGTTTCCGCTGTTTTATATTCATCTGATGTTGTTATAAGCTCCACCCGAACTGAAATTTTACGTTCAAATCTACGGCAGTCGAATACAAGTGAGGTATTTGACGTCGACTTTTGAATGCTGAATTTTGGGTCGTGACAAATTGGTATCAGAGCTGAAGGTTGAGTAAGAACTTTAGCTGCGGAGTATAACACATTAGATGGCTCATTAGAGATAGGGTGAAGTATACCCTAGAATGAGTATAAACAGAAAGACCGAAACCCCAAAATTTCTTGGTCTATTCCTTTTAAGTTGTTAATGTTTCCTAAGATATCTTGTCAGTATGCCTAAATCAAGTTTTCTTGCTATTTACAGATAGTAAGAACGAGCGGAAGAAGAGGACAAGGTAGGGAACGGGGAAATACCACCGCAACTGGTCAAGTCCCTGCAATTGCAACTATGTCTACTCAATCTCAGCCGAATCTGGCAGATCTATATAAAAGTTTTTCGAGACTTGGTGGAAAGCCGTTTACTGGAAGGAATCTGTGGTAGAAGCCCAAGCTTGGATCTGATCCTGTGAAAGAATTTTTAAAGGATTAAAGTTGGAAGACGATCAAAAGCGACTAATAGCTTCTCGGCAACTCCAAGAGGAAGCATCAGCTTGGTGGGAGACAGTTACTATGGATGAGTCAGAAGATAAGTTTACTTGGAAATGATTTAAGGAAGTGTTTGAGCAGCGATATATTCCATCTGCTGGGATCTCTTGAATGTACCAGGAGTTTCTAGATTTGAAGCAAGGAAGTCTATCATTTGAGGAGTACTTGAATAAATTCAATGAATTGTCTCGATTTGGTCCGGAGCTAGTAAGTACACCCTTGAAGAAAAACGAAAGATTCATTCGGGGAATGAATAAGGAGTATCACGAGAGAATGACAATCCACATTAAAGAATCTTTTTTAGACTTGATTGATATGGGTTATCGATATGCTACTCTGGATATGCAGGAAGTTTCGAAAGAGAAGAGGAGTTTAAGTAGTTCGAATTGGAAGAAAATAAAATTCGAAGGAAAGAGGCCGGTTCAAGGCAAGGAGAAGAAGAGGGGTTCTCAAGAGAATTCAGCCCAAAATGTTATCTGTTATATTATCAGGAGGAAGGCCATTTAGTAAATGATTGTGAGAAGCCAAAGAAACAGATTAAGAAGAATCAACTTGCAAAGAAAAGTCGAAGATCCAAGGAATGCTATTGTTGTCACCAGCCAGGCATGGAGTTAAGAATTGCCCGAAAAGAGACAAGCACAAATAGCGAAAGTGTGCGCAATAAAAGATAACCCCTCAACTTCTAAGGCGAATGAAGGAAAGGGAGTTTTGGAGGGTAACCTTATTATTGGTGAAAGAATTGTTAGAGTTTTATTCGAAACGGGAGCTTCACATAGCTTTATCTCCCAACAGATCGTGGATGAATTAAAACTTAAACTCAAGTTTGTCGATGAACCTATTTGTGTGAAGAATCCAGTGGGTGGTCCTGCAAATCTTTGTCTATATTGTAGGAGAGTGCCTATCTCTTATTCTGGCCATCAATTTCCTACTAACCTTTATGTTCTCGACTTCAATGAATTTGAAATCCTACTCGGGATGAATTGGTTATCGAAATACGAAGCCAAGTTAGATTGCAGCAATCGAACGATTCTAGTCAAAACAAAACTTGGAGGTTCCGTTGAAATTTCTTGTGAAGACCCTAGTCCGAAAAGAGATAAATTGATGTATACTTTGGGATATCCAGAACCTAGTCAGGAGTCCATTCCTATTGTCCAGCATTTTCCCGATGTATTCAAAGAAGTAGAATCTTTACCACCAAATAGAGAAATTGAATTCAAAATTGACTTAATTTCGAATGCTCATCCTGTCGTTCATGCTAGTCGCAGGATGGCACCGCGGGAAAGAATTGAACTAGTCGAACAAACTGGTGGTTTGTTAAAAAAGGGATTGATTCGTCCTAGTGTCTCTGAATGGGGTTCAGCGGTAGTATTTGTGGCTAAATCTGATGGGTCTTTGAGATTGTGTGTTGACTATCGCGATCTCAATAAGCAAACTCTCAAGAATAAGTTTCCTTTACCCAGGAGCGACGACTTATTCGATCAACTTCATGGTGCACGATTCTTTTCTAAGATAGATCTAGCTCAGGGATTCCATCAGTTGCGAATTGCCGAAGATTGTGTTCACCTAACGGCTCTTAGAGGTCCGGATTTGTTCTACGAGTGGTTAGTCATGCCTTTTGGACTAACTAACGCTCTTGCGTACTTCGTAGATCTAATGACCCGTGTGTTTCGAGAGGTGCTGAATAAATTTGTTCTTGTATTTATCGATGATATCCTAATCTATTCCGAAACCGAAGCGGAGCATGCTGAACATCTCAGAATTGTTTTGGAAATTTTGAGAAGGAACATCTTATACGCTAAATTTTCTAAATGTCACTTTTGTGTCAAAGAAGTCAGATTTCTTGGCCATGTTGTTAATGAGGAAGGGATTTCCATTGATCCGAGCAAAATTTCCGCTATTCTTGACTGGAAGCAACCCACGACTCCGAAAGAAGTTCGAAGTTTTCTTGGTTTAGCAGGCTACTACCGAAAGTTTGTTCAGGACTTTTCTAAAATTGCTAGCCCATTAACCAAGCTAACCATGAAAAATGCCAAGTTCAATTGGACCCCAAGATGTGATGAAGCTTTTCAAGAATTAAAAAAAGAGATTGACTACTGCTCATGTTCTCGCCATCGTTAACGGGAACCAAGCCTTATCCGTCTATACTGACGCTTGTGGTGATAGAGTAGGTGCAGTGTTAATGCAGAATGGGAAGGTGATTGCCTACGCGGGCAGACAATTACGTCCGCACGAGAGAAACTACCCAACACATGATTTGGAGCTTTTGGCTGTTGTTTTCGCCTTAAAAATCTGGCGACATTATCTTCTGGGTAAGGATATCCTTCAGCTTTTCTAAAAGAAAATTTTAAAGTTCAACTTAACTTAATATACATTAAATAAATTCTTCTTGTCTAGGCAAAATTTTTGAATTATTCACCGACCACAAATCTTCAAAGTATCTCTTCACCTAGAAAGATTTAAATCTACGACAACAACATTGGTTGGAATTTCTAGCATCTTATGACCTAGATATTCTGTATACACCTAGAAAAGCCAATATAGTTGCCGATGCTTTGAGCAGAAAACATGCCATTCTCGCTCATCTTGTTATCGCTCCTACTCTTCTCAAAAAGATTGCGAGACAGCAGAAAGAAGATGAGTTTCTTCGTGGAATTTATAAAAGAATATGCCAAGGTGAAGACACTAGTTTTGAGATGGATAGTAGAGAAGTTATAAGATTGAAAGGAAGAATTTGTGTTCCAGACTTCCCTGATCTGAAACGTGATGTTTTAGATGAATGCCACAAGTCCAAACTGTGTATCCATCCAGGAATCAACAAAATGTATCGTGATATTAAAGAACGTTTTGGTGGAAGACAATTAAAAGGGGCATATCGATATATGTGAGTCGTTGTGCTACTTTTCAACATATTAAAAGCGATCAAAAGAAAGTAGCCGATTTACTTCAGCCTTTGGAAGTACCGAAATGGAAATAGGATCAGGTATCGATGGATTTCATCGACGGATTGCCACGAACCAAGAAGGAAAATGAAGCAATTTGGATTCTAGAGGACCGTCTAACCAAAACTGCTCACTTCATTCCAGTGAAATCCACTCGAACTGCAGCAAGCTCAGCAGAGCTGTATATAAAAGAGATTGTTCGTCTCCACGGTATTCCGAGCAGCATAGTGAGTGATCGTGATCCGATCTTCACCAGTAGATTTTAGGAGGCATTCCAAGCCGCATTGGGAACAAAGCTGAACTTCAGTACTGCTTATCACCCACAATCTGATGGGCAGACAGAAAGGATAAATCGAATTTTAGAAGACCTTTTGCGAGCTTACATTCTTGATTTTGGTGGTTCTTGGGAGGATCATTTACATCTGGTAGAATTTTCTTATAACAATAGCTATCAAGCCAGTATAGAAATGGCTCCTTTTGAAGCTTTATATGGTCGTCCGTGTCGATCACATGCATGCTGGATCGAATCAGGTGATAGACTCGTCCTTGGACCAGACATGATTAAAGAAGCCACGGGGAAGGTAGATTTTATTAGAAAGAAATTGATAACTGCTCAAGGTCGCCAGAAGAGCTACTATGACCATCGACGAAGAGATTTAGAATTTCAAGTTGGAGATTCTGTATTTCTGAAAGTATCTCCGATGCGGGGTGTATTGAGGTTTGGGAAAACTGGAAAGCAAGCACCGTGTTATATTGGTCCTTTTCCTATTCTGGAGAGGATTGGTCCTCTGGCATATCAAGTGCAGTTACCCAGCTGGTTATCTGGCAGCACAATGTATTTCATATTTATAACCTCCGAAAATTTGTCCACGATCCAGATAGTATTGTTGAGGAAGTAGCTCAACAGGATCTTGAGATCACTCCCAACTTGGCAGTAAAGAGGGATCCGATAAAGATTGTAGATCGTGATGAGAAGCGATTGAGAAACAAAATTGTGAAACAAGCTAAAGTTCAATGGAGTGGCGATCCAAAGGACTGTACTTGAAAAACAGAAGATAATATGTAGAAGTCATATCCCAATTGCGGAGTGGATATCTCGGCTTAAACTGGTAAGCCATTTCTTTATTCTTTTTTGAATTCGTATATTCTATGTTTGCTTTTCTCTCTCTTTCAAATTTCGAGGACGAAATTTTCTTAAGGGGGGATATTTGTAACATCCCAAAATTTCGAATTTTTAAATTCGGTAAATTGTTTGAACTTTTGAAATTTAATTTGAGGAATTTCAAGAGAAATAAAATATTATTAATATTAATATTATAAAGTTATATGGATATAAATAAATATTTGATAGTTTAAGTTTTTAAATAAATGATAAATAAATGAAATATATAACAAAACAATAATTTGTATTAAACAATAAAATATGTACAAATTAAAAAGTTGTTAGTTAAAACTTTGAATAGAAATAAAATTTGGAATGTATGTTGTAACAAAATCATATAGTTATGAAAAGACATAGGAATACATATAAGGTTGTAAATAAAAATATAAACAAAGAAACAATGAAGTAAAGAGTGTATTCAACAACAAAACAAAGTCTCATACAAAAGAACAAAACAAAATAAGATAAACAAAAGGAGATAAAAGTCTACAACATAAAAACAAACATTAGCTAACAAAGAAAAAAAACTGCCAAACAAAAATTAGTACTTACAGGAAAAATATCAAACAGCAAATACAAGAAAGGAAACAAGAAAAATATGCATGAGATGTACTTGCAAAATAAAAAAAATTATGTGTAAACTTAAAGAAGGACCAAGGCATTTAATGCCATCACCTCTAGTACATCAAGCAAGATTATCATCCCCCAAACAAAATTATATTTCTGATGAAGGTACAAAGGAAATTATCACCTGTACAAACTTTCTACTTTATATCTGCACCTATACTGACTTCGGTTCGTTCAAAAAAAGAAAGAAAGAAAAATATAGCAAAGTCAAGAAAAAGAAAGAAGTAAAACATCACCTTGTTTTACAGACCTAAGCTAATCATTCCAGATCAAAATAGGAAGAAAGAAATCAAATTGCAGTCTATTTCCAACTTTTTGTATTTAAAGGCACTTCTCTGTTTTTATAAACGGAAGGTAATATCTTTATAAAATAGGAGTTACAGCTTGTTAAGTAATTAAGAAAATAAATCAGAAGCTAAGCAAATTCAAACAACTAGTTGCAGTGAAAAATAAAAATCAAGTATCAAGTTAAAAGCAAAAGTTGCTCTCTGTTTATTTCAGGGAAATTCAGGTGAGTAAACTTATTATCTTTCATTTGAAATCTAAGTATGTGTTTTGTTGTATATTGAAAGAGAAATGTGCTTTGTATGTCTCTATGTTACTGAAAAAATTTATACAGTTTGTTGTTTAATATTTTGTTTTTTTTTCTCAGAGCAAAGTGTATTAGAACAAAATTCAAATAAACTCCATTTAACATTTTTTTTGCTTGGGATTTTTAAACAAAATAAACTCCCTTAAACTTGAATCACAGTTTAAAGATTGGTTTAAGCTTGATCATGAAGAGTTTGACCTTGTAAACTTGGTTTTAAAGTGAAAACAAAATCATATGATAAATTCGAGTATTTTAAATTATCAACTTGATTGCATAACTTGAATCTTCACTGCAAATGATGATTTTTAAGACAAAAATGGAAATTTTTAATTGCCTAGGTTACATGCAGTTCAATGTTGAACGAGACTTGCATTTTGATCGATTTCCGACCATCGAACAAATTTTAGATGTTAAGAATTTTCTTGAAGCTTGCTTGGCCATAGACGATCCCAGGAAAATTGCCAGAAAATTTTTCTACTGTATAGATTGGAGGAATGAGGTTGAATTAGGGGTTTGTTTCGCGTTTTGAATAGGTCTGGAAACGAGGTGATCTCGTCACCGCTGGTGCGTCGAGTCGCGTGGTGCTCCAGGGAACGGTAGAGCGAGGTGTTGTAGTGGGGTGGACGGAGTCGGTGCTCCTCCAGTGGTTTGAGGAACGCTGGCGAAGTGAGTGTTGTGGTGGTGTCCGGGCTACAGTTCGACACGAGATGCTAAAATTCGATTTCAAATTATCTTCTTCGAGTCGAGTTTGGGTTGCGAATGTAGGGAGGTATTGCGACTTGTTGGAGGTGCTGAAGTTCGCCAGAACGTTGGTGAGAGGTTGTGCACGTATACGATCTGTTGGTGGTGTCAGTTGCGATGGGTTGGGGAAAGATGGAAAGCAACTCGAAGTCTCACTCGAGAAATTGGGGTAGAAACTCGAAGACGAGCTCGGGTGGTTTGGTGTTGTATCAGGTTGGGTTTTTAAACTTAACAAAATTTTGAATTTTTTTTATCACACGGGTAGTTTTATGGAGAACTCGAAGCAAGCCTGGGGGAAAATGTGTAATAGCCGGAGTTTTAACTCGAGTAAAAATGTTGGCGTGCCGGGTAATATACTTAGAAAAATTCAAGGTTGAAAATATGGTTTGAAAATATAGTACTCGGGTTGATTTTGTTATGACCCGAAGCAAACACGAAATTTTCTCGTGCGTGACCAGAAGCAGGTCTCAAGACAAATTTATAAACAGTTTTTTTTACTTTAAAATTTTTCAAATTTTAAGACACTTTTAAAATATGTTCGAACAATGATTTGATTTGAAATTTTAAGCTAATTTAAGACTTAAGTGAAATGTTTGAAGAAATTAATTTTAGTTTATTTAGTTTTAATATAATATTTTTATAAGGTTATTTATATTAAATAAATAATGTAATTTAAAGGAAAATTAAAGTAAAATGTTGTTTAAAACTAAATATTAACCTTTAAAATGTGATAAAGAAATTTATTGAACACGGTTTAAAAAGATAATCAAAGCAATTCGATTATCTTTTGGTTTACTTAAACGATTAATGATTTGTTAATGTAACCTCTTAAGAAATAATCTTAGTTAATTAATTAATATTAAAGTTTAAATTAATTGATAATTAAGATTTAGATTAATTTATAATTAAGATTAATTAATTTGAAATTAATTAAGATAATTAATTAAGAAGTGATTAATTAATGAAAATGATTAAGATCTAATCAACTGTAATTAATCATTGATTAAAAATTTCTAATGAAAGTAACTATGTGATTAATAAATTCAAACCACGTGATTTATTTATCTAAATTTAAGATGCTTTGATTGTCCTTGAATATTGTGTGTTGGATTGGTATTCCTGTTATGTGATGTGATGCTATGTAATAATGCTTGTGCTAAGCTGTAATATTTGTATTGAATATACTGCTGTGAGATTGTGAAAACCCAGTGGCCCGCAAAACGGCATTTGAATTCCGATGCGACAGGGAGTCGGATTCCGGTTGGTTGTCCGAAACCCACATCGAACCTGTGAATCTTTGTGAATGGCATCCACATGTTTTAAAAAATTGACGCTCACTATTCGGATTAGCCAGGAGAGGACCTTTGTGTCGTATAACCCATTCCGAAAATGTGATTCGACGTTATGGATAGCAATTGAAGACCGATGGTAAAGACGGGTATTGCAAGAACGATTGGATGACCTATCGATTGTCTTTGCACCGTGTAGCTACGGTATAGAGATTCCCTAAGTGATGGGAAGTCCGATCGGGATTAGCTTGGAGAGGACCTTTGTGTCGTATAACCCATTCCGAATATGTGATTCGACGTTATGGATAGCAATTGAAGACCGATGGTGAAGACGGGTATTGCGAGGACGATAGGATGACCTATCGATTGTCTTTGCACCGAGCAGCTACGGTATAGAGATTCCCTAAGTGATGGGAAGTCCGATCGGGATTGTGGATGCCCGGATTGCAAGGACTTCTTCGGAAGTGCCGTTGGCTATGTTCGAACCCGGAATAGACTTGTATGGTTGTATGTCCGACATTACAAATTGAGATATAAAGCCGATTTCTTTCAAATACATATCTGTTGGCGGCAGAGAATTTAATCTCCTAGCTTAACACCCTTCTCTGAGACGTACGTGCTCAGAGATTATGTAGTTGATGGTTATCAGTGATATATTCCCAATTGGGTAATGTGGCATGCTGAGTTCTGCTGATCATTTGTTGATCAAAGCGTGGCTTTTGTGAAAAGCATAGCTTTGTGGACGAGACTTCGTCGAACCTCACAACCCAGTTATGGTCAAAACAGGAATCGTGGCAGCAAGGTTATTTGAGGGTAGCTCCCTCTGAGGGTATGTCCATTTTCTTCTGGATTAGGAGTGGTATCATGGTACGGAGCCCAGATACTTACTTTGCGGTTGCTGCAAACTTATTGTTTTGTGGTTGTCGGTTGAGAAGCGCTTCGGATAAAGGTTGGTAACGACCAAGAGGTGGCATACTCGTGTCAGTTGTTACCTAGATACAGAGGTAACCCGGCCTTGTGTAGCAAAGATCCGGTTAGGATCCGGGGACGTCCTTCCAGAGGCGTTCCATTTTATATGGGAAGTTCCTTTGCCTGACCATTTGTTGGAAATCCATTCATCCAATATGAGCTCTTTACGGTTTTAGTTGTATAACCTGCCATTTACTTATGGTGGTCGCCACTGTTTAGATGGTAGCTATAGTAGGCATAATACGAAATGTCTATGCTGGCTAAGATTAGTATTATACTTTCGAAATGTTTTCCACACTATGCACTAATAATAATATTTAAAAGAGTTTTCTCGTATTAAGCATATTTGACTATCATAAGAAGAAATCTCCTCCAAGTCTGTGTTTGCATTGTGTATGTGGTGGGAGGTCTTATAGTAGTTTCATTTTCAAAAAGCATTACGTATTCTTTCAAGTTCTTTTGTTTTGCTTTTGATAAGAATAAACTGCTTTTATGTCAAACAACTATTTTTTTTACTCATACCAGTCCCATGACTGACCTGGAGTTTATTGTTCCTTTTCTAAACTCTGGGTGCCCATAAATTTCCACACGGGCAGCCTAGAAGCAGGTTATCCGTGTTTTGGAGCTAGCTTGGATTCGAAGTCTTCTGGAAGGTTTGGATTTGGAAATCTTTTGAAGTGTTGGAGTTTTGAAGGCCTTATCAAAGTTGAATGATGTTGGAAACTTGTTGAAGTTTCTGTTGTCATATTATTGTTGTATCATATTTGTATCACTCTGATATTTGGGATCGATGTTGTATTGGATATTATATCATGTTGTATCTGTGTTGATATATGATATTCTTTTGTTTCCGCTGTTTTATATTCATCTGATGTTGTTATAAGCTTCACCCGAACTGAAATTTTACGTTGAAATCTCCGGCAGTCGAATACAAGTGAAGTATTTGACGTCGAATTTTGAATGCTGAATTTTGGGTCGTGACACCCGCTATCAACTAACCTAACTCTATGCTCAAAACTCTGTCATAACTCAGCCACTAAGTTGCGAATTCTCGAACTACACCACCGTAGTTCGTACCCTAGTCACACGACTAGACAATTACAAAAGTTTAATAGAAAAATACGGAATAAAAACAATTAAACAATAATAAAAACCCTAATTTATATTAAAAAGCCCAAATTGATATGATAGAAGAAGTCGACCCAATTAAAATAAACTGATAAATGGTCGTCCCCCTTTTTCTTTTATCTCTAATCGGCCTGACTTCTTGCTTCCTTTAGCTCGTTCGTTCCTCTGTGAAAATTAGGGTTTAGGTAATTTGTTGAAGCCGCCGACTTATGTAGTTGATTGAAGGTTGAACTATATATGGTTTGCTTTGTCAATCGACTGTCTCTGTGAGTCGCACAAGAGGGCTTCTCGATCGAGTTCAATTTTGACTTTGGTATGTAATTTATGCCTTCTGCTTTACTCGTTAGTTTGCTTAAACTCGATCGATGATTCGAGTTATTGATTCTGCTTTGTTGTTACTTGAACTCGAATACCCTTATGCCGATGATGATTATGGGTTTAAATAGGGTTTATTTCCCTAAATTTCATTCGTAAATTTTATACGAATTCATATGATAATTTTATGCTCTACTGTTCGATTTAGCTTGAATGTTGGTGATTTCTTTTGACTTGTTCAAAATCGTATATTTTGTGTTACTTGATTCCAACGGCATCGACTGATTTCTTAGCCACCATGGCTTGTCTGATTTGGTCTCTATGACTTCTTCCATTTGAAATGATTTTTGGACTTTGTTCGAATTCGTATATTTTTGTGATTACTGGTTTCACAGTTTTGGTTTCTGACTTGTTCGTTCCTTTTGCCTTGGTCATCACGACGTTGATTTTTAGTTGGCATCGGCCACTGACTTGTTCACTTTAAAACTTTTACATGACTTTGTTAATTCATGTTCCTCAGATGCATTGTTCGGTTCATTCTTTGCTCTGTGACTTGATTACTACAACTGGTTAGATAAGTATACATTTGTGTTTCACAATGTTTATTGGTTTCAAGTACGGGCCGCACTTGATTCTTCTCGTCTTCAACGATGATATTTTGAGTCATATGCATTTGAGTATGTTGCATTCTTCATGTTTTTACTGGTCTGGTTGCTTCTTTATTTCAGTGCTTATATATGTTCACTCATATACACACACACACACACACACACACACATTGTCTCCATCTTTATGTTCTTTATGTTGCATAGTAAGTTGGTTCATCACTTCAGTAAAAATGCCTTTCTACTGTTTCTATCCTCTGATCATATATGTTGACTTCTTTCATGTTACATTACATTTGAACTCATGTCTAGTTTTCATATAGTTGATGTGGACTATTGCATATACACTGCTCATTGGTCTGCTGGTATGTGGTCTTGTTGACATTGTCGCAAATATAAGTGTACGTATGTACTTTTGAAGCTTTGGTTTGCATCGAGTAGAATGCATTACGTTGTTCATATGTATATTAGTGCTTGTCTGGTTTTCCTGTACATCAATGTCACCTCTGTCCTTTGTAGCATGCATTCTGTACCGTGATGTTCACCATGAACTTGGCTCTGTACATTCATGTAGCCTGTATGGCTGCACTTACATTTGCTATTTTCATTGTTTGGTTAATGCTTTGGCCTAGTACAGTGTGTCCTGCTGTACATTCTCATGTCTGGTTTAGGTTGCTGTTGTAAGTTGTGAGTGCATTTGTAGTTAAAGTGGCACTGTATTTTAGTCTGGACATGTGGTTCATTGTGTAGCTTGGTTTTGGTTTCTTGATGCAGTCTTCTTGACTTTGTTCGCTGCCTGGTCGACATGTACATATGCATGGACTATCTAGTCTCTGTTTTTATGTGAACGACTTGAACTTTGGTCGAGGCTTGATTTTTGTGTCTTGACCATTTAATTTGAATTTGCACCTGTATTGAATCCAGCTTATAGCTCGGGTTTGACCTTGTGCTCGTGTCGTGGCTTTATTTGTATTGCACTTGAGTTGAACCCGGCTTTTCATTTGGGTTTGTCCTATGCTCACATGTCCCTGTAATTTTACCAAGTGTATGTCGGCGTGCACAACCTTACGACATTCGTAGTGATACACTATGCATGTCACAAGCTGTTCGTGTACGGTGAATGCAAAATTAAATAATGATGAACGACCCAAATAACCAACGCAAATAATATTTTCAAAATTACATTTTATTTTACACTACAAAAATATTTCATTTTCAATTTTACTACGTTAGTGTATATTTTTGCAGATAGCTCAGATGCTGGATTCAATCTGGAATGGAGTTGAAGATAAATACGAGTGAATTAGTGATATGTAGTGAGGTGCTGATGTAAATGAAAATTGTGATGTGGTCAAATTTGTATCGTTTTAAAATTGTGTATATAGTGAGAGCTCAAATTTGTACTATTAAAAATTGTAATAAATATTAATTGAATAAAATATCTGTTTGAATTTAAATTCTGGGTTATTTATTTTATTCATCAAATATTTATTTAATTCTATGAAAATAAAATAGTATATTAACAAATACATTTTAATGAATATATATATGTGTGTGTGTGTGTGTTTATTATCATCAAACAAAAATCATATACTTGTATATCCAACATAAACTGTTATGAAAATAGTAGCGCTTTGCAGAAGCTTTTATCAATAGTTCTTTATTACCCAAGTCACAAAGAGGTCATTTGGATTGAAAAAAAGACGGGATTGAAATGAAAACGCAATAACACAAGATATTCCACCCGACCACCCACTTTATTGATTCATAATTTTTTTTTACAATTAATAGACAAAGATAAAATAAACAAAATATTATTGAATCAATAGCCAAATTGAGAAAGGGAGCAAATATCTATATCGCTAAAATTATTGGAGAAGAAGAACAAAGATTGAGAAGAGAAAATTAGCAAATAGATTTTCCACCATACTTTTACACTCTCTTCTAGTCTCTATTTATATAATTAATTACTTAATGCCAAAGTTAACATTAGATGGCAAAAAATAATTTGATTAGCCAATTAGAGAGAGAAATAAACATACTCAAATATGCCTATTAATTAGGGAAAACAAAATCTTCTCTTTCTTTCTTTTGCATATTTATTTCTCTCTATTTGTGATTTTGTATCGCCAAAATTTAACACTCCACCTTGATGCAAAATCACATATCTCCAACATATCGAGCATACCATATCTAGATATATCACAAATCCTCATATCTCAACCACACTAAATTACAAAGCTCAACCACCGCCTACAAGTGATGCATCTCCCACATGAGGTGCCCCACACAAATTCGGTCTCAAAAACATTTGTAATACCATAAAGATCTCTATCTTTTCTTTATGGATTTTGTAATTCGACATCCGTCTATCACTCGATCTGAGCTCATTACCTGATCACTATTAGTCCCTCAAGCACCATCAACATGAAGACCCCTGTCTAAATATGATCCTCAATGATAGAGTCATAAGCAGCGATCACATTAAGCTCTCCCCCTGGCTGTGTACTAGTTCTTCAAACGTCACTCGCTTTCCATTGTCGACTGCAGAACCAACCAAGTTATAAAGGTTTCCTTCTACTAATACTCCTCTTATCCTTACACGACCATCTTTCTTCACTCTCAAAACTCCACCTTGAGTCTCATAAGTGCAACCTTGGCGATCCAACTGACCGAGAGAAATAATATTATGCGAATAAGTGGGTACATGTCTCACTCCAGAGACTTCTCTAATCACACCATCGGGCATACGAAACCGGATAGATCCAATACCACAAATCGATAGATCTTCTCTATTTGCTGTCCTAATCATGCCAATACTCTTTTCATAAGAAGAAAAACAAATCATATCTCTACGAATGTGAAAACTGGCTCCCGAGTCCACCTTTAAGGTTTATTTTCACTAAAAAGGGCATCGCAAGAAGCATCACTATCGGTACCTTCATCAAAACCAGCATGTGCATCATTACTAGTATCACCACAGTAGCCTTTTTCTGATCTCTTTTATAAGCATAACACTTGCTGCATATGTGATCTTTCTTATTACAATAATGACAAGTGATAAAACCTTTGTCATTAGCGTCCTTCTTCCAAATTATATCTTTCTTTGAGTCCCTTGCCACCATAGCCTCACTTTGAATTGATTTCATACTTGACCCTTTTCTTCTAAGCTCCTCATTCAAAAGACGGCTTCAAATAGTTTCCAGGGAAATAGTTCCATTAGCATTGGAATTACTCAATCAAACAACCAAAGTTTCCCAACTTTCTGAAAGCAAACTCATTAATAAAAGAGCCTATAATTCATCATCAAAATCGACCTTCATATTTTGCAGTTGATTTATTACATTTTGAAATTCATTCAAATGTTCTGCAACAGACTTCTCTTCATCTAATCTCAGTTGTACCAACTATCAAACCAGAAAAGCCTTACTAGTAGCACTCTTTGACTCATACAAAGATACCAACTTGTCTCACAAAGCCTTCGTGGATTCACAACTAGCCACATGATGGAAAACTGAATCATCAAGATACCGGTGAATCAAAGCAATTGCCTTCTTATCCATCTTCTTCCATTTTCCCTCATCTTCATCAGAGGGCTCCTTTCCAGTCTCCATCAATCGGATCATGAAGATCATTGAGGTACAGAACACGCTCCATTTTAGGCTTCCAAATAACCCAATTTTTCCCATCCAAAGTTGCCATCATTGAAAATGAAATCATATCCGACATCAACAATTTTTCAAACCAAAATTACTCTAAGCTTTACGATGAGTTGTGCCACGATACCAAACTATTATGGAAATAGTAGCACTTTGCGAAAGCTTTTATAAACGGATCATTGTCACCTAAATCACAAAGAGGTAACTTGGATTGAAAACAAGACGGAATTGAAATAAATATGCAATAACACAAGATATTCCACCTAACCACCCACTTAATTGATTCGTCGAAATTTTGTTTACTATTAATAAAACAAAGCTAAAATAAACAAAATATCATTGAATTAATAACCAAATTGAGAAAGGGAGCAAATATTTATATGGCTAAAACTATTGGAGAAGAAGAACAAAGATGGAGAAGAGAAAATTAGCAAATAGATTTTCCACCATACTTTTACACTCTCTTCTAGTCTCTATTTATATAATCAACTACCTAAAGCTTAGATGGAAAAAGTTAATTTGATTATAGATATAGAAATAAACATACTCATATATGCCTATTAATTAGGGGAAATAAAATATTCTCTTTCTTTATTTTGCATATTTATTTCCCTCTATTTGTGATTTTGTATCACCAAAATTTAACAAAAACTAATACTATACATAGTCACAAATGATAGTAGAAAAAAATAGTGGTAAAATTGATTCTAGGTAAAAGTTAAAAGAATATTGATTAATGTAGGTAAGATGGAGTATTAACTTACCTCTTCTTCTTTTACATCATCCAAAAATTATTTGACTAAACTTAAGCAAATCCCATCTTGCAAATTTGAACAAATCTTCAGTATGTTCCCATCTTAGTTGAATGAGCTTCATCTTCTTACAAATACAATACTATAAACATTAAAGATCTGATTGCATCTGATCATTAAAAACAATATTTATTTCAAATAATAATATTTTGAAGAATATATCTTACCAATGGAAGCATGGAGCATACGAACATGTTTCTTGGCATGTGGATAAATTTTTAGATAAATTTACAGAAATTTTTCTCTATTGTTTATGGCCAAGAAATTGCGTGCAATGTTTCAAAATTTATCAACAAGGGTAGA
This sequence comes from Allium cepa, assembly GCA_030765085.1. Taxonomy (NCBI): domain Eukaryota; kingdom Viridiplantae; phylum Streptophyta; class Magnoliopsida; order Asparagales; family Amaryllidaceae; genus Allium; species Allium cepa. The sequence goes on along the minus strand of CM060938.1, from coordinate 656,822,719 downwards.
ATTCGCCATCCCAATTTTCGTTCGTTACTGGAGAAGAAAAACATTAATAGTATTTCCATTACTGTCAACAATGGTAGATCTTCTTCAGTTTGTTTTTTTGCTGTCTCTTATTTTATTCTTCTTTCAACCCATTTCTTGTAATGGAAGTACAGTTGCCAAAATTTCTGTTTGCAAGTTCTCTACAATCTGTTGGAATAGTTTTGCTCATCATTTTTGGTGTTGGTTCTATGTTTCTTCTTTCCAATGGCAGGCCAAAAGGCAAGCTAGTATTTATGGCACTTACTTTCATTTTGTCTTGTCCAAACATGAAAGTAGTAGTTTCAGTTGAGTAGTAATTGCATAAAGCATCCAAGTTGTGTTGATGCTTTTTGAGTTATTTCATTATTATTCTTTCTTCGTAGAAGAAATTTAAAATTTTATAAAATGGGTTTTTTTTTCAAAATGCCTATTTTCGTTTTCGTTGGCCCATTCTTTTCTTTTACCAATTTTATCGTCTTAAAAATTGCTTGTAAGCCACATCTATATGCTATGTCTGGTTTTATATCTTCAGCTTTTGTGATTTCCTGCTCTAATACTTCAAATATAACATTTATACTTGTAGCATATGAATTGACAAAATCAACGTTATCCTATTGTATGAAAAAGTGGCATTAAGTTGATAGTGAAACATATAACATTGAAGCATAACAATATATTTGGTATCAACTGCAATGAAACAACTTCATACAATTATATAAGGGGTATCATTTTGCAGTATAAAGGATTCAGCTTTGTTAAACATAGGTATTAGTTTTCATAAAAATGAAATTGGAAACAATTTTGAAAATTCCAAACTAATAACTTGAAGCATATGGTCTATATGTATCATTTTTGATTTGTAATGATATCCATTTTTAAACAAAAACGGTGAAAAATATTTATAAAAGCATAAAGTACAAGCTTCAAACATGTTGGTGGTACCATTTTTAGGAGCTACTGGTATCATTTTTTGCTACAAATTACATGGGAAATTATTTATAAAATTAGAAAGATGTTGGTTCTACTCAAAACATCTAATGAGTATCATTTTTGTTGAATATTGGTATTAGCTTTTATAAACATGGCAGTGCAAATAATTTTAAAACTCCAAATCATTAACCTAAAACATTGATATATAATGGTACCAGTTTTTAAATAAAATGTAGTGAAAACAATGTATGAAAGTAAAAATTACAAGCTTCAAACAAAGATGTTAGTGGTATCATTTTTACTACAAATTACATGAAAAATATTTTTTTAAATTAGAAAGACAACAACTCTACTCAAAAACAGCTAGTGGGTATCATTTTTGTTGAATATTGATATTAGTTTTCATAAAAATGACAGTGGAAACAATTTTGAAAACTCCAAATGATTTAACTCAAACTTATAGAATTTAGGTGCAACGACCCGTTTTTCCATACCATTCAAGCTGACGATGAACCACACATGTCCAACCCAAATCGAACAGAAAGAAGAATGGTTATGGGAAAGAAACAAGAAAGAAGAAGAGAATAACAGAAAAGAAACTAAAATCATATAGAATCTCACAATCGCAGCGGAACAACAAATAATACAATATCAATGATTTTTACCAAAAGAAACTGTTATATACATACATCCATCAAAGTGCAACAACAAACACAATTATCATCCTGGACAGTTATAACAACCCGTTCTTACAATTGCTAATAATTTCAATAACAAGGCAGCGGAAAATAAACATAAAAGAGAATACGACTTGAAGACCTCTAACTCATCTCCTAAGCTCAAGCAATCTGTAAATATGCTCGGTCTAACCTAAGTATTAAAATAAAATAACATCTGAGTCAGTTTGAAAAACCAGTATGAGAAAAACACACCAACTGTATTTTAAAGTTATAAAAACTTTTGAAAACAAAGGTATCTCGTAATACCACGCCATACATAAGCACGGACGGTTTTTACCTTACGATAACCAAAACATTTCGTATGAAATCCTCTGATATTATAATAGTATCTAGATACAATTACTTACTAGTCATATCTCGTAATTCCAGCATAATAGGTATACAATCAAGTCTGTATGTGTCTTTTGGAGAATGGATTCCAACTATGGAAGGGTACAGGTCTACCCGCCGAATCTATACACCTCTAGATAAAATTTACGGGAGGATACAATATGTTGCACCTTAGCTACTCTGAACCAGCCCTACCCCCTACTGGATAGTGCTGAATATGATCACCCCATGGTTGATAAACAATCATCATGGGCCCCGAAGCATACATAGAGATATCGACACTAGATATTGGGACGATCATACCCTAATGGAAGCAACCCACATAGCCCTGCCACCTGTCCCTGCTTTAGTCATTTTCCCAATTGATGAGGCTTGAGGCTACGATTACCTTTTTATATAGCACTTTCCACTTGGAATGCTAACACTTCTGTAGTAACGGGGATTTTGGACATCTGTCAATTGGATAATTAACTGATTTTATTTGGATAAATATATATCTGAATATATATATATATAAGTGGATTTGAAAACTATAATAATTAAACCAACATGATGAATCTTATAGCAGATTAATAAATATATTTAAGTTTAATTGCATAATAGTCCAAATTTGAATAAAATTGGATAAAAGATTTAATATACATTTGTAAACATAATACATTTTCCTTATATATATATATATATATATATATAAACATCTAAGAAAACATGATTCAAAATTAATTAAATGACAGGGTTTAAGTACAAAAAATTAAATAAATTTAAGTAAAGGTAGTTTGTAAATATATAAGGATTTAAAACATACATGTAAAAAGGTATTACATAGATTTAAGTAATTAATAAATACAAAAGACATGAATAAGAATAAAATTTAATAAACGATGTTATGTAAAAATACATAAACATATTAGGTACATTATAATTACAAATGTAAATAAAGTCGCTTTGCATTTTAACAAGTGTAAATCAAATATTACATGCAAATGACATTTGTAAGTAAAATTAACAAGTGTCTTTATAAAAATTAAAATAAAAGATAAATCAGAGATGTACATTCCTAATCCTTTCTCATTTACACTTTTACTTTATTATCAAAGAAACAAGAAAATCCAAAGCCAGTAAAACTAAAACCAGGCAAAAGAAAAAAGAAACTGAAAACAAAATTCAAAACCTGGAAACAAAAGTGAAGATCTCAATCTGGAATCAAGCTAATCAAAGTATCAAGATCAACATCAAAAGAAAATCATGTTAAGATGCAGATTCAAATTTAAGAAAATAAAATTTCCAGAAAAGACCCAAGCTCTCTGTTTCTTCATAAGCAGGTGAGTAAACTTGTATCTTAAAAGTTTAATCTGCCTATATGTGTGATTGCAGAAGATAATCCTGGAAATTATGATAAATAGCATGTTTTGCATGTTTGTTTAAAGATGATTGTATATATGAATGTGAATATGGATCTGCATGTCTCTGTATATAGTTATTATCTCTGTTCTTAGTTACAGACAAAAACTAAATCAAAGAAAATCAATACCTCCCTATATAAATACTTTTATGTCATGATCTTTGAAGGAAATTTGTTAGCAATTGTCAAATTTGATTTTTAAAAATAGTTTCAAATATACACATGAAGTAATTATGTCAAAAAGTAAAGTGTACAGTGGTAAATCGATTTAAATCAAAAATCAAAGTTGATAAATCTCAAGTTTAACTTATATGATCTGAATCGATTTTGGAAACGATGATTTTAAGAGTAAAATCAAGATTTTTAAACATGTATTGAATGAGTCATTTGGGGTTGAACGGGAATTGAGATTTCACCGATTTTTGGCGATTGGTGAACCTGGGGTGTTCGAGGTCGTGCCTGAAGGTGGCTGGAAGGGAGGAGGTTAAGGGAAAAATGGTCGGAGTAATTCTCGAATGATGTGGTGGCGTAGCGACGGAGAAATATAGTTTAGGTTTAGTTTTGGGTCGATGTCGGGGATTTGGTTGTTGCGACGTCGACATAGCTTCGGGCTTGATCGCGAGGAGGGGGATAGGTGCGTGGGCATGTGAAGAAGAGTTGGTCGGAGTATCGATATGCTTGGTGGCTAGAGGTGGTAGCATGGGGAAAATCTTGGGTGATGGTTCTTCCAGTTTTGGGTTCACGCAAGCTCGATTTCTTTATCGAGTTAGATTTGAAGCACAAGTGATCATTGTCGAGTAGTAAGGTCAGGGTTGACTGATCGGTGTTGATATCGATAGTCGGAGTGGATGCATGCGACTGTGCACGTGCATGAAGGATTGGGTGTGTCTGAGTTTGGTTTGGGAAGAAGGTCTTCATCTCGAAGTGGATTTCGGGTAGTAGCGTGGTGGCTCGAGTTGGGTTTCGAGTCTTCGCGTGTGTGTTTTGTTAACAGTTTTAAACTTAAACTATAACTAAGTTTAAAAAAGGGAAGTTTTTTTTTCAGGGGCGACTCGGGATTGTTCCGGGTTAAACCCGAAGTAAAGGGTTTAATAGTTTTTATAAATGTAAATAAAGGTAGTTTTAAACTTTAAGTAATCAAGTTTAACTGATTTGAAAAAAATTATATCTTTGTGTAATAATGTAATTAATATTGGTTTAAGAAGTTGTATGACCAGTTTTACTTAAATCAATTTGATCCTTAAGTTTATTTAAAACTTAATTAAAGTATGTAATTAAGAAGTTAATTTAAAAGATAAAATGCTTTTAATTTATACATTAACAAAGATTAAGCGATTAATAAAGATAAATGGGTTATCTTTAAGTTAATCAAGGACTTTGGCGATTAAATATTTATTAAATTAAGGAATTAAAGAGAAATTAATGAATTATTGATTAAGGATAAATAAATTAATAATTAAGGTTATAAATTAATCAATTGGAGATAAATTAATTGGTAATTAGTGATCAATTAATGTAAGTAAATAGAGATTAATTGCTTATATGACTAATTACTTGATGTAAGTAATTAAAGGATAAATTTGTTAAGGGTTAATTAATTTAATTATTAATTAAAGGATAAATTAATTAATGTTCAGGGTTTAATTAATTGAGGATAATTAACCAATAGGATAATTACATGATGAAAGTAATTTAAGGGTAATTACTTAATGGAAGTAATTAAAGATTAATTACTTAGTGTAATTAATTAAAGGATTGATTAATTTAGGAAATTAATTAAGGGTTAGTTAATTAATGAGTGTGATTAATTAAAGGATAATTAATCAATGTAAGTGATTATAGGATGTTTAATTTGAGTAATTAATTAAGGATAAATGTAATTAATGTGAATGGGTGAAGATTAATTAATTTGTGTAATTAATTAAAGGCAAGTTACTTTATGTAATTAAAGATGATAATTACAGGATGATTAATTAATTTGTAATTAACTAATGTTAAGTAAGCAGGATTTAAAGGTAATTAAGGTAATTAATTTAAATATTAATTAGAAATGGTGTGATTAATTAATCTTGCTTTTGGATGATTGGATATTATGGAATGCCTTGAATTGGTTGATATATCTGATATTAAATGTTTTGTGATATGATATGTTGGGTTGTATAGTGATAATGTGGTTATCTATCGATGATGAATTGCTATGTAAGTGGCATCTTGTATTTAAAATTTGAATTGTATTCACTTGAATACTTGGGTTAAGAATGACATTGGATTCGAAGAGACCGGGGTCGAGTATCAGTAAATACCCGAAACCACTTCGATTTATAATTTATAATAATTATTTATGGATTTGATTGTGGAATAAATAAGCTGGAAAGGAATAAATGATGTAAATTTGGTCATTTAATCTGACTAATAATGCTTAGATATGATTGTAAGATGTGTATGGCAAGTTAAGAACTCGTAGTAAGGTACGAGTTACTTCGGGCTTTAAATAGTTTTATGCATTAGTATTTCATGTTAGATGGGTTTACTCACGCTGGTTTCCAGCCTGACCCGGGTGTTACTTTGATGTAATGCTCGGGTCAGACCGAGTATTACAGATTTTTAGAAGAGGATGTTCTAGAGCTCAGGAGGTGAGCTAGATGGCAGGAACGTATGGAGTTTCCGCTATGTATATTATTGTTTGTGTTTTTAGGACAAGTTAATTTTTACTGTCCAGTCATGTGTTTATGGTTGTAACTCTGATGTATTAATGTAAAGTAACAATTCAGCTTTCTTGTATAAATGCTATTACTTGATATTATATGTAATCCGCTGCGAAATGTGAGATTCTGAGTTTTGTTTTTTGTTCTTCTATCTCATTTCTTCTTTTTCTAACTATCTGGAATTTTCGAAATCGGAAATTTTGGGTCGTTACAACTGCCCTCCAGGCAACAATGTGATGTCAGCATTCATCCATACAAGTTCATTCTGGGACGGAACGAAACACTTGGGGGATCCATCTTTGAATTCCCATCATCCTCAAGATGTCTTAGGTATAACTAAAACTAGCAGGCTAAGATTCACAAGAGAAAAAAAATATAAACAGCGGAAATAATTATAATAATAATAATTTATTTAAAACAAACCCCCAGAATTACTTTATAAATCAAATAAGTTGCCAAATACCAAATACATCATATATCTCGAAATATTCGTACTTGTCTTACGAAATTAAAAACCATAGTCTCAATAAAATCAAAGTACAAATCATCCCTCAAATAGTGCCAATACAACATAAAAACTAAAAGCTGAAATTAAAGAAGAGAAATATATAGGAAGAATCTCAAACCGTTACAATCTCTCTGAATCCACAAATCTGCTCGCTCTCCCTTGACGGCCTATGGGGGGAAAGGTGAAAATAGAGGAGTGGGTCATACTAAAAGTCTGGTGATTGAGAGTAATTACTTGTATTTTTAAACAAGGTAAAGGTGATAGGCTTTACAACAGTTCTAATATTAAAAATGAAACAAAGGAAACAGGAAGAAGGAACAAACTGGAAACAAATACGAATTAATTCGATCAACATGATTGACTAACTTTGATTGTTTGCACTTGTCTTTGATCGGTGCTTTGATTAGGCTGAATTCCTAATCCTATAATTAGGCTGAAATCCTAATTCTACTGCGGCCTAGATACTAAATCCACTTTTAATGACACAAATTAGACGTATTAGACCTAATTCCTAATCCTATAACTAGACGCTAATTATAACTAGACGCTAAATACTAATTCCTAATCCTATAACTAGACGCTAAATCCTAATTCCTAATCCTATAACTAGACGCTAATTAGACCTACTGCGGACTAGACGCTATATAGCTCCCTACACAGAAAGCAATGGTGTATATGAATGATAGGAAAAGTATCTACTATGGACTAGATGTTATATAGCTCCCTACATAGAAAGCAATGTTGTCTATGAAAGACACACATACTAAGCACTTGGAACTCATAACGATTTATGAGCCATTACTGGAAGTCGCACTTGTGACCACCACTAAGCTCGCATTACCTATTGTTCCACCTATTGGGTCTTCTTATTACATCAAGCTCCAGCATAAGCGTATCCCTTGTCTCACTTCAGGATCATGTGAAACACCGTGTCCATAGAAATAATATGGGAAATGCTTTTGGTACTGGCCCATCATCCATACAATATCTAGTTGCGCCCCTTACCCAAGTCCCTATAATTTGGACTTCTACTTATTGACCAATTACTACCATTATTAGCATAAGTGTGCCCCTCGTCTCACTTCAAGATTATGTGAAACACGTGTTTATAGAAATAATAAAGGAATGTTATCTGGTATAGGTCCTACTTTACTTCTTTTCTTATTAACTTAGATAAATTATTCAAATAAACCTTTATTATTGTTCTTACTATATATGCTTATAAATTTATTCTAAGTCTTAAAATAAGCCTCATTCTATTCTGTTTTCTTATTATAACCTATGCTATAATCATGCTTATTACTTAACCCAAGTTCTAAGTGTGAAAATAGGCTTCTTTCATATTTTACTCTTTTTAGTTATAATTCTAAGTTATAACTAGGCCAATTTCTTTAATTTAGTCCAATTCTAATATTTACATCACAATTTCAGTCTAATTCCATTTCTTATTACAGTTGTTTCATTTTACATCTTATCTTCCATTATTTCAGTATTCTTATAATTTTAATCCATATTTGCATTTAATCCATTCTAATCCATAGTGAAGAAGAAGGAGAAGCAAAAGAAAATTGAAAATAGAAGGAAATCCAAAGCATATGAAAAAGATGTAAATAACGCATAAATAATAGTAAATAAATTTAAAATACTGTAAATAACTGTAATTAAACGGAAAATTTACAATTAACGGAAATTAGCTACAAATAACTGAAAAGAATAGCTAAAAAGAAATAGATTGAAAATAAATCTAAAACTGAAAGTAACTGATAAAAAGGTATTTCCAAAATCGTAGAAAAACTGCAACTATTGGAAACCCTTTTATTTTAGATTGCTTAAAAGTATATATAATTGCAATCACTCACCTGTGGTCCTAAGCTCTTCCCTTTTGGTCTTTTCGGATCCACTTGAAGGTTTTAAAATATATTTTTTAAAGATTCTCTCCATGGAAAATTATTCCTTTTATGGTCCTTCCTGAAAAGGCGAACCCAAGCGGAGAAAATCTAGAATGAGAAAAAGTGGCAGGCCTAGGTTCTTATTTATAGGGATAGAATGTATCTCAGACCATTGGATTTAAAGATTAAATAGGATGTAACCTTATCATAGGCTAAATGGGAGCCGTTGGAACGTAGCACAGAGGGATAAGATAAGCTAAAATGATGAAAATAATGTGTAAAAAAACATGCTGGAACCAACAGGTATGAAGGAAATTTCCTTTGCTTCCCATTCATAGGCGGGTCGACCTACAAGTCGACCGCCCTTGAAGCCAGGTCGACCGGCCGGTCGACCTAGGCCTTGGGATGGTGGACCTCTAGGTCGAACTCCTTATATATATATATATATATATATATATATATATATATATATTATATATTCCGTTCTCGTTAAATTCGTAATTTTCTCATATTAGCTCGGATTCTGACGTATGATATATGAAAATTGACCAGAAAATTACCAAGGACACAATGGTGAAACTCTCGTGGCTCAATTCCTAGCTTAAATCTCTTGCCAAAACCTGTCCACAAGATGCAGTCCCCCAACTATCGTATTTATCACCAGTCTTCCATCGATCCGTCTAGGCTCCTCAGCCCTACACGAAGCTTGTCCCCGATTAGGGTCGATGTCCCCTATCTGCCATCCTGTGGAGTTTTCACAAACTGTTGCAACTTATTTTCCCGAATCAATTTTTCTATGACATCTTGGAGATGCCTACATTCATTCGTATTGTATCCATAACATTCGTGAAACTGAAAATACTTCCTAATCTGCTTCTGTCTCTTTGAAGACAACATAGTTGCGGCTTCCTGTAATGCATGGTATTATCAATGGATAGATAAATATCCTCTAGGGACATGTTTAGCAGCATGTAATTTTCATACATTGGAATCCTAGGCTTTAGTCTCCAAAAATCCCTCTTATGCCCTCGATTCCTGTCTCCATCTTTCTTTTGTTGATTCGGCTTATTTGAAAATTTACTTGAACTTTCCCGGAACAATCATCAGACTATTTTATTGAAATATTACTTTGTACTGCTTCTCCACTCGGTCTTGTAACATTCTTTTTCCTAGAGGACCTGGTCTCCTCCTTCCTCAAAAACTGAGCTGTCTTTGAATAGAAGCGCTCCAACGTGGCAGGCGGTTTTCCCACCAACCTGTCGCCATACTCGAATTCTGGATCAATCCCTCCCGTCACAGCCATGAGTATAGCATGATCATTCGGGTTACTGACTTCCGTGATGGCGGTATGAAATCTATCCAAGTAACCGTTCAACGATTCCCTTGGGGCCTGAATCACACTGGAAAGGGGCATCACGTCTTTAGGACGAACAATGTGCATTCGAAATTGCTCTATAAGCTTGGTTGCCAGCTCATCAAATCTCAAAATTGACCATGACATTCTTCTGAACCACATCGTTGCTATCCCAAAAAGTTTATGGGAAATCATCTACACTTGGTTGCATTGTCAGCTCTCATAAAATCCATCAACCATTTGTATCTCATGATATGGTACCTGGGGTCGGTTTTTCCTCGTAGGCAGGCAATGATGGCATGTTGAACCTCCTTGGGTATTCTGCACGCGGAATGTTGTCAGTAAACGGGGTATGTCTTCTCGATATTCCCCAGTCATCACTGGTCAAACCTTGATTCTCTCTCAACAACTTTCTAACCATTGCTAATAAGTCCAGCGTCTAGATTTGTGGTGACAAGCAGTGGTCATGCTTCACCTCATGTGAACGGTCCGACCGATGTTTACGGACCATTTTACGCTTTCTTGGTTCACCGTACTCTTGATGCACACCTTGAACATTTATCTCGTTGTCATTCCGATGGGGTAGCTAGTCGGCATTCGATTAAGCTCCAGCATTCAAGCTTCCGAGAAGAACTTCGACGCGATTCCCTAAGTGTAATGAGGGAATCCCTCCTCTGGAGAAGGGATCAGTACCGATCCCTAGGGAAGGATTGACACTGATCGATCTTGGCAGACCATATTGGCCTGCTAAGTGGCGCTACGATGTTTATGCAAGCTCTCCTTTAAGCCACAATGACTAAGCCTCTGGTATTCATTCCATGAGCTTGAACTTTCTGATACCGAGTAGGGAGTGGGATCCCTCTTGGCCTTACCATGTTATTGTTTGGTATTCTGGTTCATTAGACTAATATTGGTCTGAATCTAGTCATTTAGTTATCAACGGCTTTCCATCAACTCTCTCATCAGATTATGAAATTCAGCTCAAATTATAGAATCAGTAGAGTTCTGAACTTCAACTAGATCGGCATTCAAAATTATAGGTTGGTTTCTTGGGCCTTCATGTTGAATACTAGCAGTCTCATTTCCATCAATATTCTGAGAAGTGGACCTGGTATTTCTAACCATTGTCAATCTTCTTGTTTAGATTTTTGCAAATCCGAGTAGTGTAAGCAAGTTTATGAAGATAGCTATGGATCTTCTTCGGGAGATTTTCCCAATCCAGTAGCAGCAAAGAGGATCCTAATAGGCTGAGAATCAGGTTCTTAGTGAAAGCACCAAAATGTTCTCAACTAAATTGGTTACGAACACCAAAGAATAGATTTATGTAGTGAAATAAATGAAGAAAGAAAAATTAAAACAAAGGAATAGAATAAACTAACAAGAAAATTAAAGCAATAATCAAGAACATAAGGATTTATAGTGGTTCGGCGTTGAATGCCAACGTCCACTTTGAAGATTCTCTTTATTGATTTACGAATAGTTTGATTACGGTAGCAATAGTAAGAAATTAGGAGAAAACTTGATTACAATAAAGACTAATGTAGCTAGCAGCGCAAAGATCCTAAGAATGACCCCCTAGACCAGTATTTATAAGTGAAGGCGACCACCAATCTATCTGAAACTTCGACTACGAGACCTTCTAATCCATAAGGGCCCATTAGAGGTGTCGCTAGACCCAAATTCCAATGAATAGGGATTGATACCGATCCCTTCATTGGTCAATTCTAGGGTAACGATCCCTATGGTGGCTTCTTCATATTTAGACATGTTGGTATTTCAAATATCATGTTGATTGGACGAGTGAAACTCGTGCTTCTGTTTGATCTTTGGTTCAGATCCACTTACCGAACCCTTCTAGATGGATAATGTCGATCCCTCATAGTTGACTCCAGTATGCCGATCCTTATTACCTATCAAAATCCACTGATCCTTCTAACTTACTACGGTGATCCATCTGCTTATCCAATCATGTCGATCCATTTCCTTCTACTTATGCCGATCTCTCCATTGCTTCAACTGTGCCGACCCATTGTCCAACTAACTATGCTGAACCATACATTTCCATCTATACCAATCCCAGGAGTTCCACCAAGTCATGTTGATCCATGCACCATTACCTATGCTGAACCCTCCATTACTTCATCCATGCCGACCCCTCATCCAACTAGCTACGCTGATCCCAAGGGTATAACCAAGCTATACTGATCCCTTGCATTTGCAGCTAACTTCCAAATTTCTAGCATCCTGCATCGTCTATCTACCAACTCCATTCAATCTGGGCTTCAAATGATCATCTGAACTCTCCTTTTGGGTCCTACAACCATTGCTCTCTGGTCATCCTCCTTGATGACAATCAAATCTATCTTACGTATTTGGTTCCAAATAGCCGGGTCAGGATACCGGGTAACAAGCGAAAAAATAACCATCCATGTAAATACGCCTCTAGGCCTCTAACTTTTCTCCTGAAGCTCCAAAACATCCAAACTAGTTTGTAATATGCTCTGTCTGACCCGAGCATTACAATAAATAACATCTGAATCAGTCTGGAAAATTAGCATGAGAAAACACCCCAACTGGATTTTAAGTTATAAAAAAAATCTTTGAAATCAAAAGTGCCTCGTAAGACCATGCCACATAAAAACACGGATGGATTTTTACCTTACAATAACCAAAAAATTTGTACATAAAAATCCAGTGATATTATAGTAATGTCAATGGTTTCAAATAATATCAAAATAGTTGAAATTGTTACCATATTAAATTACAGCATACTAGGATCTACAATCAAAACCATAAAGGTACATATTGGAGATTGGATTCTTTACTATGGCAAGGTAAGGGACTACCTTCTGATGATACAACCGTAGGAAATTCACCAGAGTCTGACAAGAACTTCTTGTACGCCTACTACATAGAGCCAGCTGCCACTTTAACATGACGAGTCGGAATACCCCATCCCTTTTTGACACCGAGGCCTTTACTACTATGGTGTTTGCATGCGAAACAATTCGAATATGGATAATCTACAGTAGGATGTGTAACATCCCCTTTCTAGAGGCACATAACTAAGCGTTATATAGTGTTAGCTGCCGGCGACTAAATACGACTATGTTAATGGTATCAATAATATCAGAAGCACTTGAATATGAAACCAAACACAAATTTCAAAAAACCACATTTACTTCTTTACATTTCAAAATCAAATGTTTCACATTCACAATGCATAATCCCCAAATCGTTCCTAGGCACAGATCAGTTATTTTATTACAAATTACGCCAAGAGGGGTATATGAAGATACCCCCTTGGTTGATCAGAGTCATATGGTCATAATAGATCTAATACAAACAACACAGTGGAAAATCCATCAGAACATAACAAGAACTGCGAATCCTAAGTAGTAATCTGTTGCCTCCTGCATGCCTCTGGTAGCTTATTCGTCAACATTCTAAAACCTAGAAAAGAACCTTAACCCCTTAGCCTAATCAAATCAATTTTGAGCACCCGAGAGTTTAAGGGAAAACATAAACTTCGAGTCAAACATAAAGCCTAGTATGAGTAATATTATACATCCCGAAATAATTAGGATAAGTGAGACAACGCCGCTTAGCGGAACAAGTTTCCTCCTACTAACATCCTTTTAAAAAATATCTTTGCAAAAACTTTCATAAAACCATATACTGTGCTCCTGCATCCACAATGGTAAAATATTATAAAGTAATCATTATGTAAACATACAAAAATATCAAGAAATAATGAACTATCTGTTCAGACACACAAGTTTTATTTGGATAACTTTTAACCTTGGGCAGACTCGGGCATACCAGACAATATAATCAAAATTAACCTAACATCTGTTAGATATTCTTCTTATCAATTATATATCCTTAATTATCTTTTAAGCATTTTCCATCTGGACAGTCTGTCCTTAACTATATGTTAAATACTTCACTTTTGGACGGTCTGTCCCTAACTTATCTGTATACGAAAATATATTCTCTTCAGCGTGTAACCATAATTTTAGTCTACCTGTGACAAAGCCCTACACACTGGAATTTTGGGCAACAATTAGCTGGGGCTATTAGCTAATGTGTAGAGCGCCACCCCTTACTAGTTCCATCTGGTATACCAATATCTGAGTCATTTTCACTTTAGGATCCCCTCCCATAATTTTCCTTGAAATTTTTTTCAAAATGATTTAAAACCATTAAATCAAACCTAAATAAGTAATAGTATATAATCTTTATATTTTACACAAAATCATATCACCATATCATATGTATGTTCTTTACTCAAAATTTAGTTGATGAAAACATTTAACCATTTGAAAGAACTAGTTTCTAAACTTTTGAAATCCTCTCTTTCAGAATCAAACATCAAACCTTTCGAGACTATTCTCCAAACCTTTCGAAACCATTGAAAAGCAAACTTTTCGAAAGCTATAAAACTTTGGACATCCTTCTCTAAAATCACTTTAAAATATTGCCATAGGAAAACCTTCCATTTAAACCGTTCGAATCTATTGAACTAAACCTTTCGAAATCACTCAAAACAAACCTTTCAAAACCATTAAATATAAACCTTTCGAAATCATTAGATTCAAACCTTTCGAAATCGTTCAATAAAAAAAATCTTTCAAAACCATTCAATATAAACCTTTCAAATCCATTCAATATAAACCTTTCAAAACCATTCACTTAAATCTTTTGAAGTCATTCAACTAAAACCTTTCAAAATTATTCACTTGAACAAACCTTTCGAAATCACTGGAAGCAACCTAAGTCGAAAGCTCTGTTTCGAAAGCTTTAAACTATTTTTTAAAACAACTCTTTCGAAAGCTTTGGTTTTACTTCAGTTTATAAACCAAGGGTGAATCACCTAAGTTGAAAGCTTCCTTTCGAAAGCATGGAGAAGCGGCTAGCTTTTAAAACAAGTAAACCTTTCTTCTTTGTCGAAAGGTTTAAAACAAAACATTTATAAAGCGAGAGTAACCTTCGATTGTGTCGAAAGGTTTCAAAATAGAATAGTGTTAAAACAGTAGTAACTCGAAAGGTTTAAAATCCTTATTTTAAACATTTGACCTGGTCGAAAGCAACCAAGTTGAAAGTTCTTATTCTAAAGCACAGTAGGTGAAAGCTTTTGGTTTGTAAACGAACATACCCCAACCTCTTTGGCCATCAACCCTTCGACTTAAAACCCTTCGACATTGTACAATTCATTACATACCAAGTAGCTTGATATCATATGCATTAGTTTGACCTTGTCGAAAGCCTTGAAACTCTCGACCTTGTCGGAAGGTCTGGGTCGGAGGGCTTATTGCCGTAAAGGCTGAAACATGTAAAAAAAAAATGATTTCTTCATTTTTGACTTAAAAAAGAAATCTTTTCAACTAATCTGTCTTTGTTTGTCAAACTCTCATTGGTTAACAATTACTTTTAATAAATAAATATGTTTCCACTATTTTCAAAATTAAATAATCATTTATTTTACAAAATGCCCCTTCTCCTTAATTAAATACATAAAACATTTAAATCACATACCTTAAATAATTTTATATTCATCAAAACACTTAGGAAAAATCCCAGAAAATCTATTTTAGTATGTTGCCTAACATATAAAAATTTCAATCCCAAATAATAATTATTTTAGCCGACAATAATTTATAACCCAATAAACAATTTCCTTCGTTGGAAAATTAATATAAAATCCATATTAATTCCAAAAATTATGAAAATTGAAACTCATCTCTAAAATATCATTTATGACCTAAATTTAAATTTTCAAGGCATTTGGATGTCATTAAATAAGGTTTTCATGTCAAACATATCACAAAACTAACATGAACATATATAATTCATCAACAACACACACACACACACACACACACACACATATATAATCATTAAAACATGGCATATACTTGCAAAATCACTTTGGGTCTAATCTTAAAACCAAAAATAAAAAGAAATTGGGATGCAATGTTATTCACCTTTGGTTTGAGATTATAGATGTGAGATTTGACGTTGATTTAGTTGATTGTTTCCCTTCCCTTGATTCCTAGCTTTAATCTTCTTCCTAAGAATGATAATGATGGTCGGCCTTAGTATTTTTAGTTTGAGTAAAATGAAATGAACATGAGCATTCTATCTCCTAAGGTTTAGGGTATAAGCTCCACCTATTTTCGATATTACCCTTCTCATATCCTAACTCATTAGCTTAGGTTATTTCATTTTAGTTTGCATATTATCATGGCCTGCCCTTAGCTAATCAATTATCCACTTATTAATCTCTACATTACTTATTTAATTTACCAATTAATTATTCTAAATAATGTTATAAAAATATAGGGTGTTATAGACTTTCCACTTTAAAGAATTTGTCCTCGAAATTACTATAAGGTACACAACAAAACAATCAAAGGTAGACCATACCATCAAATAAATCATGATAAGAGTCTCTAATCCTGCTCTCCGTCTCCCAAGTACAATCTCTAGCATCGTGACTCCACTGAACCTTTACTAACTTGACTGTCTCTTTTCTCAACTTCTTCTCATCTCTAGCCACAATCTAAATCGGCTTTCTAACACATCAACACATTGGCTTTCTAACGCATGGTAACCTCTATTATGTTTGCTGATGATGTTATGTTGTTTACCAAGCCTGAATTTCCCTGCTTGACTGGTTTATTGGAGGCATTGCAGTCCTTCTATTGTATGACTGGTCTCTCAATTAATCAAGCCAAATCTTCCATGTTAGTTGCTGGTGTTAGTGATGTTCATGCAGCTACCCTACATCAACACATTGGCTTCTCTTGTATGGACAATGATATGAGGTATCTTGGTCTTCCATTAATATCTAAAAGAATAACAAATGTTGATTGTTTACCATTATACAATAAAATTACTTCTGTTATGTGTGCTTGGGCTAACAAGCAATTGACTCAAAGTGGTAGGCTTGTCCTAATTAAATCTGTTGTATTTTCCTCTTTAGTCTATTGGGCTCGTACATTAATTCTACCATCAAAGCTGTTGCATCTTGTTAGGTCTGCCATGAATAGATTTTTTTTGGACTGGTAGTATACACAACAGGAATTTGCTGCCATGCTCATTTTCTAAATTTGAAACAACCATGAGATTGGGAGGACTTGGTGTAATTAATGCTAGGAGGTGGAATATTGGAGTGATAGTACACACTTCGATGACCTCATCAATAAGAGAGGTAGTTTATGGGTTAATTGGACATGGCATCACAATATAAAGACTAATTATTTTTGGTGTATGGATATTCCTCAAAATTGCAACTGGAACTGGAGAAATATGTTGAAGCTAAGAGAAGTTTATCTCCCTATGATACAATATCAAGTAACTGCAAATTCTGATGTAAGCTTCTGGCATGATCCATGGTTTAGCAAAGGTCTAATCCTATCAAAAGTGTGTGATTACTCTCTGATTTTACAATCTGGAATACACAATGGTGCAAAGGCTAATGAATTTTTACATGAAGGAAAAATGCAACTGCCATACAGTAGTAATCAGTTGCTCAGGCAGTTGTGGACTGAAATACAACAAAACTTCTGCTCTGCTCATCAAATGGTCTCTGTTTCTTGGGACAAGAAGCCACACACTGTTAAAGGTGTGTACAACTTTGTATCTGTTGATGCTCCTCTGCCTGCTTCCAGGTGGAACTCTGTTATTTGGACCAGTGATTTTGTTCCATCTGATAACTTGATGTTGTGGAAAGTTATTAATCAAGCATTACTAACTAGAAGTGTTTTGATCAAGTATTGATTGGCATGCTCTCCTCTGTGTCTATTTTGTGAGTTGCATGAGGAAACTTCTGAACACCTCTACTTTGACTGTCCTGCTTTATATTTCATGATGATCAGAATCAGTGGCATTACTGGGATTAACTTATCATCTGCCAATTCAAACATAGTCTGGAGTATTATCTATAAAGCCACAAGATGGAGAAATGATGGATCTAGAGTGTTAGCTGTTTGCTTGAAAATTTACTTGAGTGTTATATGGAGGGAAAGGAATGCAATAGTATTTGAAAATCAAAGGAAGAAGTTAGAGGTTCTTTGGCATGAAGTTAAGAATGGCGCTCTCAGGCAATTGAACAATAGCAACAGAGTATACCCTGATTATTTGATTCTTGGATGGGTTTGATTGCTGTTGTTTCTTCAATTGTTTTTTTCTTGTTTGTTTTTCTTCTCTTTCTTTTTTCCAAATTTCCTTTTTGCTTGGATCAGGCAAGATTGTACTCTTTTATTGTGTTGCAATAAAACTGGTAGGGGTCCAGTCAACCCCGCTGGCTTTGCCAAAAAATCTGCTTTCTAACTATGGTCAAATCCGGTTCTACTACTAAATCCTCTAAACTATAGGTGTTATGTTAGTCTTCGGGTCTCTAACACATTTCCCAAGATGAGAAACATGGAAAACATCATGGAATCTAGCCAAATTACTCGATAATAATCGATTTTATCGATCCTCCCATAATATGGAAAGTTCCAATGAATGTAGGTTCTAACTTCCCTGACTTTTCGAATCTCATCACACCCTTCATCGGTGAAACCTTAATGAACACATGTCTCCGACAGAAAATTCCAAATCTTTCCTTCTTCTATTAGCATAACTTTTCTACTTACATTTAGTTTCCTTCATCCTAACTCAGATCAACTCAATCTTCTCCACAGCTTCCTTCCCCAAACCGGACTAAGAACCAATCTATCCCCGGTCTCTAACCAACATACGGGAGACTTGCATAGTCTTCCATACAAAGCTTCAAACGGTGTCGTCTCAATACTAATCTGATAATTTTTGTTATATAAGAACTCGACT
Source organism: Allium cepa (assembly GCA_030765085.1). Lineage (NCBI taxonomy): Eukaryota > Viridiplantae > Streptophyta > Magnoliopsida > Asparagales > Amaryllidaceae > Allium > Allium cepa. Next base: position 656,804,005 of record CM060938.1, on the reverse strand, counting down.
AGGTGAAGATGGTCCTCCTATAATCCCATGAAATCCAACACACAATCTCTTAACAAATCCTCCAAGATTTTGTTAACTCTTTCTGTTTACCCACCAGTTTGTGGATAGTAAGCGGTACTCATGTTGAGCTTGGTTCCTAATGCTTCTTATAGACTTTTCCAGAACTCACTAGTAAACAAGAATCTCTATTACTGACAATACTACTAGGAATCCCATGCAGTCTAACTACATTCTTCATAAATAATTTCGCCAAAATAGGTGTCGTCCAAGTTGACTTTACCGGAATGAAATGGGCACTCTTAGTTAGTATATCTACTATAACTTATATGCTTTCATTTCCTCTAATAGACCTTGGCAACCCATCAATAAAATTCATAGAGATGGAATTCCATTTCCACAATGGAACTTCTAACGGTTGAAGCAATCCACTAGGCTTTTGGTGTTCTGCCTTTGCCTGTTGGCAATTCAAGCACTGGTTTAACACACAAACCAATGTCCCATTTCATACCTTCCCAGAAGAAACTTATCGTCATATCCTAATACATCTTTGTTCCTCCTGGATAGATAGTGAACTTCGAACAATGACACTCATCCAAAAATTCCTTCCTTATGTCTTCTACATTCAGAACACACAACCTTCCTTTCTTCCTCAACCACCCATTTTGGTTAAAACTGAAATCCTTTAGGTCATCGCTCTTCATTCCTTCCCTCAACCTTCTGATCCATTCAGCAAAAGTTGGATCCTCCTCTTGTTTAGAAGCTATCTTTTCAATCATTATTGGTCGAATTTCTAAATAAGACAACATAGCACTTCCCGCACTTGCATGTACCTGGATTTAAACTACGTACTATAAGCTGATAATGCTTTCAAATATTTCCACTCAAGAATCATAGCAAGTACTGCATTCTGATGTTTCTCGATGAGTGCATCCGCCACCTTGTTTTCTTTTCTGGGTGTGTACTCAATTCTAAAATCATTAGCAGTAATAAACTCCAACCATCTCTACTGTCTCATGTTCAGCTCCTTATGAGAGAACAAGTACTTCAACGACTTATGATTAGTGTAAAGCTCAAATCGCTCTCTCAAAAGATAATGTCTCAACACCTTTAAAGCAAATATAATGGTAGCTAACTCCATGTCATGCGTTGGATACCTAACATCGTGTGGTCTGAGTTGTCTAGAAGCATAAGCAACCACTTTACCTCCTCGCATCAACACAGCTCCCAATCTAGTTCCACACGCATAAGTATAAACAACCAAATCTTGATTACCTCTGAAACCACAAGCACTGATGCATGGTTCAATAAGTGTTTCAAGCTCTGAAATGCTTCCTCACACTTATTAGTCCATACAAACTTCATATCTTTTCGCGTAAGCTTAGTCATCGGTGCAGCTACCCACGAAAATTCTTTTATAAACCTTCGATAATATCCAGCCAATCTAAAAAAGCTCTTAATCTCGGTCACTGTCTCGTGTCTCTTTCAATTATTCAATGCCTCAATCTTAGTCAGACCTACAGACAACCCTTTCACTAAGATGGCATGACCAAGGAACTTCACTTCCATCTTCCAAAACTGACACTTCGAAAACTTAGCCTTCAACTGAAGCTTCCTCAACCTTTCGAGCACAACTCTAAGATGACCTTCATGCTCCTTCTCATCCTTAGAGTATATCAAAATGACAATGAAGACCAACAAAAATCTATCCAAGTGCTCTCGGAAAATTCTATTCATCAGATCCACAAAGAATGCTGACGCATTGGTTAGTCTGAATGGCATAACTAACCATTCGTACGATCCATATCTTGTCCTAAACGCCGTCAAAGGAATGTTATCCTATGCCACTCTAAGCTGATGAAATCCTATCGCCAAATCCAGCTGAGAGAATACCTTGGCTCCACTTAACTAATTGAACAAATCGTCAATTCTTGGCAATGGATATCGGTTCTTTATCGTCTTCTCATTCAACTTACGATAATCGATAAATAGCATCAACGATCCATCCGACTTCTTCGCAAACACTACGGTAGTCCCCCATGGTGAATTACTTGGTCGGATAAAACTCTTGCCTTCCAAATCCACCAACTGCACCTTCAACTCTCTCATCTCATTGGGTGTCATCCTGCTCAGCGGCCTACTCATCAGTTCTTCTCCAAACACCAAATCAATCCGAAACTCCATGGCTTGTTTCAGTGGCAGTCCAACTACCGGCTCAAATAAATCCCCAAATTCTCTGACTACAAAGACTCGACGCAATTCATCCTCCAACTTCATAATACCCAATAAAGCATTCCCTTCACAACTAGGGTTCTCTAAGGTATAAACTATCCGATCACTACAATCCGGGTGACTAAATGATATTTTCTAATCATGGAAAAATATCCCAGCATCATATTTACTTAACCAATCCATCCCAAGGATAATCCTAAATCCTACAAAGTCAAACACATGCAAACAGCAATCAGAATATGTCCTAGCATATCAAATTCTAAATGGTCACACCTCGTCGCAAGCGTTGCATACCCTCCTATCGGATTTGCAACCCTTAAGGAAGTAACTAAGTATGAGGGTTCTAGGTTAAGCCTATCTACCAAACATCGAGAGAGAAAAATAATGAGATGCTCCCATATCAAATAGAATGCTAATAGACATACAGTGAATCTACAGCGAGCCTCCCAAAACAGCCTTCCTTTGTCCTGCAAAATTGGCCTTGAGGTTGTGGGTTCCAAAGCATAAACTTACCCCTTTCCTTCTCTTGCAGGCTGTGGGCACCTGTTCTTGTAATGACTGATCTGATCACAATTAAAACATCTGACATTCTTCTTTCCACTAGCCTCGTTTTCTTTTCCTTTACCGGTTCAACATTCATTAGCATATTCCCTTCTTGTCACATTTGTAGCAAACTACTTCAGCTTTTCCTTTCTTCTGCGCTCCCCTTATGAGCATTCTTTTTTGGAAAAACATCATTTTCTAGGCAATGTCCCATCTGGGACTCCTTCATCTTCTTCTTCAAGCAAGCCAACGCCTCTTCTTATCTTATGCCATTTCAACCTCTACATCACTGGGATCTCTCAAATGTGGCAAAGTGGCACTTATTAACTCTAGCCTCAAGCCCCTTATAAACTTTTCATTCCTCCTGATCACGGTGTCTACCAAACCATGCCTGTATCGGGCAAACTCCTCAAACTTCCTCGCATACACCAAGACGGACATATCTCCTTGTTCCAACTTTGTAAACTTCCTCACCAATGTCGACTGCGCCATTACAGACATAAATCTTTATGAAAACCTTCTCCTAAACTCCTCCCAATGCAGTAGCCAATTTTCCACCTCGATCGCATCTTCAGTACCAATAAACAGCTTCCCTCCAAGCCTGATGCAATCCCTATTCAAGTTAGCATACTGATTGACCATTGGAACTTTTGAGCTCCACCTCCAATAGCATTACCTCCGACAACTCCGGTTGTTATTCCAGCTTGCATCATGTTTACAAAGAACTAATACATTACTCCTATGTCCATCTGGGGAAGTCCTACACCAACAGTTTTAGCTTGTGCCTGACCGGGACCTCTCCTAGTATTTGGTCGGGCATTTCCATTAGTGGTGGTGCTATCTCCTCTAAGATTTACTCTACCTCTTCTTCCCTCCATATCTATATACAAACCTCATGAGATATAGATGAATAGCCTAACTAAGATAGGAGTCTAGAGAAATAGCGTATACTTATATATAGCAAATACAAGTACGTTACTATAACTTTATCCCATACCCCGATCTTAACTCTAATTTCTAAGGATTATGTTTTTAAATTAATTTTTAATTAAGGTATTTCATAAACCATGCTCTGATACCAAGCTGTAATATCCTCAATCTAGAGGCCCAAAACTAAGTACTACGGATGTTGCAGTCATCTATAGTATTAGCTTTTGATGACTAAATACGGCTATGTTGATGGTATCAATAATATCATAAGCACTTGAATATGAAACAAAACACAGATTTCAAGAAACCACATTTACTTCGTTACTTTTCAAAATCAAATGTTTCACATTTACAACGCATAATCCTAAAATCGTTCCCAAGCGCAGATCAATTATAATTATTACAAATTATGCCAAGAGTGGTATATGAAGATACCCTCTTGGTTGATCAGAGTCATATGGTCGTAATAGACCTAATACAAACAACACAGCGAAAACTCCATCAAAACATAACAAGAACTAAAAATCCTAAGTAGCTATCTATTGCCTCCTACATGCCTCCGGTAGCTTACTCGTTAACATTCTAAAACCAAAAAAAATACCTTAACCCCTCAGCCTACTCAAATCAACTTTGAGCACCCGTGAGTTTAAGGAGAAAACATAAACTTTGAGTAAGACATAAATCCTGGTGTGAATAATATTATACATCCTGGAATAACTATGTTAAGTGAGACCACACCGCTCAGCGAAATGGATTTCCCCTCACTAACATTCTTTTAAAGCATATCTTTGCAAAACCTTTGATAAATCCATATATTGTGCTCCATCATCCACAATGGTTAAATGATGTAAAGCAATCATTATGTAAACATACATAAATATTAGGTGATAATGAATTATCTGTTCGAACACACAAGTTTTGTTTGGATAACTTTTAACCTTTGGCTGACCGGGGCCTACCAGACAATATAATCAAAATTAACCTAACACATGTTAGATATTTTTCTTCTATATTATCTATCATTAACTGTATGTTAAATACTTCCCATCTAGACGGTCTGTCCTTAACTATCTGTTAAATAATTCACTTCTAGATGGTCTGTCCCTAACTTAATCATCTCCCAAGTCTTCCCGATCCTAATGGTTTTTCAGGCTCATCAATAACCTATCTATGTACAAACATATATTTCCTTCGGTGTGTAACCATAATTTTAGTCTACCTGTGACAAACCTACACACTGGAATTTTGGACAATAATTAGCTGGGGCTATAAGCTAATGTATAGGGCGCGACTCCATACTAGTCCCATCTGGTTTTCTAATATCTGAGTCATTTTCACTTAAGGATCCACTTCCATAATTTTCCTTGAAAACATTTTCAAAATGTTTTCAAACCTTTGAATCTAACTTAAACAAGAAAAAGTACATAATCTTCATACTTTACTCAAAATCATATCTCTGTGTCATATATATATATATATATATATATATATATATATATATTCTTTACTTAAAATTTAATTAATGAAAACATTTAACCATTTGAAAGAACCTCTTTCTAAACTTTTGAAATTCTCTCTTTCAAAATCAAACATCAAACCATTCGACTATTCTCCAAACCTTTCGAAACCATAGAAAATCAAACCTTTCGAAAGCTATGAAACTTTAGACATCCTTCTTTAAAATCAGTTTAAATCATTGTCGTAGAAATACCTTGGAAAACCGTCCATTTAAACCTTTAGATTCCATTGAACTAAACTTTTAAAATCACTCAAAACAAACCTGTCAAAACCATTCAATATAAACCTTTCGAAATCATTGGATTCAAACCTTTCGGAATCGTTCAATCAACAAATCTTTCAAAAACCATTCAATATAAATCTTTCGAATCCACTCAATATAAACCTTTCAAAACCATTCAATATAAACCTTTCAAAACCATTCACTTAAATCTTTTTCAATCAAATCAACTAAAACCTTTCGAAATCATTCACTTAAACAAACCTTTCGAAATTATTGGAAGCAACCTTCCAACTAAGTCGAAAGCTCTACTTTGAAAGCATTAAACGTATCCTTTAAAACCACTCTTTCGAAAGCTTTGGTTTTACATCTATTTATAAAACAAGGGTGAATAACCTAAGTCGAAAGCTTTCTTTCGAAAGCATGGAGAAGCGGCTAGTTTTCAAAACAACTAAACCTTTCGTCTTTGTCGAAAGGTTTAAAACAAAATATTTATAAAGTGGCAGTAACCCTTCGACTGTGTCGAAAGGTTTCAAAAAAGAATAGTGTTAAAACAGTAGTAATCTTTCGACTATGTCGAAAGGTTTAAAATCATTACTTTAAACATTTGACCTGGTTGAAAGCAACCAAGTCAAAGGCTCTTATTCGAAAGCAAAGCAGGTGAAAGCTTTTGGTTTATAAAACAAACATACCCCAACATTTTTGGCCATCAACCAATCGACTTAGCACCCATCGACTCTGTCCAACTCATTACGTACCAAGTAGCTTAATACCATATGCATTGGTTTGACCTTGTCAAAAGCTTTGAACCTCTCGACCTTGTCGGAAGGTCTGGGTCAGGAGGTTTATGGCCATAAAGGCCGAAACATGTAAAAATGTGATTTCTTCGTTTTTAACTTAAAACAGAATCTTTTTAACTAACCTTCCATTGTTTGTCAAATTCTCATTGGTTAACAATTACTTTGTAGAAATATGCTGCCACTATTTTTAAAGTTAAATAATCATTTTATTTTACAAAATGCCCCTTCTCCTTAATTTAATATATAAAACATTTAAGTCTCATACCTTAAATAATTTTATATACTCATCAAAACACTTCGGAAAAATCTAGAAAAATCCTAGAAAATCTATTTTATTATGTTGCCTAACGTACAAAAATTTCAACCCCAAATAATTATTATTTTAGCTGACAATAATTTATTACCCAATAAACAATTTCCTCCACTAGAAAATTAATATAAAATCCATATTAATTCAGAAAATTATGAAAATCGAAACTCATCTCTAAAACATCAGTTCTGACTTTTCATGTCAAACATATCATAAAAATAACATGAACATATATAATTCATTAACAATATATATATATATATATATATATATATATATATATATATATATATATAATTTTAATCATCAAAACATGGCATATACTTGCAAAATCATTTCGGATCTAATCCTAAAACCAAAAAATAAAAAGAAATTGGGATGTAATAACTATTCACCTTAGCTTTGAGATTCTATATGTGAGATTTGATGTTGATTTAGTTGAATGTTTCCCTTCCCTTGAATCCTAGCTTTAGTCTTCTTCCTGAGAATGATAATGGTGGTCGGCCTTAGCATTTTTAGTTTGCGTAAAATGAAATCAACGTGAGCATTCTATCTCCTAAGTGTTTAGGATATAAGCTCCAAATATTTCCCACATTACCCTTTTCATATCTTAACACATTAGCTTAGGCTATTTCATTTTACTTTGCATATTGTCATGGCACGGCTACCCTTAGCTAATCAATCATCAACTAATTAATCTCCAGAATATTTATTTAATATTCCCAATTAATTATTCTAAATAATGTTATAAAAATATTGGGTGTTAAAGGATGGCAACTCCTAATGGTAGTCGACCATATAGCTCTGCTGCATACCATGTTTTTGCCATTTTTCGATTTGTGAGGCTCGTGAGGTCATGTGACGACCCAGAATTTTTGAGCATTTGAAATTGGGATATTTAATTGATTTTAATATTTAAAATTTAGTTTGTAACTTAAATTTTCAAATATCACCATTATTTGGAAATTTAATTATTGGATTTAATTATTGGATTTAATTACTAGAAATTGGGTAAATTGTTGAATCTGAAGTTTTAAGCCTGTTAAAAATAATTTGAAGGCTAGTAAAATTTATATTGATAGTACTGAAGATAATAAAAATGTTGAAATTGAATTTGGGAATGTTTTGTTAAATTTTGAAAATATATCATTTAAATTGACATTTAAAAATAACCTTCCGAGGCACAGTCTCGAAATTCGACGAAACCAGTTCCATTGGGTCTGTAATATTGTATTGTTTTCGGATTTCAATTTTCGTAGTGTTTGGAGTGGTCGTGTGGGCGTACGATATATAAACGCGCTAGAATTAATATCGAAAATTTAATACTTCAATTCGATTCGAAAAGCCATCTTCTGCATACGATCGAATAAGGTCCCGAAACATGTCCCATTGTGTTCGAAATAGGGGAAAACATTACAAACGTCGGGCGGCACGTCTCGTTTGGAATTCATTTGAATAATCTTGAAATTTTGGGAAAATAATATTATAATAATTCTTTATACATATATATTTACACGTGTACATATGCCCGAACCCTAGTATCTTACAGCCGCTTCTCTTAACTCAATCAATGGCCGATATGAGGCAATCTTCTTCGACAATTTCAACCCGATCCTTCCACTTTGATCCAAATCTTCCAACTACACAATCGTAGAGCTCGATGAGAGCTTCTCATCCCTACGGTTGTGATGGTCTATCGTTCACCGATGACGATGAAATCGAGCCGTGTTCATGGTGAGTTGGAGCATGTTTTCCTAGAGATGGAGGCAGCCGAGCTCCTTGTGCTTGCGGCTATAAGTGAAGTGGAGCTTGAGCTTTCATGTGGCATCGCCTGATCATCGACACGGCAATCATAGGGGAGTGCGGCGGCTAGGGTTTAGTGCGGCCGAGCTGGGTTATTTCGTTCATTTGGGAACAAGGGGGGAAGGAAGGATCTCGGCCTTGATTTTGTAGGTACTAAAAAAATAGAGGGTGACCGAGCTGCGTACGAAATCGAGGCGGGATCCACGTTTTGGCAACGACGAAGGTGGCGCTCACGAGGGCATGTGGTCGAGGCAAGGTGGAGGCACAGGCGACTTCAGTGAGGTGATTGTCTATCATATTATTTTCGAAATTTAATTGTATATAGTTTAAAAAAAGAGAAAATGTATTCATATATATATAGGAATTTAAAAATCTAGATTTGTTTTATTTTACAAATATATGTATGAAAAAAAAAGGGATTTATTAGTTTAAATTAAATAATCAGTTAATTAAATAATTAGTTTTAAATTAAATCATTAGTTCTAATTAAATTCATTAAATGGTAATTAATTGTTCGATTAATTCAAATATTTGTAAATTATATAATTGTTATACAAGGTCAAAATCTAAAAGGAAGCAAGCCGAATTGGAATGGGTTGCATGCATAGTCAAAGGTGAGTTAATCTCACTTTTCAGGATTTCTATTTAAATTTAAATGGTTAAATTCAAATAATTGGTTGATTGATTGAATTGATTTGATGTGCTATATTATAGTACATAATACATCTTGGAATGATTGATTTCCCGCATTATATAGCGGATGAGACCCTATGCGCCGCATAATAGCGGATGATATTATATTTAAGACCCATATACCGCGATATTCCACCTCGAAGTGGAATTGGTATTTTATATTGTGCTAACATCTGTGGATGCAGGGAAACGGGTTGGAGGGATCCAACTGGATTCCTCAACATTTATTTAGATTATTTAATATTCTCTGTTATGATTATTTGATATTCTGTGATGAATTATATTGGAATATTGAATGTTATAGTTTGCTTGAATATTTCAGTACACTGAGTTATCTAAATATATAGAATTAGATTTTAGAAAAGAAAATAAAAGAGTGAACTTGTAAGTAAAATAATTATAAAGAATCTGAATAAATTGAAGGATAAATCGGAAAAGAATAAAAGTGATTTTAAAATTCTAATAAATAATTCCAAGTATGGGAAAGGGGATTTGAATAAAAAGGGAAAATAATGAATTTTAAAACTTAAGTGATGTTATTCAAAGGAATGAAAGAATTTGTAGGATCGATTTCACCCTAGAGGGGGGGTGAATAGGGTGATAGTGTAAATTATAAAAACTTAATTGTGGAAGTTAATTAATATTAACACGGATCACAGAATAGCAGCACAGATATAGCAGAATATAAATAACAGAACAGAACAACACAGAATTTACCCAGCTTCGGCAAAAACCTGCCTACGTGCTGCCCCCAAGGTTTCTACTAGAAATTAGATAGTCCCTCGCTTACACACGTAAACTCGCTATACCTGCTATTGACTAATCTAACTCTACGCTCAAAACCCTGACCACAACTCAACTACCGAGTTGCGAATTCCCAAACTACACACCGTAGTTTGTACCCTAGTCACACGACTAGAAAATTACCACGGTTTAAAAGAGAATTTTAAAATTGAAAGAAACACAAACATAAAAAGTAAATAGCCCTTAATATAAACAAGAATCCTTTTATATTATTCAAGTCGGCCCCTTTTCTTTATTTTATGTGACCCGATCCACTTCTATTCGCTCAGTCTTTTGTGAGAAAATATGGCGGCTTCCTTCGTTCTTTCTTCCTGATTAAAAATTAGGGCTTTTTCGAAGCGCCTATTAGATTTGATCGAATCTCTGGTTGAACAAGAGTTGCCTTGCTCGATCGAATCTCGTTGCTTTCACTGGCTACATCGATGAGTTCGATTTTTGCTTCTGGTAAGAATTTATGCTTCGTTACTTTTTAATTTTAGTATTCGAACTCTGATAGATAAGATTGCCGATGATGATTTTCTTATATAGGGTTTTTAACCCTGGATTTGCGTCGTATATTTTGTACTTGAATTTGTCAACTGATATTTGATCAGCCGTTCGATTTCACTTTGATGCTGAGATGATTTCTGACCTTTTCATATGCGTATATTTTTGTTGCTTGCTTCCCACGGCTTTGATTCGTTTCGTGATGACCACGGTTTTGAATTTGACTTGTTCGTTTGATTGCGACTTGTTCAAAATTGACTTTGGCACGAACTTGATATTGATAGCTTCGGTTTAATTGTTATCTGACTTCGGTCTTCTGGTTCGATGCTTGGTGCATTGTATATTTGTTTTGGACTTGCTTCATTTGCTGGTCTTTAATGCCTTTGCCCACTGATTTTGAAGTTGTAACCTAGATCATTGGTTCAATTTTGGTTGATTGTCATATATGCATCTTGCTTTGACATGCTGTACATATATTTACACAGATGCTTCACTGCATCTGTTGTAGTTGCTTTATACTTCACTGTGCACTTTACTTGGGCATTTTGTATGTTTCATTTTGATCCACTTTGTCATTGCATATCTATATATGCTTGACCTCTGTTGCATGCTTGCTGTATTCATTTGAGTTGATTGTTGCATTGTCACTGGTTCATTTGATAGCACTAGCTGTTGGTTACTTGATTGAGTTGTGTGGGAACTGGATTGATTTCTTTTGGCTTCACTTGTGTATACTGTGTCATAGTGATGCATTCTTAAGTCTTGGATATTGAACAGTATCATGTATTTGTAGTTTGCATCCATTGTTGTTTCCAGTTGCACTTGGTCATTTCACTGTGTTGCACTCTCTGATGGTTCATTGGTGCACTGCTTGTTCATTCTGTACTTCTGGTCTTTGCATGGTGGTCTTGTGGCAGTTAATAGTTGCTGTGCACTTTGTGCTTGCATTTTGATGGTTCACTGTAGTATGTTGGTCTGTCTTGAATTTGATATTTGAACTTCAGTAGTTTGTTGGTCACTTGATTCACCTGTATTTGTGCATTGCCTTACTGTTGTTGTGCACTTCTGTTTGCTGTCATGTTCTTGTGTTCGAGCTTGTATACTGTTATGTTGTTTGCATAGCTGAACTTCACTGTTGCACTCGAGATTTTGCTTCTGGCCTGCATGTAGTTTGCATATCACCTTGTTGCATTGTTGAGTCACTTGAGTGTGTTGATGGAAGATGTTGCACTGCTTCATTATGATTCACTTGATTCATTTGTGCACATTGTTCATTGTGAAGTAACTATCTTCACTGATGCTGCACTTAGTCTTGTCTTTGATGTTCCTCTCATTGCATATGAACTTGGTCTACTTGATGCTGTAGCTTTCAAGTATATGTGCATCACTTGACTTCATTCCACTGTGCATTTCTCTAGTTTATTAACCTGAGACAGATGCTATGTCTTTGTGCATTTCATTCACTATATTCATTTGCTTCATGTCATACTATTTTGTTTCATTGCTGCACTTGACTTTTGTTACTTGAGCTGCTTTCTTGACTGTACTTGTACAACTTCATTTTGGCTTGTTCATACTGTATTGTCTGGACTTGACGTTGCCTTGTGTTGAACCCAGTTTCAAAACTTGGGTTTGACCTTGTGCTCGTGTCGTGATTTTGAATATATTGCACGTGAGTTGAACTCGGTTTTTCATTTGGGTTTGACCTGTGCTTGCCTATCCCTGTAAATCAATCAAGTGTATATATCGGCGTGCATGGCCTTGTGGCATATACAGTAATATACTGTGTATGTCACAAGTTGTTTGTGTATGATGAATTCAAATTTAAATGATGACGAACAACCCAAATAACTGAGGCAAATATCATTTTCAAAATTCACGTTTTATTTTATATCGCAAAAATATTTTATTTTCAATTTTACTGCGTTAGTTTATATTTTTGCAGATTGCTCAGATGCTGGATTCAAACTTGAATGCAGTTGAAGATAAATACGAGTGTGAGTGATATGTAGTGAGGTGCTGATGTAAAATAGTGATGTAATTGAAATTGTATCAAAGTTGTATAGTGAATAGTGAGAGCTTGAATTTGTATACTATTCAAAATTGTAATAAATATTTGTTTGAATAAAATATTCGTTTGAATTCAAATTCTGTGTTATTTATTTTATTCAGAAAATATTTATTTAATCTGTGAAAAAATAAAATAGTATATTATCAAATACATTTAAACAAATGAATATATGTTTATTATCATCAAACAAAAATCATATAAGCGCATATTCAACAATCTCCCCCTTTTGATGATAACAAACATATATTTAAGATTTTGAATATGTTAAATGTATTTGATCATTGATATATCCTAATTGCTCCCCCTATTTAAATGCTTCCTCTCTACACAAAGCTCCCCCTACATATATGCATACCAATAGAAATATATAAATGAGCCTATATGCAAATGGAAAATTATTTGACCTTTGCTTGATTCTATTTGACAAAATCTTAACTTTTCTCTCCCCCTTTTGTTATCAGCAAAAGAATAATAGTGTTAGAGAAAATAGAGATAAAGTAATCGATATCAATCCAACATTAAAACTCAATTGAATATAAATATTAAATTTCAATAAAAAGTCAAACAAAAATCATAAATATTTTGTTAGGCGCATATTCCACTTTTAGAATGATGGAGATGATGTCATCATATAAAAACCATACAGTTGTGTCTATTTGTGGTATTTTTATATCAGGAATTTGAATATCTACTAACCATGCATAACCGTTAGGACTTTTAAATGAGATTAGTAGTATTCCAAATTTATTTTAGAAAAATGAATTCAAGTATCTTCTAACCACGCATAACCGTGAGGACTTTTAAATGGGATTAGAATCAACTTGTTTATTTTTTAAAAAATCAACTTTTGATATGTGTTCCATACATGCATAACCGTGAGGACTTTTAAATGAGCATGGAAGCACATAACAAATTCCAAGTAATTCACCCATGCATAACCGTGAGGACTTTTAAATGAGAGTGAATACTTTGGTATTTATTTATTGTTATTGTTATTTTATTTTTTTATTATTATTTTATTATTATTATTATTATTATTATTATTTTTAAAATGAAAAACGAACGATTCCTGTTTAAAGTACCACATATCGACAAACTAAATAGAATTTTGATGAGTGATGGTTGATAGAAATATGATAGGTATAGAGATGGTTATGGAATTTTTTACCAACAAAAAGTTTTATAACTCTTGTTTACATTTCTTAAAGAAATTTTCTAATTATACTTTCTCGAGTTATAACATATAATCAATATCAACACTCATCACTTTTTTTCAATCACTATTTTTCTTTTCGATGATTTGTAGGGAGAAACAAAATGTTAAATATTCAGCAAATTTCTAAAACACCTAGACTGAGTCGTAGTTTACAAAAACTATTTTCTGGTAGGGGTTTTGTAAAGATGTCTGCCAATTGAGAATCAGTTGAAATAAAATTTATGCAGATATTTTCTTTGGAAATATGATCTCTAATAAAATGATGTCTTACATCTATATGTTTTGTTCGCGAATGATGTACAAGATTATTTGTGAGATCAATTGCGCTTTTGCTATCACACATTAGTGGTACATGTTTAAAATTTAGACCATAGTCATGCAAAGTTTGTATCATCCATAAGATTTGAGCAGAGCAACCGCTCAAAGCAATATACTCTGCCTCTGTTGTGGATAATGCAATACAATTTTGTTTTCTACTCGACCATGCAACTAATGAATGTCCTAGCATAAAACATGCTCCACTAGTACTTTTTCTATCAACCAAGTTTCCAGCATAATCAGCATCTGAAAAACCTTTCAATTCAAAATTATCATTTGATGGATACCAAAGACCAAATCGTGGGGTGTGCAATAAATATCTTATAATTCTTTTAACAGCTTTTAAATGAGATTCTTTTGGGTTAGATTGAAAACGTGCACATAAGCAGACAGAAAACATAATGTCAGGTCTAGAGGCGGTAAGATAAAGGAGTGACCCAATCATACCTCTGTACTGCTTTTGATCAACTGTCTTACCCTTTTCATCTTTGTCAAGTTTAAGTGTTGTACTCATGGGAGTTCTTGCCGGTTTAGCATCTTTCAATCCAAATTTGTTGACAAGTTCCCTAATATATTTTGTTTGAGAAATGAATGTGCCTTTATTGCTTTGTTGGATTTGAAATCCTAAAAAGAATTTTAACTCTCCAACCAAGCTCATTTCAAATTTTTCCTGCATGACTTTTTCAAATTTCTCATACAATAACTTGTTAGTAGCACCATAAATGATGTCATCAACATATATTTGAACAATCAAAATATCATTGTTTTCATGCAACAGAAATAGTGTGGTATCTACACATCCCTTTTTGAACCCATTTTCAAGGAGATAAGAAGTAAGACATTCATACCAAGCTCTGGGAGCTTGTTTTAATCCATATAATGCCTTCTTTAGTTTGTATACATGGTTTGGATATTCATGACTTTCAAAACCTTCTGGTTGTTCAACAAACACATCTTCTTTTAAAACTCCGTTAAGAAAAGCACTCTTAATGTCCATTTGTCTTAGTTTAAATCCTTTGTAACAAGCAAAAGCTAACAATATTCTAATTGATTCTAGTCTAGCTACAGGCGCAAAAGTTTCATCAAAGTCAACTCCTTCAATTTGATTGTATCCTTTAGCAACTAGTCTAGCTTTATTTCTAATTATATTTCCAGATTCATCATATTTATTTTTAAAAATCCATTTTGTTCCTATAACTGGATAATCCTTAGGTCTAGGTGCTAGACTCCAAACATTATTTCGTTCAAACTGATTTAGCTCTTCTTGCATGGCCATGAACCAGTTTTCATCATTAAGGGCTGAATCTATGTTATTTGGTTCTATTTCTGAAATAAATCCACTATATAAGCACAGATCACATAGATTTTTAAAAGATGAACGAGTTTGTATACCTGCTATAGGGTTTCCAATTACCAATTCTGGTGGATGGTCTGTTTTGTATTTCAGCTTTTCTGGATCCAGATTTCTTCGGACTTCTTGAGTTGTGGTAGTTTCTCTAGCATTAGCAGTTTCTTTTGGTTTTTCAAATTCATCTTTTTCTTTCTCCTCTTCAACGTTGCTTTTGGATGTACCCTGTTCGTCAATGCCTTCATCAAATTTCACATTGATTGACTCTACGATTGTTTTAGTCTTTTTGTTGTAGACTCTATAAGCTTTGCTTCTCGAAGAGTAACCCATGAAGATGCCATCATCAGCCTTTGCTTCAAATTTTCCTAACTGATCACCTGTATTAAGAATATAGCAAGGACATCCAAACACTTTGAAGTAAGCGATGTTTGGTTTTTTGTTGAACCATAGCTCATAGGGGGTTTTGTTAAGAATCGGTCTGATGATAACTCTATTCATTACATAACATGCTGTATTTACAGCTTCTGCCCAGAGATGCAGAGGTAGTTCATATTCATTTAACATAGACCTAGCCAATTCTTGTAAAGTTCGATTTTTTCTCTCAACTACCCCATTTTGTTGTGGAGTACGTGGTGCAGAGAACTCATGTTTGATTCCGTTTTCATCACAGAAAGTTTCAAATTCATAATTTTCAAATTCTCCACCATGATCACTTCTTAACGAAACAATAGAGACTTCTTTTTCATTTTGCACAAATTTTGCGAATCTTGTGAAGTATGAAAAAGTTTCTGATTTTTTAGCTAACAAGTATACCCATGTATATCTTGAGTAATCATCAACTAACACAAAGCAATATTTCTTACCTCCTAAGCTAGCAATGTCATTAGGTCCAAATAGATCCATATGAATAAGTTCAAGAACTCTAGAAGTGCTTACATTGTTTTTGGCATGAAACGATGATTTTCTAAGTTTTCCCAAAGTACATGCTTTACAGATGTTTTCAGTTTCAAACTCATGTGATGGCAACCCTCTTACCAAACTTTTTCTTTTTAATTTGTTTAATAAGTTCATACTAGCATGCCCTAAACGTCTATGCCATAAATTCACTTCTATATCCTTAGCTACCAAACATTTAGAGAGGATGAGATCATCAAAAGATAGAGAATATATATTACCTTTCCTTTTTCCTGAAAATAAGATTTCTTTTGATGATTTGTTAACAATTTTGCACATGTCAGAATCAAAGATAACATTCATACCTTTATCACATAGCTGGCTGATTGATATCAAATTGTGGTGCAGATTTTCAACATATAGAACGTCATTCAAGGTAAATGTATTGTTACCTACTTTACCTTTACCGACAATTTTACACTTGTCATTGTTCCCCATTGTGACTCTGCCACCTTTGTACTTTTCTAGGCTAAGGAACTTCGATTTATCGCCTGTCATGTGTCTGGAACAGCCAGAATCCAAGTACCATTGTTGTTGTTCCTTAGCCTGCCAGCATACCTACACGAGAAGAGAGTTTAGTGACCTATTTGTTTTTATAGGTCCATGGTTGTTAGTGGCAGAAAATTTTGAAAAATAATTTTGTGTAGACCCAAAACTATTTATAATTGTTCCCTTTGGCACCCAAATTTGTTTAACTTTGAGAGATTTTATATTTGTGCCTTTTGAAACCCAAATCGGTATAGTTTTCACATGTTTGGGTCTATACCAACAATTATTGTGACCGTGTCCAAATTTTATACAAATTGTGCACATAGAATTAACTTGATTAATCTTGTTTTCAACAATTTTCAAATTATTATATCCAAGTCCTTGTCTAACTGTATTAACAGTTTGCTTTCCTAATAGCATATTCAACGATTTTTCACTTTTTGAAAATTTATCTAAAGTCGTTGACAATTGTTGGACTTGTGATTTGAGAGATTCATTTTCGTTTAACAACTGTGTGCACTTTTTAATAGAATTCTCTCTCCTAGTATTTTCATTCTCTTTTAAAATCAGAATTTCATTTTCAAGTGATTTTATATTGATTTCCGATTTTTTAATTTCTTCTTCGAATGTTGGACACTTATCACACTTAGGGATTCTACATTGATAGTTCTTAACTAATTGATCAAGTTGTTTATTGCATTCTATCAAAGTATCCTTTTGAGATTCAAGTTTAGCATATTTTTCCCTAAGTCGTTCATAACAGCCATTTACTTCATGGAAATAAATTAGTAATTCAGAATGAGTGAGTTTTGATACCTCGCTTGGCTCGTCGTCATCACTGTCTGTAACTTCACCATGAAGGCATATATTTGCTTTTTCACTCTCACTCTCGGTGTTATTACTTTCATCTTCGTCAGTTTCATCCCAAGTAGCCGCAAAGCTTTTCTTCTTTAGTTTCTTTCCTTGATTTGATCGTTTTTGAGGACATTGTGGCTTGATATGGCCGGGTTTGTTGCATTTGTAACATATGATTTTCTGATCTTCTGGGTTGTCTAGTGCTTTGCCTATTCTGTTTTTCAATTCATGATTTCGAGCTGGATTTCCGTATTTGCGATTCCACTTTTTGAATTTCTTTATTAGTAGCGCTAGCTCTGCTGCTCCATCATCATCGTCATCATTCTCATCATCACTTTCAGTTGTTCCTTTGAGAGCTATTGATTTCTTTCGAGTATCTCCACCTTCACGCTCTTCCTTGAATTTCATTTCTAGCTCATAAGTGGTGAGATTTCCGATGAGTTCTTCGACTTTGAGTTGTTTTAAATCTTTCGGTTCTTGAATGGCAGTTACTTTTGCTTCAAAGCTTCGTGGAAGGACTCTGAGAATTTTACGGACTATTTCCAATTCGGTGTATGTTTTTCCGAGAGCTTTTGATTTGTATACGATGTTGGAAAGTCGTCCGTACATCTCTTTGACATTTTCTTCTTTCGCCATTGTAAAGTTCTCGTATTCGCTGCTTAGCATGGCAAGGCGAGATTCTTTGACTTGAGATGTTCCTTCGTGAGTTACTTCTAATATGTGCCATATTTCCTGCGCAGTTAGACAATGTGAGACACGATTAAATTCAAATTGATCTAATGAACAGATAATAGAATTCATAGCTTTGGCATTAGTATTCTGTAATTTATTTTCTAGTTCTGTCCATTGTTCCTTTGGTTTCTCTATTTCCTGATCATCTACAGTTATAGTTGGTATTCTATAACCTGTCTCAACAATATCCCAAGCGTCAATGGTTTTCAAAAAAAATTTCATCCTATTTTTCCAAAAAGCATATTCACCATTGAACATTGGTGGTCTAACTATGGATTGACCTTCTGCAAAAGCATTATTAAAAGAAGCCATTTTTAAAAATTCAAATTTCTAAACAAAAACTGATTTTTTCAAAAATAGAATTTTTAAAACAAATGTTGACTTCTATTCCTAGCTCTGATACCACTTGTAGGATCGATTTCACCCTAGAGGGGGGGTGAATAGGGTGATAGTGTAAATTATAAAAACTTAATTGCAGAAGTTAATTAATATTAACACGGATCACAGAATAGCAGCACAGATATAGCAGAATATAAATAACAGAACAGAACAACACAGAATTTACCCAGCTTCGGCAAAAACCTGCCTACGTGCTGCCCCCAAGGTTTCTACTAGAAATTAGATAGTCCCTCGCTTACACACGTAAACTCGCTATACCCGCTATTGACTAATCTAACTCTACGCTCAAAACCCTGACCACAACTCAACTACCGAGTTGCGAATTCCCAAACTACACACCGTAGTTTGTACCCTAGTCACACGACTAGAAAATTACCACGGTTTAAAAGAGAATTTTAAAATTAAAAGAAACACAAACATAAAAAGTAAATAGCCCTTAATATAAACAAGAATCCTTTTATATTATTCAAGCCGGCCCCTTTTCTTTATTTTATGTGACCCGATCCACTTCTATTCGCTCAGTCTTTTGTGAGAAAATATGGCGGCTTCCTTCGTTCTTTCTTCCTGATTAAAAATTAGGGCTTTTTCGAAGCGCCTATTAGATTTGATCGAATCTCTGGTTGAACAAGAGTTGCCTTGCTTGATCGAATCTCGTTGCTTTCACTGGCTACTTCGATGAGTTCGATTTTTGCTTCTGGTAAGAATTTATGCTTCGTTACTTTTTAATTTTAGTATTCGAACTCTGATAGATAAGATTGTCGATGATGATTTTCTTATATAGGGTTTTTAACCCTGGATTTGCGTCGTATATTTTGTACTTGAATTTGTCAACTGATATTTGATCAGCCGTTCGATTTCACTTTGATGCTGAGATGATTTCTGACCTTTTCATATGCGTATATTTTTGTTGCTTGCTTCCCACGGCTTTGATTCGTTTCGTGATGACCACGGTTTTGAATTTGACTTGTTCGTTTGATTGCGACTTGTTCAAAATTGACTTTGGCATGAACTTGATATTGATAGCTTCGGTTTAATTGTTATCTGACTTCGGTCTTCTGGTTCGATGCTTGGTGCATTGTATATTTGTTTTGGACTTGCTTCATTTGCTGGTCTTCAATGCCTTTGCCCACTGATTTTGAAGTTGTAACCTAGATCATTGGTTCAATTTTGGTTGATTGTCATATATGCATCTTGCTTTGACATGCTGTACATATATTTACACAGATGCTTCACTGCATCTGTTGTAGTTGCTTTATACTTCACTGTGCACTTTACTTGGGCATTTTGTATGTTTCATTTTGATCCACTTTGTCATTGCATATCTATATATGCTTGACCTCTGTTGCATGCTTGCTGTATTCATTTGAGTTGATTGTTGCATTGTCACTGGTTCATTTGATAGCACTAGCTGTTGGTTACTTGATTGAGTTGTGTGGGAACTGGATTGATTTCTTTTGGCTTCACTTGTGTATACTGTGTCATAGTGATGCATTCTTAAGTCTTGGATATTGAACAGTATCATGTATTTGTAGTTTGCATCCATTGTTGTTTCCAGTTGCACTTGGTCATTTCACTGTGTTGCACTCTCTGATGGTTCATTGGTGCACTGCTTGTTCATTCTGTACTTCTGGTCTTTGCATGGTGGTCTTGTGGCAGTTAATAGTTGCTGTGCACTTTGTGCTTGCATTTTGATGGTTCACTGTAGTATGTTGGTCTGTCTTGAATTTGATATTTGAACTTCAGTAGTTTGTTGGTCACTTGATTCACCTGTATTTGTGCATTGCCTTACTGTTGCTGTGCACTTCTGTTTGCTGTCATGTTCTTGTGTTCGAGCTTGTATACTGTTATGTTGTTTGCATAGCTGAACTTCACTGTTGCACTCGAGATTTTGCTTCTGGCCTGCATGTAGTTTGCATATCACCTTGTTGCATTGTTGAGTCACTTGAGTGTGTTGATGGAAGATGTTGCACTGCTTCATTATGATTCACTTGATTCACTTGTGCACATTGTTCATTGTGAAGTAACTATCTTCACTGATGCTGCACTTAGTCTTGTCTTTGATGTTCCTCTCATTGCATATGAACTTGGTCTACTTGATGCTGTAGCTTTCAAGTATATGTGCATCACTTGACTTCATTCCACTGTGCATTTCTCTGGTTTATTAACCTGAGACAGATGCTATGTCTTTGTGCATTTCATTCACTATATTCATTTGCTTCATGTCATACTATTTTGTTTCATTGCTGCACTTGACTTTTGTTACTTGAGCTGCTTTCTTGACTGTACTTGTACAACTTCATTTTGGCTTGTTCATACTGTATTGTCTGGACTTGACGTTGCCTTGTGTTGAACCCAGTTTCAAAACTTGGGTTTGACCTTGTGCTCGTGTCTTGATTTTGAATATATTGCACGTGAGTTGAACTCGGTTTTTCATTTGGGTTTGACCTGTGCTTGCCTGTCCCTGTAAATCAATCAAGTGTATATATCGGCGTGCACGGCCTTGTGGCATATACAGTAATATACTGTGTATGTCACAAGTTGTTCGTGTATGATGAATTCAAATTTAAATGATGACGAACAACCCAAATAACTGAGGCAAATATCATTTTCAAAATTCACGTTTTATTTTATATCGCAAAAATATTTTATTTTCAATTTTACTGCGTTAGTTTATATTTTTGCAGATTGCTTAGATGCTGGATTCAAACTTGAATGCAGTTGAAGATAAATACGAGTATGAGTGATATGTAGTGAGGTGCTGATGTAAAATAGTGATGTAATTGAAATTGTATCAAAGTTGTATAGTGAATAGTGAGAGCTTGAATTTGTATACTATTCAAAATTGTAATAAATATTTGTTTGAATAAAATATTCGTTTGAATTCAAATTCTGTGTTATTTATTTTATTCAGCAAATATTTATTTAATCTGTGAAAAAATAAAATAGTATATTATCAAATACATTTAAACAAATGAATATATGTTTATTATCATCAAACAAAAATCATATAAGCGCATATTCAACAGAATTTACTTTAAAATTTAAGGTTTATAATTTATTTAAAAGAATAAAGAAGAAATTTGGAAAAATTTGAAATTGATATGTTTCAGTTAAAAGATTTAAAATCAAAACGAAGGGATAAAATCTGAAGTTAATGGATTTTGAAATAAAGTGAGTAAGTAAAGAGATTTATTTTAAAATGGAATAAATTGGAAATCAATTTGGAAATTGATTTAAGTGTTTGAAACTGGAAATCTAAAGGAGAATGTGACTATGGAGTTTATAAACTGGGTTTATAAAGGTGAAGTAATATATCAGTGGTATTTAAAGAATAACTTCACGATGGGAATGTATTAAGGAAATGAGAAAATTTGTTTAAAAATAAACAGTGATTTATTTTTAAAGGGTGTGAAGAGAAGTATATTTCCCTGGTTAGCCAAGAACAGTTTCAAAGTAAGTTTTTTTTTTAATATAAGTTAAAAGTTTTAATGTTGTTTTAAAAAGCATGTTCTAGAAAATTTATTATTTCTAAATGTTTAAATTCTAAAATATGTATTTTCAAATCTATTATAGTAGTAATTATTTAAAGATGACTTGGTATTATGTTTTAAAAGAGGAAAATTTAGTTTATATTTCATAAGGTAGCTTTATTTTAAATATTCTTAAAATATTTTTTTTAATTAAGTATTAAAAAAATTTCTCTAAATTTAAATGTTAAAGTATGTTTTATAATAAAGTGTTTTAAATTATTTTAAAATGTAAGATGTTTGTACTTGGTAATTTCAATGGGAATCAAAAATATTTAGGAAATTTACTCCGAGAAAGAAAATGGTTTGAAACTGTTTTCAAAAGGAATTGAAAAGTGGAAATATATCTTGCGAAGATATTTTAAGAATAATAAATAATTTGGAGAAATTATTTATGGTTGATGGATGTTTGTGAATATTAATTGATAGTTAAATAACCGACTATCAATATTGGCCAATGCGCTGATCTTTACGAAGAGACCGGGATCGAGATTTATTTCTCAAAAACCACTTCGATCTGGTTTGTACATTTTCATGGAAAAACGAGTTCGGAGTCGAAGATGGAGCAGTGAAGTGTAAGGGCTAGTCGCTACTAATCTTGAGGATTTCAAAAATGGATGTAATAGGAATAGTGCCTTCAGGTGGACGAAGGGCGTTCTAAGGGATATGTTCTAAAAAGGTAACGCTTAGCCTCAAGCCTCATCGACCGAGAATGATTGAAAATCAGGGGTTATGCAGCAAGGCAAGGTGGGTAGCACCCATTTCAAGGTGAGGTCGTCCCTATCTAGATGTCCCTTTTATTTCGGCTTAGTGGTGTGGTTGCTGATCCCAACCGTGGGGTGAACTTACTTGAGATTATCCAGTAAGGGGTAGTCTCAGTCTTGTGTTGCAGGGGGTCGGGAGTGATCCTTGGTACAGTGATCTAGGCCACGTACCATGACAGGTGGTACCCCAGTGCCTATTCATTAGTTGGAAATCCATTCTCCCTACGCGCCTTTTACGGTTTTTGTTTGTATTACCCACTTTGTGGCTAGTAGCTGAAATTTAATCATGTAACAATTTCGGCTATTTTAATAAGTATTTGTAAATAGACCCTATTATAATATCAGAGGATTTTAATAAAAAGCGTTTTAGCTATCGTAAGGTAAAAACCCGACATGTTTATTTGTGGCATGGTCTTACGAGATGCTTTGTTCTTAAAGGAATTTTGAAACTTTAATAATCAATTTGAGTGTGATTCCTCACATTGGTATTCCAGACTGACTCGGGTGTTATTTAACTATAATGCTCGGGTCAGACCGAGTATTATAGATTACAGGAAAGATGCTGAGGAGCTGGATGGCGATACGTACTTTCGTATTTGATTATTATTCCGCTGTGTATGCAGTTTTGAGGACAAGTTTATATGATTGTCCAGTTGTATGTTATTGTTGTTGTTGAACTCTAATGATGTATTCTGGTGATGTAATGTATAAACAGATATAGTTTTCTTTTGTGTAAAGATTTGTTATTATCTATTATATTTTATTCCACTGCGATGGTTAGATTCTGATGTTGAATTCTATTTTCTTCTTCTTCTACCTCTTCTTCTTTAACCCAAATGGTTCGTATTTCCGTACATCTAGAGTTGATTGATGGAGAATAGTGTCTACTCAAGGGGTACGGAACTGCGGGCTGTTACAAGCCATGTCTTCACCTTCTTTCTCCTAGCAGACCATCTTGGAATGCTACACTGCCCTCCAGGAAACAATGAAATACTAGCACTAATCCATACAAATTCATTCTGGAATTGAACGAAACACTTGAGAGCTCTGTTTCCAATTCCATCATCTTTAAGTTGTCTTCACTTCGAAATGCATTTGTTGGATCGAAGTGGTTTTTGAGTAACATACCCAACCCTGGTCTCTTTAAAACAACTTTTCGTTAATTCCCGGAAAACTCAACCTCGGTTCTTTAGGAAATCAAGAGTCAAAAATAAGATGGAAGATCACCTCCTAACCGCTAGTGGATGGTTTTCCTTATCATTTTCCTAGGAGAACGAGACAATATTTATATTCACAATACAATATCATCGGAGATGGCTTTGCCATATAACTCACATGTTTCTTCTAGATATTTCCAAAGTTACGTTTGGGTTCAATTTTGATAATCGATTATTTAACTATCGAATAACAATCATTCAATCGAGGATTTATTCCATAGGGAAAACCAACATTGTTAAGCATATAAGCAACTACTAACCTCCTTTAATAAATCTTTCATTCATTAAAATCACTTTGTAAACTACTTGTATAAAAATACTTTTACAAAGGTATATACGCAAATCCCTGTACTTTTATTTAGAAACATCCATATACTTATCTCAAAGGTATAAGTATATCCACAAAATTAAGAAAGATTTTATGTTTATTCAATTCAAAAATCATGTATAAAACTCTTTATACTTCTCCAAAACCATTTATGAAACTTCTTTTATAAATCTTTAAACACGTTCCTTAAGTTCGTTTATAAATAAATATCTAACCATTTATAAAACTCTTTCACATTGTAAATAATCTTCCCTTACGTCTCCAAATCATTTTCATAAACTTCTCTCATACAATCCAAGTCCGTTTATAAAACTCTATTCATTAGTCTCGAACACCTTTATAACAAATAAAGATCATTTACTTCTAAAAGTATTATGTAAAGCTAATTATTAAAATTTAACATTGTGAATAAATGAATAATTTATAAATCTTAAAACATCTTAACATAAAATGAATCATTTCTAAATCAATAATAATTCATCTTTACCATTATTATAAATAATAATATTTTATTTTCAATACCTTATTACTAAATCCTTGTTATTAATTTCAAACATAATTAATCTTGAAATAATCAACCATTCAAATTATTAACATTTTCATAAATTCTTCAAAACAATGTTAAATATAAACAAATAACTTTAAAACGGTACTAATATGACTAAATAACTTTAAAACAATACTGATATGACTAAATAACTTTAAAACAATACTAATATGATTAAATAACGTTAAAAATACTAATATGATTAAATAACTTTAAAGTAATACTAATATGATTAAATAACATTAAAAGAATATTAAATTTAAATAAATAATCTTTAAAACAATATAAAAAATAAAACGTCTTTAAAACAATATTAAATATAAATAAATAATCTTTAAAAACAAAATATTTTTGAAACCTAATTTCGAATTTAAAATCATTTCTTATCTCAAAACCCATTCCAACTCAATGGTATTTATAGCATTTTAAAAATACATATCTGAGGCCAATAGCCACTAAACACTCAACCAATATTGATACTGATTCACTACGGGTTTTCAGTTTTTAACATATAACGATGTCATATCCCATATTTCCAAAAAATAAGGTTTGTTATCCAATAATTCATATAATTGGAATATTATTGAAACCAATTCAACAATAGCGAGGAATCCTGTTGGATCCCTCCAATCTGTCCCCCTGCATCATTGCTCATATATATCAGTACACACACACACACACACACACACACACACACACACACATATATATATATATATGTTTGTACGTTTGTAAATAAAATCAACATTGGTGAGGAATCCAGCTGGATCCCTCCGACCTGTTTCCCCTGCATCATAGCTCATATATAATCGTAAAGTATAAATCAACCGCTTCAAGGTGGAATTCGTATACAAAGGGTCATCTTCTCTTACAAATGAACGTAATAGGCTCTCATCCGCTCTAGGGGCGGGAACATATACGAGCAAACTAATAAGTACGTAATTCATCCAAACAATCACTTAATAATTTTTATCAACTACAAATCATACTAGTTAACAAATAATGTGAGTTTAACTCACCAAAATTTTCTATAGTCGTTGAGGCGTTTCAGTTTGGAACTCAAATCAAATGACGTACAATTTTAGTCCAAATGTCAATTATCTCCAAATTTGTCCAAACCGGTTCCATCGCAAAGATAATGTCCATACGAGTACATTGCAACTTGTCGCGCTCAAATCCAACCTCATATGAAATAATTGCTGAGTTTACAAGATTCAAAATTTAAATAATACAACCATTCCTAAATTACATTATAACCTTAATTAAACAAATATCTATCTCCTTTCTTAACTATGTTCGTTCCTAGAAAAACACTCGACTGCAACATTCCAACATCGCCGCGCCTTCATCCTAACGCCGCCTGCCACGCGAGTTCACCCACGCGCGCGCCTGCACCCCCACCTCCAGTGCCATGAGTCAGCTCACCCAGAACGCCACCAATGCCATCGAAACTACCCAAAACTTCCATGCCTTCGAACGTGATTTTCTACCGCCTTGACGAACTTTAGGCCAATCCAACAGATTATTTGCTACGTCTTATTACGACGAGTATCTTCTGAGTTGAGGTCAAGGTCCAATTCGGCCTTTGGTGGTCCACATCTACCAAGGCCGTTGGATGGGTGATGCTTTTAAATTAGAAAATAATATAAAAAACAAATTTCTCTCTGATTTGCATGCAAATTATATAGGGTGGACGACATGGTCAGGTTATAGGCACGCATGATGGAGGCATGGGCAAGCATAGCTGAAATCTATAATATATATATATATATATATATATATATATATAATTTTAAATTTTGAACTATTAAGCTATAAACATCCGAAAATCTCAAACTCCAAATGAGACGTGCTACCTGGCATTCTATATATTATTCCTCAATTTCGAACAGAGTAGTCTAATTCGATCATATTTAGAAGATAGCTTTTCAAACCCGGTTATCATATTAATTTGTGAAATTAATTTCAATGCGTTTCGATCTTGCATGTCCAAACGATACATCCAATCACCACGAATTTCATCGGCATATAATAACTCACTATTACAGATCCAATGACATCGGTTTCATTGAAATCCAAGACAGTGCATCGAAAGGCTATTTTACCCGTTTTAATTGAAACGAATTATTATGAAAACCAAATCAATCACTTTTAAATCTAAATAAAAAGTTTACTATCTTTATTCTTATTTAAGTAGAATTTAGATAAATTTTCAAAATCATTTTCATTCTTGTAAAATCAAGATTCAATTATTTACACAACCTAAATTATTAAATTCAACAATTAAATTATCTAATAAATCGCTATATTTGAAATTTGAGTTATTTAGTCTATGAAATTAACTTTTCAATAAATTAATTAAATATTCCAATTTCAAATAACTAAAATTCTAGATCGTCACACCAGCCTTTGAAATAGGTCGTGCAACAGTCTAAGACTTCTAAGAGGTTATTGAAATGGATCATTGAATTGAGCTAGTATGACATAATCTATTACCCTCGGAGAGCGATCCACGGTCTAGCTTTGGAGGATTTCATTACTAAATACACTTCAAGAGATGGTATTCCAAAGAGTAGTGAAAAGCAGAATGCCAGACGGAAAATGTACACAAATGGTGCATCCAACGAACATTGTTCTGGTACTGGAGTTGTGCTGGTGACTCCCGAGGAACATTCAATTTGTTGCGCTTTGAAACTCCACTTTCTAGCAACGAACAATGAAGCAGAGTATGAAACCTTGATCATAGGACACAAGATTGCCAAGGAACTGAGATTTAAAACTTTACATATCTTTTGTGACTCCCAGTCGGTGGTATGTCAAATGAGGAAAGAGTTTAAGGCGAAGGGAGCGAGGCTAGATCCATATCTCAACCGATCCCTTGAGCTTCATACTGATATTAAATATTACACCATAACCCATACTGCATATTCTTTAAGAGGAAAATGCGAAGGCCGACTCACTGTATAAATTAGCCAGCTCTGGAGATGAGTAGCTCATAGGGTGATCCCGGTCGAAGTGCTATCGGCAAGATGGATGTCGATTGGATCTTGGAGGCCGAATATGACAATGAGTCATGGACGACTCCAAAAATTATCTGCAGAGTGGATTCATTTCTGACAGAAAAAGCAAGTGACGTCGACTCATTGGTAAGGCTTTATAATTCATCATACAAGGGGGAGTGCTTCAAAGGAAGGGATTCTCAGTTCCTATGCTTCGTTGTGTTGCCAATGATATGGCCATGTAAGTCTTCAGGGAAGTACATAAAGGGTCCTGCGGCAACCACACCAGGAGGGAAACCCTAGTGAATAAGATCCTTCGTTGCTAGTGTTTCTAGCTTACTATTAACAGAGGCAGGGCCGGTTACACCAGATATGTTTTTGTAAGTAGTTTTGAAAGAGGGCTAAAGCTGAAATAATTTATTTTTCTCCATCTAAAAATGAAAATTTTCCCCACATTCTTTGAATTGCTTGACAGGAAGGTTATGATGTTTACCTACACTTGATGTGATATTTGTGTTTGGTTTATTCAATTTTTATTATTACTATCAGACCATTTTAACTATACAATATTTGAACAAACTATGCAATTCAAAATTGAAAGCTATCGAGGTAGGAGACCCAAAGAGATATAAGTAAAGTCTAGAAACCAAGTACAACAAACTCATCGGATGAAAATAAGACGATACTCAAAATTCTAATACAAATCCATTAAAGTGGTAGATCAGTACCGATCCATCACCCTGGATCAGTGCCGATCCATATATTGCTACTAAATTGCCTCAACTTCCTTATGTAATCAAGTATTGATGGTAACACCCATTATAAGCTCCATTGATCGATTGCATCATTTCTCTATCCATCCATCACTTGGACCCAGAACAAGCTCATAACCATGCAAATGAGATAGGAATCATGAAGCAAAGAACAAGTCGACGTCATGCAGGGCATTGAGAGAAATCCATAAGCGAACCTTGTGGATCGGTACCGATCCATAGCTGCTTACTGACATGACCACATTTGCTCGAGGGCAACTACTGTTGGATAGTGAAGATCATGGAGGAAGATATGGTAGAGCATTTTTCGCCAACGTACAGCTATAAATAGGAGGCAAGGGGCTCATTTTCAAGGATACTTTGGCTTCCTTACAATTTTTACTTATTCTGTATAATTGCATGTGGAGTGGTACTAAACCATAAGAACCGTACTTGTAAAACAACAAGATAATCAATAGGAATCCTAAGCGGACGTAGGCAACGATTAGCTGAACCACTATAAACATTTTTTTCTTGTTTTTTTTCATCTTCCATTTATTTATTTTCATTCTTTACTCTAATTTCTTCGATGTCTGTGCAAATTGTGGTAACAACAGTTAGGAAACTCGTGCATTGGATATTTTAGCTAATAAGAATATGTTTTTGACATCATTAAGTTTGAGTGCCCAAAAAACCGAATTCAATGATTTGTTCGAGAATAAACCAAAGTAGACTTAAATACTTAAACATACCTATAGGTAAAGTTAGATGACCAACTATTTAACTTAGATTAGACATAAGACGGTATTTACTTACGGGGAAAAAAATTATAAGGACAAACTACACTAAAAACTGAAGCATAAAGACACCCACGTTTTTTTTAATTTCAAGGACAAGTTTAAAGTCCATACGAAATTCGTACCATTCATTTTTCCTCTAACAATATATTTTGCTCCTTCGTCATCTTTTCCATTTTCAAATATTCTACTGATTCGTTCACAAAACTAAAATTCACACTAGCAATGGCATCTCAAATCAGAAGCAAGTCATCATCTCCGATAGAACCACAAATGGAAACGGATAATGAACAACGATAATAAATTCAACAAGAATCGCCAAATTGCAAAGTTGAAGACCTAAACCTTCCTAAAATAGAATAGTAAAATGAAAACCTAGCTCAAGAAAAAATCACCAACAATCACCAAGTCAGGAAATACAAACCCTAGTTCAGGATGATCCAAAACTTTAAGAAATGATAGTAAAATCTAATAAACTTAAATTACAAGGACGACCAACCAAACAAGAAGAACAACTGAAGGGAGAGAAAAGAACACAGAGAAGAAATGAAAAACAAACAGAAGATGAAAATCAATCAAAAAGAAAGAAACATAGGAGAAGGTAACTGATATTATAAACTACAGAACAACAAATAGATTTCGAGCCACAAAAAAAAGAGGATCAAAGAAAAAAAATTGAAAAAACAATTCAGTAGGAAAATCAAATAGAAACTCAAAACATAATTCAACGGGTAAATAATAGTATAATATTATAAAATTAATACTGACCACATCACAGTATTAAATATACTCTAATAGTAACAAAAATTTAAATAGGAAAAAGATCAAAAAGAAAGGAGAAAACAAATTACAAATGAAGAATCTCAAGAGGAACAAATCAATTTAGTAAAACTACAAACACCGTCACATGATAACATATTATTTATTGCAAAAATAATACCTAAATTTCATTTGGTTTCAAAAATGATACCTATAGTTTATAGAAATGATACCCGCTGTTTCTTTTGAGTAGAATTGATAACTAATATTTTTATAAACTATTTTCCAAATAATTTGTAGCAAAACTGACATCGATATGTTGAAAAAATTATACAAATAATCATTTTTTTTTTTAAGTTTGTACTTTGTACATTGATAATTTATTTTCATTATATTTTTTATAAAAACTAGTGCTATCATAAATCAAGAATTATACCTATATTTTGTATGCTTGAAATTATTAGTTTTAACATTTTAAAATTATTTCAAATGTCATTTTCATGAAAACTGATGCCTATATCTAACAAAAATGATACCCACCGACTATTTGACTAGATTTGATGCCTTTATAATTTTACATATGATTTTTATGTAATTTGTCACAAAAACGATACTAGTACATTGTAAAAATTATACTGGTAGTTGTGACTCTTTAGAGCTCTTCATGTCCAATATATAAAGTCTTTTTTCTACTTTAAATTTGGAAACAATGAAAACTTTTAGCTCTTGAGACTAGCCCCTCATTATTAAGGGGAAATCATTTATTGTGACTCATTGGAGCATTGGAATAGATAGAGCAAGAGAGCAATTAATTCTATCAATTCCGGTTCGGGCCACTTTCTCTAACATTCCATCTGTCCTACAACTACTAATTGGTCTGAACTGGCTTGCGACCCTTATTGTTGATTTCAAATGCTTTGATGCTAATACCGTTGCTCGCAAGAATTTATTATACGCTAGAGCATTGATAGAAATAACCCCAACTTATCCGTTACCATCGATATTGAAAGTAAGAATCATGGAAGGTCACGAAGTGGAGATAAATGTTAATTACAACTGGAAATTCAGTATATGTACAAACTGTCGGTCATATGGACATTCAGTGGAGAAGTGTTCTAGGAATGCTCCTATACTACCTGTCGAAAAAGTCCCCCTCCCTAGGACGGAAATGAAATGGGTTTCCAAGGTTAGAGCACTGCCTGTCTATGATCATGTTGTTTCTAGTTCTCCCGTTGTGGAGACAGAAATTGTTTCGCTAGCAATTAGCATTTCCAATGATAAGGTTATTATCTGGGAACCAGACGAGAGTTCTTGGGTTCAAGAGGTCATGGAAATGAGGTACGACCCGTAGATGCATAGTTATCACGTGTTCTTAGGTGGTCCTGATGAGACTATGAGGTTAGTGTATCATGATGAGGGTGACGGTTTTACTCTGAGGACCACTGTTATTGATGATGCAAGCAATTGGTGGTAATTCATATATCTTACTTAGGACCGGATTTATCTCTACTCATCTCTCTCAAGGTCTTATGATTTGAATTTGGTAATGTACTTTTTTGCTGTTCAGCATGTTATAGGACACAGTACTGATGTTGATATCAACAATGACAGGGAGGATATATGCCCTTCCAAGTGGTCTAGACTCATTATCTAGCGCCATTTTTTTTCCTTTTGCTCTTGTTCTTAGTGCTCTAGCCACTATAAAACCATATTTTAGCCGTTTTGTGCATGTATAGAACACCTTTTCCTTATTTATATTCATAGTGGCATGACACTATATAAAGCCGGCTAGCTTTGCTAAAAAAATTATACCAGTAATATGTTTGTTTGAAATTTTGTACTTTGTACTTTTATGAATTGTTTTTACTGCATTTTGTTTAAAAACTAATACCATTATAAATAAAAATTGATACCTAATGTAACAACCTGCGATTTTGATTATTTAATTAATTTAATTATTAAAAAATTACCGGTGTAAAAGGGTTCAATAATGAAAATTCAAATATAGGTGTTATTTTAAAGTTAATATATAAATTCAAAAATAAAGATTGTTTAAAATCTTCGAATTTTGGATTTATTATTTGAATAATGATTTATATCTGGATTTTAAATTGAATATTTATTTAATGAGTTTAATGGACTTGTTTAACTCATTTTCAATTATTAAATGCTATCAGTGAATTTATTTATTAATTTATTTATGATAATAAATGGTTCGAATAAATTATCAGTTATTTTTATTTTTATGATTCGAATTCTATCGAATTTTTAATTTATTTTGATCGATTTTTCCATAATTTTAAATTTGGAAAATATTTAAATTATCATTTGACCATTTTTTAGCAAACGATGGCGTTTTTGTGATTTTAAAAAACTCAATAACCTGTGTATATTATAATTGTTTTGGGATCGTATTGTTGTTTTGAGTACGGTCGTATTTTGTTTTGACATTCGAGATCCATCAGTGAAAGAATAACTGTGCAGCGAGATGCTGATAAATTGAAAATAAATATAACAAAAAATTTACAGAGCATGTACGAGCCGCTCACATATTTGTCTCCCTCAGTACCATTATTTCTCTCGTTTCAAAAAAATTTCAAAAGAAAGAAAATAGAGATCCTCTCATATAAAACTTCAAAAACAAATAAAATAAAAACCTAAAAATTGTAAAATAAATATTTTTGAAATCCTAAGGTATAGATCTTCGAGTTGATAGGTTTTTGAGTGGTGCGGTAAGATTTTTGGACAAGGCCGACAGTTTTTGCACGGAGGTTTTAGGCTAGGGTTGGGTTTTCTTTGGCTTTAAGGAAGAGATAGGCGAAGGCAAGGCCAATGGTCAACTCGTGAGGTGAAAATGTAGAGATTAGAGGTGGTTGGAGGATGTGCGTTCACGTTGGTGGTCGCAACCTACTGCTTGGTCACGTACGAAGGTAGTGGTCGCATTCTAGTGGAGGGTGACGAGCTCGTTCTAGTAGGGTCCAATGGTTTGGGCTTAGATACTGGGCTTGATTGAGGGGTTGGAATTGGATTTCAATAAGCGTCTTGGAGGGGGAGGTGTGCATGCACACATGCACAAGGAAGTCAGTAGCTTGTTCAAGAAAGGAGGAAGAAGAAGTGTTGTGTGCGGGTTGGGTTTGCAGTAAATTGGGCCAGACCTTATTAGTAGCGGGGTGGGAACTAGATTTATAATTAATTTAAGTTGCTAAATTATATGTGTTAAACTTGAAAATATGATATCTTGTCCAACTAGGTCCAAAATAAACACGGTCAGTCGCATTGGGTTCGTATCAATGTTAGCTACGCTTTGGAACCGGATTGGTAGAAATTGAAGCTTGTAGAAATTTTAGCTAAAATCGAATGATGTTCGGACTTATTCAAATCTGAAACTCTTCGACGATATTTGGAATTTATGCGAGTTATAACTTATTCTTTGTGGTTAATTAGCATGTTTATCGTAAATAAAATTTATTTATGCCTATTTGGATTGTTGAATTTGCTAGTTGTTGAATCTGAACTAGAATTGCGATATAGCATCTTGAAATGCTATTAGATTGTTTGAGTTTTAAATTTATATTCAAACTTGTTTTAAGTAATGGATCATATATGAGGTGATAAATTGATATTGATATTGGTTTTGATTAATATAATACGTTGCTTAAAATTATAACGTAGGTAACGTAAATATACTTCTTGGTGTTATCTATTTGGCCAAATAGACATCGTTTAGTAAATGTAAGGGTTTACAAATACACATCGTTTAGTAAATGTAAGGGTTTATCTTTGAATGACATTGGTCAGCAGAATAAATCCACATTAATTTGGACATTTATTTAAGTGTCAATTGATCGTTAATTATGGATCGGTTTACATATATGCTTGATTATGTAAATATCGGCAATTTGACTTAAGAAGTTAAATGGAAGGGGGGTAGTTTGATAAGTACCACTGGGATTGTCGAGCCCTTTCTAGATTCGAAAATTTCGGATTTGATTAACTTCTAATTTTATAAATTAGAGAAAAAAATGTTTTAATTATTTCCATATATAAAAGGAGTTTTATTAATTAATTACAAATGTTTATGAAAATTATTTTTGAAAGTTAATTATTATATTATCTATAGTGTTTTAAAATAAGTTATTTTATTAATGTTTTTGAAGATAATGATTATTTTGTTATTAGTTATTCAAAACTAGATGATTATTTCATTAAAATTATTATTGAAAAGAATTAATTTTATTTAAAAGGTTGTTTAAAATTATTTTATTTTATTTATCTATTGGAGATGTTTAATGTTTAAGAGTTTATTTATTATACTATTAAAAAAAAATTAGATATATTCTTTTATATTATTCAAAAATGTTAAAGCTAAGTTTATGATGTTTTAGTGTATTTATGATAAATAAATAAAAAATTATTATAAAAGGATTTCTTTTATAAAAAGGATTTATTTAAAGGAGTTTATAAACTTGGGAAGAGGATTGGAATTGGAATAAAAGTTAGATTTTGAAAGATTGTGAAAACGAGGATTTTAAATGGTTAGTGATTAAAAAAGGGAAATTTTGTGAATGGATTAGGAGTAGTGCTTTTATAAAAACAACTTAGAGATTTATAAGGAATTCTATAAATAAATTTTGGAAATTTATAAAGAAAATATTTTAAATAAAAGGAGAAGATAGTCAAAGCAAGAGAGGGTATTTTGGAATATTTATGTCTTTGTTTAAAGGATACTTGTGTTTAATCATTTTAATATGATCTTGAAATAAGTAAATCCTTCTAAGTGATTGGTTAAGATACTTATACCATTTTGCAAGTATATGAGAAAGATTCTTTAAGTTTTGAAAAGAATGATTTGAAAATATATTTATACAGTTAAGATAAGTACATGGTTATATTTTCTGAGTATCAAAGATATTGCATTTTGTGAATTTACTTATTTTTTTGAGATAAGTATATGGAAGTGATTTACAAGTATTCGAAAAGTGATTTAAATTTACGAATGTGAGGCTCAGTGGGCTCCATGGGAAATTAAATCTATGATTTGAATGTTTGTTTATTCAATGGTTAAATATCCGACTATCGAATTGGACCCAAAAGTAATTTGGAAATATCTAGGGGAAACACTTCATTTATATGGCATAGTTATCTCTGATGATGCTGTATTGTGCATATAAATCTCAATCAGTTCTTCTAGGAAGAATGACAGGGAAATCCATCCATAAACAATTAGGAGGTGAATGCCCCTCTTATCTTTGTCAATTTATTTCCTAAAGAACCAGGGTAGAGTTCACCGAAAACTGTCGAATGTTGTTTCAAAGAGACCGGGATCGGATATGTTATTCAAAAACCACTTCGATCCAACTTAAGCGTTGCGAAGTGAAGACATTTTGAGGATGATGGGAATTCAAAGATGGAGCTTCAAGTGTTTCTTTCAGTCCCAAAACAAATTTGTATGGATAAATACTTGCATTGCATTGTTGCCTGGAGGGCAGTGTTAGTATTCAAAGTAGGAAGTGCTATATAAAAAGGTGATCATATCCCAAAGCATTGTCAACCAGAAAAATACTAAAGCAAGGACATGTCGTAGGACTATGTGGGTCGCTCCCATTAGGGTATGATCATCCAAAAATCTAGTGTCGATATCTCTATGTATGCTTCGGCGCCCATGATGGTTGTTTATTAACCATGGGATGATCATATTCTGCGCTATTTAGTAAGCGGCAGGGCCGGTCCTGAGTAGCTAAGGTGCAATGTGATATAGCCTCCCGTACATTTTACCTAGAGGTGTATGGATTCGACGGGTAGACCCTTACCCTTTTATAGTTGGAATCCATTCTCCAATAAGCGCCTACGAACTTGATTGTATACCTATATTGCTGGAATTTAGTAATGTAACAATCTCGCATATGATTAATAAGTAATTGTATCTAGACAATATTATAATATAAGAGGATTTAATATGAAATGTTTTGGTTATCGTAATATAAAACCCTATCCATGTTTATGCGCGGCATGGTCTAACGAGATACCATTGTTCTCAGAAGTTTTTATAACTTTAAAATCCAGTTTGTGTGTTTTTCTCATGCTACTTTTCCAGAATGACTCGGGTGTTATTTTATTATAATGCTCGACTCAGACCGACCATATTTATAGATTTCTCTGGATGCATTGGAGCTCAGGAGATGAGTTGGAGGTCTTCAAGTTGTATTCTCGTATATGTTTATTTTCTACTGCCTTGTTATTGAAATTTTCAGCAACTATGAGGACAGGTTGTTATAAATGTCCAAGCTGATAATTGTGATTGTTGTTGAACTCTGATGGATGTATGTGTATAATAGTTTCTCTTTTGTAAAATCATTGATGTTATATTATATGTTGTTTCACTACGATTGTGAGATTCTGCATGTTTTTTGTTTCTTTTCTCGTCTTCTTCCCTTCTTCTTTCTTCTTTCTTCTTTATTCTTTCTACTTTCTTCTTTCTTCTTTCTTCTCCATAACTTTCCGTCTTTCTGTTCGATTTGGGATGGACATGTGTGTTTTATTGTAACGACCCGTTAAATTTATGATATTTAATAAAATGAATTTATATAATTTCTAATTTGGTTAAGAATAAATGTAGAAATTTGGTATAGTGGTTGCAATTTAGTGTAACTATAAAATTTTATGATAATAGATGTGGATAATGTAAATTTTCACAACTTGATTTAAAGTAATTTTGAATAAACAAATAAATGTTGAATTTGTGAATGTTAGTATAAATATTAACTTAAATGGTGTTCATTAATACAAAGATGTAATTAGTGTAGATAGTAATAATTTATGCCTGTAGTGAAAGGAAAAGAAAACTAATAGAAACATAAAATTTATTTTATGTAAACAAAAGTATAGTTTTGAACAAACTTATGAAAATTGATAGAAACGGTGTTTGTAATCAGTTTGGTTATTTTATATTTGAAAGATAGAGATGTGTAAATACGTTAGTGAATATAAAATGGGAAGGAATGGTAGAATGAAAAGAATATATATAATAATAAGCATTTGATTCAATTAAGGGAATTAAATTTTAATAAATGGTCATTTAATAAATTCAACGTTTGTGAGAAATCATAATAGTTGTGTAAAATGTGTACAAACTTGGATTTGGAAGTTTATTGGATTTATAACGGTTTTGTTATTAAGTGTATGAGTTTAAAAGTTATTCCCTTTTGTGAAGTAATAGAAGAATGCATAAGATATAAATAGGGCTTAATAGAATTGACACTTAATGAATTGAATAAATTACCCATTTATGTAGATATGTATAGTGGACTATAAATGGCCTAAGCAAATATAAAATGGAATAATCATTGAGATTTGTACTATGGAAACAAATAGTAACATTTATTAGCAAGGAATAAAAGACTATTTAGGTGACTAGAATTTGGAGTAATGACTATTGTATGTTACCTACCCTTGTTTCTTGTTAATTTAGATTTTGGGAATCAAATTCAATTTATCCGCCAATTTACCGCAGTTAAAGTGAAATGAATTGGTGATTGAGAAATGTTAAATACAAATAAGATGTAAACCAAAGAAAATCCCATTTGTAATAAATTATGTAGAATAAAGTAAAGAAACTAGGAAATGAAAATGTGAAAATGTGGATGCAGTGAGATCTTAAGTGATAATAACCTTGTTAGGCAAGTGATAACGGAATTTTGTGTATATGTAATATTTACTGGTGTGTCAAGTAATAAACACATAGATGCAAGAAAAGGAAAGTTGGTAGCAATCTATATATGTTATTTATCTTACTTAGTATATTAAATAAGGTTTGGAATTCAAATTTTAATTAAAGGAGTTGGTAGCACGTTAGTAGGAAACAATTGTAAGGGTGGGATAACAACTACTATAAACTACCTAATTTAAATGAGTCAATGAACTTATTTGAAATAACGTTCATCTAAATATGAGTAATTAAAATGGCGGGGTCAACAATAAACGTTACTTTAGAATTAATTTATATTTTAACGGAAGTGTGAAAGTAAAGCAATAGAAGCGTAAACTTATCAAGGTAGAATTTAGTAGTGTAATGAAAAAATGTTAAGAATGTTATAGTATAATGATTGATTGGAAATCAAAATTTACTTGTTTGAATGTAACTTTAGGGAAATTGGATTTAATTAAAATAAAAAGGAAGAAAAAAAAAATTGGATGAAATTTAATGTTGGAATATTATGTAAATATAAACTTAGATAAAATTTAAGGATATCTACGTAATAGAGTGTAAAACCAATGTTAATTTCATCTATTTAATACTAATAGGTTAATAATAAAATGAAGAGTAAATTTAATGTTAAGTTAATATGAATTAAGGTAATATTGGGGAATAATGTGAATTTTCTTCATCATATGATAAGTTGTAGAATACAACGTAAACTTAAGTATAACCTTTGGATTGAAAACATTGTTAAGGGTTACCTGTTAAATTTGGATGGAATTGGCAATAAATGTTACACTTATGGGTAAGGAAATAAAAATGTCCAGAATTTGAGTATATTAAGAAATGGGGATTGAAATTGAAATCTTGCAACGAATCTAATAATACGTTACATAAGTGTTAAATTAAGGTAACATTTGGAAAATATGATAATGATTTTCAAATTGAACAAGTTGTGGAATTAATAAGGATGGAAGAAAAAAAAAATCAAGATTTATTTTATTTATTGGAATGAAAAAATTTATAATTTGATTTATTGCGAATAATTGAAATTTAATTTGGTAATTGGCGAAATGATTAATGATTGAATTAACATAGAACTTGTTGTTAGTTATTAAAATTGTTTAAGAAATCAAAGGAGAGAAATTTTATAAAATTTTAAATTTTGTAATTGGATTGGCTAAAGTGGGAAAGTGGAATTATTCAACGTCGTTACTTTTTATCTCCTTCCCTATTAGATCCTTATGTGATTGCATCCACATTTATTGTTGATTATTCCTATATTTTGTCACCAATTAATCGTACTTGATGTATGTTTAGCAATTTTGTCACACAGTTAAAGTATGAATATATATATATGATGTATTCAAATTTTTCTGTATCTAGCACTTAATTAATTTAGAATCAAACTAACGAAACGTGTCATTTATTTTTGTCCCTCCATATTCATTTTCTTTCTAATTAATAAATACCTCTTTTTAATACCTGCTACTTTAAAAAAAAAAGGACTGTTCATATTTGCTATATTTCAATACCAAGTGTTCATATTCACTTTATTTCTAATTAATAGCAGCCTCTCCTCTCAAATCTATTTGTCCCTAAACCTAACTCTAACCTTATAAATACGAAATGATGCAAATGAAACCCTAGCCTCCATTCAAATCTCCTTCTCCTTCTTTTCTTCTTCAAATCTCCTTATTATATCTCATTCTAATTTTTTCCTTCCTCTTCAAATATTCTTCTTCAAGTTTTCTTCTATTTCATACTTCTTCTTTCTTTTCAAATCTAGATCTTCTCTTCCATTTTCAGTTCTTATTTTAATCCTTTTCTTTTTCAAATCTTCTTTTTCAAATAATTTTTTTTTTCTTCAAACCTTTTAAAAATACATACATTCATATAATAAGGAGGAAAATTAAAGTAAATCGAAATAAAAGAAAAATTATGGAACAAAGCTTGAAATCAAGAAGAAGCATACGCATTTTTCACGTGGGAAGAGCGGATGTGGCACGGTATTTCATTTTCGTTTAATTTATTTTTGTTTGAATTTAATTTAATTTTGATTTTTCAAATGCG
Source organism: Allium cepa (assembly GCA_030765085.1). NCBI lineage: Eukaryota > Viridiplantae > Streptophyta > Magnoliopsida > Asparagales > Amaryllidaceae > Allium > Allium cepa. The sequence goes on along the minus strand of CM060938.1, from coordinate 656,763,828 downwards.
TTAATACATTTAACTTCCACATACGAACTCCGTTTCATGCGCGATTTTTTTTTTAGGATCGTAATTAAATTCCAGATTTTTTTGACGCTGGTTTGGACAGATTTGGAGACCGTCGAATTTTTGGGTTTAAATTGGATCTAAATCCAATTTAAATTCAAAAAAGGTGAGTGTTTTAACCCACTCACAACTTTTAAAAGTTTTTATGTTTGTTAAATTAATTTTAGAAATGAAGAGAAATTTATTTATGAGTATTTGGCATGTTTATTTCATTCATATCTGTTGAATTGCATTTATTAAATTTAACTGTTAATTTAATTTATTTATTGCGTATTTATTTACAGTTATAATTTATTTGTTTGCATATAAACTGCTAGTTAATAGTTATATAAATTATTACTGAATATAAAATGTTAGATTAATAGTTGTTAAATTTAATTTGAATATAATTGACAGTTATTACCTGCTATATAATCTCATATATATATTGATTTTGATTGATATTGATGGATGATTGTGATTTGGACAATGGATGATGTTGATGAATGGATGCTTATTTGATATCATTAAATTGCAAGTTATCATGCATTTTTCATTTCATTTGGGATTGTGGTTTGAAATGATATACAACCGCAAAATTTTATTTTTAAATTGCGGATTGAAATGATAAATATCCGTATCACTTGACCATAGGATAGAAAATTATATACAGGCACCGTGGTCTATATATAAATTATTTTAAAAGTGATTTCTATGGTTTGGATGGGATACGGTTTATAAATTTTAATTTTGATATTTTATAAAATATTTTTCTTCGAGATATACACATATGAAGTTAAAATTTTAAATTTAAGCTGTGTATAAACCTGTTGAATAAAATGATAAAAATTTGAGAAAATGGAATTTGGTGATTTATCTTATATGTTTAAATTTGGAAATTTTAAGGTATGATATTTATAAATGGATTTTCCAAGATTTACTTAAATAGAATATTTTAGTATAATTTAAATTTAAGAAAATAGGTAATTTCTAGAAATTGGAGTTTTATTTATAGATTTTATGTAAATATTCAAAACTAAATAATAGAACATTTAATTTGTTGAAAGAATAAATTCCAACTTTAGTTTTGAAATATTAATACTCCAAATGGATATATACATATATATATATATAAATAGAAATTGAAGTGGTTTTGGAACTTGAAAGTGATATTTAAATTTTGTAGACTTTAAATAAAGAAGTATATTTGTAAAGCCCTGGAAATAATTTCTTTACAAAGTAACCTTAGAAGTAAACCATTTATTTTATATACTGTTGAATATCCAAACCATTCAAGTTTTAGAAGTATGGTTTTAAAAGTATGAATTCCGAAATATTATGTTTTGAAAATATAATTCAAATGTTTGGTTTCCAGATATTTATATTTTAAACCGGTATGATTTTGGAAAAAGAGTTATATTTGAGATAAAATGATATCATATTATTTTGGGTTTTTAAATTGATATCGAATTCATAGTTTTGAAATGGAAAATTTATTCTGGTTTTTAAAGTATAAACTACTTTTAAATGACCGCGGTGTTATAATAACGATGGGTTGGCAAAGAGACCGGGATCGGATATGGACATACTCTCTGTCGATACCGAAAACCACTTTGACTAACCGTGTACGCGGTGGAGATTCCAGAATGAAGTAGGTTGGTGGCGACGTTTCCTGTAAGGTAAATACGTGGACCCAACTCCCGTGAGTTGGCATAAGGTGGCTAAAACAGGAGCGATTGACGGGTTAATGAGGTCATTCCTCTGATCGGACACTCCTCTTCGATATTATACTTTGACTTTGGATTGATTCAGTGGCCACTTCTATTTTGATTTTGGGGAGTTTGTTCGAGGTGGGCGGTAGCTGCGGCTACGCGTTACCATCGACCCGGAAGCGTAATTGGTATATCTACCCTGACATTGCCTAGTTGTGCCGTGTCACCTACCCCATCGCGCCTTGTACGAGTTTGGATTTCTCCCGTAGCCCGTGTGGTATCCTCTGGTGGCTTCCCGATCAGGAGGGACTATGATATTGGATGGACTACTGGGACTATTACGTGTTAAGGTGGAAAATGTAAAGCCTTGATGCTATTTAAAAGTATGTTTATTTTACTATAGACACTATTATAATAGCGCAATATACTACATAGTAAATAGTTTAACGGATCCTTAGGAGATGTAAATCCCGAACATCTTTTGAGTTATTGCACTCATATTTATTTCTGTTAATTTAACTCACATAAGATCTTTTAGTTCTGACTCGAGTGTTTTTGTCTTTTCAAATTCGCTCGGGTCAGTCCGAGCGTTTCAGGATCGAAGACTTTAGCTTTAGAGGACGAAGACGAAGAATTTGTATTATTATTATTCATAGTATTGCACTACACTCACACTGTTCCGCTGCATTGTTATTGGTATGTGTAACTCTGATATGTATTATATAAATGTTTGTAAACAGTTTTTATAAACTGTATATTTTCTTATTATATTTTATCCTTCCGCTGTGAGATTCTATTTGTTTTTTTTCTTCTCTGTTTTTTTTTCTTATTTACCCCATAACAAATCCGCCCTTCCGTATGGTTTGAATCGGCATGTGTGTCGGTTTAAATCGTGCGAAAAGGCGGGACATTACAGTTGGTATCAGAGCTTTGGTTTAGCGATAAACCTTGGCTTTGTGGGGTTTGACTCTTTGTTAATAGGGTAGAAATATCCTATGGGAGTCGCTGAGTGTATATATATGAGAGAGCGTATTTGTTAGTATTAATAAAAAGATTTTTATATTGTGTTAATCTGTTCCGCTTTGTATTTATAAATTCTGGTTGATGCATGGGACGCTATGTCATCAATAGGGATTTCTAAACACTTAATAGGACAGACCGACATAATATTTGTTTTTAATATAGGTGAATGAAAGAATTTTGCCTATTGTATTTTCTATATATAAAAATATTTTTTTAAAGATATATATATATATATATTTGGTTGCTATAGATTGGGTGTTAGGAAATAAAATATTTATAATAACTGAAGCTAAGTTGAAATTATGATAAATCAAATTGGAGATTTTAGAACTTAAGTCCGGGATTTTTTCCAAATCTGCTTTCAAAGAATTTGTGAAATTTATTGATTTGGTTTATAAGTAATTTCTTATATAAATATTTCGTATAATTTGGAAGAATTGTTTTAAAGAAGATTTGGGAAAAAAAATAATAAAAAAAAATAAAAAAATAAAAAAAAAATCAAATTCTGTACTTTCCTCTCTGTCGCTGGAAAATAAATTCGGTGATGAAGGCCGCATCATCGACTTTCATTTCGAGTTTCGAAGGGGAAAGGCCACTGTAGTAAATTTTACTGCAGATTTATTTTGAACTTTTCTAAAAAAATTCTTTTATTGCTCTAACTATAATTAGAGATATTGAGTTGTAAGAACTTATTTATCTATTATTTTGAAATAAATTGAAATCTGACCCGGAATCCAATTCTAAAATTCTCCATTAATTAATCAATTGTTAAATTGTAGTGAAATAAAAGTTAAGTAATAAATGAATTGAAACCTCTAATTGAAATAAGAGAATAATTGCAAAGCTATAAAGAGGAATTTGCATACATATGAGACAAAGAGTAATATGGATAAACATTAAATTTAATTAAAAGAATGGAGATTAAACTTGTATAAGTTCAATTGCAATTTCCTTAACATAAATAACTTACCCAAATATAAAAGTTGAAGTGTTAAATGAGAAACTGGAATTGAATATTTTACAAGTAGGAATTTAGGAAAAATGAAGTATTCAATAAATTACTGTTATAATAAGAATTTAATGGTATAAACTTAGGTTATAATTGAAATTTTACTGAAAAAGGGTTAAGAATTATTAATAGATGATATGAACCTAAGTATATAAAATGAAATTCAAAATAAGAATTGATTGTATGATTATTGACTTAAGTATGTTTTAATCTTCCCTATTCTAATATAATGGAAAGTAGGAAAAATTAAATGACTGCAATTCATAGTTAATGGATAAATAAAAACTTCCACTTATAAGAATGAATGTTAGCAGATTAAGAATTTAAGGGAAATCTTACAAGTGAAGAGTAAGGAAATGAAGATATTCAAAATATTTGTTGTTATTAATGAGAATTTATTTTATAAACTTAGGTAATAAAAGGAAACTTAAGTAATAAAAGGAAATACAAATATAATGAATTTTGGGATAATTGGAAAATAAAACTTGTAAGAACAAAGAAATCCCTCATAAATGAAGGGAAGAAAATCAAACCACTGAAGTATGAAATAAATGTATAATAAGCTATTTTGGTGTTGATTTGAATTGTTTGGTTGATGTATGGTTGTTGGGTAAGGAATTTTGAAGTTGTTGGATGGAGAAATAATCTATCTTTGTTCCATCTAAGACTGTTGAGTAAAGGATGCACTTGATAGTTATTTTACATTTCGTACAATTTCGGAATTTGAACCTAACAACTAATTGTTTGTTTGATTGAATGATTTTGTTTGCGGTGTGTGCTGTTTGTTAAAATGTATGGTTGTTGCATTTGATTGGATATGAATGATTGAATCCACTAGAATAGTTCATTTTAAAATAAATATTTAACCTTTTAGGCTTATAAGAAAATACAGGTTATGGAAGCAACTGCTACTGCTTTTGGTTCCATAATAATAAGCGTATTGCCCGACAAATAGGTACGTTTCCGGATTACGTATAAAGCGCTATTTTATATATTTTCCCGTGTTGGGATATTTTATTTGGATAATATGTGTAATATATTTGTATATTTGGATATTATATTTTCTCCAGAGTCCCTCCGTACAAAGGAGACTTTGCCAAAATTTTCAGGAAATTTTGGACTTAGAATTTTGTGAAAGTATTTTCCCAACTTTAATAATTCAAGTATTAAAGGATATAATGATTATAAAACAAGTATATTTCATTAAAGGAAATTAATCCAGTAAAATATTGTTTATAAGTTAATATTTGAAATAAGATGCACTGTAAATCTTCCTCCTCCCTTCTTTTTTCCTTTTCGGGGACGAAAAGTTTTGAGTGGGGGAGATTGTAACGACCCATTAAATTTATGATATTTAATAAAATGAATTTATATAATTTCTAATTTGGTTAAGAATAAATGTAGAAATTTGGTATAGTGGTTGCAATTTAGTGTAACTATAAAATTTTATGATAATAGATGTGGATAATGTAAATTTTCAAAACTTGATTTAAAGTAATTTTGAAGAAACAAATAAATGTTGAATTTGTGAATGTTAGTATAAATATTAACTTAAATGGTGTTCATTAATACAAAGATGTAATTAGTGTAGATAGTAATAATTTATGCCTGTAGTGAAAGGAAAAGAAAACTAATAGAAACATAAAATTTATTTTATGTAAACAAAAGTATAGTTTTGAACAAACTTATGAAAATTGATAGAAACAGTGTTTGTAATCAGTTTGGTTATTTTATATTTGAAAGATAGAGATGTGTAAATACGTTAATGAATATAAAATGGGAAGGAATGGTAGAATGAAAAGAATGTATATAATAATAAGCATTTGATTCAATTAAGGGAATTAAATTTTAATAAATGGTCATTTAATAAATTCAACGTTTGTGAGAAATCATAATAGTTGTGTAAAATGTGTACAAACTTGGATTTGGAAGTTTATTGGATTTATAACGGTTTTGTTATTAAGTGTATGAGTTTAAAAGTTATTCCCTTTTGTAAAGTAATAGAAGAATGCATAAGATATAAACAGGGCTTAATAGAATTGACACTTCATGAATTGAATAAATTACCCATTTATGTAGATATGTATAGTGGACTATAAATGGCCTAAGCAAATATAAAATGGAATAATCATTGAGATTTGTACTATCAAAATAAATAGTAACATTTATTAGCAAGGAATAAAAGACTATTTAGGTGACTAGAATTTGGAGTAATGACTATTGTATCTTACCTACCCTTGTTTCTTGTTAATTTAGATTTTGGGAATCAAATTCAATTTATCCGCCAATTTACCGCAGTTAAAGTGAAATGAATTGGTGATTGAGAAATGTTAAATACAAATAAGATGTAAACCAAAGAAAATCCCATTTGTAATAAATTATGTTGAATAAAGTAAAGAAACTAGGAAATGAAAATGTGAAAATGTGGATGCAGTGAGATCTTAAGTGATAATAACCTTGTTAGGCAAGTGATAACGGAATTTTGTGTATATGTAATATTTACTGGTGTGTCAAGTAATAAACACATAGATGCAAGAAAAGGAAAGTTGGTAGCAATCTATATATGTTATTTATCTTACTTAGTATATTAAATAAGGTTTGGAATTCAAATTTTAGTTAAAGGAGTTGGTAGCACGTTAGTAGGAAATAATTGTAAGGGTGGCATAACAACTACTATAAACTACCTAATTTAAATGAGTCAGTGAACTTATTTGAAATAACGTTCATCTAAATATGAGTAATTAAAATGGCGGGGTCAACAATAAACGTTACTTTAGAATTAATTTATATTTTAACGGAAGTGTGAAAGTAAAGCAATAGAAGCGTAAACTTATCAAGGTAGAATTTAGTAGTGTAATGAAAAAATGTTAAGAATGTTATAGTATAATGATTGATTGGAAATCAAAATTTACTTGTTTGAATGTAACTTTAGGGAAATTGGATTTAATTAAAATAAAAAGGAAGAAAAAAAAATTGGATGAAATTTAATGTTGGAATATTATGTAAATATAAACTTAGATAAAATTTAAGGATATCTACGTAATAGAGTGTAAAACCAATGTTAATTTCATCTATTTAATACTAATAGGTTAATAATAAAATGAAGAGTAAATTTAATGTTAAGTTAATATGAATTAAGGTAATATTGGGGAATAATGTGAATTTTCTTCATCATATGATAAGTTGTAGAATACAACGTAAACTTAAGTATAACCTTTGGATTGAAAACATTGTTAAGGGTTACCTGTTAAATTTGGATGGAATTGGCAATAAATGTTACACTTATGGGTAAGGAAATAAAAATGTCCAGAATTTGAGTATATTAAGAAATGGGGATTGAAATTGAAATCTTGCAACGAATCTAATAATACGTTACATAAGTGTTAAATTAAGGTAACATTTGGAAAATATGATAATGATTTTCAAATTGAACAAGTTGTGGAATTAATAAGGATGGAAGAAAAAAAAATCAAGATTTATTTTATTTATTGGAATGAAAAAATTTATAATTTGATTTATTGCGAATAATTGAAATTTAATTTGGTAATTGGCGAAATGATTAATGATTGAATTAACATAGAACTTGTTGTTAGTTATTAAAATTGTTTAAGAAATCAAAGGAGAGAAATTTTATAAAATTTTAAATTTTGTAATTGGATTGGCTAAAGTGGGAAAGTGGAATTAATCAACGTCGTTACTTTTTATCTCCTTCCCTATTAGATCCTTATGTGATTGCATCCACATTTATTGTTGATTATTCCTATATTTTGTCACCAATTAATCGTACTTGATGTATGTTTAGCAATTTTGTCACACAGTTAAAGTATGAATATATATATATGATGTATTCAAATTTTTCTGTATCTAGCACTTAATTAATTTAGAATCAAACTAACGAAACGTGTCATTTATTTTTGTCCCTCCATATTCATTTTCTTTCTAATTAATAAATACCTCTTTTTAATACCTGCTACTTTAAAAAAAAAAGGACTGTTCATATTTGCTATATTTCAATACCAAGTGTTCATATTCACTTTATTTCTAATTAATAGCAGCCTCTCCTTTCAAATCTATTTGTCCCTAAACCTAACTCTAACCTTATAAATACGAAATGATGCAAATGAAACCCTAGCCTCCATTCAAATCTCCTTCTCCTTCTTTTCTTCTTCAAATCTCCTTATTATATCTCATTCTAATTTTTTCCTTCCTCTTCAAATATTCTTCTTCAAGTTTTCTTCTATTTCATACTTCTTCTTTCTTTTCAAATCTAGATCTTCTCTTCCATTTTCAGTTCTTATTTTAATCCTTTTCTTTTTCAAATCTTCTTTTTCAAATAATTTTTTTTTTCTTCAAACCTTTTAAAAATACATACATTCATATAATAAGGAGGAAAATTAAAGTAAATCGAAATAAAAGAAAAATTATGGAACAAAGCTTGAAATCAAGAAGAAGCATACGCATTTTTCACGTGGGAAGAGCGGATGTGGCACGGTATTTCATTTTCGTTTAATTTATTTTTGTTTGAATTTAATTTAATTTTGATTTTTCAAATGCGTTAATACATTTAACTTCCACATACGAACTCCGTTTCATGCGCGATTTTTTTTTTAGGATCGTAATTAAATTCCAGATTTTTTTGACGCTGGTTTGGACAGATTTGGAGACCGTCGAATTTTTGGGTTTAAATTGGATCTAAATCCAATTTAAATTCAAAAAAGGTGAGTGTTTTAACCCACTCACAACTTCTAAAAGTTTTTATGTTTGTTAAATTAATTTTAGAAATGAAGAGAAATTTATTTATGAGTATTTGGCATGTTTATTTCATTCATATCTGTTGAATTGCATTTATTAAATTTAACTGTTAATTTAATTTATTTATTGCGTATTTATTTACAGTTATAATTTATTTGTTTGCATATAAACTGCTAGTTAATAGTTATATAAATTATTACTGAATATAAAATGTTAGATTAATAGTTGTTAAATTTAATTTGAATATAATTGACAGTTATTACCTGCTATATAATCTCATATATATATTGATTTTGATTGATATTGATGGATGATTGTGATTTGGACAATGGATGATGTTGATGAATGGATGCTTATTTGATATCATTAAATTGCAAGTTATCATGCATTTTTCATTTCATTTGGGATTGTGGTTTGAAATGATATACAACCGCAAAATTTTATTTTTAAATTGCGGATTGAAATGATAAATATCCGTATCACTTGACCATAGGATAGAAAATTATATACAGGCACCGTGGTCTATATATAAATTATTTTAAAAGTGATTTCTATGGTTTGGATGGGATACGGTTTATAAATTTTAATTTTGATATTTTATAAAATATTTTTCTTCGAGATATACACATATGAAGTTAAAATTTTAAATTTAAGCTGTGTATAAACCTGTTGAATAAAATGATAAAAATTTGAGAAAATGGAATTTGGTGACTTATCTTATATGTTTAAATTTGGAAATTTTAAGGTATGATATTTATAAATGGATTTTCCAAGATTTACTTAAATAGAATATTTTAGTATAATTTAAATTTAAGAAAATAGGTAATTTCTAGAAATTGGAGTTTTATTTATAGATTTTATGTAAATATTCAAAACTAAATAATAGAACATTTAATTTGTTGAAAGAATAAATTCCAACTTTAGTTTTGAAATATTAATACTCCAAATGGATATATACATATATATATATATATATATAAATAGAAATTGAAGTGGTTTTGGAACTTGAAAGTGATATTTAAATTTTGTAGACTTTAAATAAAGAAGTATATTTGTAAAGCCCTGGAAATAATTTCTTTACAAAGTAACCTTAGAAGTAAACCATTTATTTTATATACTGTTGAATATCCAAACCATTCAAGTTTTAGAAGTATGGTTTTAAAAGTATGAATTCCGAAATATTATGTTTTGAAAATATAATTCAAATGTTTGGTTTCCAGATATTTATATTTTAAACCGGTATGATTTTGGAAAAAGGGTTATATTTGAGATAAAATGATATCATATTATTTTGGGTTTTTAAATTGATATCGAATTCATAGTTTTGAAATGGAAAATTTATTCTGGTTTTTAAAGTATAAACTACTTTTAAATGACCGCGGTGTTATAATAACGATGGGTTGGCAAAGAGACCGGGATCGGATATGGACATACTCTCTGTCGATACCGAAAACCACTTTGACTAACCGTGTACGCGGTGGAGATTCCAGAATGAAGTAGGTTGGTGGCGACGTTTCCTGTAAGGTAAATACGTGGACCCAACTCCCGTGAGTTGGCATAAGGTGGCTAAAACAGGAGCGATTGACGGGTTAATGAGGTCATTCCTCTGATCGGACACTCCTCTTCGATATTATACTTTGACTTTGGATTGATTCAGTGGCCACTTCTATTTTGATTTTGGGGAGTTTGTTCGAGGTGGGCGGTAGCTGCGGCTACGCGTTACCATCGACCCGGAAGCGTAATTGGTATATCTACCCTGACATTGCCTAGTTGTGCCGTGTCACCTACCCTATCGCGCCTTGTACGAGTTTGGATTTCTCCCGTAGCCCGTGTGGTATCCTCTGGTGGCTTCCCGATCAGGAGGGACTATGATATTGGATGGACTACTGGGACTATTACGTGTTAAGGTGGAAAATGTAAAGCCTTGATGCTATTTAAAAGTATGTTTATTTTACTATAGACACTATTATAATAGCGCAATATACTACATAGTAAATAGTTTAACGGATCCTTAGGAGATGTAAATCCCGAACATCTTTTGAGTTATTGCACTCATATTTATTTCTGTTAATTTAACTCACATAAGATCTTTTAGTTCTGACTCGAGTGTTTTTGTCTTTTCAAATTCGCTCGGGTCAGTCCGAGCGTTTCAGGATCGAAGACTTTAGCTTTAGAGGACGAAGACGAAGAATTTGTATTATTATTATTCATAGTATTGCACTACACTCACACTGTTCCACTGCATTGTTATTGGTATGTGTAACTCTGATATGTATTATATAAATGTTTGTAAACAGTTTTTATAAACTGTATATTTTCTTATTATATTTTATCCTTCCGCTGTGAGATTCTATTTGTTTTTTTTCTTCTCTGTTTTTTTTTTCTTATTTACCCCATAACAAATCCGCCCTTCCGTATGGTTTGAATCGGCATGTGTGTCGGTTTAAATCGTGCGAAAAGGCGGGACGTTACAGTTGGTATCAGAGCTTTGGTTTAGCGATAAACCTTGGCTTTGTGGGGTTTGACTCTTTGTTAATAGGGTAGAAATATCCTATGGGAGTCGCTGAGTGTATATATATGAGAGAGCGTATTTGTTAGTATTAATAAAAAGATTTTTATATTGTGTTAATCTGTTCCGCTTTGTATTTATAAATTCTGGTTGATGCATGGGACGCTATGTCATCAATAGGGATTTCTAAACACTTAATAGGACAGACCGACATAATATTTGTTTTTAATATAGGTGAATGAAAGAATTTTTCCTATTGTATTTTCTATATATAAAAATATTTTTTTAAAGATATATATATATATATTTGGTTGCTATAGATTGGGTGTTAGGAAATAAAATATTTATAATAACTGAAGCTAAGTTGAAATTATGATAAATCAAATTGGAGATTTTAGAACTTAAGTCCGGGATTTTTTCCAAATCTGCTTTCAAAGAATTTGTGAAATTTATTGATTTGGTTTATAAGTAATTTCTTATATAAATATTTCGTATAATTTGGAAGAATTGTTTTAAAGAAGATTTGGGAAAAAAAATAATAAAAAAAAAATCAAATTCTGTACTTTCCTCTCTGTCGCTGGAAAATAAATTCGGTGATGAAGGCCGCATCATCGACTTTCATTTCGAGTTTCGAAGGGGAAAGGCCACTGTAGTAAATTTTACTGCAGATTTATTTTGAACTTTTCTAAAAAAATTCTTTTATTGCTCTAACTATAATTAGAGATATTGAGTTGTAAGAACTTATTTATCTATTATTTTGAAATAAATTGAAATCTGACCCGGAATCCAATTCTAAAATTCTCCATTAATTAATCAATTGTTAAATTGTAGTGAAATAAAAGTTAAGTAATAAATGAATTGAAACCTCTAATTGAAATAAGAGAATAATTGCAAAGCTATAAAGAGGAATTTGCATACATATGAGACAAAGAGTAATATGGATAAACATTAAATTTAATTAAAAGAATGGAGATTAAACTTGTATAAGTTCAATTGCAATTTCCTTAACATAAATAACTTACCCAAATATAAAAGTTGAAGTGTTAAATGAGAAACTGGAATTGAATATTTTACAAGTAGGAATTTAGGAAAAATGAAGTATTCAATAAATTACTGTTATAATAAGAATTTAATGGTATAAACTTAGGTTATAATTGAAATTTTACTGAAAAAGGGTTAAGAATTATTAATAGATGATATGAACCTAAGTATATAAAATGAAATTCAAAATAAGAATTGATTGTATGATTATTGACTTAAGTATGTTTTAATCTTCCCTATTCTAATATAATGGAAAGTAGGAAAAATTAAATGACTGCAATTCATAGTTAATGGATAAATAAAAACTTCCACTTATAAGAATGAATGTTAGCAGATTAAGAATTTAAGGGAAATCTTACAAGTGAAGAGTAAGGAAATGAAGATATTCAAAATATTTGTTGTTATTAATGAGAATTTATTTTATAAACTTAGGTAATAAAAGGAAACTTAAGTAATAAAAGGAAATACAAATATAATGAATTTTGGGATAATTGGAAAATAAAACTTGTAAGAACAAAGAAATCCCTCATAAATGAAGGGAAGAAAATCAAACCACTGAAGTATGAAATAAATGTATAATAAGCTATTTTGGTGTTGATTTGAATTGTTTGGTTGATGTATGGTTGTTGGGTAAGGAATTTTGAAGTTGTTGGATGGAGAAATAATCTATCTTTGTTCCATCTAAGACTGTTGAGTAAAGGATGCACTTGATAGTTATTTTACATTTCGTACAATTTCGGAATTTGAACCTAACAACTAATTGTTTGTTTGATTGAATGATTTTGTTTGCGGTGTGTGCTGTTTGTTAAAATGTATGGTTGTTGCATTTGATTGGATATGAATGATTGAATCCACTAGAATAGTTCATTTTAAAATAAATATTTAACCTTTTAGGCTTATAAGAAAATACAGGTTATGGAAGCAACTGCTACTGCTTTTGGTTCCATAATAATAAGCGTATTGCCCGACAAATAGGTACGTTTCCGGATTACGTATAAAGCGCTATTTTATATATTTTCCCGTGTTGGGATATTTTATTTGGATAATATGTGTAATATATTTGTATATTTGGATATTATATTTTCTCCAGAGTCCCTCCGTACAAAGGAGACTTTGCCAAAATTTTCAGGAAATTTTGGACTTAGAATTTTGTGAAAGTATTTTCCCAACTTTAATAATTCAAGTATTAAAGGATATAATGATTATAAAACAAGTATATTTCATTAAAGGAAATTAATCCAGTAAAATATTGTTTATAAGTTAATATTTGAAATAAGATGCACTGTAAATCTTCCTCCTCCCTTCTTTTTTCCTTTTCGGGGACGAAAAGTTTTGAGTGGGGGAGATTGTAACGACCCATTAAATTTATGATATTTAATAAAATGAATTTATATAATTTCTAATTTGGTTAAGAATAAATGTAGAAATTTGGTATAGTGGTTGCAATTTAGTGTAACTATAAAATTTTATGATAATAGATGTGGATAATGTAAATTTTCACAACTTGATTTAAAGTAATTTTGAAGAAACAAATAAATGTTGAATTTGTGAATGTTAGTATAAATATTAACTTAAATGGTGTTCATTAATACAAAGATGTAATTAGTGTAGATAGTAATAATTTATGCCTGTAGTGAAAGGAAAAGAAAACTAATAGAAACATAAAATTTATTTTATGTAAAGAAAAGTATAGTTTTGAACAAACTTATGAAAATTGATAGAAACAGTGTTTGTAATCAGTTTGGTTATTTTATATTTGAAAGATAGAGATGTGTAAATACGTTAATGAATATAAAATGGGAAGGAATGGTAGAATGAAAAGAATGTATATAATAATAAGCATTTGATTCAATTAAGGGAATTAAATTTTAATAAATGGTCATTTAATAAATTCAACGTTTGTGAGAAATCATAATAGTTGTGTAAAATGTGTACAAACTTGGATTTGGAAGTTTATTGGATTTATAACGGTTTTGTTATTAAGTGTATGAGTTTAAAAGTTATTCCCTTTTGTAAAGTAATAGAAGAATGCATAAGATATAAACAGGGCTTAATAGAATTGACACTTCATGAATTGAATAAATTACCCATTTATGTAGATATGTATAGTGGACTATAAATGGCCTAAGCAAATATAAAATGGAATAATCATTGAGATTTGTACTATGAAAATAAATAGTAACATTTATTAGCAAGGAATAAAAGACTATTTAGGTGACTAGAATTTGGAGTAATGACTATTGTATCTTACCTACCCTTGTTTCTTGTTAATTTAGATTTTGGGAATCAAATTCAATTTATCCGCCAATTTACCGCAGTTAAAGTGAAATGAATTGGTGATTGAGAAATGTTAAATACAAATAAGATGTAAACCAAAGAAAATCCCATTTGTAATAAATTATGTTGAATAAAGTAAAGAAACTAGGAAATGAAAATGTGAAAATGTGGATGCAGTGAGATCTTAAGTGATAATAACCTTGTTAGGCAAGTGATAACGGAATTTTGTGTATATGTAATATTTACTGGTGTGTCAAGTAATAAACACATAGATGCAAGAAAAGGAAAGTTGGTAGCAATCTATATATGTTATTTATCTTACTTAGTATATTAAATAAGGTTTGGAATTCAAATTTTAGTTAAAGGAGTTGGTAGCACGTTAGTAGGAAATAATTGTAAGGGTGGGATAACAACTACTATAAACTACCTAATTTAAATGAGTCAGTGAACTTATTTGAAATAACGTTCATCTAAATATGAGTAATTAAAATGGCGGGGTCAACAATAAACGTTACTTTAGAATTAATTTATATTTTAACGGAAGTGTGAAAGTAAAGCAATAGAAGCGTAAACTTATCAAGGTAGAATTTAGTAGTGTAATGAAAAAATGTTAAGAATGTTATAGTATAATGATTGATTGGAAATCAAAATTTACTTGTTTGAATGTAACTTTAGGGAAATTGGATTTAATTAAAATAAAATGGAAGAAAAAAAAATTGGATGAAATTTAATGTTGGAATATTATGTAAATATAAACTTAGATAAAATTTAAGGATATCTACGTAATAGAGTGTAAAACCAATGTTAATTTCATCTATTTAATACTAATAGGTTAATAATAAAATGAAGAGTAAATTTAATGTTAAGTTAATATGAATTAAGGTAATATTGGGGAATAATGTGAATTTTCTTCATCATATGATAAGTTGTAGAATACAACGTAAACTTAAGTATAACCTTTGGATTGAAAACATTGTTAAGGGTTACCTGTTAAATTTGGATGGAATTGGCAATAAATGTTACACTTATGGGTAAGGAAATAAAAATGTCCAGAATTTGAGTATATTAAGAAATGGGGATTGAAATTGAAATCTTGCAACGAATCTAATAATACGTTACATAAGTGTTAAATTAAGGTAACATTTGGAAAATATGATAATGATTTTCAAATTGAACAAGTTGTGGAATTAATAAGGATGGAAGAAAAAAAAATCAAGATTTATTTTATTTATTGGAATGAAAAAATTTATAATTTGATTTATTGCGAATAATTGAAATTTAATTTGGTAATTGGCGAAATGATTAATGATTGAATTAACATAGAACTTGTTATTAGTTATTAAAATTGTTTAAGAAATCAAAGGAGAGAAATTTTATAAAATTTTAAA
Source organism: Allium cepa (assembly GCA_030765085.1). Lineage (NCBI taxonomy): Eukaryota > Viridiplantae > Streptophyta > Magnoliopsida > Asparagales > Amaryllidaceae > Allium > Allium cepa. The sequence goes on along the minus strand of CM060938.1, from coordinate 656,748,081 downwards.
TTTTGTAATTGGATTGGCTAAAGTGGGAAAGTGGAATTAATCAACGTCGTTACTTTTTATCTCCTTCCCTATTAGATCCTTATGTGATTGCATCCACATTTATTGTTGATTATTCCTATATTTTGTCACCAATTAATCGTACTTGATGTATGTTTAGCAATTTTGTCACACAGTTAAAGTATGAATATATATATATGATGTATTCAAATTTTTCTGTATCTAGCACTTAATTAATTTAGAATCAAACTAACGAAACGTGTCATTTATTTTTGTCCCTCCATATTCATTTTCTTTCTAATTAATAAATACCTCTTTTTAATACCTGCTACTTTAAAAAAAAAAAGGACTGTTCATATTTGCTATATTTCAATACCAAGTGTTCATATTCACTTTATTTCTAATTAATAGCAGCCTCTCCTTTCAAATTTATTTGTCCCTAAACCTAACTCTAACCTTATAAATACGAAATGATGCAAATGAAACCCTAGCCTCCATTCAAATCTCCTTCTCCTTCTTTTCTTCTTCAAATCTCCTTATTATATCTCATTCTAATTTTTTCCTTCCTCTTCAAATATTCTTCTTCAAGTTTTCTTCTATTTCATACTTCTTCTTTCTTTTCAAATCTAGATCTTCTCTTCCATTTTCAGTTCTTATTTTAATCCTTTTCTTTTTCAAATCTTCTTTTTCAAATAATTTTTTTTTTCTTCAAACCTTTTAAAAATACATACATTCATATAATAAGGAGGAAAATTAAAGTAAATCGAAATAAAAGAAAAATTATGGAACAAAGCTTGAAATCAAGAAGAAGCATACGCATTTTTCACGTGGGAAGAGCGGATGTGGCACGGTATTTCATTTTCGTTTAATTTATTTTTGTTTGAATTTAATTTAATTTTGATTTTTCAAATGCGTTAATACATTTAACTTCCACATACGAACTCCGTTTCATGCGCGATTTTTTTTTTAGGATCGTAATTAAATTCCAGATTTTTTTGACGCTGGTTTGGACAGATTTGGAGACCGTCGAATTTTTGGGTTTAAATTGGATCTAAATCCAATTTAAATTCAAAAGAGGTGAGTGTTTTAACCCACTCACAACTTCTAAAAGTTTTTATGTTTGTTAAATTAATTTTAGAAATGAAGAGAAATTTATTTATGAGTATTTGGCATGTTTATTTCATTCATATCTGTTGAATTGCATTTATTAAATTTAACTGTTAATTTAATTTATTTATTGCGTATTTATTTACAGTTATAATTTATTTGTTTGCATATAAACTGCTAGTTAACAGTTATATAAATTATTACTGAATATAAAATGTTAGATTAATAGTTGTTAAATTTAATTTGAATATAATTGACAGTTATTACCTGCTATATAATCTCATATATATATTGATTTTGATTGATATTGATGGATGATTGTGATTTGGACAATGGATGACGTTGATGAATGGATGTTTATTTGATATCATTAAATTGCAAGTTATCATGCATTTTTCATTTCATTCGGGATTGTGGTTTGAAATGATATACAACCGCAAAATTTTATTTTTAAATTGCGGATTGAAATGATAAATATCCGTATCACTTGACCATAGGATAGAAAATTATATACAGGCACCATGGTCTATATATAAATTATTTTAAAAGTGATTTCTATGGTTTGAATGGGATACGGTTTATAAAATTTAATTTTGATATTTTATAAAATATTTTTCTTCGAGATATACACATATGAAGTTAAAATTTTAAATTTAAGCTGTGTATAAACCTGTTGAATAAAATGATAAAAATTTGAGAAAATGGAATTTGGTGATTTATCTTATATGTTTAAATTTGGAAATTTTAAGGTATGATATTTATAAATGGATTTTCCAAGATTTACTTAAATAGAATATTTTAGTATAATTTAAATTTAAGAAAATAGTTAATTTCTAGAAATTGGAGTTTTATTTATAGATTTTATGTAAATATTCAAAACTAAATAATAGAACATTTAATTTGTTGAAAGAATAAATTCCAACTTTAGTTTTGAAATATTAATACTCCAAATGGATATATATATATATATATAAATAGAAATTGAAGTGGTTTTGGAACTTGAAAGTGATATTTAAATTTGGTAGACTTTAAATAAAGAAGTATATTTGTAAAGCCCTGGAAATAATTTCTTTACAAAGTAACCTTAGAAGTAAACCATTTATTTTATATACTGTTGAATATCCAAACCATTCAAGTTTTAAAAGTATGGTTTTAAAAGTATGAATTCCGAAATATTATGTTTTGAAAATATAATTCAAATGTTTGGTTTCCAGATATTTATATTTTAAACCGGTATGATTTTGGAAAAAGAGTTATATTTGAGATAAAATGATATCATATTATTTTGGGTTTTTAAATTGATATCGAATTCATAGTTTTGAAATGGAAAATTTATTCTGGTTTTTAAAGTATAAACTACTTTTAAATGACCGCGGTGTTATAATAACGATGGGTTGGCAAAGAGACCGGGATCGGATATGGACATACTCTCTGTCGATATCGAAAACCACTTTGACTAACCGTGTACGCGGTGGAGATTCCAGAATGAAGTAGGTTGGTGGCGACGTTTCCTGTAAGGTAAATACGTGGACCCAACTCCCGTGAGTTGGCATAAGGTGGCTAAAACAGGAGCGATTGACGGGTTAATGAGGTCATTCCTCTGATCGGACACTCCTCTTCGATATTATACTTTGACTTTGGATTGATTCAGTGGCCACTTCTATTTTGATTTTGGGGAGTTTGTTCGAGGTGGGCGGTAGCTGCGGCTACGCGTTACCATCGACCCGGAAGCGTAATTGGTATATCTACCCTGGCATTGCCTAGTTGTGCCGTGTCACCTACCCTATCGCGCCTTGTACGAGTTTGGATTTCTCCCGTAGCCCGTGTGGTATCCTCTGGTGGCTTCCCGATCAGGAGGGACTATGATATTGGATGGACTACTGGGACTATTACGTGTTAAGGTGGAAAATGTAAAGCCTTAATGCTATTTAAAAGTATGTTTATTTTACTATAGACACTATTATAATAGCGCAATACACTACATAGTAAATAGTTTAACGGATCCTTAGGAGATGTAAATCCCGAACATCTTTTGAGTTATTGCACTCATATTTATTTCTGTTAATTTAACTCACATAAGATCTTTTAGTTCTGACTCGAGTGTTTTTGTCTTTTCAAATTCGCTCGGGTCAGTCCGAGCGTTTCAGGATCGAAGACTTTAGCTTTAGAGGACGAAGACGAAGAATTTGTATTATTATTATTCATAGTATTGCACTACACTCACACTGTTCCGCTGCATTGTTATTGGTATGTGTAACTCTGATATGTATTATATAAATGTTTGTAAACAGTTTTTATAAACTGTATATTTTCTTATTATATTTTATCCTTCCGCTGTGAGATTCTATTTGTTTTTTTTCTTCTCTGTTTTTTTTTCTTATTTACCCCATAACAAATCCGCCCTTCCGTATGGTTTGAATCGGCATGTGTGTCGGTTTAAATCGTGCGAAAAGGCGGGACGTTACATTTATTGTCAGCTTGAATGGTACGGAAAAGCGGGTCGTTACACGTGGTATTAGAGCTTATGTTGAGCGAACACCTAGGCTTTTGTGGGTTAACTCATTTGAGATAGGGTAAGTGAGACCCTAGGATGAGTTGGAGTGTGTATATATCTGAGCGTGTATTTATTGGTGATATAAAAAATTTATATTGCGTTGATTTATCGGTTGAGTGGTTATGAACTCTGGTCGACGCAGAAGGAACAACTGTATTAATAGGGCTTTCAAAACAATCGAACAAGGCAACTCGACACAGTATTGTTTTGAAATTGGATAAATGGAATAATTTTATCTAAATTACCTTTTATATTTAAAAGAATAATTTTTCTGAAATTAATATAGTTAGATATAGTGTGTTTTGTTATTATAAAATGATAATGTTTGGTTATTTTCATTTATTGTTTATTGTTTGGGCTCAAGTAGTTAATGAGCAATTATTTGTTTGATTAAATTTGAATAAAAACACCTTGTGAATTCAATTTCACAGTTTGGCTATAAGGCGTTCAGTGGTAGTGTTGAGTTAAAGAGTTTATGTAATAAAAGTGTAACCTATACAAAGGAAAAACAATTATGAAATGACCTTCTATAAGAAGTGAAATTATATAAATACAATTTATAAATATAGAATATAAGTAAGAACTTAAAACTGAGAATTTAAGTACTTAAATCCCAGAGATTTAAAATGGTTTTTCAAGTTGTTATGTGGAAAAATAATAGTATTTTTGGAAAGTGTTTTGGAATAGAAATTTTCTTTAAATATGGTCTATAAATAAAAATGGAACTAAACCAAGAAATTTAGAACTCAAAACGGTGTTTGGAAATTATTTTCAATTTTTTGTGGAAAATAATAATGGTATTATTTTGAAGATATTGATTAATAGAAAACTGAAAAAGGATTGGGAATAGTTAAAAGCACAGAACTCACTACGGACGCTGGGAAATAATTTCATTGATGGCTGCAGCACCGTCGGTGTTCATTTTTGAGTATCTAAGTGAGGAATTGCTACCAAAATAGAAATTTGTTATTTAGTTGTTTTAGGGAAAAACAAATTTGTTAAATTTTCTAGAGGGTGATTTTTTATACAAGGGATATATGTATATATTATTATTACAAATATAAGTGTTTTGGAAAGATTAAATTTTCAAGGTTGAATTGGATAACTAAGCTTAGTGTTTTGCAAATATAAACTATTCTGTTATTGTATATATACTACTAGGGAATACAAGGTTATTTTGCAAATATAAACTTGAGTTATAGAATGTTAATAGACTTGAGAAATATTTGTTAAGAAAAATAGTAATTCTTTGGAAGTGATAAAAAATTTAAGAAATGTTTTATTAATGAGATAAAAAATTTCAAAGTGTTTGTAGGCTTAAATTAATATGTTATAAAATGACTTAGAAAATGAATTCTTGTTTCAATTAAGAATATGAACTTAAGTTAAATGGATAATAAACTTAAGTATGCTTTAGAAAATGTAATAATAAACATAAGCATGGAGGAGCTGTAAGATGGAGTTGTGACTTTGAAATGCGTATAAAATTGAGTTTTCAAGTGTTAATAAAATTAAGTTGTGTTTTATAAGATGCTTATAAACTTAAGTTGTGAAATATTTGAGTTTTAAGTAATGTGTTCTGGAATGGGTTAAAATAAAAATAGTGTTTAATGAAAATGGATTTATGAAATAGTTCATAAATAATTTTGGTTTAAAGGGAATATACCAAGAAATAATAAATGTGAATTAAAATAATTGGTATAGTCAAGAAAAGTAAATTTGAAATTGAGCTATGAGGTAAAATTAACTTTAGTAAAGTTAAATAAAATGATTTATGAAATGATCTATAAATGAATTTTAGTATAAAAGGGATATACTATTGGTATAATTAATTGTGATTTAAAGTTATGGCGAATTAAAAAAAATTGGTATAGCTAAGGAACCAACTGAAATATAGATGTATGTTGTACAAAGACCATTTGATTCACATAATTGATTTTGATCCAGACTCTAGTACACGATTTCGAGGTTATTTACACTGATTCGAATAAGGATTTTTCACTATATTCCCGATGGCGAACACTTGGTATAGATTTTTGATTTGAATCTAAAGTCTCTTCTTTCCATTTTTATTTTCCCCTAACTTTCGGATTTTTCGACATTCAATTGCTCGGCATGTAATATAGTGGTTGTATTAGTGTCGTCTTTCGAGGGCCGAAAATCCCGGCTGTTACACGTGGTATCAGAGCTGAAGGTTAAGCGAGAACCATAACTTTGGTGGGGTATTCATTAGAGATAGGGTCAGTAGCATCCTAAAATGAGTTTAAGTGTGTGTGTGTATGAGCGCGTATTTGTTAGTGATATAAACATGTTTATTTTGTGTTGGTTGATCTGTTGAATGGCTTATGGATTCTGGTCAATACGAGTAATTAACGTTATTGATAGGGATCTCAAAACACTTGAACTAAGCAATTCGACATGATATTGTTTTGAAATTGGATAAACTAAATAATTTTACCTTGTTTATATTTTATATATAAAGGAATAACTTTCAAAAAATATATAGTACGTGTGGTGTGCATGGTTGTTAGAGAATGATAAGACTTGATTATTATCATTTGTTGATTGTTGTTGTGATCAAATAAAAGTAGTTATTATTATAATGCAAACAAAGATTATCAATTAAGGAATGATTTTATATAACTGAATTGAAATTATATATGGTTTATAAAAGTGGTTTATATATTAAAAAGAGTTTAAAAGTTGGGAATATGAGAACTTATTCATGTTAATTTTGGAAAAGGTTTTTTAAAGTTTTGAATAATAATAATAATAATTGGAAAATGTTACTGAATGGAAATATTTAAAATGGAATTTTAAAGAGACAAAAAGTACAAAACTCACTTCGATTGTTGGAAAATAATTTGGATGATGACTGCAGCATCATTGACGTTCATTTTTGGGTTTCCAAGAGAGGAATTGCCACCATTAGAGTTTATTTTGGTAAAACTAGTTTGATTTTAAAATCCAAAAGAATGATTTAATATACCAAGAGAATTATATATATATATATATATAAATGATCTCAAATTGATTTGAAATAGATGAGAATATGATGTTTGGACTTTGAAAATTTTCATATAAATGTTTTATGAAAATATGAGAAAATAAGTTCGATGAATTATAAAATTTGAGAATTAGTAAGTTAAAATAATGTTTTAAATTGTTAAATATGGATGTTAAGAATAGTAATTTGAAATTGAAATATGGAATTAAATTTAACTTAAATTAAGGTTAAATAAAATGAATTTTGAAAAGAAATTTAGCCTAAGTTAGGTTAAATAAAATAATTTTTGGAAATGGAATTGTTGGTTTTTGAAATAAATTAATGAAATGAGCTAACTTAATAAATTATTGAGTTGAATATAGTTCGAATGTTGATTGATAGAATTGAATATTGAAATTGAACAGTGAATTGAGTTAGATGGAATTGAAATTGATTTGTAATGGATATGGACTTAAGTTTTGAAGTGGTAATAAAGATAAAGAGTGTTGTATAAAATGTTCATAAACTTGAGTAAAATTTTATGAAATAATTTATAAATGAACTCGGCATGGAGTGAAATGAAATGTTGTTAAACATAAAATTTAATGGAATGGTTTTTGAGTGATGTTGGTATTAAAAGAATATACTAAGAAATAAGTGAATGCAAATAAAGCAATGTGAATAATTGAATGTAGATCAATTGAAAGTGAATAAGAATGAAGTGAATGTGAATAAAATGGAATTTGGTATAGCTAAGCAATCAATTGAAATAAATATGTAGGTTGTACGTATATTATTTTATTTGCATAATGGTTTGATCCAGATTCGAGTACATGATTTCAAGATGATTTACATCGGCTCGAGTTGGGATTTTTCACTCGATTCTCGATGACCAACACTGGATATAGATTTTTGGTTGATTTTGGAATTCTCTATGATAGTATAGGGCTATGTAAGGAGAATGACGATTTCTAATCAACGAACCGGATCGAGTCCGCACTAGAGTAGCCATGTGAACAATACTAGTTCGCAGGTGAAATTGTGTGATCGAGCGAGCAATCAAATTAAGATTTGCGTATGGATGATATGTGTACATCATACGGGCTTTAGTAAAGCAAATGATGGAAATTGAAATTGCAGAATAATATGATTATGAACTATATGATTGGATATCGTTAGTATATAAGATGCAGGTATATAAAAGCAAAAACTAAATTGATGTCTTTGATTTCATAAGTAAAATTTGGTTGCCCGATGTGATGCCCCTGAATTTTAATTAGCATTATTCAGGATATTTAATTGAACAAATTAAGTAGAATAATGTGAATAATTAGGGAGATGAGATTAATAAATCCAATGATCGTGTATAAGTGAATGAACTAAAATAAGACTTAACTAAATTAAGAAGGAGGAATTTCCTAAGGGGTAAACTTAGAAATGGGGTTACATTTCTTAGTATAAATCTCTTCCTCCACCTTAATAAAATTTTACTTTATCATTCATAACTCCTCACCTATATTTCGACAGGCCATTAAAAGCTCCAGGAAGAGCAATAAATTGAAGAAAAAGTTAAGAAATTAAAGCTAGGAAATTATCTCATTCTCCAATTTACTAATCAAGGTGAATAATCATGTTTATCATCTTATTTTTCTGTGGTTGGATCGGTTATGGGTTATACCCGATTCGTGTTTGTGATTTTGGTTAGGATACAACCATTTAAACTTTTGTTTGGATAAGACATAGGTGTTTTAAATGTTAATGGGCTAATTAACATGTTTTTATTCAATTTTGGTTATATTCCAAGTCGTTTTGATCTTCATATGCTTTGAAATTTTAATATGTTAAAGTATATGATTTATCAGATTTATGGTGATTTTAGAGAATTTTTCCCTAGTGGTTTACTGAGGTGATTAAATTATTTAAGCCCAAGGTTTAAACTGCAAATTTGCTTTCGATTGGTCAAATTTGGAAGGAAAACTGCTTAGAAATTGATTTGGGGAAGAAGAATAGTGTTTTAAGAAAAAGGTTGGCTTTTGTATACTTTTTACTATTTGGAAGTACAGGAGAAGGGTCCTCAGCCAATCAAAATTAGACAAGCAAGATAAAACATCACTTCAGCAGGCCCAGTTCGGCCTTCGACTCCAACAAGCCCGCTTTTACCCATTCAACGAAGTCAAAAGGTACCTTTCATCTAAGACGAAACGTAAACAAGTACCATCGGCCTAAGTCGAAAGGTAGGCATGGGGTCGAAGGGAAGAGGGGGGAAGGGATGGGGAGGCTACTTCATTTGCTTTCGAATAGAAACATAATTGCTTTCAAATAAGTCGAAAGGGGATCCTTTGGCTCTATCATTTTCTAAAAGATTAAAAAAAAAAATTCAAGAAGGGGATTCGAAGGGGATCTTCGAAAGTTTAAACCTTCAAGAGAATTGTTATAAAATGTTTTTATAAAATGGTGTTTTAATCCTTTTGACTAAGTCGAAGGGATGCCTTCAACAAAGTCGAAGGGAACGAAGGGGAAGAAAATGGGGTTACTTCTGAACTTCCCCTTGTTTTTAAAGTAACAGTTTTAATGCCTTCGACAAAGTCGAAGGGTAACCTTCCGACAAGATCGAAAATATACTTTTGAAGGGTTGGTCCAACACCAACGCTTTAATATTTTTGAATGGTTTCGAAAGGTTTGATTTCGAAAGGTTTTGTAACGTCCCTCCTTACCGCACGCTTTAAGTCGACACACATGCCAATTCAAACCATACGGAAAGGCGGATTGTTATGGTGTAAATAAGAAAAAAACAAGAAAGAAATAAAAACAAAACAGAATCTCACAGCGGAAGGATAAAATATAATAATCAAATATACAGTTCATGAAGCTGTTTACAAAATATTTAATTTTACTTATACAATATATATCAGAGTTGCACATACCAACGAATAATAATCGATGCAGCGGAATACAGTGTGTAGTGGAACTATATAATATATAATAGTAATAAAATCTTCGCCTTCGTCCTCCAGAAGTAAGGTTTTCAAATCCTGAAATGCTCAGGCTGACCCGAGCGAATTGAAAAGACAAAACACTCGATTCAAAACTAAAAGATCTTATGTAAGTTAAATCAATTGAAATAAATATGAGTGTAACGGCGTCGGAGATGTTTACGGGATTTGACATCTCCTATCCAGTGTCTAACGTGAGTGCGGTAACTTAAGAGATGCTCGGGATTCACATCTCCTAAGGGTCCATTAAACTATTTACTATGTTGTAATATACGCTATTATAATAGTGTCTAAAGTAAAGTATAATATACTGAAAATAGCATTAATGGGTTACCCATATAGCCCTTAACACACTTTTATATTCCCATAGTCTATACAATACCGTAATCTCCCCCGTACTGGGCGTCGTCAAAGGGCACTCCATAGGTATGGTACAAAACAAAATCGTATAAGGCACGCTAAGGTAGGTGACACAGCACAACTAGGCAATGCCAGGGTAGATATACCAATTACGCATCCGGGCTGGTGGTAACGCATAGCCGCAGCTACCGCCCACCTCGAACAAATACCCCGAAAATCAAAAAAATAAACGTGGCCACCGAATCTATCCAAAGTCAAATTATAGTATCGAAGAGATGTGTCCGATAAAGGGTGCTACCCCCTTGGCCCAAGAATCGCTCCTGTTTTAGCCACTTATGCCAACTCACGGGAGTCGGGTCCACGTTTTTACCTCAAAAGAAACGTCGCCACCATCCTACTTCATTCTGGAATCTCCACCGCGTACACGGTTGTTAAAGTGATTTTTGGAGTTGGCAGAGAGTATGACAACTTCCGATCTCGGTTTCTTCAACAACCAATCGTTATTATAACACCGCGGTCTTTTCAACATAGTTTATACTTTCAAAACCAGAATATAATATCCCTTTTCAAAACCATATCGATACGATATCATTTTCCTCTTTTAAAACCAAAACAATATGATATCATTTCAAATATATCCTTTCTAAAACCATAACATTTTCAAAGTTATAATATTTCGAAATCAAAACTTGAAATAAAGCCTTTCAAAACATAGAACTTCGAATTTCATAACTTTGAAATATAACCACGCCCCTTAAATGGTTCAAATATTAAATTGCTTAATTATATAATAAAATAGCTTCTTCACCTTCACAATCAATTTCAAATATAGATTTAAATCCCCAAATAAACCAATAAAATTTTCATATATTTCAAAGCTTTAATTATTCCACCATTTCAAACTTATTCTTTGATAATTTCATATATATCAAATTCAATTGCTATTATTTAGATTTGAAACGTATACTTAATAAATCCAATATAGTTTAAGTAAAACTTTTAACTTCAAACAACTGGATATTTTTTTCAATTTATTTAACTTGATAAATTCATTTATCTCAACTTTAAATTCATTTAAATTCTTTAAAACTAAATCAAGTTATAAGAATCAAACCCTTTACAATCTCCATTTTTATTTAAACTTCAAATCAAATTTATTCAAGTCCAATTCTTAATTAATTCAATTTAAACCAATTCCATATTTATCTTTCAACTTAATTTCATTTAAATCATTTAAAACTCTATATATACAACATCTTAAATAGGTACTTAACCATATAATATAAAACAATCAAACTTCATTATTAAACTCATTTTTATTAATCAATTTTGTACATAGCTTTAAATTCAAGAATTCAACAATATATATAATAGTATTTATTTAACATCAAAATTAATATTTATTAAACCGTAATTTCTTTCCAAAACCATATAAATCATTTTCAAAATGTTTATATATATACCGCGGTGCCTGTATATTATTTTCTATCCTATGGCCAAGTGATACGGATATTTATCATTTCAATTCGTAATTTAAAATAAAAAATTACGGTTATATATCATCTCAAACCGCAATCCCGAATGAAATGAAAATGCACAATAACTTGCAGTTTATACAATATAAAATACAGCATTCATTCATCCAATATCAATCATCAACCATTTATAACAATCATCATCCAATATAAACAATAACATCACTATAGAACGGATAATAAATAATAAGTATTAACTAGCAGTTTATATTCAATAATAAATTAAAACTGTTTAAATGGCAGTTTATATGCAATAATAAGTAAAAAATTAACTGGCGGTTTACATGCAAAAATAAATTAAATAACAATTTAATTTAAATAAATGCAATCTAACTGATGATTTAATATATGCCCAAACAATCATAGATAAATTTTAAATCACATCAAAATTTAATTTAACAAACATAAAAAGTCTTAGAAGTTGCGAGTGGGTTAAAACACCCAACTTTCGAATTTAAATTCAATTTAAACCCAAAAATTCGACAGCCTCAGAATTCGTCCAAACTAGTGTCAAAATCTCCGTAATTTCAATACGATCCTAACAAAAAAACCGCGCGTGAATTGGTGTTCGTATGTGAAAGATATAGCGAAAATTGTGCTTGAATTTCAAAAAAAAAAAAAAAGAACACATACAATCTTAGCCACGTCGACAACATCATCCTCTCAACGAAGAACACGCACGTGCCCTGCTACAGAACGTGTTTCGTTCGCCCTCGGCAGTATGATACGCACGCACGAAGACGCGCTCACCCACCAGCCTCCGGCAATCGCGCCGCCGAACAGACACTCGCCGAACTCCCATCGACCGTGCGCACGTGAGTAAATCAACCTGAGCTCGATATTTTGCACAGCAGCCGCCGCAAATACATAACCCTGGTTGAATTATTGCTGTAGATCCAACCATCAGATCGATAAACGAACACCGCCGATCAACTCCCCTCCGTTCCCTCTTCAAAACCCAGAAATGGTTCGTCGATCCGTCGAGTTTCATCGACGCGCGATGAACGACCGTAAATTGTTCTTCGATTTCTAGACAAACAATGCGTCGAATCAAAAAACGAGTTGCAGATCTGAGTTACGCTCTTCGAGAACTTCGATATATATTTTTTTCAAATTTTTCTGAGGAGTTTGAATTTTCAGCTTTGGATTTGATTTGAGGTTGCAATCGGAATTAGGGTTTTCTGCCATTGAAGTGAGGATGTGAATAGAACGTATAGAAATAAGGAACAAAGGCTGCTATGATTTATAGTAGGATATATATATATAGGCAGGGTTGACATCTGAATGGATGGATAAGATAAATTTACGCGCTAACGCCAAAGTGGCTCAAAAAGCCCGTTATGACTCCGGAACGAAACTGGATCAACCCATATATCAAAATAGGTGTTTTAAAATATTTTAAACGCGATGGAACAAGTTTCAAGTCCAAATTCCATTGTATAAAGAAGTTATGCTAAAATCATTATTTTTCAAATTGATTTCAATTGATTTCAATTTCAATTTCATTAATTTCAAAGCGTTTCGAGTCCGTACGATCAAACGACAAGTCCGATCGCTACGAAACTTGAAATCCAACAATAATTCACTGTTACGGATCCGATGAAACTGGTTTCGTTAAAATCCGAGTCAGTGGCCAAAATGACTATTTTTATATTAATTAAATAAATTAATTAAATCAAATTTCCAATTTCAATTGTTAAAATTGACAATTCTTCTCATTTTTATATTTCCAAATCATTCACACTAATTTAACAAATTTATGATGTGAATTTAAAGTTAATTAACTTTTCAATTTCAATGTTAAATTTTCAATTTCATTCTTCACAAATTATAATTCTTATCGTCAAAATTTCCATTTAATTACATAAATCAAAGATTATTCCATTCATATTTGTCAAATAGATGGATTTATCATCGGATTCAAAACTATTGCATTAATATTTTCTTATTCCATTTTCATTTCAAATAACGAAAATTTAATGTTTAATCCTACCTATTTGCAATAGACTCAATTATTTAACTTAAATTTCAAATAAATAAATAAATCTTGATTCCTATTCTTTAAATTCGCTATTTATCATATTATCTTAGGTACCATTTATTTTGGTATATATCCAAATACATTAACATTTTTCCAATTTTTTTATCTCAATTGCGTAACATTTAATTTCAATTGCCCCCAATAATTACACTTATTTCAATGGATTGATTTGTTTCAAATTAAATCTTTTTCTTAAATTCATTACCACTCTATAAACTTAGTTACCTTGTTTTCCCCATTCATTTCCTTAATATACCCAATTTAACACTCCTAAACATTGTGTTACATTTCACATTAATGTAACATTTATTTACATTTATTACAAACCTATTTCCTATTCGATTTAAAGTTAAATCAATTTCCCAATTATAGTATTAAATTCCAATATATTGAAGTTGTCAAATATATACATTTATTATAATTAGAACTTCAACAAATTCATTCAAATATGTTTCATTTCTTTACATCATCTTATGAATAAAATATGTATTCCCATTACTTTATTACATTTACCCTTTACAATTACTTACCCACATAAATGAGACTTTTATTTTCATTTAAATGCAAATGATTTACATTCCTCTTATCCGACCAATTTCTTTAATTAATTGGAATTGCACTAATTAAGTCAATTACTACAATTGCTTTCAAATTAAATTCTATGAACAAAACAAATAGGAAATTTGTAACGATTGTAACCATTTAACTTAAATTCCCTTTAAGTTTATTTCCTTCAAACAAACATTATAATTACTTCCAGAACATTGTTTTTATTCAATGACCATTTATTATAATTTAAAATTCATAAATCTAATTCAATGCTTACATTTTGTTTTCATATATTCAATCTATTTCCAAGTATTCCTATTTACAATCAATTATAACCTAAACAGTCGTTTCAATCAAATTTGAATTGCATTAAATTGGTTATTCATCAATTTCCATTAACATTGCTACGTTAATTTTATACCCAAATGCAACAAATTTACACTTTCCATTATTATATAAATTTGAATTTCCTTCTAATTAATATTTTTTATTGGTAATTCATTAATTCAACATTCCCATTTGTTTCTTATATTAAACTTATAACCAAGTATGACAATTTACACTATTTCAATTAATTGCAATAAAAGATTTAAATCGTTAATTTTAATTACCATTGATACATCTAATTTCTACATTCGCTCCCATATAAATTAATGATTTTTATTTCTTTCTAAATTTAAATTTAAAAATCTTATTAATTTAATTCATTTTAAACATCGAATTTTACGGGTCGTTACAGGTTTTGATTTCGAAAGGTTTGATTTCGAAAGGTTTTGAAGGGGTTATCTTCAATGATTGTGATGGTTTTTGAGTTTCATTACTTTCGAAAGGTTTATAAATGGTTTTATAAGGGGGATACCCCAAGCTTTCGACAAGGTCGAAAGGTAGAACCTTCCGACAAGGTTGAAAAGAAACCTTCCGACAAGGTCGAAAGGTAGGACCTTTCTGCAAGGTCGAAAGGTATGAATTGATGATGATTTCAAAATAATGGTTTCCGAAGTGGCTAATTTTGGATATTTATTTGCTTTCGAATGGGACTTCATTCGAAGGATTTTACAGGGCTGTCTTTAGCCATTTTTCTTTAGTAAAATTTTGCTAAGTCGAAGGGATTACTTCGAAGGGTGGTAGCATAAAATACTTATCTTGAATATGTAAGGGGGGTCCCTATATAAGATGAATGTTAATAAATACTGGGGACACCAGGGTTGGTTTAATGTTTTGATACATGGTTTGGGGTAACAAACAGCAATATGCTTTTGAATTTATACATTGGGGCTATCAACGTGCGTTTATTTAATTTAACCTAATTGGGGCTACCAATGGGAACAGATTAAAAGGTGGTATACCTGGGGAAAATAAATAATCATAAGGGTCATGAATTTTTATAAATAACCATGAGGATCATGATGTTTTAATTGGCCAAGTATTGGGTTCTTGATTAACCTAGGAAAACCGTGGAATGTGCGGCGGATAGCTCATATCAAATTTCCAAAGAAAAGAATGTTTTGCCAGAGATGGTTAGCCTTGGGATTTGGCACCCAAGGGTTCATAGTCATCCTAGTAAAACTATGTAGTGCGGTGGATAGCCCATAATATCTTTTATAAAACAATGTATCATGGACAATCTGCATTTATTTTAAATTGATTTGGGACGGATGGTTCTATTAAATTATGACGGATAGTCATTTTAAATATTTTAGAGGGGAACTCTAATAAACCAATTTTAGATGGAAAATCTAATAAATTGCTTTTAGATGGGATATCTAATAGATGGGTGGATGGAATATCCAATACATATGATTTATGGCTTTATTTCATATTATGTTAAGACTAATCATTTTGGGTGTAGGGGCATAGTAAATGATTAGCATGTTTTGATTCGGTAACTAGTGAGGGGAAAACCCGTTCCACTAAGCGGCGTGGTCTCACTAGATATCTATTTATGATATGAGATGATAGGGGATTATTCATACCAGACTTATTGTCTGACTCAAAGTTTATGCTTCTTCACAAACTCTCGGGTACTCAAAATTAATTTGAGTAGTCTGAGAGTGGGAGACTTTCAGGTTTTCGGACGAATAAGCTTCCGGAGACGTGCAGGAGGCAGTTTTAGCTATATAGGAGCTATTTTGTGTATTCCACTGTGATGTACTAAGAACTATAAAGTTCATATTATTAGTTCTCTGATCATCATAAGGGGACATCTTCATATGTCGCTCTTATCGTATTTTGTAAATGTATATGTGATCTGAACGTGGTTAACGTCTGGGATCATGTAACTAAATCTGAATATTATTCATAAGAAATGAGAAACTCTGTTTTGTTGAAGTTTAAAATTTTTCATATTCTTGTGTTCCTGTGTATCAATATTAACTATATCGCATTTGATTGCAAAGAAATAGCAACTACGGATGACTGCAGCATCAGTAGCGGTTAGTTTTGGGCCTTAGAAGGCGAAATGTTACACCCGACTAAAAAGTACACGTTTAAATTGTTGTTCGATGGTTTATGATTAAGCCACTTGGATTTTGTTTTCTTTTGCTGGTTTAGGCCCGTAGTGGTGAGTGTTGTTGTTCCAATCGAGCCATGCAAAGGAGATGCTGGCGAAATTTTCCATGAATAAGGTGTTAGAAAATTTTTGAGAAATTTTAAAGAAATTTTTGATAGCTAAAATTTGATTTTGAGTTACAACCTAAAATGATTGAATTGGGTGATATTAGTTGGAATCTATGAATGAATTTGAAAAACTTAGTAGAAGTAATAACAAGGTTTCAACAAACTGATTTTTGGAAAGCTTAAGGGCTTAAAATAATTTAGTGAACTATTTCAACTAATTGGTTCTAAAAAATAATGGGTTTGGGCATTTTTCTTACCTTGCCAATTTCGGGGACTTAATTCTTTTTAAAGGGTGAAGAATGTAATAGCCCAGAATTTTAGCCATTTGAAATTGGAATATTTTATTAATTTTAAATATTGAAAAATTAATTTTATAGATTAAATAGCTCAAATTCCAAATATAGCGATTTATTGGATAATTTAATTGTTGAATTTCATAATTTGGGTTGTGTAAATAATTAAATCTTGATTTTATGAAAATGATTTTGAAAATTTATCTAATTCTATTTAAATAAGAATGAAGATATTAAATTTTTAATTTAGATTTAAAGTGATTAATTTGGTTTTCATAATAACTCATTTTAATTAACGAGTAAAAATAGCCTTCCAGGGCACTATCTCGGATTTTGATGAAACCGGTGTCATTGGATCTATAATAGTGAGTTATTGTATGCCAATGACATTCGTGGTGATTGGACGTATCGTTTGGACGTGCAAGTTCGAAACGCGTAGAAATTAATTTTAGAAATTAATATAATAGCTGGGTTTGAAAAACTATCTTCTGAATATGATCGAATTAGACCTCAAAACTAGTTCCATTGCATTTGGGATATGGGTATAACATATAGAACGCTAAGCAGCACATCTCATTCGAAGTTCGAGACTTTTGGACGTTTTATAGCTTAGTGGTTTAAAGTTTAAAATTATATATATATATATATATATATTATAGGTTTCGGCCATGCTTACCCATTCCTCCATCACGTGTGCCCATACCACGACCGTGTCGTACCCCCATATATAATTTGTGTGCAAATCAGGGAGCGGTTTGTTTTGTTTTCTTATATTATTTTCAAATTTAAAAGCATCACCCATCTAATAGCCATGATTGATCTAGACCACCAGAGGCCGAATTGGACCTCGACCTCAACTAAGAAGATGCTTGTCATGATAAAACATAGCAAACGATCGGGTGGATTGGCCTGAATTTTGTCGAGGCGCCAGCAAATCACTTTCGAAGGCGACACTTTTGGGCAGTTTCGATGGCGTTGGTGGCGTCCTGGGTGAGGTGACTCGTGGCGTTCGAGGCAGGGGTGTAGGCACGCGCACGGGTATTACATGGCAAGCGACGTTGGGATGGAGGCGCGATGACGTTGGAAAGTCGCAGTCGAGTGTTTTTCTGGGAATGAGCATAGTTGAGGAAGGAAATGGATATTTGTTTAATTAAGGTTAATAAATGTAATTAAGAAATGGTTATATTATTTAAATTTTGAATCTTGTAAACTCAACAATTATTTCATACGAGGTTGGATTTTAGTGTGGCATCTTGCAATGTACTCGTATGGACATTATCTTCGTAATGGAACTGGTTTGGACGAATTTGGAGATAGTTGAAATTTGGACTAAAATCGGACATTGTTCGATTTTAGTTCCAAACCAAACACCTCGGCGACAACAGAAAATTTCGGTAAGTTAAACTCGCCTTTTTGGTTAACTAATGTGATATATAGTTGATAAAAATGGTTGAACAATTGTTTGGATGAATTACTATACTTATTAGTTGGTTCGGAAATGTTCCCCCCTCTCTCCGAAGCAAATGAGACCATATTACGTTCCCATGTAAGAGTCGACGACCCTTTGTATACGAATCCCGCCTCGAAGCGGTTGATTTATACTTTATGATTATATATGAGTTGTGATGTAGGGGAAACGGGTCGGAGGGATCCAACGGGATTCCTCACCAATGTTGATTTTATTTACATATATATGTGCTGGTATATATGAGCTGTGATGCGGGGGATAGGTTGGAGGGATCCAACGGGATTTCTCACTATTGTTGGATTGGATTCAATAATATTCCAATTATATGAATTATTGGATAACAAACCTGATTTGCTGGAAATATGGGATATGACAACGTTACTGTTAAAAAATAAAAACCCATGGTGATAGAAAATCAATGTCAATATGGTAGAGCATTAGGTGGTTATTGGCCTCGAAAATGTATTTTTAAAATGTTATAATTACCATTGAGTTGGAATTGGTTTTGAGATAAGAAATGATTTTAAATCCGAAATTGGGTATCGAAAATATATTGTTTTTAAAGATTATTTATTTATATTTAATATTGTTTTAAAGATTGTTTATTTATATTGAATATTGTTTTAAAGATTGTTTATTTATATTTAATATTGTTTTAAAGTTGTTTAATTATATTAATATTATTTTAAAGTTATTTAAAATATTAATATTATTTTAAAGTTATTTAATTATTTAGTATCGTTTTAAAGTTATTTAGTTATATTAGTACCGTTTTAAAGTCATTTAATTATATTAGTATTGTTTTAAAGTTATTTGTTTATAGTTAATATTGTTTTAAAGAATTTATCACAATTTTAATAATTTAAAAGGTTGATTATTTAGAGAATAATGATGGTTTGAAATTAATAATAAAAATTTATCAATAAGGTTTTGAAAATTAAATATTATTATTTATAATAAGGGCAAAGATTAATTATTATTGATTTTGAAATGATTAATTTCACGTTGAGATGTTTTAAGATCTATAATAATTATTTATTTATTCATAATGTCTAATTTTAATAATTATTTGTATATAATACTATTTAGAAGTAAATGATCTTTATTTGTTATAAATCTGTTCGAGGGTCATAAATAGAGTTTTATAAATGGACTTGGGTTGTATGGGAGAAGTTTATAAAAATGGTTTAGAGACGTAAGGAAAATTATTTACAAGGTGAAAGATTATAAATGGTTAGATATTTATAAACGGACTTAAGAAATAGGTTTATAGATTTATAAAAGAAGTTTTATAAATGGATTTAGAGAAGTATAAAGAGTTTTATAAATGATTTTTGAATCGAATAAAAAAATCTTTCTCAATTTCGTGGAAATACTTATAACTTTGAGATAAGTATATGGATGTTTCTAAGTATTGAAAGTATAGAGATTTATGGATATATCTTTGTAAAATTATTTTTATACAAGTAGTTTACAAAGTGATTTTAATGAATGAAAGGTTTATTAAAGGGGGTTGGTAGTTTCTTATATACTAAACTAAGGTTGGTTTTCCTATAGAATAAATCCCTGATTGAATGTTTGTTATTCGATAGTTAAATAACCGACTATCGAAATTAGACCCAAATATAACTTTGGAAATGTCTAGGAGAAACACGTGAGTTATATGGCACAGCATCTCTGATGATGTTGAACTATGCATATTCTCGTTCTCCTAGGGCAGTGATAAGGAAACCCGTCCACTAACGGTTAGGAGGTGATCTCCGATTTTATTTTTGACTGTTTATTTTCTAAAGAACCGAGGTTGAGTTTACCATGAATTATCAAAAAAAAAATTTGAAGAGACCGGGATCAGATATGTTTACCCAAAAACCACTTCGATCGAACAAATGCATTTCGAAGTGAAGACAACTTGAAGATGGAAGAATAGGAGACGGAGCTTTCAAACGTTTCGTTATGTCCCAGAACGGACTTGTTTGGATTAATGCTGGTATTCCGTTGTTGCCTAAAGGGAAATGTTAGCATTCCAATATGTATGCTAGGAGGAGAAGGTAAATACGTGACCTCGCGAGCCTCATAAACTGGGAAATGGCAAAAACTGGGTAGCGGTAGAGCTATGTGGTCAACTACTATTAGGAGCCGCCATCTCATTATAGATTGTCCATATTCGAATTGTTTTACATGCAAAAACCATGGTAGTATAAGGTCTCGGTGTCAAAAAGGGATGGGCAAATCCGGCTCGTTGCGTTAAAGGGGCAGTTGGCTCTGTTTAGCAGGGGTGTGAGAGGTTCTTGTCAGACTCAGGTACATTTTCTAGAGGTGTATCATCGAAAGGTAGTCCCTTACCTTGCCATAGTATGGAATTCAATCTCCAATACGTGTCTTTAAGGTTTTGATTATAGAGCCTAGCATGCTGGAATTTAATATGGTAACAATTTCGACTATTTTGATATTATTTGAAACCATAGACATTATGATAATATCATTGGATCTTTATATATAAATGTTTTGGTTATTGTAATGTAAAATCCTATTCGATTTTACGTGCAATGTGGTCTTACAAGATACTTTAGATTTCAAATATTTTTCTTATAACTTTAAATCCTGTTGGGTGTGGTTTTTCACGTTGGTTTTCCAGACTAACTCAGGTGTTATTTTATTTTGTTATTTTATTGTAATGCTCGGTTAGACCGAGCATATTACAGATTAGTTTGAATGCTTTGGAGCTTTAGGAGACGAGTTAGAGGGCCAGCGATGTATTCGTGTAGATGGTTATTTTTCCGTTGTATTCATTGTTGTATCAATCAGCAATTGTAAGGATGGATTGTTATATCTGTCCAGGCTGAAATTGATTGGTATACTCCGATTGATTTCTATACATTTACATATTGCAATTGTAACGAGCTGAATATTTCAACGATTTGAAATGCGTCCATTGAAATGAGGCAAATGAAATTTATTTTGTGTCAAAAACTGTTCAAAAGTCAATCGGTATATTTTTTCAGTAAGAATTATCAAATTTCGAAATATAAATATTTTTACATATAAATGATCTATAAAATTTTCTGAATAAAACATCAAAGTTCATTCCGTCCAATTCTGATCTTTTTAGCTCATTTATTGACAATTATCGTGCCGTTCAAATTCAAAGCAGTATAACTAATGGCAGACGAAGTTTTGGTATGACTATCATAACATAAATTTTAGTACATCATTAGATTCATCTCGCCATTCTGATTTTTATATTATAGCGTCCATAGTAAAATGCTAAATGGGCAAGATAACGGTACGTGACCATGCCACATAGGATATTTCTTATCATCAATCAATTCTTTGATTCATTCTTTTATTGAACCACTGAAATGTCGCGTGCTTGTGTAGTAAATATCTTGAGCATTTAATACCCGCATTTATCATAAACCGCTATTCATCCGTGTATATATAAACCGCGTTTTCTTCTTCCTCTCGTTCTTTCTTCGTTCTCTTAGCAAAACTTTCTCTTCCTCTAATTAAACAAATAAAAAAAAAGAACACGTAACTTCTGTATCCCTTCTCCAGCCCTCATGTAGCAGCCATCACCTTTCCCTACCAATCCATCACTGAACTCACCCAACTTCCCTCCGTCGTCACCGAGCCTCCGCCTCCGCCTCCATCCCCAAAAACCCGAAACCGTGTGCACCAACCTACTACCTAAAACCTGCACTCGAAGTTTGCAACCACATCACCAGAGCACCCGAAACCTACAACTGTGTGCTGCCCATTTGCTCATCACTTAGTTGTCCCGTACAAAGCAACATCCTGCCAAGATGCAGCAGTCTCCATTCTCGTTGTCGC
Source organism: Allium cepa (assembly GCA_030765085.1). Classification (NCBI taxonomy): domain Eukaryota; kingdom Viridiplantae; phylum Streptophyta; class Magnoliopsida; order Asparagales; family Amaryllidaceae; genus Allium; species Allium cepa. The sequence goes on along the minus strand of CM060938.1, from coordinate 656,725,751 downwards.
CGTCCATTTCGCTTGCAGCTTAGCTTCGCTATCCGGATCCGTCTCCAAGTTCGTAGTGGCATATTATAGCTGTTAATGTATGTGCACATGTCTGTGTCTGTATCTGTACCACCGTGTTCGACCTTAGCTTTTCTAATCCATGAAGGTGGGTGATTAAACCCACTCACAAAATACTAAAATATTCTGATGTTAGTAAAATTGAAATCATGAAGTGATTTAATTAATTTAACTAACATTTAAATTGACAAATGAAATGAACTGATAAGAATTTAATTCGACGGTTCAATTTCAAATTGAAATTGAATTGCTAGTTAAACACCCGATATTGATAACTAATTAATGGTTGTGATATTTCGACGGATTTAGATGTTGATTGCGATGGATGTCTATTGGTTGATATTCTGGATGATTAATTGTTTATTAATTTATATATATCATGTTATCACCCTGTATATTATTGACGAGTATATAAAATTGAAACTTGAATTATTTCAAATTAATAAAGAAATAGATTGAAATGATATATATCTATGACATTAAGATTTGAAATGAAATGGTATATATCCATCTCTGAAATTAAATTGAAATAACTGATCACTTGGCCAAATGATAGAAAATTATATACGGACAGCGGATTGATTAAAATAAATGGTTTTAAATTCTTGAATTTGAATCTATTTAAATCATTTTTTAAAGCAATAAAAATCGAATTTATAGATTTGAATAAATTTCGAATTTGAGTTTTGAAATGTTGAAATTCGAATTTGTTTACGGAAATCATTTAGAGAATTGAATTTGGAATTTGAATTTATAATTGAAATATGATTTGAATTATGAAAATTGGTTAGTTTTAAAGATTTGAACTTTATTCAAACTTGGGAATTCATCTAAGTAAAAGTGATTTAAATTGACACTTCAAACTTGGGCTCGGAACTGAATTAGTTTGAAGGTTTGAACCTTAAATTGAATATTGAAGTTTAAATTTAATTTAAGTGGTTTAAATTGGCAAATTGAAATTGGACTAGAAATTTATATAAATTGAAGTGGATTAAAATAAGAATTGAACTGAAATTTAAACCATTGAATCGAATTGTTGAATTGAATTTGAAGACAAAATGAATGTTTCGAAATTGAAATTGAAGTTGATTTGAATTGAAATTGATTTAGATTGAAAACAAAATTGAGTCGATTTGAATTGAATTTAGATTGAAACGATTTGAATTGAGAGATTTGAAATTTATTTGGTTTGATTGAAATTTGGACCTGGGTCCAAATTTGTTGAAATGGAAAGAAGTAGTTTGATTTGAATCTATTTTCAAAATAAATTATTTTAATATAAAATGTTTAAAAATTTATCTTTTTTAATAATCAAATTACTTAGATATTTCCAAACTATTTTGCTATATAAACCTTTTCAATACTCAAACTATTTTAACTATTTATTTATTTAAATTATTTTAACTTTTTAAACTATTCAAACTATTTTCTACAAATTCAAACTGTGAAAGGTTGGAGTATTCATATTTAAATTGTTGATTTAAGTACAAATACGGTTAAAAATGAAGTTATAACCTAAGTTGAAATTCAAAATGATTTTGGAAGTGAAATTGAGATATTATGGTGAAAAATGATTTCAAGTGAAATTGAGGTATTTTAAGTAAGTATGGTGATTTTGAAATAAAAAGATTTTTGCAGTGAATATAATATTTTGATATCAAGTATGAATTGTTTTGAAATATAAAAGAACTAACCAGTGTCTAAAATGACGTTTGGTTGTTAAAGAGACCGGACCTCCTATTGGCATACTCTCTGTCAATATTGGAACCACTTAAACAACTATGTATGCGGAGGAGACTCCAGAATGAAGTGGTTGGATTTGGCGTACATTGCTGGATTTGAAGAAAGAGAACGATGATGATAGCCCCGACACTTGGGTCAATTTGAAGTGACTAAACCAGGAGCCACGCCGGGCCAATGAGGTTAGCTACCTCTAGCGAAAGCACTCCTTTGTACTCTATCTTTTGTTACTGATTGGTGAACACCTGTAATTTTGGGCGTGTTGCATTGCGGTGGGACATTAAGGGTTACCACCAGTCCGGATCAGGCAAATTAGTAGTATCCAACCTTGGGCATTGCCTCACGTGCCTTGTCATACTTTTATCCTTATACGAGACCACTATGATTTTGATTTAGTGCTGTCGTATCACGGCGTATCCCTATCCACCGACGGTTTACTAGTGTTTTATATGCAAACTATACGGCAATACTTAAAACCACGTTAAGGGGGGTAATGGTAACATCTTAACGTATTGATATTTTATATTACTAATAGACATTACATATATAGCATATTCTAATATATATGTATGTATGTATGTGTATGTATATGTATATGTATATGTATATGTATATGTATATGTATATGTATATGTATATGTATATGTATATTGACGGATCCTTAAGAGATGGAAAATCCAGTAAAATCTCTTAAGTTATTGCACGATGGATAAGAGATGTAAGACCCCAAAAACATCTCTGATCCTATTACACTCCTGTTATATGTGGTATTGATTTGACTTACATAAGAATATTTTAGTTCTGACTTGAGTGTATTGTTTTACTTTATGCTCAGGTCAGCCTTGAGTTTTCAGTGCATTGAAGGTCATTTATTCTGAAGGATGAAGATGAAGATTTGGTATATTATTACTAGTATTATTTTCGCATCATATTGTTCTGCTGCATTGTTCTATAATTATGTTGTATATATAACTATGATAAATGTTGTATAAATTATAATCAAATGTATAGCATAAACAGCTTCATGAACTGTTTATTGGATTATTATATTTTCTCATTCCGCTGCAAGATTCTATGTTTGTTTTCTTCTTTTCTTATTTTTTTCAATTAACTCCATTGATTATCTATGTTTCGGACTGTTTTGAGTTGGACATGTGTGGTTTATTGTCGACTTAAATCTTCTGAAATGTGGGTCGTCACAGTTGGTATCGGTGCTTTGGTTTAGCGATAACCTTAGCTTTGGTGGATTGGACTCATTAGAGATTGGGTAGAAATACCCTAGAATGAGTTTGTTTGAGTGTATATGTATACGAGAGCACGTACTTGTTAGTGTTATAAACTGTTTTACATTATGTTTTCTTATATGTTCAATTGCTTATGAATTCTGGTCGGTGCGTAGGATGCCATGTTATCGACAGGGGTTTCTAAATACTTAAACAAGGCAAGTTGACATAATATTGTTTAAAATAGGGTAAATGAAATAATTTTACCCATATTTTATATATAAAAAGAAATGATCTACCATAAATAACCATATAGGTTTATGAAAATACGAATTTATTTATGGATTTTAGTTGTTAGGCGATGATAATATTTATTTATCATCGATTATTGGTTGAATTAAACTAAAAAAGAATACTTTGTGAACTCTATTTCACGAAGCATTCGATAATTAAATTGAACTGAAATCAACGATTATTGGTTGAATTAAACTAAAAAAGAATACTTTGTGAACTCTATTTCACGAACCGTTCGATAATTAAATTGAATTGAAATCTAATTACAATAAGAATTGTTTGCAATAACAAAGATGTAAAATAACGAAATGTTTTCATAATAAGGTATTGGAATTGTATAAATATATTTATAATATAGCTTATAAATAGAAAGGATTTAACAGCTGAGAATTTGATAACTTAAATCCCGGTGCTTTTAAAATTGTTTTTTACGATTGTGATATAGCAATTAGTGTTACTTAAAAATATTTATGAATAAAAGTGTTTCAAAAAGGAATTAGAAGGAAATAAGTTATGTATTCCCCTCTTTTGTTGCTGGAAAATAATTTCGATCATGACGGCTGCATCATCGACATTCATTTTCGAGTCTCAAAGAGGGAGAGACCACTTAGTAGCTTTGCTACACATTTGGTTCGATAAATAGATTTTGATTTAGAATTTCTAAATATGATTTGATATATATAAAAGACATGAGTACATATATTATTTCAAAATGATTTGAAATGAACCCGGTCTTTGAATTCTTAAGTTCCGGTTAATTAATGATTTTCAGTTGTAGAAATAAAGTGATTCTTATGAATAGTTAGAAACTTCTAAAATGATAAATAGGAAATTAAAGCTAAATGTTTAAATGAAATATGAGAAGTTAAATTATAACTCTTAAATTTTAAGATAATGGAAATTTAAACTTGTGTAAATTATTGAACATTCTTGTTAACTAAAATGAACAAGATAAGTTTGTACAACACTCAATTACATTCTAAAATCATATATAAAACCTACCAAAAATGTTTAAAAGTTGAAATATTAAATATGAATATGTAATAGAATGTAATACAAGTATGAAATTAAGTAATAAAAATGTTTAAAATTGAAATTGTGTTTAAAGAAAAGTTTATAGTAAAAAAATTAAATTAAGTTGTTGTAAGAAATGTAATACACTTAGTTAATGTTCTAAGAAATGTTAAATGAATAAATTGAGCAGTCAAAAAGAAAATAATATTTAGATATAAACTTAAGAAAAGGTAAACAAATAATAAATTAAATCATATATTTGTAAATTGTTTGTGAAATAAAAATTTTTGCAAAGGATGTATTAAGATTTAGTTGTAGCTTTCTGAGATAATTATAATTTGAATAATATTGTGTAAAAGAAGATACATCTGTATAAAATAATTATAAACTTAAGAAATGATTAATGAAATAAGAAAGTTGAAATTTGAATTATGAAATGAAATTTACTTAAGTCAAGTTGAATGGAATGAATTAATGAAATAAGTTAATGAAATGAATTATAGGATGAAAGTTAACTTAAGAAAAGTAGAATGAAAGTGATTGTGATAAAAAGAAGAAAAAAAATTATGAATATGAATTTCAGCTTTAAAATAAAATTTACTTAAGTAAACTAAAAGATATGAATTAATGAAATGAATTAATAAAGTGAATCAATGAATTAATATGAACTTAAGTTGTGAAGTAATAATAAACATGAGTTGTGTTATATAAAATGTCTAAAACAAACTTGAATGGTTTTATGAAAGGTTTATAAATGATATTAGTTTAAAGAGAATATACTAAATGGTAACGAAATAATATTTTACTTAAATAAGGTTAAATGAAATGATTTATAAAATGAACCATAAATGAATTTATATGAAATGTTGTTAAACATAAAATGAAATGATTGAAATTTGAATAAACTAAATGTAAATGAAATAGATGTAAAAAAAATTGAAAGCAAACAAATTGGATGTTAATAAAGAATGGATATTAATAAGAAATGAAGCGTACAAATTAATTATGGACATTGGATAATGTAGATTGGTATGGTTATGAATTAATTGAATGAATATTAATGGTTGAATGGTTTCTTTTGTTGCAAATCATTGTTATTGCTGCGTTTGATTGGATATGATTATTATTGTTGTGTATTAGTGCTTGTGCTTGTGCTTATGATTTGGATTCACAATTCATGTTATATAGTCTATTAAACTCATGCATGTTTCTATCTCCTTTTATAAGTGATTCATATTCAAATTTGATTTGAGATAGGTGCATACGAAGACCGTTTGGACGTATACGTGGTTTGATTTGCTTTTGCTTTCTTAATATGAGCGAACTCACTCATATTATTAATAAAAAGGTACATATCTTAGATTATATGTCGTGCTTTTATATTTTTCCCTGCGGGATGCCTCATCATTGAGATGAGATGCATATTTGATATATATAGTATATTGTGAATTTTTACGATCGAGCCACGCAAAGGAGATGCTGCTAAAAAAAATCTTGAATTGGGGTGTTAGAAAATTTTGAGATTTTATAACTTGCTTTTATAAATAAGTCGTAAATTCTACAAAGCCGATATTGGAGTGACATGATAGAAGCGTAGTAAAGGTTTTCAAATAAGATTTTAATGTTTTGTAAGCTGATTATTTTAAATAAAATATATCAAATGTTAGATTCCTTACTTAACCCCTTTTTGAGGACAAAAGGTTTTGAGTGAAGAAGATTGTGAATTTTTCAACGATTTAAATTGAAAATTTAACGAAGATTTTAAATTTAATTTATTTTTAACAATAATATTCAACAAAGAAAACTGGATAGTTAAAATGCGTACATTGAAATGAGGCAAATGAAATTTATTTTGTGTCAAAAATTGTTCGATGCTCGGTCAGTATATTTTTCAGTAGGAATTATCTTATTTTGAAATCTAAATATTTTTAAATAGAAATGAACTATAAAATTTTCTGAATAAAACGTCAAAGTTCGTTCGGTCCAATTCTGATCATTTTATCTTCTTTTATCGACAATTGTCGTGTCGTTCAAATTCAAAACGGTATAACTGGCAACAGATCGAGTTTGGTATGACTTTCATAACACAGTTTTTAGTACACCATTAAATTCGTCTCGTCGTGCTAATCACAGCGGTATATTTGTTTTCATATTAGCGGTACATGATCGTGCCACATAGGATATTTATTACCACCAATCAATTCTCTGATTCATTCTTTTATTGAGCCACTAAAATGTCGCTTGCGCGCGCATTAAATATCTCGAGCATTCAATGCTCGCAATTATCATAACCACCGTTCATTCATGTATATATAAACCGCGTTTTCTTCTTCCTCTCATTCTTTCTTCGTTCTCTCAGCAAAGTTTTTTTCTTCCTCTAGTAAAAAAATTAAAAAAAATAAAAGAAAGAAGAACACGTAACTACAGCGTCTCTTCCCATCCCTTATGTAGCAACCATCACCTTTCGCTAACAACCCATCACCCAACTCACCCAACTCTTCCCGCCTTCAGCGAGCCTCCGCCTCCATCCACAGATTCCCATAACCGTGTGCATCAACCTCCTCGCTAGAAACTTGCACCCGAAGTTTGCACACCTTATCACCAGAGCACCCGAAATCTACCACTTACGTTGTCCATTTGCTCATCACTGAGCTGTCTCGTAAACGGCAGCATCCCGCTAAGGTGCAACTGTCTCCATTCTCGTTGTCGCCGTCCATTTCGTTTGCAGCAGCTTAGCTTCGCTGTTCGGTTCTGTCTTCGAGTTCGCAGTAGCATATTATAGCTGCTAGCGCTTGTGCACATGTCCGTGTCTGTATCTATATCGCCGGGTTCGTTCTTGCTTTTTTAATCCATGAAGGTTAGTGATTAAACCCACTCAGGAAATTCTAAAATATTTTGGTGTTAGTAAAACTGAAACCAAGAAGTGATTTAATTTTATCGATTATTATTTAATAATTTAACTGACATTTAAATTGACATATGAATTGAACTGATAGGAATTTAATTCGACTGTTCAATTTGAAATTGAAATTGAATTGCCAATTAAACAGCCGATATTGATAACTAGTTAATGATTGTGATATTTTGACCTATTTGGATGTTGATTGTGATGGTTGCATATTGGTTAATATTTTGGATGATTGGATGTTTATTTATATATATCTTGTTATCACCCTGTATATTATTGACAAGCATATAAAACTGTAACTTGAATTATTTCGAATAAATTAAGAAATAGATTGAAATGATACATACCTATGACACTAAGATTTGGATTGATGATGTATATCGATCTCTGAAATTAACTGATCACTTGGCCATCGGATAGAAAATTATATATGGATATCAGATTAGTCAAATTAAATTGTTTTGAATTCTTGAATTTGAATCTATTTAAATGATCTTGTTTTAAAGAAATAAAAATCGAATTTATAAAGTTCGAATAAATTTCGATTTCGAGTTTTGAAATGTTGAAATTGACATTTGTTTACAAAAATCGTTTAGAAAATTGAATTTGGAATTTGAAGTTAAAACTGAAATATGATTTGAATTATGGAAATTGATTAGTTTTAAAAGATTTGGACTTTATTTGAACTTGGGAATTCATTTAAGTAAAAGTGATTTAAATTGACATTTCAAACTTGGACTCGAAATTGAATTAGTTTGAAAGTTTGAACCTTAACTTGAATATTGAAGTCTAAATTTAACTTAAGTGATTTAAATCGAAAAATTGAAATTGGACTTGAAATTTATATAAATTGAAGTGATTTAAAATAAGAATTGAACTGAAATTTAAAACACTGAATCGAATTGTTGAATCGAATTTGAAGATAAAACAAACGTTTCGAAATCGAAATTGAGGTTGATTTGAATTGAGATTGATTTAGATTAAAATCGAAATTGAGTCGATTTGAATTGAATTGAGATTGAAGATGATTTGAATTGAGATATTTGAAATTTAATTAGTTAGATTGAAATTTGGATCTGGGTCCAAATTTGTTGAAATGGAAAGAAGCAAGTTGATTTGAAAATATTTTCAAAATAAACTGTTTTAATATAAACTGTTTAAAAATTTATCTTTTTAAATACTCAAATTATTTAGATTTTTTCAAACTATTTTACTATATAAACCTTTTAAATACTCAAGCCATTTTATATAAAACTATTTAACTATTTTAACTTTTTAAACTATTTAAAACTATTTAAATTATTTTCTAAAAATTCAAATTGCGCGAGGTTGGAGTGTTTATATTTAAATCGTTGTTTTAAATACGAATGTGGTTAAAATGAAGTTATAACCTAAGTTGAAATTAAAAACAATTTTGGAAGTGAAATTGAGATATTAGAGTGAAAAATGATTTCAAGTGAAATTGAGGTATTTTAAGTAAATATGATGATTTTGAAATAAAAAGATTTTCGAAGCAAATATGATATTCTGGTATGAATCGATTTGTAATGTAAAAGAAGCAAGCGGTGTGTAAAACGACGTTTGATTGTTAAAAAGACCGGAGTCTCTTATTGGTATACTCTCTGTCAATATCGGAACCGGTCAAACAACTGTGTACGTGGAGCAGACTCCAGAATGAAGAGGTTGGATTTAGCGTACGTTGCTGGATTTGAAGAAAGAGAACGATGATGGCTAGCCCCAACACTTGTATCAATTTGAAATGACTAAAATAGAAGTCGTACCGAGCCAATGAGGTTAGCTACCTCTAGCGGACATACTCCTTATTTTATCTTTTGTTATTGATTGGTGATCACCCGTGTAAAACGACCCGTAAATTTTATTGATTTTTATAACGTAATTAATTGATTTTTTGTGAAATTTTAAATAATTTAATTTGAAATAAAAATTTAATATTTAAAATACATCTACTTAAATATAGCAAATGGTAAATTTTCATCAGATAATATATGTTTATTTTAGAAATTTTGTTAAAATTCAAATCAGTTAAAAATTGATGATAATAAAATGTTATCCAAACTTGAATGTTTTACACAATAAATTTGTAAAACTTCTTCTGAGCATGACGTCATCTTCCGTTTCTTCAAATTTTGTCGGCTATTGCTCCGTCTATCTTATTTTTGGTAGATTTGCAGCATTTTCGATACCAAATATTGACTTTTGATAGGATGATCGTATCATTGATATCTGTATACCGTTTTGATCATCTCGTCGTGTTGATTTCTATGGTATATTCAATTCTGTGTTTTGGTGTCGGTACGTGGCAAAACCCGTAAAACGGTTAACCACATTGGTACGTCTTTGGTTTGCAATGACTATTCACTTTCCACTGGTTGAATTTAAATGGTTACTAACTCTTAGCATTCCAAGTAGTTGCCGTAACTTTAATATTGCCACTTTTCAACATAATGTTGCGTTGATTCATTTCCATGATTTCATATTTGCTCTTTCATTTGCAAAAGAAAAAAATCATTCTATATTTACGTCTCAGCCTTTTGCACTGTCCCCTCCTTCATCTATACTCACCTGTCTTTCTTCTTCCAAACCATGGCTGCCCCATTCCCAAACCAAGCGCCTAGCACCACAGCACCATCGAGGCCTCCCCCTCTTCCACCTCGGCAACTCAGTGTCTCATGCCACCTCACCACACACCCTCAAACCTGCCGCTCTGAGCCTCTGCCAGCAACCCCAAGCATGGCCCAAACCTTCCACGGCCTGGCACCCACTAGACAACCACCTCACATCTGCCATTTATCCCCTCCTCTCTGGAAAAAGTGTATGTTATATATTGTTTTATATATTAGCTTAGATAGTCATCTCGATCTGCTATATGAAAGCTATTTAAGTTTATAAGCTGTATATGTATGTGTGTGTGTATAAAGTTGTTTATGATATGTAAACTTTATATATAACTTATACTTTTCTGTTTGCATGCTTTTATAATATACATATAATACATATGTAGCATGTAAGTTATATTCGGTTATAGATATTAAAGTATGCTAGTATTATACAATATGTTCAGAGATGCTACAGTAAAGTGTGTGTGTATCAATGTTTTGAAAACAGAGCCGCAAGTCGGATCGTTATATCTCAAGGTTCAAGGTTTTGAAGGTCGGACAGGTCGGACCGTTGAAACCGTGCATTTTTATTTTTTAACAATTTGTACATTCCAAATTGAAAACTATAAATTCATGCTGTTTAATACATGATATTGACTCATGTCATAAAAAATAACAAACACATATCATTACTCAAACACAAGCACGACATATCTCATATAACTTGACGAATCTTGCAGTGCTATTAGAGGAGTTTACAGCAGCAAAGAGCCAAATGATGGAATTTGTAGTTAAGATTTTAGTACGATTATGATTTTTGAAATATATATTTACGTGTTTTTTTCAAAGCAATACAATAGATTAAAATGAGAGAGAATTATAGGATGAGAAAGTAGGAAAAACTAAAAGAACCGCGGTTCAACTGGGTAAAATTGATGGTTGGACCGCCGGTTTGAAGGTTCGACCGGGATTCACGCATGATTGAGGTCTGATTAAGTTTCGAACCGTGATGATCCAAGGTTCAGGGTTATTCGAGGTCGAAATGAGGCTGGGGCGGGCTTTCAAAACACTGGTATATATATTGGTTTCACTAAAATATTGACATTTAAATTTGTTATTATAGCATGCGTGAGTACGATGTTGTACTGAGTAAGTGTGTTCGAAGTATAAGGTAGTATTTTCTATAATATAAAGTGTGTATATATATAATTTCAACAGTTTATAAGTCATGTTAATACATACACATATATATATATATAGTTTATATGAGAAGCCTGCTTATATCTTATTTGAGTCTCTGCATATATGAATAGCTCACCTACATATTTTGCTGCAAGCATATGGAAAGTCTGATACACACACACACATATATATATACACTTCTAAATTTTTGATTAATATATTCTGTATATATATATACTATTTAGACTTTTAAGTTGTTTCAATTTTCCTGAAGACTATATATATTTAACCATGTATATGTAAGTTTGTTTGTATGTGATGTTTATGTGTAATATATATATATATATATGTGTGTGTGTGTGTGTGTGTGTGTGTGTGTGTGTGCAGTGAGATAATTGTATGTTATAGTATTTACTCAAGCTTATATTTATACTTGACAGTTTATATGATTTGTTATATATATTTTCAGGATTATTCTTTTGTATACATATATGTTAGTGTATATGTATAGTGAGTTATAGAAGTAAGCTGGTATGTGTTATGTTTGTATATACATCTAATAAGTATATATGTTACAACAGATTTGCAACCTGTTTGATTTTTTATATGAGTTTATATAAGTTATATATATTATTATTACTTTGATCCTAAAATTCATATGGTTTATATATATTATTACCTTTTTGTTCCTGTACTTAGTATGTGAGTTAGTACATGATCTTATATTAGTCTATTTTTATAAGTATACATGAGTCCGGATTTTGGATAAGCATATATAGAGATTTTTTTGTATAGGTGTTTAAATTTAATATTTATTTAAAAATATATATATTATTTTAAATATGTGTTTAAAAATTGAATATTGATTTTTAGAAAAGAATAATATATATATATATATATATATATCTTATTTTAAGTATATGTTTAAGAATTGGTTTTAGGAAAATCTATAATATATATGTATATATATTATTCAGTTATATCAGGGTAGTTCTGATTTGTTTTCATCAATTCTTATCTATCAGCTTTGATCGTTGAATTCGTGTCCATCTTGTTTCGCTTTGGAATTCATGCTTGGATTCGTAATTCATTTATTTTCGTTCTTCTCTAGCCTCGAAAGGTGAGAAATCACTTACGATTAACGTTCTTATATTTATTAAATTTGATTTCAATTGAAACGATAATTGAAATATGCTGCTGTTGGTTATTTACACCATTATATATGTTATTATCTGTATCTGTTCACCTGTGATATCCGACACCATTATCTGTTATTTATATTGATGATATATGCATGTTATATTATTATTATATCTGTTATCACTTTGTAAGTTCCCTGTTAGTATAGAATTCACTACGGGTTGAAATGATACATACCCGAACGATTTGTAGAAGAGGAGAAAATCGTTATGGATTGAAATGATAAAAACAAGCGATTTTCATTGAATTGAATTTGGGATTCCGGGTTGAAATGATATATACCCATATATATTTCAATTGCGGATTGAAATGATAAATACCTGTATCACCATAGGATAGAAAATTATATACAAACACCGTTGGTCAATATATATATATATATATATATATATATATATATATATATATATATAGAAATGATTTACAAGGTTTTTGAAATGAATATTTCGATTTTAATAAATACTGATTTTAATATATATATATATATAATGTTATTTTATAAAGGTTTTAAATTTTGCTTTTTTTTAAAATTATATGTTTTGAAAATTTTAAAAATTATAAGTTAGTTTTGGAACTATAAATTTTAAGACTTTACTTACAATTTTACTATTTGAAAATATATATAATATAAGTCTAATAATAAGATTTGATCTATTAAAGTTGATTTAATAAAGTTGATTTAATTAATATATAATACGTTTAAGTATTTATTTAAAATTTATATTTTTAAATATAGAGTTTATAATAATTTTCAATAAATTAAGGTTGGGACGATAGTTTTGAAATTGATTTGAAATGGTATTTAATTAAGAATTTATTTAATTAAATCGATTTGAAACTTATTGAATTTTAGATTTTTAAAGGATATGATTTTATAACTTGATTTTGGTTTAAGGTGATTTAAATGAATATTTCAAGTTTAAATAAATTGAAGGAAATATTTAGTCCATCTGTAATTTGAGGTTTTATTTAAATGATATCGGATTTATTAAGTGAATGTTTCAAAACTAAATAATAATGAAGTTAAATTAAGATATATATGAAATTATCAAATTTAGTTTTGAAATTATGGAATATACAAAGCTTTGATATATATTGAAATTGACATGGTTTATTTTATGGTTCAAATCTATATTTGAAATCGATATAATTTGAAATGGTTTATTTAGAAACTGAATTGAATTGAAATTGATGAATTGAGATTGAATTAAATGTGAATTTTGGAATTCAAGTTGATTTGAATTGATTTATGAAATTTGTGGAAACTATTTTATTATATAAAGTATTTTAAATTATATTTAAAACTATTTCATATTACTTTATAAATTATTTTAATATAAATTATTTTAATATAAACTATTTTAATATAGACTATTTAATATCTCAATTTCTTTAATTTATAAACTATTTTATATAAACTATTTTATTTTATAAAATATTTTATTATATATACTATTATTAATATATAAACTGTTCAAGTGGGAAGTTATGATTTCAAAGTTATGAATTTCAAAGTTATGTTTTCAAAGTGTTATGATTTCCAAAGTATTATAAATTCTAAGTTATAATGTCGAAAGTGTTATATCTTTGAAAGTGTTATTGATTTGGAAAATATAAATTTGAAGTGAAAAATGATATTGTTTTGATATGGTTTTGAAATGGATATGATATTTTGGTTCGAAGTATAATTATTTTGAAATGACCACGGTGTTATAATGAAGTTTGGTTATTAATAGCGTATATTACTACATAATAGATAGTTCCACGGATCCTTAGAGGATGAGTATCCCAAACACCCTTTAAGTTACTTGTATTTCAGTTGATATTTCACTTGAGTTGGATTTATTGATATAAGAATGTAGGATCTAGATTAACCCTAGAGGGGGAGGTGAATAGGGTTATAGCAAATTTTCTCGAATTAAACACAGAAATATAATAGCAGAAATAAATATGCTGAAAAGTAAATCACACACAAAATTTACCCAGCTTCGGCAACCCCTGCCTACTGCTGCATTCACAGATTTCTATTAGAATTAAACAGTATCACGCTTACAAACACTCTACTAGACTCGCAGACCCTTTTGCTCCCGCTCACAAACACTCTACTAGACTCGCACACCTTGCTCCCGCCTATAGAGTTTCACTCACTCGCAAACACTGCTCCCGCCTATAGAGCTTTGCAAACTCGCACACCCTGCTCACTGAACTAACTCAAAATAGACAATCTGACACTACCTAAACCTAGGTGGTGATTTACCTAAATTCTTTGATTCGTAAAATAAAAACAATAATTAAGAACAATAGAAAAATAACCCTAAACTAATTAACAATATTAATAAAAGCCTATAGAAACAAAACCCCTTTTTTAATTGAACCCTAAATAAAACTTAAGCCCTTTTATAAAACAAAACCGGCCCCTTGTTTTTATTAACCCGATCCACTTTCTTTTGAGAAGAAAAATGGCGGCCTCTTTCTGATTAGGGCTTCGTTCCCTTTTGTTCCAGTTAGGGCTTCGGCTCTTTGTTGGCTTCGGTTTCTTCAATTGATCTGTGATATGTTTCCCTAGCTCGCTGCTTCTCTGATGGTTGACTTTGATTGTTTGCAGTTGCTCGATCGAGTTCGATGCTTGTGAATTCGGTATGTACTGTCTCTTTTTGCTTTTCTAAATTGATACTTGAACTCGATCACCCTTTTGCCGATGATGATTAGGGCATTTATATAGGGTTTGTAACCCTGGATTTGCGTCGTATATTTTGTACTTGAATTTGTCAACTGATATTTGATCAGCCGTTCGATTTCACTTTGATGCTGAGATGATTTCTGACCTTTTCATATGCGTATATTTTTGTTGCTTGCTTCCCACGGCTTTGATTCGTTTCGTGATGACCACGGTTTTGAATTTGACTTGTTCGTTTGATTGCGACTTGTTCAAAATTGACTTTGGCACGAACTTGATATTGATAGCTTCGGTTTAATTGTTATCTGACTTCGGTCTTCTGGTTCGATGCTTGGTGCATTGTATATTTGTTTTGGACTTGCTTCATTTGCTGGTCTTCAATGCCTTTGCCCACTGATTTTGAAGTTGTAACCTAGATCATTGGTTCAATTTTGGTTGATTGTCATATATGCATCTTGCTTTGACATGCTGTACATATATTTACACAGATGCTTCACTGCATCTGTTGTAGTTGCTTTATACTTCACTGTGCACTTTACTTGGGCATTTTGTATGTTTCATTTTGATCCACTTTGTCATTGCATATCTATATATGCTTGACCTCTGTTGCATGCTTGCTGTATTCATTTGAGTTGATTGTTGCATTGTCACTGGTTCATTTGATAGCACTAGCTGTTGGTTACTTGATTGAGTTGTGTGGGAACTGGATTGATTTCTTTTGGCTTCACTTGTGTATACTGTGTCATAGTGATGCATTCTTAAGTCTTGGATATTGAACAGTATCATGTATTTGTAGTTTGCATCCATTGTTGTTTCCAGTTGCACTTGGTCATTTCACTGTGTTTTGACACAGATGCTATATCAATGCTGCTTCATCATATTTGTTGTTGCAGCTGTCTTGACTTATGCTGTCCACTGCAGTTTGTAGTGATATTGAGCATTGCATATTTGATTCCTGTTTGCATTTGAGTTTGTAACTTGGAGTCTGCAACTTGATTTGTGCCTTGTCCATTCTCATGTATTCATGTTGCTGGACTTGAATACATCTGTGCAGTCCATTGTAGCTTTTTGTGCACAACACTGCATGTTATGTTGGCCATTTGGTCGAGTTGTAGTCCAGTCCACTCATGTACATGCTTCACTGCAGCCTTCACTGTCCACCTGTTGCACTCTGGTCTCTTGTTCACCATAGTTTGTACATGCATTTGCTACACTGTTTGCTGTAATATTGGCTTGTGACATTCATGTTGCAGTCCATGTTCTGTTGATCACTTGATTATTGTTTGCATTATCCACTTGAACTTGTAGTCTGCCTTTATGTTGTTGACTGCATTACTGCTGTCTCATTTACTTGTGGTCTTCACTGGTTGGCACTTGCATGCATGCATTTGAGTTGTCCATTACTTGGTCTCTATTGCCTTTGTTTGTGTATATAAGCAGTTTGTAGTTTGTTGTGTCACTTGACTTGATTCACTTCATGTTTTCTTCTGTTAGACAAGTTGCACTTTGCATCCATTCTGGTTATTACTGCATGTGCCCAGTTGATGTTTTGTTCATTGCTTTGAGTTGTTGTACTGATTTGAACTTCTGCAGTTTTATACTTGAGCTTCACTGAGTTTTGATATTCAAGTTGTACTCATGTCCACTGCATAGTGGTCTTCATTGTTGCTGCTTTGACTCTGTGTTCTGGTCATTGGTGCTCTGGTGCATTTTGCTCGAGTCACTTGCATTTATTTGTTGTCATGTTAGTTCGAATTGCACTTGCTCTGCACTGTGTCTTGTTTGTAGGGTCTGACCTGAACTTTTGATCATGTTTTTTGATTTCTGTGCTTTTGTTTGATTTTTGCACACGAGTTGGCGAGGCAGTGCACACGTATACGAATGTACACGTGTGTACTGCAGCCACTTATAATTACCTGTCCCTGATAAAAAATACTGATATGCACAGATATTGCACAGTCAAAAATGATGACGAACAACCCAAATAACTGAGGCAAACATGTTTTCAAAAACATCGTTTCTTTCAAATTTCAAAAATATTTCTCTTTCAATTTTACTGTGTTTGAAAATATTTTTGCAGATTACTCAGATGCTGGATTCAGACCGGAATGCAGTTGAAGACAAAATACGAGTGTGAGTGATATGTAGGGAGGTTATCAATGTAAAAATATTTGTGATATAATCGTGATGTAATCAGAAATGTACATGTATAGTGAGAGCATGAATTTGTACTATTCAAGTTTGTAATAAATATTCGTTTGAATAAAATATTCGTTTGAATTCAAAAACTGTGTAACTTGTTCTGTTTGAATTCAAATTCAAATTCTGTGTAATTTATTTTATTCAACAGATATTTATCTAACCAAATACATACTATTCAAAATATTTGTTTGAATAAAATTTTGTTTGAATTCAAAATCTGTTTAACTTGTTTTGTTTGAATTCAAATTCAAATTCTGTGAAATTTAATTTTATTCAACAAATATTTATTTAAACTATGAAAAACAAAATAGTACATTACCAAATACATTTAAATGAATGTATATATGTTTATTATCATCAAACAAAAATCATATAGCGCAAAGCGCATATTCAACAATCTCCCCCTTTTGATGATAACAAACATATATTTAAGATTTTGAATATATTAAATGTATTTGATAATTTCATTTGCTCCCCCTATTTGAATGCTTCCTTTTTATGTGATACTCCCCCTACATATATGGCTCCCCCTACATATATGCATACAAATAAAAATATGTAAATGAGCCTATATGCAAATTGAAGGTTATTTGACCTTTGCTTGATTCTATTTGACAAAATCTTAACTTTTCTCTCCCCCTTTTGTTATCAGCAAAAGAATAATAGTGTTATAAAATAGGGATAAAGTGATAGACATGAATCAAACATTTAACTCAATTAAATATAAATATCAAATTTCAATAAAACTCAAACAAAAATCATAATTACCCTTGTCAAGCGCATATTCCACTTTCAGAAGTGATGAAGATAGAATCATCAAAAATTCATATAGATATGTCTATTTGTGGTATATTTATTTCTGGAAATTTGAATATCTACTAACCATGCATAACCGTTAGGACTTTTAAATGAGATTAGTAGTATTCCAATTTAATTTAAAAAATAAAATCAAGTATCTTCTAACCATGCATGACCGTGAGGACTTTTAAATGGGATTAGAATCAACTTGTCTATTAAATCAATTATTTTTAATATGCGTTCCATACATGCATAACCGTGAGGACTTTTAAATGAGCATGGAAGCACATAATCAAAAATCCAAGTAATTCACCCATGCATAACCGTGAGGACTTTTAAATGAGAGTGAATACTTTGGATATTTATTTTTAATTGCTGAATATAATAAATTGAAGCACAAATAATTTCCTTCACCGATTTAAAGATATTGAAGAACAAATGATTTCCTTTGTAAACTACCACAAATTTACATACTAAATATGATCTTGATGAGTGATGTTCGATAGAAAGATGATAGAAATAGAAATGGTCATGGAATTATTACCCAACAAAAAGTTTTTATAACTTTTGTTATGAAATTCTAAAGAAATTTTCTAATTATACTTTCTCGAGTTATAATATATGATAAATATCAACACTCATCTCTTTTTCAATCACTATTCATCTTTTCGATAATCAAAGAGAGTTAGATTAGTCAAAAATTTGTCATTTAAAATCAAATTAAACATTATAAAATCAATTTTTCAAAAATGATTAATCTGTAAATATGGTCAAACATGATTTTCTTGAGGGGAGTTTTATAAGAAAATTTTCTGCTATTTGAAAATTATTTCAAGTGAAAAATATGCAGATATTTTCTTTGAAAAAAAAAACGATTCAGCAAATGAATGTTTCAAAAATTAATCACGTTACACTAATAATTTTTCTATCAACTATATTACCAGTGTAATCCGCATCTGAATTTAAATTTCACTCAATATTCACTTGTTGAATCAAACCATGAGATGTGCACCAAAAATTTCAAAACATCATTCTTTTGAATTTGAATTTAAGCCGTGTTAACACTCAAACCAATATCATGATGTTAATTTCAGAAACCAGAGGATAAACAATTATTTTCATGAGTAATCAACAGTCAATCATAATTATTTCAAAAACAATTTCTTAAAATTCTTTTTCTCATGAATTTGAAATCGTGCAAATTTACAAGCAGTGATCAAAATGTCAGAACCAATATATCTACGTGTAGCATGAGTAACCAGCATTTGCCCGAACAAATTTATATAAATTAGTTCAAAATTGAAAATCTGATTGGTCATCAATTAAGCACAAATTAATGTCATAAATAAGAACAAGTCAAAAAAAATCATATCAATTAAGTCCGAATCAGTCAACCATCATAATTACTCCAAGTAATTCTATTTAAAGATGGTTAGTCAATATTTAAAAAAAAAACATAGCATCAAAATCATCATCTTTTGTTCATCTCAATATTGGCTGATTTTAATTTAGAGTATGGTGCAGATAATCACATTTAAAAACAATTACCTGTTTTACCTTTACGATAATTTTTCGTGATTGCCCATTGTGATTCTGTCACCTTTATACTAGGCTAAGGAACTTTGTTTTCTCGCCCGTTGTGTTTCTGGAACAGCCGAAATCCAGATAACACTGTTGTTGTTCCTTAGCCTGCCACCACACCTACACGATAAAAGATTTGTGTGACCTATTTGTTTTTATAGGTCCATTGTTGTTAGTGGCAGAATATGAAAAATATGTTTTTGGAGACTCAAAACTGTTTATATATGTTCCTTTTGACACCCAAATTTGTTTGACTTTCAAAGATTTTATATTTGTGCCTTTTGGAACCCAAATTGGTATAGTTTTCACGTGTTTGGGTCTATACCAACAATTATTTCGATTATGTCCAAATTCTCTACAAAACGTGCACGTTAAATTGACTTGATTAAATTTTGTGTTTCTATGACTACGATTTTCAACATGATTTCCAATTATTTCAGATCGAGCAACACTTTTACCTTTACCATCATCTTGTGATTTTCCATAACCTAGTCCTTTTCTATTGTTAGCAAAAATTTGATTTCCAAATAACATTTTGAAAGATTTTTCGCCTCTTGAAAAGTTATTCAAAGATTTCTCAAGATTTTGGACTTTGATTTTTAATGTTGAATTTTCAGTGGCAAGTGAGGTGCATCGATTAATAAAATCCTTTCTCCTAGTGTCGATGGTTTCCTTAAGATTCAAGTTTTCATTTTCAAGACTTTCAAAGTTATTCCTCAGTTTTGATAATTCTGAATCTAAAATCTTACATTTTTTACATTCTAGGTTTTGAATATTTTCAAGTTCAGTTTTTAACCTAAAATTTTCATGAGCAAATTCTCTCCTATCAGATTTCAGTTTTTCAATTTTAGATTCAAGAGTATCCACTACCTTAGTAAGATCAGAACACATAAAAACAAGTTCTTTATAAGAAAACTCACCTGCCTCACTAGATTCGTCGGAGGTTGCTTCTGATTCTGATTTTGCCATGCAACACAAGTTAGCCTCCTCTGGGCTGCTATCCGAAGCTTCATCTCCTTCTTCATCATCCCAAGTCGCTGCAAATACCTTCTTCGCCTTTTTCTTTTCTTTGTTGTTTTTGAGAAGTGGGCATTTTGGTTTGATGTGGCCAGGCTTGTTGCAGTTATAACATGTCAGTTCATTATCGGAATTTTCGGAATCTTTTGACCTATTTCCCTTTGTTTTCTTCTTGCGTGGCTTGAATCTAGACCATCTTCTAAGATTATTGACAGCCATTGCAAGCTCTTCAATTGGATCTTCTTCATCGCTTTCTTCTTTACTTTTTAAGGCAATCGTCTTCTTCTTTGGTTCGGAGTTGTTGCGTTCTTCTTTTGCTTTTAACTCAAGCTCATATGTCATCAAGTTGCCAATCAACTCCTCCATGCTTAGTTTGCTCAGATCTTTCGATTCTTGGATTGTTGTGACTTTTACCTCAAAGTTCATTGGTAAAACTCGTAGTATCTTCCTCACAAGCTCTACCTCAGTGAATACCTTCCCAAGCGCTCTAGCATTATATACCAAGGTTGAAAAGCGTCCAAACATATCCTTTATGCTCTCGCCTTTTTCCATCACAAAATTTTCGTATTCATTGCTGAATAGGGCTAGCCGAGACTCCTTGACTTGAGAAGTTCCTTCGTGTGTCACCTCCAAAGTATGCCATATTTCCTGTGCTGTTGTACAATGAGAAATTCTATTAAATTCATTTTTATCAAGAGCACATATCAAATCATTCATGGCTTTAGCATTTGTTGTTTTCAATTTCTTATCGTTAGCATCCCACCTATCCTTAGGTTTAGGAATCTCAGTATCACCAACGATTATAGTGGGGGGTTTATAGCCAGTTTCAATAATATCCCAAACTTCATAATCAACAGAACTGAGATAGATACCCATTCTAACTTTCCAATAAGCATAATCGTTCCCGTTAAACATGGGTGGCCTAGCAATAGATTGCCCCTCAGAAAAAGCATTATTTTGTAGACTCATGACTCTAGAGTTAAATAAAAAATAAACCGGGCTCTGATACCACTTGTAGGATCTAGATTAACCCTAGAGGGGGGGTGAATAGGGTTATAGCAAATTTTCTCGAATTAAACACAGAAATATAATAGCAGAAATAAATATGCTGAAAAGTAAATCACACACAAAATTTACCCAGCTTCGGCAACCCCTGCCTACTGCTGCATTCACAGATTTCTATTAGAATTAAACAGTATCACGCTTACAAACACTCTACTAGACTCGCAGACCCTTTTGCTCCCGCTCACAAACACTCTACTGGACTCGCACACCTTGCTCCCGCCTATAGAGTTTCGCTCACTCGCAAACACTGCTCCCGCCTATAGAGCTTTGCAAACTCGCACACCCTGCTCACTGAACTAACTCAAAATAGACAATCTGACACTACCTAAACCTAGGTGGTGATTTACCTAAATTCTTTGATTCGTAAAATAAAAACAATAATTAAGAACAATAGAAAAATAACCCTAAACTAATTAACAATATTAATAAAAGCCTATAGAAACAAAACCCCTTTTTTAATTGAACCCTAAATAAAACTTAAGCCCTTTTATAAAACAAAACCGGCCCCTTGTTTTTATTAACCCGATCCACTTTCTTTTGAGAAGAAAAATGGCGGCCTCTTTCTGATTAGGGCTTCGTTCCCTTTTGTTCCAGTTAGGGCTTCGGCTCTTTGTTGGCTTCGGTTTCTTCAATTGATCTGTGATATGTTTCCCTAGCTCGCTGCTTCTCTGATGGTTGACTTTGATTGTTTGCAGTTGCTCGATCGAGTTCGATGCTTGTGAATTCGGTATGTACTGTCTCTTTTTGCTTTTCTAAATTGATACTTGAACTCGATCACCCTTTTGCCGATGATGATTAGGGCATTTATATAGGGTTTGTAACCTTGGATTTGCGTCGTATATTTTGTACTTGAATTTGTCAACTGATATTTGATCAGCCGTTCGATTTCACTTTGATGCTGAGATGATTTCTGACCTTTTCATATGCGTATATTTTTGTTGCTTGCTTCCCACGGCTTTGATTCGTTTCGTGATGACCACGGTTTTGAATTTGACTTGTTCGTTTGATTGCGACTTGTTCAAAATTGACTTTGGCACGAACTTGATATTGATAGCTTCGGTTTAATTGTTATCTGACTTCGGTCTTCTGGTTCGATGCTTGGTGCATTGTATATTTGTTTTGGACTTGCTTCATTTGC
Source organism: Allium cepa (assembly GCA_030765085.1). Taxonomy (NCBI): domain Eukaryota; kingdom Viridiplantae; phylum Streptophyta; class Magnoliopsida; order Asparagales; family Amaryllidaceae; genus Allium; species Allium cepa. The sequence goes on along the minus strand of CM060938.1, from coordinate 656,703,037 downwards.
TGGTCTTCAATGCCTTTGCCCACTGATTTTGAAGTTGTAACCTAGATCATTGGTTCAATTTTGGTTGATTGTCATATATGCATCTTGCTTTGACATGCTGTACATATATTTACAGAGATGCTTCACTGCATCTGTTGTAGTTGCTTTATACTTCACTGTGCACTTTACTTGGGCATTTTGTATGTTTCATTTTGATCCACTTTGTCATTGCATATCTATATATGCTTGACCTCTGTTGCATGCTTGCTGTATTCATTTGAGTTGATTGTTGCATTGTCACTGGTTCATTTGATAGCACTAGCTGTTGGTTACTTGATTGAGTTGTGTGGGAACTGGATTGATTTCTTTTGGCTTCACTTGTGTATACTGTGTCATAGTGATGCATTCTTAAGTCTTGGATATTGAACAGTATCATGTATTTGTAGTTTGCATCCATTGTTGTTTCCAGTTGCACTTGGTCATTTCACTGTGTTTTGACACAGATGCTATATCAATGCTGCTTCATCATATTTGTTGTTGCAGCTGTCTTGACTTATGCTGTCCACTGCAGTTTGTAGTGATATTGAGCATTGCATATTTGATTCCTGTTTGCATTTGAGTTTGTAACTTGGAGTCTGCAACTTGATTTGTGCCTTGTCCATTCTCATGTATTCATGTTGCTGGACTTGAATACATCTGTGCAGTCCATTGTAGCTTTTTGTGCACAACACTGCATGTTATGTTGGCCATTTGGTCGAGTTGTAGTCCAGTCCACTCATGTACATGCTTCACTGCAGCCTTCACTGTCCACCTGTTGCACTCTGGTCTCTTGTTCACCATAGTTTGTACATGCATTTGCTACACTGTTTGCTGTAATATTGGCTTGTGACATTCATGTTGCAGTCCATGTTCTGTTGATCACTTGATTATTGTTTGCATTATCCACTTGAACTTGTAGTCTGCCTTTATGTTGTTGACTGCATTACTGCTGTCTCATTTACTTGTGGTCTTCACTGGTTGGCACTTGCATGCATGCATTTGAGTTGTCCATTACTTGGTCTCTATTGCCTTTGTTTGTGTATATAAGCAGTTTGTAGTTTGTTGTGTCACTTGACTTGATTCACTTCATGTTTTCTTCTGTTAGACAAGTTGCACTTTGCATCCATTCTGGTTATTACTGCATGTGCCCAGTTGATGTTTTGTTCATTGCTTTGAGTTGTTGTACTGATTTGAACTTCTGCAGTTTTATACTTGAGCTTCACTGAGTTTTGATATTCAAGTTGTACTCATGTCCACTGCATAGTGGTCTTCATTGTTGCTGCTTTGACTCTGTGTTCTGGTCATTGGTGCTCTGGTGCATTTTGCTCGAGTCACTTGCATTTATTTGTTGTCATGTTAGTTCGAATTGCACTTGCTCTGCACTGTGTCTTGTTTGTAGGGTCTGACCTGAACTTTTGATCATGTTTTTTGATTTCTGTGCTTTTGTTTGATTTTTGCACACGAGTTGGCGAGGCAGTGCACACGTATACGAATGTACACGTGTGTACTGCAGCCACTTATAATTACCTGTCCCTGATAAAAAATACTGATATGCACAGATATTGCACAGTCAAAAATGATGACGAACAACCCAAATAACTGAGGCAAACATGTTTTCAAAAACATCGTTTCTTTCAAATTTCAAAAATATTTCTCTTTCAATTTTACTGCGTTTGAAAATATTTTTGCAGATTACTCAGATGCTGGATTCAGACCGGAATGCAGTTGAAGACAAAATACGAGTGTGAGTGATATGTAGGGAGGTTATCAATGTAAAAATATTTGTGATATAATCGTGATGTAATCAGAAATGTACATGTATAGTGAGAGCATGAATTTGTACTATTCAAGTTTGTAATAAATATTTGTTTGAATAAAATATTCGTTTGAATTCAAAAACTGTGTAACTTGTTCTGTTTGAATTCAAATTCAAATTCTGTGTAATTTATTTTATTCAACAGATATTTATCTAACCAAATACATACTATTCAAAATATTTGTTTGAATAAAATTTTGTTTGAATTCAAAATCTGTTTAACTTGTTTTGTTTGAATTCAAATTCAAATTCTGTGAAATTTAATTTTATTCAACAAATATTTATTTAAACTATGAAAAACAAAATAGTACATTACCAAATACATTTAAATGAATGTATATATGTTTATTATCATCAAACAAAAATCATATAGCGCAAAGCGCATATTCAACAATCTCCCCCTTTTGATGATAACAAACATATATTTAAGATTTTGAATATATTAAATGTATTTGATAATTTCATTTGCTCCCCCTATTTGAATGCTTCCTTTTTATGTGATACTCCCCCTACATATATGGCTCCCCCTACATATATGCATACAAATAAAAATATGTAAATGAGCCTATATGCAAATTGAAGGTTATTTGACCTTTGCTTGATTCTATTTGACAAAATCTTAACTTTTCTCTCCCCCTTTTGTTATCAGCAAAAGAATAATAGTGTTATAAAATAGGGATAAAGTGATAGACATGAATCAAACATTTAACTCAATTAAATATAAATATCAAATTTCAATAAAACTCAAACAAAAATCATAATTACCCTTGTCAAGCGCATATTCCACTTTCAGAAGTGATGAAGATAGAATCATCAAAAATTCATATAGATATGTCTATTTGTGGTATATTTATTTCTGGAAATTTGAATATCTACTAACCATGCATAACCGTTAGGACTTTTAAATGAGATTAGTAGTATTCCAATTTAATTTAAAAAATAAAATCAAGTATCTTCTAACCACGCATGACCGTGAGGACTTTTAAATGGGATTAGAATCAACTTGTCTATTAAATCAATTATTTTTAATATGCGTTCCATACATGCATAACCGTGAGGACTTTTAAATGAGCATGGAAGCACATAATCAAAAATCCAAGTAATTCACCCATGCATAACCGTGAGGACTTTTAAATGAGAGTGAATACTTTGGATATTTATTTTTAATTGCTGAATATAATAAATTGAAGCACAAATAATTTCCTTCACCGATTTAAAGATATTAAAGAACAAATGATTTCCTTTGTAAACTACCACAAATTTACATACTAAATATGATCTTGATGAGTGATGTTCGATAGAAAGATGATAGAAATAGAAATGGTCATGGAATTATTACCCAACAAAAAGTTTTTATAACTTTTGTTATGAAATTCTAAAGAAATTTTCTAATTATACTTTCTCGAGTTATAATATATGATAAATATCAACACTCATCTCTTTTTCAATCACTATTCATCTTTTCGATAATCAAAGAGAGTTAGATTAGTCAAAAATTTGTCATTTAAAATCAAATTAAACATTATAAAATCAATTTTTCAAAAATGATTAATCTGTAAATATGGTCAAACATGATTTTCTTGAGGGGAGTTTTATAAGAAAATTTTCTGCTATTTGAAAATTATTTCAAGTGAAAAATATGCAGATATTTTCTTTGAAAAAAAAACGATTCAGCAAATGAATGTTTCAAAAATTAATCACGTTACACTAATAATTTTTCTATCAACTATATTACCAGTGTAATCCGCATCTGAATTTAAATTTCACTCAATATTCACTTGTTGAATCAAACCATGAGATGTGCACCAAAAATTTCAAAACATCATTCTTTTGAATTTGAATTTAAGCCGTGTTAACACTCAAACCAATATCATGATGTTAATTTCAGAAACCAGAGGATAAACAATTATTTTCATGAGTAATCAACAGTCAATCATAATTATTTCAAAAACAATTTCTTAAAATTCTTTTTCTCATGAATTTGAAATCGTGCAAATTTACAAGCAGTGATCAAAATGTCAGAACCAATATATCTACGTGTAGCATGAGTAACCAGCATTTGCCCGAACAAATTTATATAAATTAGTTCAAAATTGAAAATCTGATTGGTCATCAATTAAGCACAAATTAATGTCATAAATAAGAACAAGTCAAAAAAAATCATATCAATTAAGTCCGAATCAGTCAACCATCATAATTACTCCAAGTAATTCTATTTAAAGATGGTTAGTCAATATTTTAAAAAAAAAACATAGCATCAAAATCATCATCTTTTGTTCATCTCAATATTGGCTGATTTTAATTTAGAGTATGGTGCAGATAATCACATTTAAAAACAATTACCTGTTTTACCTTTACGATAATTTTTCGTGATTGCCCATTGTGATTCTGTCACCTTTATACTAGGCTAAGGAACTTTGTTTTCTCGCCCGTTGTGTTTCTGGAACAGCCGAAATCCAGATAACACTGTTGTTGTTCCTTAGCCTGCCACCACACCTACACGATAAAAGATTTGTGTGACCTATTTGTTTTTATAGGTCCATTGTTGTTAGTGGCAGAATATGAAAAATATGTTTTTGGAGACTCAAAACTGTTTATATATGTTCCTTTTGACACCCAAATTTGTTTGACTTTCAAAGATTTTATATTTGTGCCTTTTGGAACCCAAATTGGTATAGTTTTCACGTGTTTGGGTCTATACCAACAATTATTTCGATTATGTCCAAATTCTCTACAAAACGTGCACGTTAAATTGACTTGATTAAATTTTGTGTTTCTATGACTACGATTTTCAACATGATTTCCAATTATTTCAGATCGAGCAACACTTTTACCTTTACCATCATCTTGTGATTTTCCATAACCTAGTCCTTTTCTATTGTTAGCAAAAATTTGATTTCCAAATAACATTTTGAAAGATTTTTCGCCTCTTGAAAAGTTATTCAAAGATTTCTCAAGATTTTGGACTTTGATTTTTAATGTTGAATTTTCAGTGGCAAGTGAGGTGCATCGATTAATAAAATCCTTTCTCCTAGTGTCGATGGTTTCCTTAAGATTCAAGTTTTCATTTTCAAGACTTTCAAAGTTATTCCTCAGTTTTGATAATTCTGAATCTAAAATCTTACATTTTTTACATTCTAGGTTTTGAATATTTTCAAGTTCAGTTTTTAACCTAAAATTTTCACGAGCAAATTCTCTCCTATCAGATTTCAGTTTTTCAATTTTAGATTCAAGAGTATCCACTACCTTAGTAAGATCAGAACACATAAAAACAAGTTCTTTATAAGAAAACTCACCTGCCTCACTAGATTCGTCGGAGGTTGCTTCTGATTCTGATTTTGCCATGCAACACAAGTTAGCCTCCTCTGGGCTGCTATCCGAAGCTTCATCTCCTTCTTCATCATCCCAAGTCGCTGCAAATACCTTCTTCGCCTTTTTCTTTTCTTTGTTGTTTTTGAGAAGTGGGCATTTTGGTTTGATGTGGCCAGGCTTGTTGCAGTTATAACATGTCAGTTCATTATCGGAATTTTCGGAATCTTTTGACCTATTTCCCTTTGTTTTCTTCTTGCGTGGCTTGAATCTAGACCATCTTCTAAGATTATTGACAGCCATTGCAAGCTCTTCAATTGGATCTTCTTCATCGCTTTCTTCTTTACTTTTTAAGGCAATCGTCTTCTTCTTTGGTTCGGAGTTGTTGCGTTCTTCTTTTGCTTTTAACTCAAGCTCATATGTCATCAAGTTGCCAATCAACTCCTCCATGCTTAGTTTGCTCAGATCTTTCGATTCTTGGATTGTTGTGACTTTTACCTCAAAGTTCATTGGTAAAACTCGTAGTATCTTCCTCACAAGCTCTACCTCAGTGAATACCTTCCCAAGCGCTCTAGCATTATATACCAAGGTTGAAAAGCGTCCAAACATATCCTTTATGCTCTCGCCTTTTTCCATCACAAAATTTTCGTATTCATTGCTGAATAGGGCTAGCCGAGACTCCTTGACTTGAGAAGTTCCTTCGTGTGTCACCTCCAAAGTATGCCATATTTCCTGTGCTGTTGTACAATGAGAAATTCTATTAAATTCATTTTTATCAAGAGCACATATCAAATCATTCATGGCTTTAGCATTTGTTGTTTTCAATTTCTTATCGTTAGCATCCCACCTATCCTTAGGTTTAGGAATCTCAGTATCACCAACGATTATAGTGGGGGGTTTATAGCCAGTTTCAATAATATCCCAAACTTCATAATCAACAGAACTGAGATAGATACCCATTCTAACTTTCCAATAAGCATAATCGTTCCCGTTAAACATGGGTGGCCTAGCAATAGATTGCCCCTCAGAAAAAGCATTATTTTGTAGACTCATGACTCTAGAGTTAAATAAAAAATAAACCGGGCTCTGATACCACTTGTAGGATCTAGATTAACCCTAGAGGGGGGGTGAATAGGGTTATAGCAAATTTTCTCGAATTAAACACAGAAATATAATAGCAGAAATAAATATGCTGAAAAGTAAATCACACACAAAATTTACCCAGCTTCGGCAACCCCTGCCTACTGCTGCATTCACAGATTTCTATTAGAATTAAACAGTATCACGCTTACAAACACTCTACTAGACTCGCAGACCCTTTTGCTCCCGCTCACAAACACTCTACTGGACTCGCACACCTTGCTCCCGCCTATAGAGTTTCGCTCACTCGCAAACACTGCTCCCGCCTATAGAGCTTTGCAAACTCGCACACCCTGCTCACTGAACTAACTCAAAATAGACAATCTGACACTACCTAAACCTAGGTGGTGATTTACCTAAATTCTTTGATTCGTAAAATAAAAACAATAATTAAGAACAATAGAAAAATAACCCTAAACTAATTAACAATATTAATAAAAGCCTATAGAAACAAAACCCCTTTTTTAATTGAACCCTAAATAAAACTTAAGCCCTTTTATAAAACAAAACCGGCCCCTTGTTTTTATTAACCCGATCCACTTTCTTTTGAGAAGAAAAATGGCGGCCTCTTTCTGATTAGGGCTTCGTTCCCTTTTGTTCCAGTTAGGGCTTCGGCTCTTTGTTGGCTTCGGTTTCTTCAATTGATCTGTGATATGTTTCCCTAGCTCGCTGCTTCTCTGATGGTTGACTTTGATTGTTTGCAGTTGCTCGATCGAGTTCGATGCTTGTGAATTCGGTATGTACTGTCTCTTTTTGCTTTTCTAAATTGATACTTGAACTCGATCACCCTTTTGCCGATGATGATTAGGGCATTTATATAGGGTTTGTAACCCTGGATTTGCGTCGTATATTTTGTACTTGAATTTGTCAACTGATATTTGATCAGCCGTTCGATTTCACTTTGATGCTGAGATGATTTCTGACCTTTTCATATGCGTATATTTTTGTTGCTTGCTTCCCACGGCTTTGATTCGTTTCGTGATGACCACGGTTTTGAATTTGACTTGTTCGTTTGATTGCGACTTGTTCAAAATTGACTTTGGCACGAACTTGATATTGATAGCTTCGGTTTAATTGTTATCTGACTTCGGTCTTCTGGTTCGATGCTTGGTGCATTGTATATTTGTTTTGGACTTGCTTCATTTGCTGGTCTTCAATGCCTTTGCCCACTGATTTTGAAGTTGTAACCTAGATCATTGGTTCAATTTTGGTTGATTGTCATATATGCATCTTGCTTTGACATGCTGTACATATATTTACACAGATGCTTCACTGCATCTGTTGTAGTTGCTTTATACTTCACTGTGCACTTTACTTGGGCATTTTGTATGTTTCATTTTGATCCACTTTGTCATTGCATATCTATATATGCTTGACCTCTGTTGCATGCTTGTTGTATTCATTTGAGTTGATTGTTGCATTGTCACTGGTTCATTTGATAGCACTAGCTGTTGGTTACTTGATTGAGTTGTGTGGGAACTGGATTGATTTCTTTTGGCTTCACTTGTGTATACTGTGTCATAGTGATGCATTCTTAAGTCTTGGATATTGAACAGTATCATGTATTTGTAGTTTGCATCCATTGTTGTTTCCAGTTGCACTTGGTCATTTCACTGTGTTTTGACACAGATGCTATATCAATGCTGCTTCATCATATTTGTTGTTGCAGCTGTCTTGACTTATGCTGTCCACTGCAGTTTGTAGTGATATTGAGCATTGCATATTTGATTCCTGTTTGCATTTGAGTTTGTAACTTGGAGTCTGCAACTTGATTTGTGCCTTGTCCATTCTCATGTATTCATGTTGCTGGACTTGAATACATCTGTGCAGTCCATTGTAGCTTTTTGTGCACAGCACTGCATGTTATGTTGGCCATTTGGTCGAGTTGTAGTCCAGTCCACTCATGTACATGCTTCACTGCAGCCTTCACTGTCCACCTGTTGCACTCTGGTCTCTTGTTCACCATAGTTTGTACATGCATTTGCTACACTGTTTGCTGTAATATTGGCTTGTGACATTCATGTTGCAGTCCATGTTCTGTTGATCACTTGATTATTGTTTGCATTATCCACTTGAACTTGTAGTCTGCCTTTATGTTGTTGACTGCATTACTGCTGTCTCATTTACTTGTGGTCTTCACTGGTTGGCACTTGCATGCATGCATTTGAGTTGTCCATTACTTGGTCTCTATTGCCTTTGTTTGTGTATATAAGCAGTTTGTAGTTTGTTGTGTCACTTGACTTGATTCACTTCATGTTTTCTTCTGTTAGACAAGTTGCACTTTGCATCCATTCTGGTTATTACTGCATTTGCCCAGTTGATGTTTTGTTCATTGCTTTGAGTTGTTGTACTGATTTGAACTTCTGCAGTTTTATACTTGAGCTTCACTGAGTTTTGATATTCAAGTTGTACTCATGTCCACTGCATAGTGGTCTTCATTGTTGCTGCTTTGACTCTGTGTTCTGGTCATTGGTGCTCTGGTGCATTTTGCTCGAGTCACTTGCATTTATTTGCTGTCATGTTAGTTCGAATTGCACTTGCTCTGCACTGTGTCTTGTTTGTAGGGTCTGACCTGAACTTTTGATCATGTTTTTTGATTTCTGTGCTTTTGTTTGATTTTTGCACACGAGTTGGCGAGGCAGTGCACACGTATACGAATGTACACGTGTGTACTGCAGCCACTTATAATTACCTGTCCCTGATAAAAAATACTGATATGCACAGATATTGCACAGTCAAAAATGATGATGAACAACCCAAATAACTGAGGCAAACATGTTTTCAAAAACATCGTTTCTTTCAAATTTCAAAAATATTTCTCTTTCAATTTTACTGCGTTTGAAAATATTTTTGCAGATTACTCAGATGCTGGATTCAGACCGGAATGCAGTTGAAGACAAAATACGAGTGTGAGTGATATGTAGGGAGGTTATCAATGTAAAAATATTTGTGATATAATCGTGATGTAATCAGAAATGTACATGTATAGTGAGAGCATGAATTTGTACAATTCAAGTTTGTAATAAATATTCGTTTGAATAAAATATTCGTTTGAATTCAAAAACTGTGTAACTTGTTCTGTTTGAATTCAAATTCAAATTCTGTGTAATTTATTTTATTCAACAGATATTTATCTAACCAAATACATACTATTCAAAATATTTGTTTGGATAAAATTTTGTTTGAATTCAAAATCTGTTTAACTTGTTTTGTTTGAATTCAAATTCAAATTCTGTGAAATTTAATTTTATTCAACAAATATTTATTTAAACTATGAAAAACAAAATAGTACATTACCAAATACATTTAAATGAATGTATATATGTTTATTATCATCAAACAAAAATCATATAGCGCAAAGCGCATATTCAACAAAGAATGTTAATCCTGACTTGAGTGTTTTGTGTTTTGCTTTACGCTCGGGTCAAACTGAGTGTCACAACATTTGAGACTCACCTTTGGAGTTGGAGCTTCGATTGGAGATCCATCTATCTATCCAGCTTTCAGATTTTGTATTGATTATTGTATTCGAGACTTCTATTGTATCTTGTTTAATTCTGTTATATATAGTAGCTTCATGAACTAATATTCATTTATTTCCGCTGCTTATTTTATATTACTCTGTGTTTGTGATTCTATGATTTATTTATTTACTGTATATGCTGATTTTTGCCAAATTTAAATTAACATTCTGGTATTTTGAGCAATTCAAGTCCGACAATGTGCGGATGCGAATGGTTAAAAATATCGGGACGTTACAACCCATGATTTTGGGAGTATTGTGTTGCGGTGGGACGTTAGGGGTTATCACCAGTCCAGATCAGGAAAACTGGTAGTATCATACCTTGGGCATTGCCTCACGTGCCTTATCATACTTCTATCCTTAAACGGGATCACTACGATTTTGAATTAGTGTTGTCGTATTACGGCGCATCCCTATCCACCAACGGTTTGCTGATGTTTTATATGCAAACTATACGACAATACTTAAAACCGCGTTAAGGGGGACAATGGTAATGTCTTACTGCTATTTTTATATTTTGTATTACTGATAGACATTGCATATATAGCGTATTTTGCTATATATATATATATATATATATATATATATATATTGATGGATCCTTAAGAGATGGAAAATCTAGTAACATCTCTTGAGTTATTGCACGCACGTTATACATTGGATGGGAGATGTAAAACCCAGTAAACATCTCTGACGCTATTACACTCCTATTATATGTGATATTGATTTGACTTACATAAGAATATTTTAGTTCTGACTCGAGTGTATTGTTTTACTTTATGCTCGGGTCAGCCCTGAGTTTTCAGTGCATTGAAGATCATTTATTCTGGAGGATGAAGACAAAGATTCGATATATTATTACCAGTATTGTTTCCGCATCATGTTATTCTGCTGCACTATTATATTGTTCTGTTGTATACATATACATATACATATACATATATATATATATATATATAACTCTAATTAATGTTGCATAAATTATAATCAAATGTATAGTATAAACAGCTTCATGAATTGTTTATTTGATTATTATATTTTGTCATTCTGCTGCGAGATTTTGTGTTTGTTTTCCTCTTTTCTCATTTTTCTTAATAAACCACATTGATTATCTGTGTTTCGGATTGTTTTGAGTTGGACATGTGTGGTTTATTGTCGACTTAAATCTTCCGAAATGCGGGTCGTCACAGCAGTTTTGCTTTTGTGTAAAGATTTGTTGTATATTATAGATTATTCGTTCTACAGTGAGATTCTGTGTTGTTTAGTTTTCTTCCTATCTGCTTTCCTTTTTCTTTTCCCCTAACTTTCGGATTTTCTGGCATTCGATTGCTAGGTACGCAATACAGTGGACGTATTAATGTCGATTTTCAAGGGTCGAATATCTCGGATGTTACAGCTGGTCAGTCAGAACTTTGATTGGATGAGCCTAAAAGTAGTGGAGGAGTTTTCTTGAGGCAATTAACAAGCAATATGCGAGTTTTTCCAGCTTCGGATAATTTCTCACCGCACCTGTCAACCGCTTACTGATGTAATATACGGTCCTCTAGATTTGGGACTTTTCATGTATGAATGTGGCGCTTAAAGCGTGAACCGATAGTGCCAGATAAATAAACAAGTCATCATCATCTAGTGCCTTCGACAGAATGGAAGGTCTTTCCAAATGATCCACCATAGCCTAGAATACGTCTATACACTCTTGCGTTTAAAGGAAATTCATCTTTCCCTTTTTGGTCACATCAAAGAAAGAGATGCATTTGTCGATGGCTTTGAGGATGAATCAACTTTGGGCGGCGACCTCCCATTCAAGCTATGAACATTTTGATCGTTTCCCATGCTTTGATGTTCCTCGGTGCTTCGATCTTCTTCGGATTAGCTTTGATTCCGTGGGAATTACGATGAAACATAAGAATTTCACTGACGCAATGTCGAATGAGCATTTCAAAGGGTTGAGCTTCATCCCATACTTCCGGAGAACACTGAACATCTCCGCCAAGTTATCAATGTGGTTCCTCGATCGTCATGACTTTATGAGCATGTCATCCACATAAACCTCCATCGAGCATTTGATCTGATCTTTAAACATCTTGTTCACCAACCTTTGGTAAGTCGCTCCGGCATTCTTTAATCCAAAGGCATGAAAATATAGCAATATAGTCCCATGTCGATTATAAAGCTGGTGTGTTCCTAGTCTGGGATGTGCATTATCTGATTATATCTAAATTACGCATCCATGAATGAGAGCAACTCATGTCCAACTGTCGAGTCTACCAAGTGATCAATCCTCAAAAGCAAGAACCTGTCCTTCACGCATGTCTTATTCAAGTCGGAGTAGTCAATGCAGGTCCTCCGCTTCTCATTTGACTTTTTCACCAAGACTGGATTTGATACCCACTCCGGCTATAGGACGTTGTGGATGAAGCTGTTAACTTTCAACTTCTCCACTTCTTATTTGAGTGATGTGGATCTCTCTGGACACAGGCCACGGTGTTTCTGTTTCATAGGAACGCAATTAGGTTTACATTTAATGTGTGAGTCACTTTCTCCGACGATATACCACACACGTCCGAGTGAGTCTAGACAAACACATCCAGGTTCGTCCGGAGGAAACCAACTAACTATTTCATAATCTTCATGCCAAGCTACGATCCGACCTTTAAGACCCATGTAGGATCATCCTAACTGATCGAGATATTGATTGTCAACTCGGTTGGGCTGCCCTTTCATCCTCAGACTCTTTCCGTGGATTCATATCCCTATGGAACCGACTACACTGCCCGAGCTAGGGCACAAACAGTTGTTGCTATGCATCCAAATCCTTAATGTAGAGAGTCCTCTCCTCACCCTTTCTTTTCTCTTTCCACCTCGCCTCTTTCTGCTCGACGACATAACATTAGCAGTCAAGCCTCTGATCTCCTTGAACAATTCTCACACCATTCACGGTCCGAAACTTCATCGTTAGGCACCATGAAGCGATGACCGCTCTAAATTCAGTGAAGGTTGGTCGACCTAAAAAGGCATTGTAGGTAGAGTGAATGTCCAACATAATAAAAGGCACGACCCGTACTCTCTTGCGCCCTCTCTAAGTACCACAGGTAGATCCACACATCCCACTGGCTCGGTAGCATTTCCATTAAATCCTTGGACCCAAGATTTACATATGTCCTTAGCCTCCAGAAGCATCTGGTTATAGGCTCTCTTGAATAAAATATTAACTGAACTTTCACGGCCAACTAACACCTTGCTTACAACAGCAGAGCCAATCATGGCCGATATCACAAGCGGATCAATCGTTGGGGCTTCCACCCCATCAGCATCTCTATTTTGAAATACAATGTCGTCTGTCATGGTTCCGAGTTGCTATGTCGTGACATCGTCTTGAACGACGAAAGAGCTCTCATTCATTGTGTGTTTCAATGCACCTACATATCGCTCCATCTCGTTCCAGTTCTTCTCAACTAAATGTGGTCCTCCAATAATAGTATTGATCAGCAATCGCTTCTCAAGCCGCCTGGGCTGATCAACACCAGGCCCGGCTTGCTCCTGTTGAGGTTTGAAGTTCCTTATCCGCCATCGTGCAGAGCTTGCACAAACTGTTGCAACTTCTTCTTACGGATCAACTCCTCGATCACATCACGCAAATGCCTACATTCGTTGGTGTTGTGACCATGCATCTCATCAAATCTACAGAACTTACCAGACTTTTTCTTCTTTTCAGTTGACTCCCTCGGATCCTTTTTCCTTTATTGCTCATTGCCGCGAGTAGCCAAGTATATGTTCTCAATCGACTTATTCAAGGGAGTGTAGTTATCAAACTTTGAGATCTCAACGCCTCCTTGAATCTGATTTCTTATCTTTAGTTCCATTGTCATTCTTGTTCTGTCCACCACTTCTATTTTCCATATTAACATTGACATTGCTAGAATTCTCTCCAGACTACTTTACAGCAACATTACTTTGTATCACTTTGTCTGATTGATTGACATCGGCCTTTCTGACGATAATACTTGCCTCTTCCAAGCGTAAGAACTAATTCACCTTTTATAGAACACATCCATCATTTAGGGGGTCTCGTTTTCAACCACCTCCCAAAATCAGCCTTGGGATGAAACTTCCTAATCAGTATCATCAACATAATACCTTCTTGAGCATTGCCCACCTCAATCACTGCAATATTGAACCTGTGCAAGAAATCTTTTAAAGACTCTTTTGTTCACCGGAAGAGGTTAGAAAGTGAAATGATGTCCTTCGGACAGGGAGTATGCATACGGAATTGCTCAATGAACATTTGTGCTAATTGTACAAAAGACGATATGGATCTCGACGGCAGCCGGGTGAACCACATCATCACCACTCCCTCCAAGATAATCGGGAAACAACGACATTGTATGGCATCAGTACCTTTGGCAGAATCCATGTGCCCGTCGTACTTCTTTGGATATTGCCTTGGATCTGTCTTCCCGTTATACGACGACATCATCGACATCACAAATCTTCTCGGGTATTCCTCGCTTAGGATATCTTCTATGAACGGATTTCGATTCCAGGAGGAACCCCAATCATCATTAGTCCGATGCTGGCTCTCACTTACAAGTCTCCTGACTGGTTCAGTCAAATCCGACTAAGATGGGTCCACTGAATCGCAGTAATCATAATCTGCCCCTAGTGTTTGACCCGGTAAACGCTCTTGGTTTGTTTCATGATACTTGGGTTCCACTGACTTCGAAAGAATCGTTCGTTTACGGGTTTGATGATGTCTTCAAGGAGGGTTCGCAATAGCCGTCTGATTTCTAGCATTCTAGACATCTGTAGTACAACCAAAAGTCAAGTCAACACCGTCATTCGAACATCGAGCACTAGAACCAAAGTTAGATGGATTGCAAACGACCCCGTCGATGGATCGGTATCAATCCATAGTCCTTTTCCTCGGCTTGGTTCAGGCCTTTGCTTCGATGCTCTAGTCTCCTTTTGAGCCATCTTCCGTTTCATATTCCTCTGCCTTTGCTCCGACAATGAGAAACTGTCAAATTTTGAACCAGAAGGTGTCATATTCCTCATGCTTCTCTTGTGACTGTTTGTCAGTTGATTCAACAAATCCAAACTCTGCTTCATTTGTTGATTCGGTTCATTACGGCTTTCTTAAAGCCTATCTTCCATTTGTTTCATCATACGATTCAACTCAACCCTAGTAATCACATTTGTTGGGTTTTGACCTTCGACGATGTTTGGTTGTGCAACCTTCTCAACATGTTGAGAACCAGCATTCTCAACATTCTCAGCGGCACGTGAAGCAGTGGATTGATTTCTTCTAAGAGCTATGGTAGAAAGTGCTTGTATAGATTTTCTGAAAATCTGAGTAGCTAAAAATTCAAAAGACGAAAAAAATTGGATCCAACTTTCGAATTTAGGCAATCCAATAGTAGATGATGTACCCAAACAGACCAAGGATCGGTTTTCGGTGAAAGCACCAAAATGTTGGTACCAAAAGTGACACAAACACCCAAGAAATTAGAGTAAAGAATGAAATGAAAAAATATAAATGAAAAATGAGAAAAAACAAGACACCAAACGTTTATAGTGGTTCGGCTGATCGTTTCCTACGTCCACTTGAGATTTTTATTGATTAGGTTGCTATTTTACAAGCAGTTCTTATAGTTCGGTACCATTCCACATACAATTATAGAAAAACATGTAAACATTGCGACGAAGCCAAAACATCCTCGAAAATAAGTCCCTGGCCTCCTATTTATATGTCTTCCTCCACGATCTCCACTATCCAGCAGCAGCTACTCTTGAGAAAAATTGGCCATGTCAGCAAGCAGCTACGGATCGGTACTGATCCATAAGATTCACTTATGGATTGCTCTCAATGCCTTGTGTGATGTCGACTTGTTGTTTGTTTCATGATTCCTATCTCGTTTGCATGATTATGAGCTTATTTCTAGATCCAACTGATGGAACGATGAAGGAATGGAATTGCTGAGTTCTGGTGCTTGAGACGTTCGATAGCAAACGTCATGCGATCGATCAATGGAGGTTGAAATGGATTGTTACCATCAATACTCATTACCATCAATACTCAAGTACAGGGGAAAGTTGGAGCATTTTAGGTGCAAGTCCATGGATCGGTACCAATCCATCACTTCGATGGATCTGTGTTGAAATTTTTGTGGTATCGTGTTGTTTTCAACTAATGACATTGGTTGTACTTGGTTCTGGACTTTACGGCTATCTCTCATGGCCTCCTACCTTGATAGCATTCAAGTTCGACTTGTCAAATTCGTTCAAATATTGCTCGATCAAAAGGCCGGATAATACTAATAAAAATGTTTAATAAACGAAATATAAATGTCACATCAAGAGTAGGTAAACATCAAACTCCTTGTCAAGTAATTCAAAGAATATAGGACAAATTTTTATTTTAAGTCCGAGAAAAAAACTTATTTCAACTTTAGGCTTCATTCAAAACTATTTATAAAAATAAGTCTGATTTTGCGTAATTCATATCTGTACAAGTGTATTTTAAAACAAAAAATTGTGTTTGCGCATTCTATGTTTGCGCAAGTGTATTTTTTTTAAAGAAAAAAAATTGCGCTTGCACAAAATATAAATGCGGAAGTACAAAATGCTGTTATGTATTAAAAAAGATCTATTTTTGTAACAAGTTTTGACCGAAACCTAAAGTTGAAATAAGTTTTTTTCTCCGACTTACAACGAAAATTTGTCCAAGAATACGCAAACGGATAAAAATTATTGAAAATTAACAAAACACCCATCTCAGTAAAAAATGATGACCATACTAATTGTAAGTTACTTCATATGCAACTGCAATAGGTTGGTGAAAGGTCGTCATTTAACCCTACAAATTGCTAATACACTGAATTAGATACAACTTGAGAGAAAAAATGAAGTTTCTAGTAGCTGAAATGTTAAGGTGCGTAAAATACATACGATCAATATAAGAGAAACTAAAAACATTGTCCGATGCATTTAATGATTAGAATGTACCCATTAATAAGCTTTACACATAGGAGGAAAAAAAAATCCCAATTAGAGATGAATATACATTAACTAAGAGATGTACATTAATGATAACTTTAATATTCTATTGATTTGTCAAAATATTAGTAATAATAAGTTTCAACGAAAGAACACAGGTACAGTAAAATCAACGAAAGACTTATAAAATTTATTGTATGCACCTATCGAAGGAACGAGTAGATATAGCCAGTTGCTGCATCAAAAGCTGCATGATTTTCATACCTGAAAAAAGGGACAATTTTAGATATGAGATGACAGCAATAAAATGAAAATGATCATTTGTTCAGTTATTGTTGTTGATGAGAAAACGCACATACCTTGCACTTCTTATTCTAGGATAGAACCATTGTGAGTGATCCTCAATAACAAAGGGTAGTTATGATCTCTGTCATAATTAGGCCAAGATCTATCATTG
This sequence comes from Allium cepa, assembly GCA_030765085.1. Lineage (NCBI taxonomy): Eukaryota > Viridiplantae > Streptophyta > Magnoliopsida > Asparagales > Amaryllidaceae > Allium > Allium cepa. The sequence goes on along the minus strand of CM060938.1, from coordinate 656,685,778 downwards.
CCATTAAGAAATTTGCTGTGAAGATTCCAAACTACTTCATCATAGTTCTCAGACAGTTCATACTTCAGCCCAAAACCTTCCAGCAGATGGACAAATTTGTCCAGTGAATCACCTCTTTTAGGATTGAAAAAGATTGCTTCAGAAGGTTCGGAATATTTTAACATGGATTTGATCGTTTGCGCAAGATTTACATGGAATTTCTTGAAGAACGTACTACAAGCAGAATACACAAGTTAGACACAAATCTTGTCTTTAAGAACAATCATAAATTTCAGATAGCTGGACATATTAAGGTCTTTTCTCACAAACGAAGATTTCTTTTCATTGTTATTTTCATATACAATTAGCCATTTTTGTGTTCGTTTGTCCATTTATTTGCCATCTCATTGTGAACCATAAAACTACACGTGTTAGAAGTAACAACATTTCAGATGAAAGTTTGCAATTACACTTTTGATGAAACTTTGAAGTAGGTTGGAAAATTTTAACTGTTAGATATTTTAGAAGTACTGAACACATAAGTGTTATAACATAAAGAGTGTTGAATATCATTCTGATGTTACTAATTTGACTAGGATATATTAGCTTTTCAAGTTTGACTAAAAAGCTAGCAATATAATATAATACTTTTTAGGTGGAGGTTTGAATTCTCAACTCAATCAAATGCTTGTTCGTTATTAGAAAAAAGAACCGGGATATGACTGCATGAATCAGTTAACATATACATACATCCATACACATCTATATATACATATATATATTTGTCATACTTGGTTAATTACTTCTCTTCATTTAAAGGCTTTTAACTATTTACGGTAACCTCAAACATTTAATTGGTCTTTCTAATTGCAAAATAAAATCGGACCACTTATAGCAGTGTTTTGATAAACAAATGCTCATGAATAACTCAGGCAAAATTCTAAAGGAACTAAATCTGTGAAAAAGGAAAAAGAAGTTTATTATAACATGGATGGATATACTTGCATCAAGATATGGACAAATTGAAAAACGCACCAGTCACTTGCGACAATAATATCAAAAGTGTTAAGGATATCTGTAGCTTGGTTCTGGTTCCAATGTAACATCATCGACTTCACTTCTGAGTTCCCAAAATTATCGGCATTTAGATTTATGTTGCGCTGAATGTCTAGTCGTTAAAGATGTGAGTTAAAGAAATCAAAATACAAACATCCAACTGAAATTGTGCCGATTGCATGGAGCACATATTATCATACAAAGTACAGGCTTTGCACTGAAAGCAAATCATATAACATATCCTACCAGAAGTATCTAGTGCATTACCATCAATATTGGTTACTTGCTCGCGTAAAAGAAGGATTTAAATGCACGTGTAACTGAATGAAAAGGTGTTCACAGCAAAGTTTATGAAAACTGGCACGAAGCAAAATTCTAATATCTGTGGATTTATCAATTGTGAATAAGTATGGTATTCCTATACATTTATTTGGGTGATGAAGGAGTAGGTGCAGTAAGCAACCATGCTGTAAATAAACATAACGACTTTAGCTGATTGGTTGGGCGCTTGCACGTCCTCGGAAAGGAAAAAAGGGGGAAAAATCGAACCAAAGTAATTATATCACAGAAGTAAAGCAGAAATAGTAACAAGTAGTTTCAAACATGTTAATGATGCAATTTTGCCAAATTTATAAATGTATTCTATACCAACCGGATGTACTTATTTGAAATTATATTTTAACAAAGATATAGTTGTAGGTCAACTTTTCATTCAGGAATTAACATTTATCAAGTGCTATAATATAAATCTAGTGTGTTGACACACTAAGGGCACCAAGTTGCTCTCTTCCTAATACCATTTTTAAAAAGAGTACCATCAAAATGTCGTACTTCACTTCTTAATACCAAAATGTCAGAGCTATCATGTTACGGCATCCACGTCAATTTATTGCCAATCGACAATTTTTAACCATAGGGATAAAACCTACAATCGTAAATCACCAGATGGTGATTCTTCAACCGCAGAAGATCAATTACTACAGTGATTTACTGTTGAACGGTGGTTTTCAGCTGAATAAAATAATAGGACACGGTATTAGTAAGCATAAAACTATATTCATTATCATTAAAACTTTCATATCCATTTGTGTGAGGTTCATATGTCATTGATTATTTTTTTCATTCATCTACAATTTGGACGTGACCTTATCTATTCTTCATCTATTCGTATGAGGTTCATAGGTTGTTGGTTATAAAAGTTCTATTTACTACTTTCCTATGCAAGTAAATCAGGGTTGGTAGCGGTGTCATTGGATATTAAGAAATTCAAGCAACCCCAAACTTTTTTTAGCACCCATTTTGATGTTTTCGGGGTTCGGACTCAAAACTTCTAGAACCTCAAACTAGAATATTCTACAGCTTGCCACCTGAGCTAGTGCTACAAGGAACCCTAAACATAATAGCGAGCTAAGAAATTTTACCAATTTAGCCCACTTTTCAAAACAAATTTATGTTTGTTTGGATGCGGATATAGATTTGTTTCTACCACACTGGAACCGAATCAGCGTTCTCCCATGATGCATTTTCACATTCTGAAAATGTACCATGAAGAATTTTTGTTTTTAACAGTCCTCATGGTACATTTTCAAATGGAGGCAAGAGAAATTGTTGTTTTTTTCTTCTTCCTGACTCCATAAGAAAATGCATCATGAGGAAACATAAAAATAAAAATAAAAACTGACCTAAACTGGTTATTGGTTTTGAAAAACGACCTATATCAATTTTATTTTATTTTTAAAAAAAAGCTAGTGAGATATGGCATCTTTTTTGCCTGAAAGTCGCAACTGGAACGTGCTTCTGGAAATACCACCTACATTTAGAAAATCGATATCTTGAAACTTATAGTTAACCCAGTGGCTAAACAAACATTTGTAAACAGACCTTTAATAACAAATCTTGCATTCCTGCCGACCAATAACAAGACGAATCAACTGTCAAGCAATGACAATAATTATTAAATTTGTTTGCAATAAAAGTTGCACAAGAATGGTTCTTTATTATTGTTATCTATTGGCTTAAAGACGACACTGCACAAGCTTTGGACACTGCACAAGCTTTGGAATAAAACTTGCTTTTATATTATTGATGAAAATGGTTTGCCTGCTCAAAATATGTGGAGTTAAAGATAAGACCGTGCTAGCAACATATACGGAAAATGGGATGGGCAATAAGCACTAATTATAGAAAAATGTCCATACGCACAATATGCACATTCTTTGTTCATCGATTACAACTTGCACTAGTTAGAATTTTTCTACAGAGTCGACTTTCAAATGCTTAATTGAATCGTGAATTCAGCATGTTCGTCTTCCAAAGAAATAAACAACAAATGGCTTTTATAACAAAATAAATAAAAGCTATGATGTCAAGTAGTATATCAAAAACAAGCGTATATAATGATCAAAAAGCACTTTATGACAACCAGGTATTATTCCTGGAAGTTTACACTAGTCATTCAAATACAACTTGCTTAGCTTGTATTAACATGCCCTCAAAGTTCTTGTTATAAAGAAAGACCAAGTAGAAAAATACATGACAAAGCAGATGGTTGTTAACTTGTGACAAATGCATTTCAAGCTGCTTTCGTGTAGCACTTTGATGATTGAAGTAATGGAAGCCATTAAAATGCTTTGTAAAGCATCTTTTTTTAATATAAGATATCCATGGAATTCATGCAAACTAGATCATAGAACCAAATCTTTGTGATTTATATATATAATAATAATGTTGACGAATGACAATAAAAAAATGAAATATCATTCCCTAACAATGGTTCAATTTTAATTCTCCGTGTGAGTTACTTTGTAACAAGAAAAAACAAGGCATGCATAAGAAATCACCATGGTTTTGAAACCAAAAAATAACATAAATCAACATTGGATACTAATGGATTTTTAGGTCTAAGTTCGACTTTGAAACCAAAAAAATAGCATTCCAGTACATGCTATAAATTATTTGCAAGATTCTCAGTTGTATAGCATTGCCACGCACTGAAGCTAAAGCGAGTCAGTTAAAAACTGGACAAAAAATTGAAAAATACCCTATCGTTCAGACTGATTTATCTTGTTCCAACTCTCTTATAGCACCTAGGAGCATTAAACGAGCATTTCAAACAATGAAGTTAATCGAAATACTACTTAGAAGTAAGATGAATGATGATTTGCTTGGAAATCATATTATCTAATACATTGAAAGAGAAATTGCTAAAAATCATACGCCTAAAATGATTATAGACGAGATTGATTTCCATGAAATTTCTTAATTTCGCCTTAAACCAAATACTTGATTATATATGTTTATACTTTGTAGTAAGCAAATTTGCATGAACCATTTATCATATTTATTAATGGTACATAGCGTAAAGCTGTTCCTACAGCGTTGGCTCACGGCATGGCAAATGGCATGCGCCTTTTAGATTTGCTGCGAATGTTTAGAAAAAAAATATAAATTTATTGTGCATAACAATTAATTGAAAGAATCCAATATAATATATATTTCTTTTACTAAAACAAATCCAACAAAGATTACTATTTTTCAATCATTTAGGGAAAATATAACTCGTAAGCATAGAATTTCAAGTACAATACTCATTTAAAAGCCAAATCCAAATAATAGTACATATTGCTTATAAACTAGAAATCTGAATCTGATTTATTAATTAGATTCATCAAATCAATATTTATATCATCAGATTCGTAAGCTTCAACATTTTTTTCATCCCTCTCGGTCTATTGAGGTTTGTCAAATAATTTTATTTGGTTTATATTCGCTTATTGTGTTAATTTAGTCCCTTTCCATTACTATGTTATTTCGATGTGCTTATTTTGTATGCTATTTTTGACTTTCATAATTTCTTAATAGTTATTTAGTATATTTTGATCATATCAAACAACAAAAGTTTGTAAATATACATTTTTCAGTTTGTTCTGATGTAAATGTATCTAAATTAGAAATTGTAATCATATCATTGTATACGGATAAAAACATAATACATTCAAATATCAATGTATTTTTTATATGCTATCTTTAACTTCATAATTGTTTAAAAGTTATGTAGTATATTTCGACCATATTGAACTTCAAAAGTCTGTAAACATACACTTTTCGATTTGTTCAGAAATGAATGTATTCGAATTAGAAATTGTAATCATACAACTATATGGACAAAAATTATAATACATTCAAACATCAATATATTTTTTATATACATGATCGATATTACATTACAATTTGCTTTCTGAATATATTATATAAAAAAGAAAAAAAAATATGCTTTTTTGGTGAAAGTGGAGAAAAATTAAGGAAAACAATAAAATATAGGAAAAGCGCGTCTTTTTGCGCCATGCACACCTTTTCTGGCATTTGGTGTGTCTTTCTATCTGCACTGCTCTTTGAGCTTAAAAGGCGCAATCGTCTCATCGCGCCTTTCATAACTGTCATTTATGTTAATGCAATTTAGATATCTCTTGTCATTCTCATAAAATGTTTGTCCATTTGTATAATTTCAACCATTGCAAAAAATGGTTTCACTGTCTCTTCATGCACTCTTAAAAAAATAATTGCACAACTTCTCCATATGCTGAAATGAAAACAAGCTTGAATATTTTCATATATATTTCACAATCACCCTTTGGCAACTTTACGTAGGGCGGAGTTTGGTTTTTTGGGTTCGATAGTGGAAAAGTTGACAGACAAGTCACTCTTCTTCTATTTGCTAAAACATGACAATAGTCATTACTATACAAAACAAAGCACTCTACTATCATATCAGACCCAGACTAATAGAGTCGTGGTGTGTATCTCGTCCTGTGCCCGTTGAGATAGACCATTATGCCGCTAGTAGCTAACCTGTGCAATATAATCTCTAACAACAAAGGCCTTCCATTCCAAAAGCGGATAAAGGAACTTAAAGGTTATAGCGTGGATTTTACCGTTTGCCTGCACCGAATATGAGTTGTTGCATTTGAACCTTGAAAAGTACAGGCAAGAAGATAGCATGAAAATTATACCTAGACACAGCCTCCCTAAACTTCCCAAGGGTTAATAGAAAGGAAATAAAACAATATGAAGGCATCATGGATAAAAGGATACATTCAACAACTTGTGGATTTCCATCAGATATCACGACTTCGTTAGCATCGGTTTTTGCTGCTATTGCCAAGCCAGCCAATCCATATCCTGATCCAAGTTCTAAAACTTTTTTGAACCTTCCGGTAAGCATGATTTAGTAAATAGCCATAAATGAGTGCATACATTGAAGTTAACATGTTCAAGTAATATTTAGTTTAGTTAAACTTTAGGAACACTGCTGAGGACATACAATAAGGTATTTCCTTTATGACTACGTACAAAATTTTGAGTAGGTGAACTATCGTAACGATCCGCATTTTTAAAGTAAAATATACAGAGAAAATATAATTAACGTATTTAAATGACCTTACTTTAAGCTAAACATTATAGAAATATAAAGTTAACAATTTTGAATTTTGGATCAAGTTGCACAACTTTTTGAGACTGCACCACTATTTGGGTTGAGTCTATTTTGGTTTCGGATGAAATTCCAAGTCAATTCCGTCTAACCATTCGAAAATTATGATCATAAGTTTTCAACCAGCAGTCAGCATTTAGTGGTTAATTAATTGAAATTCAATACCTGTTTCAGTATTAGCCAATTTAATTCGGTTTTTTAGCTGTTTAAATCATTTCTAACATTTCCAAAACATCTTCAAATCTTAGCCGCCATTATAACATTTTAAAGTCAAACTAAAGCACAAACTTTTGGAGAAAAAAAATTGATAGGTACAAGGCTAGATAACAAAAGAGATCTAAAGTAATCATCAATTCGACTAATTTGGGATGGATTAAGATTGCTGTTCGCTGACTAAAATTAATATGGGTAATTTCAAGGTTATTATGATGATTAATTCATTGATTTGATGAGTGGTTTTATACTCCTTTATTATATTCTGATTCTATCTTTCACATTATGATATTATCATGCAATAGAAATGTGATTTTAATATGAAGAAGAGATTCTAAGTTCAGTTCTGATCTTGAATAATGTTAAATATAGTGTTTGTTGACGTGATTAAGATCAAGTAATTAAATTAAAGGATTAAAAATCAAGTTTTTACATACTATAATCATATTTGTTTAATGATGTGATTAAGTATTGAGTCCTAACTAATTGTCCACTGAATATTGATTGTTGTAGACTGAAAACTTAAAATGATCGTAACTTTAAAATAGCTGAGTCTAATCGCTATTACATCCACTTTACAAATGGGGAATTGAACTGGTCTTCCGTTCAGAAAGAAAATAGATTCCTAATTCAGTTTCTATCAAAAGGTATGTTCCAAATAGTATTACGGTCCCAAAAAGTTACACAATTTGGTATAAAATGTTAAAATTTACATTTCTACGAATTTTCAGCACAACATAAGTTGTTTAGATATGCTAATTAAGTTTTATGCGCACATTTTACTTTAAAAGTACAGGACATAGTTTTGGATCTTTCGCATCATTCCTGCAATAGACTCGGACCAAATTTCTTATCCTTCTATAAAAATATTCATTCTCATAAAATAAGGAGGTAGAACTAATAAAGAGTTTTTTTTATTCATCTCTGGGTCCTTGTTAATTAGTTTGCTGTCGCTCGTCCTGTCTAACCTAGTTGTCTATCTCTATCACGGAGAGTTTGTACGGTAAAGTGGTACAACTTGTTTTGCTGATCATGAGTTGAAACTTTGACCTTCAAACACAAATAAAGAGTATTCATTCATCCCTTTAGGAATTCACCTCTGAAATTTCATCACGTAGGTAAACGTACACAATAAATAATCCAAATAACCACGTAAACATGATAAATATGCAAAGTACTCGTACCGTACGGACTAAACACATCATGCATCTCGTCACAGCAATACAATAAACATAAACAACCAATAAGTTAGACTACAATAATCATATCTACAAAAGGTCCATACATGAAATCTGAACGCTCTCCTCCATCTACGAAGTACGGTCATTCTCATCACCACTTCGTTGAATCTTCACCAATTTAATATCCTTCAATCGAATTTGTTTTGTACCATATCCAACTATACGACCAAAACCTCTTAGTTTAGATACTCTAGTTGAACCTCTAAATTCTAAAGTTGATTTGGACTGATTACAACCAATGAATCGTGCACGCACTTCCTATGATATGAGACATGAAAGACATTGTGCACACTTGTCATCTTCGAGGTAAGTAGACACTATATGACGTAAGTTCTTTGGACTGATTACAACTAATGAATCGTGCACACTTCCCAAGATGTGAAACATGAAAGATGTTGTGCACACTTGTCATTTTCTGAGGTAAGTCGACGCTATATGTCAAGTTTCCAATCCTCTAGAATTGAAAAAAGGTCATACAAATTTCGATGTCAATTTCACTTTCTACCAAATTTGACTACATTTCTCAATGAAGATATCTTTAGAAATACCAAATCGTCAACTGTAAACTCTCTAAGTCTCGTTGTTTCTTATCTGCATAACTATTTTGTTGTTTTGGGTTGACTTAGTTAGGTTTAAAATAATCTTTATTTTCTCAGAAGCCTCCATGTCATATCTAACTCAAGTATCAGTCGTTCATTTGTTTCCCACCAACATGAATAGTGTTGCATTGTCATCCGTATGAAGCCTCAAATGGTATCTGGTAACTGTTGTATGTGAACTCAACCAGATGTAGATGATCTTCCTAAGATTCTTCAAAATCAAATATATGCTCTCAATAAATCCTCGAATACCCGCTTCACCTCTTTATCTGACCATCTGTCTATGGATAATAAACCATACTCGAGTTCAGCTTTGTTACATCAACCAACTGCGCTAATCATGTTGTTCCTAATGTTGTAAACTTTTCCAAAATTCATTAGTGGATGATGGGTCCCTATCACATACAATGTTCTTTGGCTCTCCATAGGATCTAACAATCTAATGTATATACAATTAAGCAGTTTTGTGGTCGTTTTTGTAGATCTCACTCGGTCCAGTATTGTTCAAGTCTTCGAGCCCAACTCCTAATGTACTAAGGATCTTAGCTAGTTTCACGTCTCATCGCTGACTAGATTCAATTCCCTCTATAAGAGAAGGTCACTAATAAGTTCGCTAACATCCCAGGCTCAAGTCTGTCTATCGATCGAAAGTCGAATCCGGCTATATATTCCAATTTCTTCTACTCTAATAACACCGCTTCCAAATTAGCATGTCTCCTACTTAGTGCATCTGCGACCGCATTTTCCTTTCCGAACGTATAGGAAATGTTAAAATCATAGAATGGTAGGAACTCCAATATCTCAGGTTATCCTTGTGAGAGAAAAGACATACCTGATAAATAATGTCTTTCTTCGATGCAAATACTATAATTTCTAACTCTAAGTCATGAGTTGGGTATCTCCTCTTGCGTGGTTTTAATTATTTGCTTGCATGTAGGGATGAGCAAATAGTTGGTTCGGTTTGAAATCGATAAAAAATATTGAAACTAAAATATTCATTCAAGAAACAAAAACCGAACCGAACCGAACCGAACCGATATTTTCTAAAACTGATACCAATCAAAGCAAAAATATTTGGTTTTGGTTTAGTCGGTTTAATTGATTTTCTTAAAATAAATTGGATTTTATAGTTGCTAACATAATTTATGATTGTAACAATTAATTGGGTCTATATGATGCTATCATTTTGTAAAACAAACTCTTCTTTTTAAAAATAATAATATTTATTGAAAGAAAAATAATATAGTCTACATAATAATGTAAATAATAACATTGTCATTAATAATTATGTTATTTTAAAATAATCTAAGTTTAAAATTTGGGTTAGTTGATTGGTTCGATTTGAAATTTAAAACTCAAAACTGACCAATGAACCAAATAAATATGAAAACAAAAACTAAACATAACCAATTAACCAATTAACTAACAAAACTGAACCAAACTGATAAAACTTATTTGGTTCGGTTGGTTTATTCGGTTTTGAACTAATAAACGTTCAACATTACTTGCACAAGTAACAACTTACCCCTCTTCATCAATACCGCTTCGAGTCCAGTACCACATACATCGAGTGTATATTGTAAACCCTTCATTTCCATTTGGGATAACCAATATTGGTGCACTCATCAAACACTCCTTCAATTTAATGAATGTATGCTCCCATTTTGCATCTCATGCAAAAGTCTGATGCTTCTTTTAAGATGTGTCAATGCTGCAAGAGAAATATTTAATGGACCATTTATAATAACCAGTCAATCCAAGAAAACTTCTAACGTCAATTACATTCTTATATCTCTCTTAATCTTGGACAATTTCTACTTTCGCGGTATCGATAGCGATGCCCTGTTCCGAAACTAAATGGCTTACGAATCGCACTAATTTTCTTCAAAAGTAACGTTTTCAAAATTTAGCCTTCAACTGAAATTCTTTTGGCGTCTCAAGCATTTCCCTCAAGTGTCTTATATTCCTCTTCTATCCTCGATATATCCGAATATCATTAACGAACACAAACACGGATTTATTCAGTTGATTTTTGAAAACTCTACTCATCAAGTCCACAAAGTATGTCGGTACATTAGTTAGCCCGAACGTCATAACCAACAACTCATAAAATCTCAAAGGTGTACATAAAGCAGAGCACATTATCATTCGCAACTCTCAATTCATGGAACTCATCGTCAAATCTAATTGAAAAAATACTTTGTACCATTGAGTTGGTCAAACAAGTCATTCGTTCGAGACATATAATACTTACTCTTCTTTGTTACTTTATTCATCTCATGATAATCAACACATAACTTCAAAGAACTATCTACCTTAGTGGCAAATACTACAAATGCTCTCAATTAAGATCTACACCTTTGCATAAATCCACTCCTCTGCATAAATCCCTTCATTGGTAACTCATTAGTTTGCAACTCTAACTTTCGTTGTTCTTTAAACAACATTCCCCAAATAGGTAAAATTATTGGTCTCGCATGCTTTTCAAGAGTAACACGAAAGTCAATCTCTCGTTGTAGAGGTAAACCCGAAAACTCCTCAAAAACATCTCGGTACTAGCTTACAATAGGTAATGATGACAAGCTCATGCTATGGGATATCGAACAAATATAATAGCTAATCGTGATTGAACTCCCATGTCCATTGTATAGTTCCAACTTCTACTCACTCTCATTACTTCCTAAAGTCACCATTTGCCTCTTATAGTCAAATATCACACGTTTTCCTCAATCTAATTCATAACCACTATTATCCTGAACCAACAAAACCAAGAGCAAACAAATCACACAAACAAGCAACCAGTACTTGATAACTTACTTCGTATTAAATCGTATATAAATTACCCAAACCTTCAATACGATTTGACACTTCTAGGTTTTTTTATTCATCTCATATTTAGATTTAATTTAACTACCAAGTCACCAAATATAAAAGATTGAGAGAATCTCGTATAAAATAGAACTTTAATAAACATATCATGAACTAAAAGCATGCCCTCCACATGGAGATGCCAATGGGAGGGGTCAGGGGTCTAAACCTGGTAGACCCGTCGCTGTTTTGATCTGTCAAGACCTGTCATGTTGGATCATCCAGACGGATAGACCCATGATCCATTCTTGAGAGCTCCAGGTCTAGGTTAGTTCGAGACGTGACTGATCCGTCCCAACCAGACTTATACTACCAAGATCTCATAAAATAGCTTTATTACTACGAGCGTAACGGCACACGTTTCGCGTGTGAATTTGCACAAATATTTGGATTTATTTGAATTTACATTGAAATCATGTGTAATTAGTTTGAATTTATTTTTAAGCCGCAATATCTTTTTTTTTGTTAGTTTGAATTTTTATTTATAATATTAATCAATAAAGAACGAATCTATAAAGGAAGTTTGATTGTCACATCCTAATTTTAAGGGATGGTAAGATTTAGTAATATCTATAGAGAGGCATTTTTAGTAGTTCACATTGACCCCAAAAAAGAGTGACACCAACGCTATATAACTAATAATAATCACATTGACCCCAAAAAAGAGTCTCACCAGTTCTTGAGCGGAGTGGGTCTACCTTCATCCCTACGAATTTTAGGTTCCAAGCGAAAATCCGAACTCGCACCGAGTCAACGGGTTGAGTCTGGGCAAGGTTTAAAAAACCAGAGGCGGTTCTAAAACGCAAAAAACTCGCCCCAACACACCCCATTGACATTCCTACTTCCATGATGATGCTCCTCTTCTTTTTGCCGCGGTGAAGCTGACAAACTGGGAACAACATTCAAATCATAAGCTTTTACACTCTGCCTACTCTTGGCCAGCTTCGGACAGTCCTTGATATGACCAGCTTGATTACACTAATGACATTTCTTGTTTTCAAGTAGACAATATCTCGTAAAGTGTTCCTTCTCATTGTAGTTGAGCAAAACAACATAGCTTTATCGAGCTTCCTTTTCTACCCGTTCTTCACTCAAAATTGTTTTTCCCAGCTTTCTAATTTCCTTGAAATTTTCTTTTCCACTAACTTGCGACTTTGACTCCCTTTTTGCTTCAACCACCATTTTCAAGTCTGGATACATATTCTCTCATCCTAGAGCCTTGTTCACAAAGCTTTCGAACGACTCCTCCAACTGAATAATAAGATGCCCTAGAGTTCCTCAATCCAGGGATAGACTTTTCAAAAAAAATTCAAATGAATGTCAATGAAAGATAGCCCATATTTCGACAAGGTATCGAACTCGCTAACATACTCGGTAACAATTATGTCCCCTATTTCAACTAAACAAATTTCCTAAACAATATCGTTTTCTACATGGCAAAAATGAACTTTTCCTTGAAACGAGATTTGAATTAATCCCAAGCAATTAGATCCTCAAGAGTAGCAGTTCTAATCATATTCCACCAACTTATGACACTCCCAATTAATTGTCTTGAAGCTAGCTTCTTCTTTTGAACATCTTCTAATTCCATACCCTCAAATATTCTTTCATATCAAACCACTCATAGGCCTCAATAGTAGACTCATTTCCAAAAAATGGTTTTCCACAGACTAGCAAAGTCTTGCTTAACTTTGCAAAGTCAACGGTTAGGGTTTGCACTTGTGCAACACCACCTGCTCATGCAGATGTTGCTCCTCTACGAGTATTTTGCATCAAGTCCATCATATATTGGTTGAACATATCAACCTCCCATTGCCCCCGTTGTTAATGCCCTCCTCATTGGGTGTCGCTTTCTTTACTGCTTCAGCTTCATTGCTTGTCTTTGTAACAACCTGGAACTTTATCGCTCCGATTTATGGATATGTAATTTACTTTAAATATTCAATTAATGATTTTAATAATTAAATAAACCTCTTTTAATTTATAACTAATGATAGAAATTTCATTTTTGAATTTGGTTTACTAAAATAGGTAGTTCGATGAAAAATAGAAATATGTGATCGAAAATCGTTTTTCAAATTTTTGATTTTTCACCGTCTAAAAGTTGTCGAAAAAAAATTATGTACACAAGGATAAATACACACACATTTATATAATGATATATGATATGGTTAAAGATAAAAAGGTTTAAAATAATTTGCTTAAGTGAAATGGTAACTTTGACTTTTCTTTTTTTAATTTGAAAAAAAAAGTAAAAGAGAAAGGATGCAAGTGTATTATCACATCATAGTACAAAGGAGAAGGGGTTCATATGTTGGACAAGAAGGGGGAGAGCTTGATGGTTGCGTGTGGAAGGAGGAGGGGGAAGTGTGTTGATGTGGCAAAATGTAAGTGGAGGGTATGTACTTAAATGACATTTTAGTAATTTGGTTAATCCATTTTATATAAAAACAATTTCATTCTTTTCCCTTCTCATTTTTTCACTTCATTTCTCATTTCAAACTTTTGTCCCCACTTTTCGAACCTCCATTTCCACTTTAATGGTTTCCAAAAACTTTCCAAGTTAGAAAAATCCTCTTTTTTCCTTTTAAAGTCCTTAAAAACTCATTTTAAAGCCCTTTTCTTCCTTCTAAACCTCCTCCTTCTCCATCAAAAAGCAAGCCCAAAACCCCCCCTACAACCCATGGCTGAACCCACTAAGCCTAAGGCCGAACTCATTTTCCCTTTTTTGCATCCAAAAATCCAATTTTTACTTAAAATCAAAGATCTAGGTCGGTTCAAGGCGCGGTAGAAGTTTGGTTTGTTTTCGTGAGCTTTTGGTGAGTAAAAACTCGCCTTTTTAAAATCAAGTGTAAACTTTATGTTCGTAATAGTGTAAATAGTTGTTTGGTTGAAAATAGTTTAGTTGTGCTTTACTTATTTGCGTTCTATGAAATGGTTGTATGGACTTGGAAAAACAAGTCAAAAAGTTTAGCTTTAGATTTAAGTTATGATATCTACTTATGTATGTTGGATATGGCACGTGTTGTGAATGTTGAGCTTATTTTTGGATGTTGTAAGTTAAAAAGAAAGTTAGCACTTGTTTTGTGTGTTGTCGACATGTAGATCCCTTGATTTTAAATTTAATTACTTATGTATTTTCTAAGAAGATGTTTTACAAAAGTTTTCAAAACTTTTACCTTTGATTTCTGAAACTTTATGCAAAGTTAATAAAATAATTTAAGAAATAAAAGACAAGGGTTTAAAGTTGTGGCATCCACAGCGATCGCGAAAAAGGAATTTTTCATGAAAATTAAAAAGGGATTTTACTTGGATATTTTTGAAGAGTGGTTAAAACTATATTATAAGCATTAAAAAGTTTTAATTATTATTTAATTAATTTATTAAACTAATTAATTAATGATTATTTAATTAATTAATTAACGATAATTAGTACTTAAGTATTGATATACAGGTCATGATAAATTAAATATATGGATGATACTTCATTACATACTTAATACCATTATGCTATAATTAAATGGAATAAATTATCGACGACGTCTATTTAGCAAAATAAATCCTCATACTGCTATAATTAAATGGAATAGATTATTGATGGCATCTGTTTAGCAGGATAAATCTTCGTTCTACTATTATTTTAATTTGGACATTTACTAATAGGCATGTTAATTAATATGTGAATTAATTAATATTGGATGTGTGATGGATTAGCTAGTGATTGGAAATTAATTTTATTCACATATATGTCTGCTTATGTAAATACCAGTTATGTAACTTGAAAGGTCAAATTGAATATTTGAGGTTAAGTGTTTATAAATGATGTTTTAAAGTAAGTTGGTAAAATAAATATTAAGGAGATTTTAAAGTTAATTAATTATTTAATTATGATGTTTAAAGGAAATCTATTAATTAAATAAAAGTATTTATAAATGATAATATGTGTATAAAAAGAGATTTTACTTAATAAAAGGATTTACTTAAAGGAGATTTTCAAATGATATTTTATAAAGGATTTTCATAAAGGAGATATAGGGGAAGATTTTTAGAAATAAATCATTTTAGACATTTATAAAAATAAGTTTTATAAATTAAAGTGGAGATTAATGGAAGTATTTGTAAATATGAAATAGGCTTATAAAAAGAAAATTTTATAAAAAGAATGAGATTTGTTTTTGATCATTTAATCCTTCTTAATTATGGTGAAATGGAAACATTCTTTTCATACTTAATACCGAAGGATACGTGGTTGGGTTTTCTAGTAAAAATATTTTAAATAATATTTGTTTTGGCTCATTTAAATATGATCTGGAAAAAAAAATCTTCGTTAAGTGGTGTAAGTATATTTAGACCGTTAAGACAGGTATATTGATATATTTTCTAAGAATTAAAAGCGGATAAATTTTCAAAGTAGGCTAATTTTTGAAACAATTTCGCGATTGGTGGTTTTCAAACTTATTACCAAACATGGCTAGTTTCAGCTCAATCAGCAGTACAGTCAGCGTTTCTATAACTGTCAGACCAAAGCGCAACTGTTAGTTGCGCATGGATCTAATATTTTCGGTGGCGCAACTCTTAGATGCGCATAGACGGAAGTTTGAATATATTTTTTATTTTGCGCAATTGTTAGTTGTCAACTTATCTTTTCCCTGTGCGCCACTAACAGTTGCGCGTAAGGCAATGTAACAAGTAGGTGCAACTCATAGTTGCACCTACTTTAAACTTGTGCAGGCACAACTATGAGTTGCGCCTGCACAAGTAGCTACTGTAAAACAGAGACAGCAGCTACCCTTCTACTCATAACCCAAAAACATTTCAAAACCCTTAAGCCCTTCTTACACTCCCGAACTCATCGGCTTCAAACCCCCATTTTGTACCAAATTATCATGAATTTTTCAAATTTCTTCTTAATTTTTCGATTAAATCAAAACTAAAACAATGGAAGCGGGATCCTCTTCAGCACAAATAGATTTTGGTAATTTTCAAAACTCTAGTTCTTTTGATTAAGTTCTAGTTTGTTTATTATTTGGTTGTATTTACTAGAAATACCGTTAATTAGCTTGTTTTACATGTTAATAATCTAATTTGAAATGTTGAATCACTAATTGATTGTAAACAATTTGTAAATTTTGGTTTTCCGGCATGAACTTTGAAAAACCGGAAAGCGGACCGGTAGACGGTAGCATGTTTTATATGCAGGATAATCGCCGCTCTAATTTTGGAGAATTGATGAGGGTGGTATTATTTGTTTTGTAAATATAGTAGATTTTTGAAGCTTTTTCACATTTTGAATTAACTATAAGTTATAATTCTTTGTTATGCAGAGTGTAAAACCGTTGGATTGTCTGGATCATTCGTAAAGTTTCAAAATTTTAATGGGGATGGTTGAAGATCAACGGGTTCAACAATTACTACATCAAGTGGGATTTTGGTATTTCATATAGATTAAATAAATCAAATTTGACAGGCCTTCACTCACAGCTTTATGCGATAGATGGAAACCTGAGACTTGCACGTCATTTTTCCGTTGGAGAAATGACAATTACACTGCAAAACGTTTCTATTTTGTTTGGCCTTCCTATCGAAGACGCTGTGTTGAACTACGGTGGTAACGTAGACGCCAATGAGGTTTGTCGATGTTTGCTTGGTGAAATTCCACCCCAGAAGCGGTGGCTAATAGAAGAGAGTTGAAAGTCAAATGGATAAATGACCTTATAATCGACATATAAACATTACAACTCCTTCCCGAACAAACACAACTCCTCAAACTTATTTTCTTTCAGAAACCTTAACCTCCATTGTCATTATTTTCACTATCGACAACATAACATTCCACTTAAAATAGTTTAATTCTACGAAGATCAACAAAAGATTACACGTTCATCTACACTTGAGGTAAAGCATCGAAATCCTACTCCACTGATTTTGATAGATCTAGTGTTGACATTTAACTTTCTGTAATTTTGATTAGATCGATGACTACCGTGTCGATTATTTGTCACTATGACGGTGATTTAGTCATCGATGAAAATAGCAAGCCTATGTTGGCGGAAAATACAAGGATCGAAAGTGAGGAGGGTTGCAATTTTCTTGAGCGGAAAAAGACAATTTACAAAGCTACAAATATTGCTTCTACGGAGTTTGACATCTCATTGGTTAGTAAATGGGTAACGGATGACGGCCCAATTGCTACTGAGGTAAACGATGATGACGATGTCGATTCTATGTTTTGTGTGGGGATGAAGGTAATTGAGTTGTATGTTAAGAAGACAAAGGTGGTACATACAATTGAACAGCAAGCTTAAATCTTTGATTATGCAAGCCAACCTGGACCTAGTAATACTGCTAAGCGAAGTCAAATGTATTACTCACACTACTCCTACCAGCCACCGAACATTTACGTACAAGCAGCTGGGTGATGCAGCGCGAGATGATAAACGACTTACCTTAAGTCAAATCTGCTCCACCATAGGTCGAAGAAGAAGATCGCTCTTCATCTTTAGGTCGCGAGCGACCTACCGTATGTCGCAGATCCAAGGCCGACCTTCCCTAGGTCGCGAACCCTTCACCGAGCCATCGTACGTCGCTACGCGACCTAACTCCTTCATCAATTCTTTAAGTCGCGTGCAATTCGCTCCATCCCTAGGTCGCTCCTCATATTTAGGTCGCGAGGACAAAGGCCGATCCAGATTTCCAAAGCCGCTTCCTTGTGTCGCAAATCCCATCCTTATGTCGCTCCAGTGAGTCGTCTCCAGAAGGTCGCGAACGAAGATAGGTCGTGAAGCTTAAGTCGCAAGCAGAATACCTTAAATCGCGAACAAGACGAAATTGTAGGTCGCGAACAACTGTAACTCGCTGCCGTGCTTGGTTAGGTCGTTACATGTAAGCCGCGTTGTTTGTTTTGTTTTTAAGTCGCGTGCGTTGCTTGTTTAGGTCGAATTGTATGTTAAGTCGTCTGTGTAACTCGTGTATTGTTGAGTCATATGATGTGGGACTTGTTAAGTCGTGTGAGTGTTGTAACACTCCCTATAAATAGCGGTGTGTTGTCGTTCTAAAGGTTGTTGATTTTTTAATAAAAATTGGTTTGTGCTTTGTGCCTCCATTAAAATTGGTAGTTTTGTGTTATCTCCTATCTCCACTTTCGACATTCGAGTGCGCTCGAATCGACGATTGTTGAAGCCAATTCACGGAATCAAGTGCGCTTGATCAGCGTTCGAAGAATTGTAGATCTTCTTTCACGGTATCGTACGCGATCAACGTGTCGAAGATTGCTAGAATCTGGTATCTTCGTGATCAACGGATTTTGGCATTTAGGTATTCCTGAATTCACCGATTTATCATCGATTCACCGATTATTTCCGCTAATCGTGTGAGATCCTGGACGGATTCGATTTACATCGTCGAATTCGCTTTCTAGGCTGCATCAGTTTGGTATCAGAGCTTGAATTAGCCAATCATAGCTAAGCCGAGCCTGTTCGGAGCAGAGAAGAAGTATTGGAGTTGTGTATCATTTTTTGTTTGAGCTAAATAGAGAAGGAACCGAGCTTGTTAGAGAAATCATGCCACCGAGACGTGCTAACCGATTTCAAAATATTGGAGATGTGTATAGAAGACAAGAAGCTGAGCAAATGGAACAACGTATTAATGAAAAGTTTGATGAAGGTATTGGAAAGTTGAAGAAATTGATGATCGATATGAATCAAAATCAAAGGAGAAGGTCACCAATCTCGAACCATGGAGGAAACAGAGTTTCGCCATCGGTTACGGAAGCGAGGAGGGTGTCACCACAATCTTATCGAGATAGAAGAGAGTCGTCTGTTTCAACAAGGCGAGAACATCATGAGTATAGAGATGAAGAGAGAAGCTCCATGGGAGTATGAACGTGAGCCATATCGTGATGCTGAAAGACATAGTCGAAGAGATATGCGTGATCATAGAGATGTTGATGGTCGAGATCGATATCGAAGTACATTTGATTATGATGAAGAGAGTGACAGAGGAAGTATTCATTATCGAGATCGAGACCAAGTACGACGTCAAAATCGGGATGTAGAAGATGATCGTCGATGGGAGTCGAGGATGAAAACTGAAATTCCAGAATTCAAGGGTGGTATGCAAGCTGAAGAATTCCTCGATTGGTTATCTAATGTTGAAGAGATTTTTGACTTCAAAGAAGTTCTCGAGTCTCGCAGAGTTAAGTTGGTTGCTACTCGGTTGAGAGGAAGAGCTATGGCATGGTGGCAGCAAACAAAACTTACACGGAAGAGAATGGGCAAATCGAAGATTGTCTCATGGGAGAAGATAAAAAAATTGATGAAGGCTACTTTCTTGCCTTATAATTATCAATCTCTTATGTATCAACGATTGCAGAACTTGACACAGGGAACAAAGTCTGTGAATGATTATGCAGATGAATTTTATCAACTTATTGCCAGAAACGATATCATGGAGACGAAAGAGCAGTTGACAGCTAGATTTGTTGCAGGATTGAGAACGCAGATCCAGGATATGGTGAATATGTTTGATCCGAGATCTGTTGCAGAAGCACACCAGAAGGCGTTAGCTTGGGAGAAGCAAGACAGAAGAGGAGGTGGTGTGTTTACAAATTCTAACAATCAAGTGAAAGAGACTAGTAACAATACTAATGTTTCCAAGGCTGTTAGTAAGCCAGTTGTCAATGAAGTTGCTAAGACGAAGGTAAACAATAATTTCAAGTGTTATAACTGTCAGGAGTTTGGTCACAAAAGCTATGAATGTCCGAAGCCGAAGAAGCGAGTGATGGTTGCTGAGGTTGAGGTTGAGGATGAGGATGCAGAAGCAGAATGTTTTAATTCACCATAAATTGAAGAGGAAGAAGAATTGTCGGGAGACGAAGGATGTAATTTGATGATGAGGAGGTCGTGTTTGACTCCAAAGCAAGAGGATGATTCAAGTTGGTTGAGGAGTAATATTTTTCAGTCAACGTGCATTATTCTGGGAAAGTTTGCAAGTTTGTTATTGATGCTGGAAGTTGTGATAACATTATCTCTTCAGAAGCTGTAAAGAAGTTGGCATTGAAGACTGAAAAGCATCTTAAGCCCTACAAGTTAGATTGGTTGAGGAAAGGTGGGGAGGTGAAGGTTAGTAGAAAAGCTTGTGTAACTTTTTCGATTGGGAAGAAATATAAAGATGAAATTTGGTGCGATGTTGTGGATATGGATGTATGTCATCTATTGTTGGGAAGACCATGGCAGTATGATAGAGCTGTGCAACATGATGGTCGTACTAACAGCTACAGTTTCATGTTCGAAGGCACAAAAATCACTTTAATTTCCAAGAAGCGACAACAGGAAGAAAGCAAGTTGGAGGAGATTGAAGAGCTGAAAACTTTGCTATCTTTGAACGAGTTTGTTAAGTGGAAGATGAGCCTGAAGTGTTTTTGTTGATCGGACGTGAAAGTAGTGAGGAGGTTGAAATTCCAGAGGAAGTCAAACCAGTGTTGGAGGAATTTGAAGATGTGTTTCCTGAAGAGCTGCCAACGGAGTTACCACCGTTGAGGGACATACAACACCAAATAGATCTTGTTCCAGGAACTGTGTTACCACATAGACCACATTATAAGATGAGTCCAAAGGAACACGAGGAGTTGAGAAGGCAGGTGGAGTGTAACAACCATGTATTTTGTAATTATTTTATTGTATATTTTAATTATTTTTAATGTAAGATTTTGATTTAAAAACTTATTTTACTTATTTGAAATGATTAAATTTATTATTTAAATATAATCTTGGTTTTTATGAGTTATAATTCCAAACTTGTGTAAGTTGAATATTTGCCTGAAATGCTGATTTTGGTCAAAATAGTCAAACTGTGACTTTCAACTTAAAATTTTAAAAGGTTAAAAATTTAATTTTTTTTCATTTATTTAAAAACTTTGGCTTTTGTTTTCTTAAAAATCTAATTTTGGAAATTTTCTTGAAATGATTTCTGATCATTTGTCCAAATAAAAATAAACAATGTCTGAAAATTTGATTTGGATAAAAAGTGTAACTTTAATAGAAATTCTAAATTTTTTATAATTCTAAAGGCAAAATTTTCATCTTGAACTGTATACAATTGTGTAACATTTGTTTCACTTTTGTTTTGGTCAGATTTGTTGTATACTTTTTTTAAAAAAAAAAGTTAGTAATAATTAGTGTGAAACGAGAAATAAACTTTACATTTCTTTTACATATGTTTACATCTGTTTCTTAACTTTATATTTAACAATCAATTGGATGAAGCTAAATCAAATGTTATTAATTATGGTATAATAGCTATTAAATTTTGGTTTAAAGTGATGGTTTATTTTTCCTAATAGAAACGTTAGTATTTTAAATTTATTTAATAAGAGAAACAAAATAATTTGTACGTTACTTTGGGCATATATTTAATTGTTGCTCTTGCCTTTTCGTTATCTATTTGATTTTTTTCTTGCGTTAACAATGCAAAGTTTTCAGCCGTATATTCTCTTTTGAGAATCCAAAATCTTGCTCAAATCTTGCCTTAAATCATTTCCGTGTGTGAATTATTTCTTTCCCTCTTGCCTCCCATACGTTTCCACCAATTGAATAGAATTAAATTGCCTCTACCGTTCAAGCATTTTACTCTTGCCTGCCCTCTACATAAATTAGTGGGCAAATGTTAATATATATTTCACGTTCAAAAGTTCCATACCACAAATTATTCATTTTGCTTCCATCAAAATTTGCATGAGCATCTCCTGAAGGTATGAACCGGCGCATGCTTTTCCTTTCATTTTTTTTCTCTTTTTTCTTTCTTTCTTCTTTTCACTCTTGTTTTATTTCATTTGTTCTCCTTTCATTGTTTTGCTTTATCCTATTGCCTGCCACCGTGCTTGGCCATTCACCATATTTTTCCGACCCTACCCATGCCAGACCACCGAGCCTTGTTTGAGAAAAAAAAGGAATGAAAAGAATTCCATTTTTGTCGTCTTTGTATTTTGTTTTTGAAGTAATATTGCCACCGAGCCTTGTTTTGAAAAAAAAAAGGAAATGAAAAAAAGTTGCTTTTGTCACTTTGTATTTTTGAAGTTATAATCTATTTTTCCACTGGCCCTTGTTCTGGAAAAAAGAAATGAGAAAAAAAAAATGTTTTGTCACCTCTGTAATTTGGTATTCTAGTCTATATTCCCTCTGCCCTTTTGTTTGAAAAAAAAAAAGAAATAAACAAAATTTGTTTTGTCACCTTTGTTTTGAAGTTATAGTCTATTTTAAAAGTGGTCTTGTATTTTTGAAGTCATAGTTTATTTTGTTTTTATAAAATTAAATAGAAAAGGAAATTTGAAAGGCCTTAAACTTTCTATCTTTCTATGGGCCTTTATAGTCCACCCTTTTACTTTTGACCTAACCTTTACCAATTAACCCTAACACCTCCTCATATCATCTCCTACCACTTCACATTTTTGTGCTTGCCATGCCTTTGTGATGCCAAACCAGATCCTTTTCCACCTGAAAACATGTGTGGCCTAGCCCTAAGCATGTATGGCCGAGCATACATGGAGTTGTGGTCAAGCAAAAGTGGTTGAAAAGCTTGGTAATGTCATTTGTTGCTTCTACTTTTCTATTGTTCAACAAATCTTTATATTGTATGCATATGTTTATATGGTCTTGTTTATTTGTTGTATACAAGATCATTATCAAGGCTTTCCATTCATTCAATTCAAATCGTGTTTGTCGTGCTTTTGGAATCTCTCTTGTGTTTGTTGTTTTGGTCTTTAGCTTTGAAAAAGGTGAGTCTTTCTCACTCTGACATATATACTTATGAAAAGTGGATTGATGACAAGTGTTTAGTAATGTAAAATGTTTATGCAAGTTAATGATGATCATATGATATGCTATGCCATGTTATTACCATGTTAAAACTGTTAATTTTCACCTGACATCTGATATATGACTGTATATTGTGATATTGACTTTGTTTATATTATTTCTGTAAATGATCACACTGCAAGTTCTCTGCTAGAAAAAATGTTATGGGCTGAAATGATAGGCCTGAGCTATTTTATTTATTTATTTAAACTTGGGATTGCGGGTTTGAAATGATAGAACCCGGATTTTTACCTTTTAAACTGCGGATTGAAATGATACATATCTGTATCACTTGACCTAGGTTAGAAAACTATATACAGACCCGTGGTTATTCTATAAAGTGGTTATTCTATAAAGTGCTTTGAATATTTTAAGTATTTTAAAAATATAAAATTATGAAATTTGATTTAAATAGATTTTGAAAGGTTTTAAAATAAATAAATTATGATTTTTCTATGTGTTAAAAATGTAATTTATGAATGGATTAACTGGATTTTGAAATATAACTTATGTTTGAAATTTGGAATTTTAACTAAAAATGATACTTAATATAAGTGAATGAATAAAATGAATAAATTAAAAATGAATAAAATGGACTTTAATTTTATTTGGAAATGGTAAATATGATAAATTGATTTATATTTGAATTTAAGTGATTTATTAAAGAATTATTGATTTTCTATAAATTTAAGTGGTTGAATAAATGACTGTTGAAAATGAAATTTTAAAATATAACTTGACTTGAAAATGTGAAATTTGAGTTTTAACTAAAGATGTTAAATTAATCAAATAAACTGGAAGTTTAGTTAAATTTGTAAAATGGTAATATAAATCTGAAACGTATAGGTTTTAATTTATGAAAGAAACGTATAGGGTTTAATTTATGAAAGAAACGTATAGGTTTAATTTATGAAAGAAACGTATGGGTTTTAATTTATGAAAGAAACGTATGGGTTTTAATTTATGAAAGAAACGTATAGGTTTTAATTTATGAAAGAAACACATAGGTTTTAATTAATGAAAGAACGTATGGTGTTCTAATTAATGATAGGAACATGTAAATTCCTAATTAATGAAAGAAGGTATAAGTTTTAATTAATGAAAGAAACGTATAAGTTTTTAATTAATGAAAGAAACGTGTAAAGTCCTAATTAATGAGAGAACATGAAAGTTTTAATTAATGCAAGAACATGTAAAGTTTTAATTAAGAAAGAAACATGTAAAGTTTTAAGTAGTGTGGTATTGATTTAATTAATAAATGTTCATTATTGTAATAGGAATATAAAATTTAAAACGTACATTTGACACGTAGATTTTAATCAATGAAATGGTGTATTTTAAATTGATTAAAATGATAAATGTTACTTATTGTAATAATAATGTAAGTTAATAAGGTGTTTTTAACTTAACATAAGAATTTCGGTTTAAATTGTATATTACAGTAAGAAAGTTTATTTAACTATAAGACTATGATAAATTGACATGTTAAAATTTTAAGCTTATCAATACTTTGATTATATACAATGTAAAGTGGAAAGTAGTACATTCCAAAAATGCTATGATTCCTTAAGGTAACATTTCCAAAATGCTATGATAATTTAAAGGAATATTTCAAGTTTAATAAATTTAAAGAAATATTCAATGATTTGAAAATTTGGGTTTTATTTGAATGATATAATATTGAATTATTTTTGAAATGGAAATGATACAATTGTGATATTGTTTTAAAATGAGTATGATATTTTGGTCTTGGAAGTATAAATTATTTGAAATAAATATACATGGGTTATAATAACGATTTGTTGTTAAAGAGATCGGTATTGTCTTATAGCCGGCCAATACCGAAAACCACTTTAACAACTGTGTACGCGGTGGAGATTCCAGAATGAAGTAGGATGGTGGCGACGTTCTCGAAGTATATTACGTGGACCCAACTCCCGTGAGCTGGCATATATGACTAAAACAGGAGCTATACCGGGCTACACAAAGGGTCGCACCCTTTCATCGAGCATGCTCCATCGGAAACTATTCTATTACTGTTGTGATTCGATTCGGTGGCGCCACTTTGATTCGGGGGTATTGTTCGAGGTGGGCGGAAGCTGCTGGCTTGCCGTCACCACCGGTCCGGGAGTGCAAGCGGTGTATCCACCCTGGCATTGCCTCGCGTGCCGTGTCATATCCTCATATCGAGCCCACTACGATTTTGGTTTTAAAGATCCGACCGCGTTAAGGTTCACCATCCCCTTAACGCTATTTTCTATATGATTATACTTTACTGATTAGACACTACCGTATATAGCGTATATTACTACATAGTAAATAGTTTAACGGATCCTTAGAGGATGGGCGGTCCCAAGCATCCTTTAAGTTACTGATGCATTTTGTTACTGTTCACTTGAGTTGATTTACAGTTTATAAGTATTTATGTCCTGACTCGAGGGTTTTGTGTTTTGCTTTACGCTCGGGTCAGATTGAGTGAGTTAGCATTCCAGATTCACCTTCGGCGTTGGAGCTTTCCTTGAAGATCCAACCACCTATTTTGTTTCAGTATCCAGTGGTTCAGTGATGTATCTGATTTGTACCTGATGTATCCTGTTACTCTTCTGTTGTATCTTATTTAACTCTGATGTATCTCATATTTATATAGTAGCTTCATGAACTACTATCTCTTTTTCTTCCGCTGCATTTTTTATATACTCTGTGTCTGTGATCTGTGATTTTTATTTACTATATATCCTGAGATTTGCCAAATTTTTATTTACAACGCGGTATTTTGAGCAATTCAATTCCGGCATGAGTGTCTACCTATACACTTATAATGGATGCGAATGGTTGAAAATACCGGGTCGTTACATGGAGGAGTTGCTTGAACAAGGACGTGTATAGGAGAGCTTGAGTCCTTGTGCAATGCCAGCCTTATTGGTACCAAAGAAGGATGGGACTTGGCGGATGTGTACGGACAGTCGGGCTCTAAACAAGATCACTGTGAGATACAGGTTTCCTATGCCGATGTTCGATGATTTGATTCATCAGTTGAGTGGGGTTGTTGTGTTCTCAAAGATTGACTTGAAGAGTGGATACCATCAGATTAGTATTATACCGGGGGATGAGTGGAAGACTGTTTTTAAAAGTAGGGAAGGTCTATACGAATGGCTGGTTATGCCGTTTGGCTTGTCAAATGCTCCTAATACTTTTATGAGAGTGATGAACCAGATTTTTAGACCGTTTATTGGAAAGTTCGTGGTGGTATACTTTGATGATATATTGATATATAGTGGACGCACGGAGGAACATCTACAGCATTTGCGGGAAGTGTTGATGATACTTCGAGACGAGCAATTTTATGCAGCAATAAAGAAGTGCGTGTTCATGATGCATAGTGTTTTGTTTTTGGGGTATATATTGTCCAAGGAAGGTATTCAGATGGATCAAAGTAAAGTTGAAGTAATCAGAAATTGACCACAACCCAGGACTATAACTAAAGTGAGAAGTTTTCATGGTTTAGCGTCATTCTACCGAAGGTTTATTCCACATTTCAGTAGCGTGATGGCACATGTTACTGACTGTATGAAGGGTAAGCAGTTTTCATGGTCGAAGGAAGCAGGATTTGCTTTTGAGCGAATCAAGGAACTTTTGACGTCAGCACCAATTCTAGTATTGCCAGATTTTCAGTTGCTATTTGAATTGCATACAGATGCATCGAAAGTTGGAATCGGAGGAGTGTTGAGTCAGAAGGGACGTCCTATTGCTTATTTCAGTGAGAAACTTTCTGGAGCAAAGATGAGATATAATACTTATGATGTGGAATTTTATGCTATTGTGCAAGCCGTGAAACATTGAAGACATTATTTGTTCCATAAAGAATTTGTTTTATATATTGATCATGAAGCGTTGAAGCATTTGCAAGGGCAGGACAAGATTGCAGCTAGGCATGCCTCGTGGATTGCATACTTACAACAGTTTACATTTGTTGTGAAACACAAATCGGGAGTTACAAATCGAGTGGCAGATGCGTTGAGTAGGAGAAATCATTTATTGACTACGATGAAGGTTGAAGTGACGGGGTTTGATATACTTCCAGAATTGTTTGTTGAAGATCTTTACTTTGCGAAATTTGTAGACGAAGTCAATAAAGGAAAGACGGATGAGTTTGTGTTAGTGGATGGTTTTCTTTTCAAAGGAAATCGATTTTGTATTTCAGATTGTAGTTTGCGAATGAAGATTGTGAGGGAGTTACATGAAGAAGGTCATGTGGGTAGAGATCGTACTTTGCAGTTGATTTCTCAATCATATTTTTGGCCTTCCATGAGAAAAGAAGTTGAAAGATTTGTGGAGAGATGTCACATATGTCAAGTTTCCAAAGGGACAGCTACGGATGCAGGATTATATATGTCATTGTCTGTGCCTACCAGACCATGGGTTGATATCAGCATGGATTTCATTTTGGGTTTGCCAAAAACTCAACGTGGAAATGATTCCATATATGTGGTGGTAGACAGATTTTCGAAAATGACACATTTCATAGCTTGTAAGAAGACTGCTGATGCAGTCCGTGTTGCTCAGTTATTCTTTAAAGAGATTTATCGATTACATAGGTTACCTGAGACCATTGTTTCTGACAGGGATACTCGATTTCTAAGTCATTTTTGGTTGAGTTTGTGGAAGATGGTTGGAACGAAACTAAATTTTAGTAGCGCCTATCATCCGCAAACAGATGGGCAAACGGTAGTGGTGAATAGATCATTGGGAAACTTGCTGAGATATCTTGTGAAAGATAATTTGAAGAGCTGGGATATGAAGTTATGTCAAGCAGAATTTGCACATAATCATGCTGTTAATCGAAGTACTGGTTTCAGTCCGTTTCAAGTTGTTTATTTTGCAATTCCAAAGGGACCGTTGGAATTGTCAACAGTGCAAATTCAGAAAGGAGTTGTTAAACGAGCTTGTGATTTTGTTAATGAGTTGCAGGGGTGTCACAGAACTGTTCATGAACGATTACTTGCATCGAATGAGAAGTATAAACAACTGGCGAATAAGAAGCGACGGAGTGTGGTCTTCAAAGAAAGTGATTTGGTTTACGCTGTATTGACGAAAGATCGTTTTCCAGTTGGAACTTTCAATAAACTGAAAGCTCGCAAGATTGGACCAGTAGAAATCTTGAAGAAGATCACTGATAATGCGTATCAGTTAAAGTTGTCCGGAAATGTTCATACTTCTGATGTTTTTAATGTCAAACACTTAATTCTTTATTATGGGGAGAAGCTTGACGAAGAAGAAAAGGGTGTGAATTCGGGAACGAATTCTTTTCAACCAGGGGAGGATGATGCAGCGCGAGATGATAAACGACTTACCTTAAGTCACGAGCAACCATAGGTCGAAGAAGAAGACCACTCTTCATCTTTAGGTCACGAGCAACCTACCGTATGTCGCAGATCCAAGGCCGACCTTCCCTAGGTCGCGAACCCTTCACCGAGCCATCGTACGTCGCTACGCGACCTAACTCCTTCATCAATTCTTTAATCGCGTGCAATTCGCTCCATCCCTAGGTCGCTCCTCGTCTTTAGGTCGCGAGGACGAAGGCCGATCCAGATTTCCAAAGCCGCTTCCTTGTGTCGCAAATCCCGTCCTTCTGTCGCTCCAGTGAGTCATCTCCAGAAGATCGCGAACGAAGATAGATCGTGAAGCTTAAGTCGCAAGCAGAATACCTTAAATCGCGAACAAGACGAAGTTGTAGGTCGCGAACAACTGTAACTCGCTGCCGTGCTTGGTTAGGTCGTTACATGTAAGTCGCGTTGTTTGTTTTGTTTTTAAGTCGCGTGTGTTGCTTGTTTAGGTCGAATTGTATGTTAAATCGTCTGTGTAACTCGTGTATTGTTGAGTCATATGATGTGGGACTTGTTAAGTCGTGTGAGTGTTGTAACGCTCCCTATAAATAGCGGTGTGTTGTCGTTCTAAAGGTTGTTGATTTTTGAATAAAAATTGGTTTGTGCTTTGTGCTTCCATTAAAATTGGTAGTTGAGTGTTATCTCCTATCTCCACTTTCGACATTCGAGTGCGCTCGAATCGACGATTGTTGAAGCCAATTCACGGAATCAAGTGCGCTTGATCAACGTTCGAAGAATTGTAGATCTTCTTTTACGGTATCGTGCGCGATCAACGTGTCGAAGATTGCTAGAATCGGGTATCTTCGTGATCAACGGATTTGAGCATTTGGGTATTCTTGAATTCACCGATTTATCATCGATTCACCGATTATTTCCGCTAATCGTGTGAGATCCTGAACGGATTCGATTTACATCGTCGAATTCGCTTCCTAGGCTGCATCACTGGGTATGCTTTTATGTGTCGTATGAATGCTTCATTCATGTTGTTTGTACTTAACGGTCAAATGTTTGTGTACAGGTTGTATCCACAGACATCCGGCTATGGTGTCATGGCATATCCATCGCAGTCACCCTAGTATGGATTCTTTCCATATCTATCGTATCCTCCACAGTCAATTCCAACCCCGAATTCAAACGATTACTTGCATGAAATTGAAAATGAAGATGTTGACACTGAGGATATGGAGGGTGGAAATGCTAATATTGAAATTTTCCGTTTGAATGGCATGAAAATCACTGCTTCACTTGACGATAATGAAACATGGATCAATGCTATGAATGTTAATAATGATGCTCCTTTAGATGATATTCCAAAGGAAGTTGATGACACTGATGAGCATATCGAGATGGAAGAACCGTCAAAAGATGATCAATGTAATGATACAATCATGTAAAGATCTGTTATGCAAGAATTTCAATTTACCGACGAAATGTTCGGACTGGAATGTATGGAGAAAGGCACTCGAGTTGGTATGATTTTTAAATCGAATGAATCTTTAATTGAACATATAAGTGAAGATCGATAAAATATTCAGTTTCATTTAAAAACATAAAGTCTCGTGCTAGAGAGTTCACTGCTATATGAGATATTGATGTTAATTGTCCATGGCGGCTTCATGCAATTGTTTCTAAAAGAGATCATGCTGGATGGTGGGTGACAAAAAAATACGGTGGTGATCACACTTGCACAAATTCAATCATCAACTCGAACCACAAACAAGCAACAACCAAATTCATTTGCACCAAAGTCCTTCCACATGTTCGTTCGAACCCAAGTTACACTGCAAAACATGTCCAAGAGCTTATGGCAAACACTTACAAAATTCAAATAAGCTACATGAGAGCCTAGAAAGAACTTAGCAAAGCGGTGTCTAAAATATTTGACGATTGGAAACCTTCGTACAATGACTTGCCTCGGTTTCTTCGTGCTATACAGAAATGCAATTCAGGTACTATTTATCATGTACATACAGAAGGAGTACAATTTTGGGAGGCTTTCTGGGTATTTGGACCGAGCATTGAAGGTTTCAAGCATTGTCGTCTGGTTCTTTCTGTTGACGGAACACGTCTGTATAGTAAATATCAAGATACGTTGCTCGTGGCTACAGAAGTTGATGCAAATAACTCTCGTTTTCCTTTGGCATTTGCTATTGTATGGACCGAGTCGGCGAAAACTTGGGGTTGGTTTTTTTCATGCATGGGACACTTAATTTCATCTTTAAATGCAAGATGCATTATATTCATTTCTGATAGAATGAAAAGAATTCCAACCGCCTTACAAGAGAGGTGAAGAAAACCACATCATCATCTCTTCTGCCTTCGTCATTTGAAAGCAAACTTAAAAAAAAACTGGTTTTGGTAGTAAGATTTTGCAAAACTTATTTCATGTTTGTGCTGAAGCAAGAGATGGGTTAACATACAAAGAACTCAGAGAGCAACTAAAAAATATGAGTCCGGCTGCTGATAGATGGATTGATAGAAGTTTCCGACATAAGGATGAACAGTGGGATCTTTACAAGGACAACAGTGAACGTTTATGTATGATGACTACCAATGCTTTGGAGAGTTTCAATGGAGTTCTTAAAGGTGCAAGATCGTTACCGGTAAAGGCGTTAGTGGCACGTACCTTTCATCGTCTTAATGGCTACTTCTACTAAGACGTACCGATGGAATGGATTACGCATCTTCGCTCACGTCAAATTATGGAAAAATGATGGAAAAATATTCAGCAGAAGCACGTAATACGAGCATTAACAGGTTCAGCTTAACGGAGTGGCAAGTAAAAGACACAAACGCGTGCAACTATACAGTAAATATTGTCAATGACAACTGCAGCTGTTCATGCAATATTCCTATTCTAGTCCATTTTCCATGTTTTCATATTTTAGCTGCATGCGCACGATGTAGAGGAAGAGCGAACAAAGCTTGCCATCTTATTTCGTCCTGCATTATGGCAGACATTTATAGACGTAGTTATTCTTCGATTTTTCATCCAGTATCCGACAGTAGATATTGGGATGTACATGAAGGCCCTAATATACTCCCGCCAACGCGAAGGAATACAGGAAGATCGATGTCCGCAAGAATAAGGGGAGTCACGGACGAAATGGAAGACAGAAGACAGGACAGATGCGGACAATGCGGTAAATTGAGTCATAAGAGAAGAACGTGTGGGAAGCAATAAATATTTTACTTGTTTCTATTACTTTCGTCATTCGTGAACTGTATAACTTATATTTTTATTATGTACGCAGTTTTGTTATCAAGGGTTGTCTTATATCAAACATTTAAGTTACTTGCTATGTTATGTTACTTTGATTTAATTTATACGCAGCTTTTGTTTGAATTTTCTGTAGTTTTATATCTACCGTCAAATAAACATAACAGACAAACAATAATACGTCATCTATTGCATATCCATTACAACAATCGACTAAATACAACTAATTAATACAACATTCATTAAAACTAAAGCATAACTCAATTAAACAAGTCTGATACAGATCCATTGCATTATAGTTGCACTACCCTGTTTACTAGACCTCTTTTCAAATTGGATTTACGGACTGCAAATAGTCTACATGATGTCGAAGTAGACTTTTTTCCTTTTCCAAACGTCTCACTTCCGCTTGCACCTTTAGTGCATACTCCACTCCCCTATGGGTCAACGTACAATATAGCCATTTGAAGATATTACAGCACTCAACACATTTCAGATTAGTTATATGATCAAGGCAACCGGCACATCCGTAAAACCGACGTTCAGCATTTGTTTGAGTCTTGCATACAACTACCTCACAAACATCTCCACAGTGGCAAAGTGGATGTGTATCTTGTCTCGCTCGTCCTTCACCGCTAATTTATTTCCCCGATCTTTGAGTCGGTTCGCCTAAGCAAACTTGATTCAAAGCAAATTGAACAGCAACACCATTAGCTGGAGGAACTATCTCAAATTGAGCTTGAGGAACTGTTTCAAACTGAGTTTCAGGAACAAATTCATTTTCAGCTTCCATCCGTTCAACACATTTCACCAATACTTCATCTGAAATCTCCTAATTATCCATATAAATGAATGATAATGTGAGTGTGGGGTGAAGAGATTGTTGTAGCTTTGGTTTAATCGAAGAATGAAGAAGAAATTTGAAAATTTTGTGATAATTTGATGCAAATTGGCTGAAAAATAGACATGGGGATGTTGGATTCGTCCATGAAGAAGATGAAGGAGGTTGGAAAATGTTTTGAAGAGGTTCGGACAAAATATTGTTGTTGCCTCTGTTTTAATATCAGCAGGCTGTGTAAGCGCAACTCATAGTTGCACCTACATCATGTTAAAGTAGGCGCAACTATGAGCTGTGCGTGCTTATTATATTGTTATGCGCAACTGTTGATTGCGCAAAGTTGTAAAACACTCGCGCAACCAACAATTGCGCCTTTTACAATATTGTTCACAATGGAATTTGCGCAACTCATAGTTGTGCAGCGGAAAAAATTAATTGATAGGCGCAACTAATGGTTGCGCATTGATCTGGCAGTTACAAAAAAGCTGATTGGACTGCTGACTGGGCTAAAACTAGCCCTGTTTGGTAATAAGTTTGAAAACTAACACCGATCGCGAAATTGTTCCAAAAACAGCCTATTTTGAAAATTTGTCCTTGAAAGTATAATGTATATAATATACTTATACCGATGAGGTAAGTATATAAATATTCTTAGAAATAATTGAAGTATTTTTAATTTATGAAGATTAATTGAAGAAGGCTTAGTGGATCCTATATGGAATTTAATCTATGTTTGGATTGTTGTTTTATTTGATAATTAAATAACCGACTATCAAAATCTTAATTAATTTTTAACTCTGGAAATATCTAGAGAAAAACAAGGGGATTGTATGATACAGTTATCTTTGTTGATGTTACTGTACGTGTAAACTTGTATGTTCTTCTAAGACAAATGATAAGAAGATCCGTCCACTTAAACGATTAAGTGGTGATCCCTGCTTTTATGCACAGTCTGTTTATTTCCAAAAGAACCGGAGTTGAGTTCACCGGAGACTGTCAAATGTTGGTTCGAAAAGACCAAGATCAGATAAGTATGAACTATCTGAAAACCACTTCGAACTATCTTAAGTGTTTAAATTGAAGACATGTTGAAGATGATAGAATCGAAGACGTAGCTTTTGAAGTGCAAATGTTACTTGCTTCTAATCCCAAACATTGGATTTGTTCATATCCTAAACAACTTGTATGGACGAATACTGGCACTGCATTGCTGCTTGGAGGGCAGTGTTAGCATTCTAAGTGGAATTGCTATATAAAAAAGTAAAACATAGCCTCAAGCCTCATCAACCAGAAATGATTAAAACAGAGGATATGCAGCAAGGTTGTGTGGATTGCACCCATAAGGGTATTGTCATCACCCTTATATATATATATATATATATATATATATATATATTTGGTTATGCATGAGAGCTCTATGAAAATGTTGCAAAGCAACAGCGGTAGTGAAATATTCGGTACTATCCAATAAGGAGTAGGCCGGTCCTGTATTGGCAGGAAGTCCATGTGAGGTCTTCGGTGTATTTTCCTAGAGATGTACCGTGGCAGACGGTACTCCAGTAACTTTATCATTGTATGAAATCCATTATCCAATAAGCATCGTACGGACTTAGTTGTGCTCAACTATGCTGGAACGTGAATGCAAGCATTCCAGCTATATTCATAATTTACTTTAAACTCATCTACGCTATTATAATATCACTGGATTTTCTACAGAAATATTTTGGTTATCATTAGGTAAAAACTCATCCATGTTTATATGCGGTGTATTCTTACGAGATACCTTTATTTTGAAAAGTTTTATAAAACAATAAGAATCCATTTGATTGTGTTTCTCACGCTGATTTTACGAAACTGATCTGGATGTTATTTTTCTTATAATGCTCGGATCAGCCCGAGCATATTTTTTAGATTTAGCTGGACACTTTGAAGCTTCAGGAAACGAGCTGGATCCTCCAAGGCGTATTCACGTATTTTATCTTATGTTGTTTGTTCTTGCTGTATTTATCAGCGGTTGTAAGGACGGATTGTTATAACTATCCAGGGGTTGATGGTAGGATAATTGTATTATGATTGATGTATGTATATTAAAATTCAGTTTTCTTTTTGTAAAGACCATTGGTATATTATATATTACTTGTTACTTTATGAGATTATGTTCTTGTCTTTCTTTCTTTCACCCCAATGATTGTCATTCCGGCACTTGAATGTTCGACTCGTGAATACCAAAGATGTATTGGTGTCGACTTTTGGGGATCGAAAATCGGGTTGCTACAGTCTTGCTCATTCTTCCTATCGGTAATAAGAATAATTAGATTCTTGCCTCAGGAAAAGACTACCTATCATGGTGTGTAAAATATTGTTGTTATGTACATACATATATATACATGATTTAAAATCACAAAATTGCAAGTACATTATTTCATACTAAGCGGTCGAGTGTCCCTTATCGAAGACTCAAGTATTCTTTAAACCCAAGTTATGATTCCAAATAAAATGTCGCTTCATGGCCAGGTATTTAGCAGCATGGAAGATCCATTTATAGGCATCGGACATGAAGGACCGTTTTAATTACCAATTTTATTACCCTGAAAGTTGATAGTAGTTTCATCTGGTTGACCGTACGAGTGAGGGCAATATACATTCAGTTGTAAGAATTGTGTACATCAGCTTAACCACATGTACGCAGTGTGCCTATGGAAACTTGTTAAAAAGATTGCCTCATGTACATGTGTACAGATATTAGACCTTTTTAACTGCTATTTTTATATTCTTGGGAGTGCATTTCAATAGAAACTATGGTAATGGACAAACAATGGATGATATTTATATTCAACTAAATGCGATAAAAAGTAATAAAATATTTAGCACACAAAACCTACTAAACACATCTTACAATTCAGAGCTAAAAAATTTGAAATATGATTAGTAATTAATATTAATATATACAATATGTCAGGTTTTAAGAAATGTGTCACATAGTGTCACCCCGTTATTTTGTAAGCAACATATGAACATTCAAGCTTGGAAAAATCAAGTGCTGTAAGCATAAGGTGCATATAACTATATGACTGAAATTAATTACTTAAGTTTTTGGAATCTTTAGTTTTTTATTTAAATGAATGGTGTTTATGATATTTACATACTGTGATTACCTGAACATATTTGAATGCTTCATGCAATAATAAGCCAAAACATCTTCTGATGGCCAACAACCTACAAGACATAGAAATATGTTTATATTTTTTACTTCACAAAAATAATTGTTACAAACTGCTTAGGCCTTGGTTG
This sequence comes from Allium cepa, assembly GCA_030765085.1. Lineage (NCBI taxonomy): Eukaryota > Viridiplantae > Streptophyta > Magnoliopsida > Asparagales > Amaryllidaceae > Allium > Allium cepa. The sequence goes on along the minus strand of CM060938.1, from coordinate 656,649,752 downwards.
GTCTGTGGTTTCCGTAAGAATCGAAATGCATTTCATTAAGTTTTTCTGAAAATCTTTTTCAGAAACAGTCAATTTGAAAAATGATTTTAACATGCTTCCGCCTTTTGAGAAATATAAAAAACACAGCAAAGTATTTTTCTCCCTTCTTCTTCTCCCTTTTGTTGTAATGACAATGATTTTTACATCCTCTCCTCATCCATGCATTTTGAGATACATATTGGGAACGCAAAACACAAGACGTAAAGTTCAAACCAAACGAACCCTTAATTACCAACTCCATGTATTCATATTGATTTGCAAAATTTGTCATTTACCATATTGAGTTATGCTTTTAATCAGAACTACATAATCAGAATTGCATACAAGGTTGATATGCAACATGTAAAGATTCAAAGTTTGTCAATAGAAATGTAGGTTAACGTTCCAAATTCCAAAAACCCCATTTTTGTCATAAAGAGGATTACTCCCAGCTGTCCAAATATCAAAAGATTATTGCAGCTTAAATGCTTTCAAGAGAGAAGAATTTAATTATAAGAAGCAGTTTGTACCATAACAAGGCCATCAACATATGTTGTTTGCAATTTCAAATTCGGATAGTGACCAGATCTACATACTCATAATTCTACACCAATATGACAAACAAGACATAAACTTTAGTTTGAACAATGCCATAGCAAACGTAAGACGTGTTCAGGTTCCCGATATATCTATTTTGGTTTGGAAGATGGTTACTTCAAACTCTAAGAGACTACTTGGGAGTTTCAAAGTAGTTGTTCTAAGGATTTTTCAGAGTACCGATTTTGATCGCTTACAGGCATACCGGTTTTGAAAGGTATATTTGAGCAGTTTATTATCCGGAATTAGCATGCTTGGTAATTTAAATTTCAGGGTTCTAAAAATCTTTTTAAAAGGATAAAATTACATCTATACCCATATGTATAAATTACATTAAAAATTAACCTATTTTATAGAAGATACCAAGTAATATTGATTTGAGAAAACGCAGATAAAAGTTAATATTTCAAAAATATAAGTTAGCTTTACCAGATCATATAGTCATAAAGAAATGATGTTTAAAAATGTCGAACTCAATGAAGTCAACTTTTAATATTAAAAATATAATATAAAAATTAAGAAAATAGCATTAAGCAATGTTTAGAATTATTTATAATGCATGTCTTGGGTATTGAACCCACGACATCGTATTACACAACCAGACATCTTATCACTATTACTAGTGCTCAATGACATTATTTAATTAATTGACCTTTTTCTAATTTTCTTTTTGAAAAAACAGTTAAATGTCATTTATTAACTATTCTTTCTAAAAATAAAAAAAAATATGAAACCAATAACATATAAATTATTAGGATTGAAATATTTGAATGTTTAGAAAGATAGAGTTGGACGAACTTTTGAAAAGCAGTCAGAAACCACTTATTTAGTGGTCCGAAAGATACAGGCAAATTTACACTACAGATTTGACCGATCTTAAAAACATTCAAAAACCGGTGTTTAAAATAATCGCAAAGCATAGGTTTTCATAATTTCTCATAAACTGAGCCGTTCAAATTCAATGAAACCGGTGGGAAAAAAAACTCCCAAATAGAGCTGAAATACAAAAAAGATCAACATAGTATATGCTATAAAATGAGATGAGTTTTACTATAGCTCGCAAATTAAACCACTATAAGAATCAAGAACTACTGACCAAATGGTGCTAGAAAGATGAAAAAGGATTAGATTATACATGTAAACGTACTTAACATCTACTTCTTATAATTTCTTTGATAATATGTCTATTCATGTCGATCTAAATGGGTAAATTTCAATTCATTTAGGTTGAATTTAAGATTGCATGTCAAGCATTCGATTGTTGTCTCCAACCCAGCATTTTGCACCACTTAATCAATGGTCAATGCATGACCTATATGTCGCCGCCTAACCAAGACTTATGTGGGCAACGACTACTGAGAACGCATCTTTGCCAACCCTTCACCAACAGGGACTGATCCATAAGAAATCACCAAGTCCAGAGAATGATACATGAAAATACCATGATTTATTCATGAGACGTGTTCTAAGAAGGATCTGAATAAAGATCAGAAGATATTTATATCTATACTTCCTTGTGAAATAAGAATGGTAATATTAGTTAAATTATGACAGGAAGCGTAAGTTAAAATTGTTTGCTCCGTACAATTTTTATATGTCCTCCAACAGAAATGCAACAAGCCAAACGACCAAAATAATTAACTAAAGGGCACAAATGAGTAAATAAATAATCATTTCCATGTTGCTTTTCTTCGTAATTGATATATAATGCATGCAAATGTAAGAATATTATATAAGCATGAAAAAAAACTTACATACTAGTCCAGTGGTGTCAATATCATATGTTGAAGATACAGCAAAGTCATCTAAATCAATGTAGTCTTCAGCCCTCTGACTAAAAAGTAAAGGTCTGAGATTAGCAAAACTTGCATAGCTTTATTGTGATGCTTTATTCAAACATTGATGAAGTGGTTTATATTCAGAAAATGGAGTTGAGAAATTGCATGTGAATGTTTATCCTAAAATAATATATCAAAATAAGAATATAGTCTATGATCATACATGCATATGTTGCTGATGTTATTGTAACAATGTTTACATTTAAAAGAAATCCTCATAATTACTTTTTTATTTATTGTAAAAGCCGCATTTCGTTGAAACATATAGAAGCCTAATGAACAATGTTATTAATGCCTGATGGTATAAAAAAACTCGATAGCTTATTATTTCCACTATGAAGAAGAATAAAAACCGATGATATGTAGCACTAATATAATGAAAGAAAGACTGATAAGTTTCCACACATCATAACGATTTTTGAAACTCCTGCAGGTGGTAGCTCATAGTAGACATATACATCTCTAGAAGGGTCTATATTTTTGTTGTCCGGTGATTCGAAGAAATCCTTTGATAGGCAATCATTTGTATGATGACAGGGAATAAGATTAAAACCACCAACTCTCTTCCTAGATATACTTTTCAATCTTGTTTGAAATGAATCATCTGCAGATCAATTTACCATTTACAATGATCAATACATTAAAGGAATGGTGCGGTTCAAATAAATCAATAGCAGCAATAAATAAGGTTCAAATCATACATAAGAAAAGGACGAGTTTTCTTGTAACAAAAAAAATAATATAATAACTTTGTACCTATCTTCATCTATTGTAATTTCCCTAAATTTCTAGGAAAACGGAATTAACTTTAATGTTATATATCAAAAATAAACTTAAAGAACTAATATTACGCATATTACCAAGAAATAAGATAGAGATGTTTAGAAGCAAGAGTTAAAATAAAACAGTACTATTGTAACCTGAAGAAAAGTGGTGCCACTTAGCACAGTAAAATTTAATATATATGCAACAATTAAAAAAAAATGATTTTGTTTATTTTCATTTATTTATTTTGCTATAACAAGTGCTTTACATATAACTTATGCATCATAAAAACAGATATTGTTAGCAAAAATCAATATTGTTTTAAACATAACGAATATGTCAAGCATATTAAGTAACAAAAATTAACCAAAATGTTCAACAGCTATCATACTCTTTATGGACTACTTTCAAAGGTAAATAAAGAATGAAATAGTGAAAATCAATATGTTGGTAAATACCAACTGCACTTCTTTTTTTATTACACGAGTGCATCGCATATGCAACAATAATTATATGTGGCCAAATAAAACAAGTAAAAAAGTAATATGATGTTATGAACGCTACTTATATAATAGTAGGCATTATCATTGATGACTAATTGAACTAGTATGGAATGAGCAATATGATATTATGATGAATATGACAAAAAAAGTCACATACTTTTGCATTAATTGCACTTATCTATATGCACTCTTTCTACCTACAAATATTTTAAACATTATAATGTACACCAGTATATTACAAAATTTGTGTTCTAATGGTAAAGTACAATAGAACATCAACATTCAGTTCCACACCAATTGCATTTTTTTTAAGGTATTCAGATGTAACAAACTTCAGTTCCATCATGGATTGGCGGTTTAGTAGATTTTTTTAATAGAGGTAAAGATTTGTGAAAAATACAATACACAAGGCATTGTATTTATGTAGTGCTTAGAGCAATGGTATTAGAAAATGTAAAACATGCTCAGCATCAAAGGTTATGTAGCGCTAAGGTTAACCCTCCCATAAGAACCATATTTTGACTTTTATCTGGCGAAAATCCAACAATGGATCTCATTGAATAAATAATGGATCCAAATCCTAAAAACAATAAAGTTTTCGAATAGGTATGAGTGATCAAATGGAATAAAGCAGCCCTATAAGAACATATACCCAGAACTAATATAATATAACCCAATTGATAAATGGTAGAATAAGCTAAACTTCTTTTAACATCTCTTTGAACAAGGGCCAAAGTAGCTCCTAATAATACTGCTATTATACCTATTAAGGAAATAAGATTCATTATGTAAGGTACGACCATGAAAAATGAAAGAAGACAAGCTACTAGAAAAATTCACGCTGCTACCATAGTAGCACCATGTTTTACACGTCCTACTTAGAAAGTGTTAAACAGGGTGCCTTTAGCACTACCCTTTTATGTTAACTAATCTAAGTTGTGGTTTTTAAGTGAATACATAACAATAATTTTTGAAAATAAAAGAGCAATGTGAGAAACTTCCTTCTTTTCACTAGGATTGATCACAAGCACTAATGAAACTTATAGACTTCAGAAGGGTGATCTCATCTGTCGTAATATTATACAATTTTTTACCATTGCTACTTTTATTTGACTATTCACTTTGCTATAAATTATTGTTGCTAGACAAATTTGATTTTCCATAACATTTAAAATTTTGTTTTAAATGTGGTATATATAATTTATATCAGTATGACATCTCGTGGTGATTGATATAAAAGGAAATATATCTCAAGTTCTTGATTCAAATATTCAATATTTTTAACTTATCATATACAGCACTAATTTTCTTTGATTTGTTATGGCCATAACTTACAACTTATAACAGGCGACTAATTTATAACCTGCGACTAATCAAAGTTTTCCTATGGAATACTATTACGGTCATTTGACATTTTTTCCATATTTTCACTTTTATTCCTATATTAGTTTGGTTTTTGAAAAAGTTGTTGAGTGCAGTATTTATTTTTATATTACACATTTTGTTTATTGTTAAACAATCTCAAACCATTTAACACTTGAATAGTGAATGATGACCATTAAATAACCTGAAAACGAGGCTATAAACAGCCATTACAAAGAAAGAAGCTGAAAATAAATCAAGTCTTTAACATGCCTAAAGATCAAGATTAATTGCCAAAGACTAGGTCCAAATCAAACTCTAGCTACATGGAATATGATGATTGTTAACAAATGGTAGAATTAATCCTAGTTAAACTTAAACTTGTTGTTTAACGGTCAAACAATTCCACCCTTAGACCAAAAGCATCTAGACAAATTTCAATTTACTCCCAGATCGGACTTCACACCAAGTGTGCTCTGAACTTCTCAAACACCTCCGGTCGTTAGGCTTAGTCATAATGTATGTTATTTATTCACTGGTGTCATGGTGCTTCATACTAACTACTTCATCTTTGGTGAGATTTCGAAGGAGTTGAAACCACACACTATGTGTTTACGCCTACCATGAAAGACTGGATTCCTTAAAAGTTTAATGGTAGAAGATTTATCACATAAAACTGTAACACGGTCACTTTGAGTACCTCCAATTGGCTTCACAATATGTTGAATCCAAATCCATTGACAAACACATGTTGCTGCTAAGTACTCCACCTCAGTGGTTGAAAGTGTCACTGCTGGCTGCTTCCTAGAAGTCCAAGTCACCGCCCCACCCTTAGTATGAATACGTAATCTGAGGTGCATTTTTGGCCATCCAAATCTCATGCATAGTTGCTATCCGTGTAGGCTAGCAACTCATCTTCACTTCTTCTTTTGTAGAAGACCCTGACTTATGTGGTTCCTCTTAAATACCGAAGTATTCTTTAGCTGCAAGCATGTGTGGCTTCATGGATTTGGACATGGAACGACTTACCATGCACACACCGTACATAAGGTCTAGTCTTGTGGCAGTCATGTACATCAGACTCTCAACCATCTGCTTGATCAATGTTGCATCAACCTTCTTGTCATCTTCTTTTTTGACAACCTGTTACTTCCAAGAACCATTGGATTCGTAACTCCATTGCAATTTTTCATACAAAATCTTTTAAGCATCTCTTCCACATGCTTCCTCTGGCTAATATGAATGCATTTCAAACTCTGATACGCCTCAACTCCCAGAAAGTATTTCATCTCATCAAGATCAGTCATTTTGAATTCTCTTTTCATTAAGTATTTGAAACATTTCATCATATCATTGTTATTATTAGTAAAAACAAGATATCAACATAAAAACTTACAATCGGAGTGTTGCGTGTCTCTCCTTTCTTGACGAACAAGATGCGTTAGTGACTGCTGCTTTCAAACCCTGCTTGAGAAAGTAACTTTCGATTCTACTAAACTATGTCATTGTTGTCTGTTTCAATCCGTACAATGCAGTCTTTAGCTTGTAAACTTTTCTTTCATCTTCCCGCCCTACATATCCTTCAGGTTGTGCTATGTAAATAGCTTCATTCAACTCTCCATGTAAAAAGTATTTTTTACATCAAGTTGGAAGTGTGTCCATCCTTTTCTTGCTGCCAAAGCAATCGATGTTCTGATTATGTCCCACCTAGCCATTGGAGCAAAGACTTCATCGTAGTCTATTCTTTTCTCTTGAGTGCACCCTTTCGCTATGCGCCTTACTTTGCATTATTCCATCTCACCGTTCTCGTTCAGTTTAGTTTGATATATCCACTTCATATCAATCACTTTAGTTTTCTTTAGTGCATCAATAAGTTGTCATGTATCATTTTTCACAATTGCATCAATCTCCACATTCATGGCATCTCTCCACTTCTTGCTTCTAATTACTTCTTCATAACAAATAAGATCACCAAAAGACATAAACCAAGCTAAATTTTGTACCTCTTATTCTTTGGAGAGTCATTCACCATTGACATAGTCTTGTAGGTAGGTTGGTCTTCTCAAAATTCTTCTTTCAGACACATGGTAGGTTTTATCATTTTGAGAATTGCTTAAATTGTCTGATGGAACCAAAGGCTGTGCATGCTCATCTTCTTCTGCGGCTTCTTCATCACTGGATTCATACACTCTCCATCAATTTCACCCCAATCTAACCCATCATTTTTGTTTTCTTCCTCAATCCTCCCCCGCACGCTTCTTCTTCAAAACACCGCATCTTTTAACCTTCTTTCCCACTGGATCATGCATTTTAAAGCCTTTTGACTCTTCATTGTACCCTAATAACACACATTTTTGACTTATAACATCAGGCTTCAACCTCCTTGCCTCAGTTACAAGTACATTTCCAACAATTTGAAGTTCCAAACACTTTGAAATAATCTACATGAAATAATCTACGTTGGGCTTCACATCACTCCAACATTCTTCAGGAGTCTTGTCCTTCACAGCAAAGGTGAGGCTTTGACTGAGAACATGGCTTGTCCATTTCACTACTTCTAGCCAAAAAGACTTAGGCATCTTCTTCTCCTTCAGCAAGCAACACGTCGTGCTTAGAATAGAACAATTCTTGCGCTCTGCTACCTCATTTTGTTGGGGTGTATATGTAGTTGTCAGTTGAAGCTTGATGCCATAAAGTTTGCAAAACTCCATAAACTCCTTAGAGGTGAATTCTCCTTTTCTAACTGTTCTTAAACCGCTTATGGGCAAACCAGATTCCTTTTCCATGCTATTCTTAAAACGTTTGAACATTGTGAATGCTTCACTCTTTTCATTCAAAACATATTCCTAAAGCTTTCTACTAAAATCATCTATGAAAGTCAACAGATACATTTTGCTGCTGTGTGACATGGGAGTTATGAGACCGTAAATGTTTGGATGAACAGGTTGCAGCTTCTTTGTTGCTCTTCTCTTCGACATGATCTCACGATGTTGTTTTCCTTTCATACAGCTTGTACCAAGGTAGTTAATGTGCCAAGCTTACGCTTTGGATTTTTTGTGTCTTGAGTCTTTTTGTGTGCCTTTTATACAACTGTGTTTTTCTGCTTTAAAAAAATTGCCTATAAAATAAAATTAAAAATGATTATTTTAGTGTTAAAACATGTTTGTAAACAATCTTTTTGTAAAAAACAAAGCACTCGCTATTTGATACGAAGTCATAAATAATAACCTTGATTAAAACGATGTCAAATTCAAGTCTACGACACCTTAAACATAGAAATTACAACAAAAATGTCGAAACCATAAAGATGTTCAGGTTCAAGCGTTTAGCACAACACTTGAAATTTAATTCAACTTTTAATCACTAATATCCAATTTTAATTTAACTTTAACTTCAAACTAAAACTAACATTACCTAAAATGTTAAATTAAAATCAACAAAATTTTAAGTTAATATTAAAATTAATTAGCTTTTAAATTCAAATTCAAATTAACTAAATTTAAAACTAAAACTAAATCAACATTACCAAACTTTAAAGTGAAATTAAATTACAATTAATTAAACTTTAAATTCAAATTCAAATTTAAATTCACTAAAATTACAATCAAAAGTAAATTAGCATTAACTAAACTCCAAGTTAAAGTAACTAAACCTTAAATTAAATTTAAAATTAAAGTTAAAAGTAAACTAATTACTTTTACTCGCTAATTCAAAATTAACTCAATTTAAAAGTTTAAATTTAACTTAACTTTTATTTAACTTAAATTTAACTTTTAACCGCTAATTACTTTTAAAATATTAACTTAAATTTTACTTAACTTACTCAAATACACACGGGAAAAAAAATAGTATTTGAACAGAGAAGACGAGACAGAGGGAGGTACAAATGTGACGGCGACGTTGGACAAGAATTTGTGATGGTGAGGGCTTGGAGCAGAGGTTGCGACGGCGGTTTGTAGCTCGATTTGTGGTAGATTTTTTTTTGAATTGTAGTTGAAGTCGCTTAAGTTTTGTTTTAATTTAGAGTTAAGAATAGGCTCGAAATTAATAAGATCGGACGAAGCACCCATTTTCCAACATAGGAACCAAACCCTACTTGAGCATGCTTTTTATGTGCCTTCGGATTTCACCACCTTAGCAAAAGGCTCGCTTTTTGGATGCCTTGAATAGATCGAACGCCTCAACTTCCAAAAAGATGCAATTGCTGCGCCCGGGCCTTTTTGAGCCTTAGGCATGCCTAGGCAGGCGCCTTAGTAACACTGATTTGTACACTTTGCTTGGATCTTGAAATTAGGAAGCCCTTCAACTAAATTCTTTTGCTGGAGCAATTTCAAGCTTCTGTGATTAATATGGCCAAATCTTTTGTGCCATACATCTACTATCTCTTCTGTTTTTACATTGAAACATGTAGAGGGCTGTGTGGCAATTTTAGCCAATAATACAACCATTTTATTTGCAGTCATTCTTCTACTCTCAAGTATGCAGCCCCTGCTAGGATGATATAGTCTACTACACATACCATGTTGAATCAATATAGTTAGTCTCCTATCTTGCAACTGACCAATGCTTAAAAGAAAGTTTTCAAATTGGAAACATAATACACATTACTTACATTTTGAATTGCACCTCCAACTTCGAACTTAGCATGACCATTTCTCATAGTTGTCATCCTGTAGTAATTGTCAAGTTTCACAGAGTGCCTAAATTCCCCATCTAGCTTCGTGAACCACTCATTATTTCCAGACATGTGGTTTGAACAACCCAAGTCAAGAAACCAAACTCGTCTCTTTGCATCATTAACATCCACACAAGTCATCAATAGCATCTCCACTTCGTTGTTTAAATTTATGTGATTGGCTCTCCTTTCCAACTAGGACATTCATATTGGAAGTGTCATAAATTGTGGCACGCTCCACTAGTGCTTTGTTGAAGGTTTATCTACCTCTCCCTCTTCCTCAACCTCCTCTAGTCACTCCTCTTCCTCCTCTATCGACCCTCTCATCACGAGTCACCTTTAATGATTGTTCTTCCTCATTGATGTACTTCATTCTCTGCTCATGAGCGAGCAAACTGCTTTGAAGCTCATCTATGGCCAGTGTGGCTATATCGTTGGATCCTTCGATGGAGCAGACCATATAGTCCAATTTTAGCAGCAATGGTCTCAAAATCTTCCCCGTAATATCTATTTCCTGCATACCCTCACCACACGCTTTCATGTGTTTGGCTATGGAGAGAGTTTGTCCAAAGTATACATTGATAGATTCTCGTTCCATCATCTTCGGCACTTCAAATCATCTTCGACACTTCAAATTCTGTCTTCAATGCCTGGAGCTGAGATCTTTTCACCATCGTGGAACCCTTGAAGTTACTTATGTTGCATTGAGTCCCAGATCTGCTTGGAAGTATCATCATTGAGAATTGTTTCCATGATCTCTATATCAATGGCCCGATGAAGATAGTTATTGATCTTCTTGTCCTTCAACTGCTGCTCCTTGATCACCTTCAGCTGAGCTTCAGTTGACTCTCTGGAACGGTGTCAATCCCTTTCTCAATCAGATTTCAAAATTCCTTAGCACGAAGGAAATTCTACATCACTTGGCCCAGTGCTTATGGTAGCCATCAAATTTTGGAATTGCAGGTTGCACAAACTTCGCATTGTTGCTACTAAGTCATCCCTCCTTCTCGCTATTTCTTTCAATCTTTCTCTATATGTGCTTCACTCCCTCTCAAACTCTAAATCAGTCCCCGATAATGGAGCTTTGATACTACTATTAAACAATCTCAAACAGTTTAACACTTGAATAAGTGAATGATGACTTATTGAATAACTTGAAAGTGAGGCTATAAATAGCCATTGCAAGGGAACAAGAAGCTGAAATTAAATCATGTTTTAACATGCTTAAAGATCCTGATATAATTGCTAACGACTAGGTCCCAACTCAAACAAACTCTAGCTACATGATCCTACCAAATAGGATGGTTATTAACAAACGGTAGTTAATCCTAGTTAAGCTTAAACTTGCTACATCACCCTTCAACAGTCAAATACTTACATCATCGATCATAAGGGAGAAACATCACCACAGATTACGTAAATAATGAATTTTGATGATAATCCATTATCACTTTCAATAAAATCAATCACTTCTAGAGTGTCTAACCTGAGATTAATAAGCACATCTACAGGCTACAGCAGGAGCAAAGCTAGCCATCTATTTTAAGGGGGCCAAAATTTGAGAGGAGGCAGAATTCAATGTACACTGTAGGATAAAAAATTCTTCATCGGACATAATTTAATTACTAAGACATAAAGTACTATCAATAAGTCAATGTTTGAGGGGGTCAGCTTCTCCTCGTGAGCTCTTTGTGAATTCATCGCTAGGCCACAGGCACTGTAGAAGATTTCAGATATCTATGTTCTACCTTATAGCTTATGATTTTATTTTATTTTTTCTTCGTAAAAAAGATCGATTGGTTTATTAAAAATTTAGACAGATGGAAAGTTTAAGTTAATAATTATAACACCACAACAACAACAACAGAACAAATAAAAAACACATAATACAAAAAAAGAGGAAAAACCTTGTTGTGAGGACGAGGAATGAGAAGGGAGGAGAGCACGGCGCAGGATCTCCCATCTCATTGAAGCAGAACGCAGTTTCTTCTTCTCCATTTCTTTTCAAATTTTTGATTCGACTGAATAAGGTTTTAGGACTTTAGAAGTTGGAGGTTATTCACCTCAGAATTCAGACCGTAAGAGTGTCGCTAAGTACACAAAAAACACAATTGATAGCAGTCTAGAAAACACCGTCACATCCGATAACCCTATCATACTACACAAAATCGAATCCTTTTAGAAAACGAAGAAGAATTCAAGTTAAAAAGGAAGAAATCAATGTCATTGGTTATGAAAAGTAAATAGGAATTTAATTTCATTTTTTAATGCTAGATTAGATTGAAATGTTTCCGACTATAACAGCATAGTAAAAATTGTGAAAATAGCAACAATTTATTTTGAAAATTTACCAAACTTTAACGGGATCAATTTTAAAATACAGAAAATTATTGTTAGAACAAAATTTCTCAGCGTTTTAGGCTTAAGGACATACCTTCAGTATTTTAGATTGAAGGACAATTTTCTTTAGGTATCAGTTTTTAGTTATTGGTAGCAGTTTTTAGGTATCGGTTTGTAGTTATCGGTAGCAGTTTTTAGGTATCAGTTTTTAGTTCAGTAGCAGTTGTGGAAGAATGTTTTTCCTTATGAATAATTTTGTAATAATGTTTGTCCTTATGAATAATTTTTAGAAAAATGTTTGTCCTTATGGTTAAAATATTGAGATCGTGTCCTTGAGGCTAAAAATATATAAAATTTTGTCCTTTAAATTATTTCTCCCTTTTAAATAATAATGAGAACTTTGAGAGAGAAAACAAAACAAATTTTGATTGCATGAATATATCGGATGTAAGATGCTTGAAAGTCGTTGGAAATAACGAAGTCCATTGTTAAGGAATTTTTTGATTGGGTAAATTTTGATTTATTCCCTAAATTTTGATCAAGAAGAGAAAGAGATAATGAGTTTTGGCAACCGGTAGCATGTTATTTTCAAGCGCAAAAGGAAAACTAAAAAGCGAGATTTTTTTCTCCTAGTAATACTTAGTACATTATTTAGTCTATTTAGTAAAAACTCCATCGGAAAATCGTTGGTAACTATTTAAACTAACAATCTATCTAAATCTGAATTTTATGTTCAGCAGTGTCTAAACTAAAAATAAATTTAGACCACTTCGAAACTTATTACAAACATAAACTGTTTTTGCCACATTGGCGCTGAGTCTGCGCTTTTCTATTAATGCATCTAAAAATGCGCCATTTTTTTATTTATTTTTTTATTTTTTTACATTGGCTCCGTTTCAAATGGAGCCAATAGGGATTGTTGAAAAAAAAACTCTTGACTCCATCTGAAATAGAGCCTATGTAAAACTGGAAAAAAATAAGACGCATTTTTAAATTGCGCTAATAGAAAGATGCTATCTCGGTGCTAATGTGGCAAAAATAGACCTATATTTGTAATAAAAGTGGCTAAATTGTTATTAGTTTTGAAAATTGGTTTAAATTAAAAAAAAATCCTTCTAAACTTTTGGTTTTCAACATAAGTATCTCTTGTAAAAGAGTGTATCATACTTTCGGTTCAATTCGTGTTCCCATATGATGTCTGCTTAGCTCACCCACTGTTGCATCTTTTAACAATAGCTTTAGAAAAGGTTAGTCCAACCAAGTTTTTTTATAAAAACGAGGTCATATATTTTTATTCTATACTTGATAAAAAGCTTACCAACAAAGTTTTACTTTGGAGAAATGCTTATTTTTGGTATGAAGTAGTGTCAAATCAAAATATCAAACAACATAAGCATTTGCTAAGGAGGTGATCCAGCCACGCCTTCCAGTACTGCTACCTAATAGCATAGATGTTCGAGTCATCTTCGAGGCATATTGTTGAGAATGTTCATTGCATGAGCAGTTTAATAACAGATTTTGGATCTAATCAATATTGATATACTAAGTATATTATCTGTTGATACGAAGTATCCCGATGATCAGTGTTTTTTTTTTTCATTTACCGATCTCATCTTTCATTGAATCGATGACAAATGGGTAATGTTAGGGTAAATCAACAAAAAATGAGTCAGATCGAAATGTTGGATAGATAAGTGTCCTGTAGTAAGAGAAATGGTTATGAAGGTATGATACAACATGCTCGGGATTTGCTCGAAGTTCTCACAATACTGAATCAGACCAACCTGCATTGTCCAATAGACCCGCCTAGGCAATAGTACCTGTGACGACCCGGATTTTTGGACCATTCAAAATCGCCGAAAAACCCATCCGTTCTAAAACTACTAATGAAAACTAGCAACTTAATACATAATATTTAATAAATATTCAACATTGTTAGTCCGTGAGATGATGGTTTTGATGACAACAACCTTAGAATAGATTATAAAATATAAATACTAACATTATAGGTTTAGATATATATGTATATGCAGGATTTCATCATCCAGGTACCAAGAATGAAGACTGTACAGTATAGAGATTCAAGATATCGAGATAGAAGACTCATGAGTATCAAGATTATCAAGAGTTCAAGATTTCAAGGTTAAGTATTTTTAGGAATTTTTGTTAAAACACATAGAAAAGCACTGGCATCTTAAAATCCAATTTATTCGTGGAATGAAATCCACTTCGAGCCTGTTAAAGGGATGGAACCCTAAGTAGGATGGAACCTACGAAAAATCTAGTGGAACATTGTTTTGTATCCGCTAACTTTTTATTCAAAATGATTTTTCAAAATTATATCCTGTTTTCAAAATGTTTTCAAAACTTTCCTTTTAAAAGATTCAAAACCCTCTATCCTAATTTTAAATAATTATAGCCTCAAAATTATCTTTAATTTCAAAGTTAAATTACTCCTGATTTTAAACTATCTTTTAATATAATATATTTAACTTTTAAATATTTATACTTAGATTTAAATATAAAATTATAGTTAAATTCTATATATATTATTCTCTATATTTACTTATGAATTTTAAATATAGTCAAGTATATTTATAAAGTTTAAAATAAGTTTTAATATAAAATAAAAGTTATTTTTAAAAGAAAATCAAATCACCAAAAAATCCTTTGGGATGTCGACATGCCCAAGTACCCCATGTCGACATGGTGTCGGTTGAGTTCAAAATTTAAATTTCAAAAGAAGTGTCTATTCGTCATAACTCTTCGCCAATGGACATGACTGTTGTTCTTCTATAAATAGGGGTCAGTTTCAACGAATTTAAGATTGGATTTTTTGGTTTTTCGCTCCTCTTCTTCTTCCACATTTCTTAATACATATTCTTATCATTACTTTGCCGAAATCAACATTGAATCATACTTTATTACTTCTAGTTTGATTCTCTATCACTATCTCAACAAGATTCTCAGTGCTATTCAGAGTTATAGACTTCTTTGTAATCAATTAAGCGAGAAAAGGTGTGATTGTTGCCTTGAAAATCAATCAAGTGAGAAAAGGTGTGATTGTAGCCTTGGTAAATCAATTGGGTAAACTTGTGGCCCGGAAATCAAGTATCTCTACCCAGAGGATTGAAATTCTGGAGGGTGTACCTTGTAGCCTTAAAATCGAGGGGGTAATTGTGCAATTCCTTTTGAAAGGAAATTCGTACTTGTGTTGCGGGACTGGATGTAGGGTAACTCCGAACCAGTATAAAATCTGGTGTGTTCTTTCCTTTACTGCTTTTATTTTATTTCTACATCTGTGTTTGTTTCTGTGATTATCTCTGTATCTGTAGATTGCGTACATCTGTGTCTAAATTAACATAAACTCAAAAAGATTTAGTAATTCTTTATAAACACTATTCACCCCCCCTCTAGTGTTAATCCTAGCCTTAAGATCCGTAATCCGCATTTCTAACAGTTGGTATCGGAGCAAGGTTTTCAAAGTTTCATAATCTGATTTTTGAAAAGTTTTCAAAATGGCTACCAACACTGGTATTGTTACTAACACTAGTATCCCTGTCACTAGTTTATTTGTAGAGGGCCAGTCTACTGTCAGACCACCACTTTTTAATGGCACTAACTATGCATATTGGGCATGTAAGATGAAAATATATTTACAATCTATAGGATTAGACACTTGGAATATCACACAAACTGAATATTCTGAACCCACAACTAATTTTGCACAGTGGACTGCTGAGCAAAAGACTGTTGCACAAAATAATTCTAAGGCAATGAATATTCTGTTTTGTTCACTAGATAGAAATGAATTCAATAGAGTGTCAGTTTGTAAGTCTGCATATGAAATCTGGAAAACTTTGCAAGTTACTCACGAAGGACCAAGCAAAGTTAAACAGACCAAAATTTCCATGCTCACAAATCAGTTTCAATTATTTAAAATGAATCCTATTGAGTCTATTTCAGATATGTATAGTAGATTTCAGGATATTGTGCATTCTCTAATATCTTTGGGAAAGGAATTTTCTGAAGAAGATCAAGTCAGAAAGATTTTAAACTCTCTAACTCCAGAATGGGATCAAAAGACACTTGCGATCGAAGAGGCAAATGACATCAGTATTTTAAAGATAGAAGAATTAATTGAAAATCTAATGTCGTTTGAAGTTCAAATGATCGGGAGAAGAGAAAGTAAAGCATCTGAAAAGAAATCAATGGCATTCAATGCATTGACCGATGGATCAGACTCAAACAGCGATAATGATGAAGAGATAGCCTTTATGACCAGAAATTTTAGGAAATTCTTGAAATACAGAAAGGTGAATAATCTCAAGAGAAACAACTATAAGAATTCTGAAAATCAGAATGTAGTGCCAAATAATGACAAATGTTACAACTCTGATAAACCAGGCCATTTCAAAAGAGACTGTCCTTATCCAGATAGGCAAAATCCTCCTATGAACAATGATCCAGCAAAGAAACGAATTCGTGCATTTACTGCTACTCTAGATGACTCAGACTCGTCCTCAAGTGATGACGATCAGAAGGCAGATAATTCGAATTTGTGTTTCACAGTTGTTCATGACTTTGACGAATTCAAAGAAATAGACTCAGAAAAAGGTACACGTTTACAATACAATTGGTTGAAATTGCTTGCTTAGAATTAGTTGCCTGATTGTTTGTTTGATTGATTTTGAATTGGTGTGTTGTTTGAATTTTAAAATTTATTTTTTATTTTTTATTAGTATTATTTTATTATTATTTTTATTATTTTTTAATAGTATAACTGAAATATACTTGGAGTTTAATAATATTTCAGATATATATATAGGCACTAAAAATAATAAGTATATTTATATATTAATTTATTAGAAATCTTAGGAAAAATAAATTATCAAAATTCACTAGCATATGTCGACATGGTCCCTACCATAATGTCGATATGGGTACCAGAATTTGAATTTCAAAATTTGAATTCAAATGTTTGAATTTTCCTCCACCTTTTCACTTCATTCAATTCTCTGAAAAGCTACCTTTTGACCAGAGAATATGTCCTTTGAGAATCTATTTATTCACTATCTTTTATCATATCTTTTCACTCTCATTTTCAAATTCAAACTCTCTCTTCAAAACTTCAAGCTCTCTACTCTCTACTTTAATGGCTTCTTCAAGCAACCCCTCCACCATGAGAATTTCCAGAAAAATAAAAGAGAAACTATTCAATGATCCGGAGGCAATAAAAACATACATCAATTATGCTACTTATGCCAAAGTCCATCCCGGAAAGTTTGTTATTTTTCAAGATTTCTCTTCTTATGAACTTGATTCTCTTTTTGCAAACAATGGAGTTCTTAGTCTTATTAATGCTTCTCAAAATGATTTTGTTTGCTATCCAAATCTTGTCAAAATTTTCTATACTAATTTAAACCATGGATTTTATCATGGGAACGAGGATGAAATTTGGAGTAGTGTCAAAGGCACTAGAATTGTTTTGAATTGTGATCTTTTGGGTACCATTCTCAATTGCTAGTGTACGGGAATGGATCTTTCTAATTTTAAAATCGATGAAAATGATCGTGAGACATTTCATCACATTTTCGAGTGGATTGATAATTTTGACTTCAAAAATCAAAATTTTCGACCAAAGGCAAGAACTGTCAATCTTCTTTTGCAACATACTTTGACCCCAAGATCGGGGAATTTTAACAATCCTACTTCAAAAGTTTGCAAAGTTCTTTTTGTTATTTTTGAAAATTATGACATAAATTGGGCGCAAGTTATTTTGGATGAACTTCGTCCTAAAAATCTTGAAATGGGTGAGATACTTTATACCATGGAATTTATCTCACTCGGATTTTTAACTATTTTAGAGTGGATTTCAAAGGCGAAGAATTTGTTTCTAGAAAAGTTTTCAATCATTCCAACATTTCGCTTATGAAAATTCCTTTTGTTTTTCAACCTTATGAGACTCTTGCCGAAAAGGAAGAGTGTTTGGCTTATGAAGAAATGGAAGAAGAGAAAGAGGAGGAGGAAGAAGAAGAAGGGGATGAAATGGAAATTGAAGTAGAAGAAGGTGAAACCTCTTTGGAAAGCATTGACTATCCTCCTAATCCATCCACCAAAACCCTTCTCAAAAACCAAAAGACGATTATTGAGAATCAATGGATTCTTAAACGATCCGTTAGTAAGAAGTTGGACAAAACTTCATCCAAGATGAACAATTTCATTTTCAAAGTCAGCAAAAAATTTGGACTATCTTCATCATCATCATCCTCTAACTAGTTTTATCTTTTCGTATCTTGTTGTATGTGTTTTAGTTTGTTTAATTCGAAAGTTTATGTAGTTTGGTGTGTGTTTAATCATTGTAACATCTTAGTATGCAATGAAACGAAATTTCTTTTCTGTTATCTACCTTATCTTATCTCCGGAATAAATGTCAGTATAGTATATAAATATATATATACACACAATTGTTCACAAAATCAAATTAGTCATAATTTTTCACTAACCCATGTCGACATCCCCTCTATGACCACGTCGACATGTACTGGTCAGAAATGACAATTGATTTTGAATTTGAAATTTGAATAACTACCTTATGTCTATTCATTTCAAACGAATTTCTACACCTATATATACCTGTTTCTTCCAGAATTCTTCACTGAAAATTATTTCTTATCTTCTATATCCTTTATTTCTTTCACAAATTCAACTATGGCTAATCCAATTCACAATTTATCTGAAAATCTAGAAGAAACCCTTAATTCGTTCAAGAATATCCTCTCATTTATTCTGCGAAACCAACGTCACTTAGAATTGAGTCAAATGCATATGATCAAGGAACAAGAAAGACACTTCGATGCAATACGATGGATGCTCTCCTCTCCGCACAAGGATGATAACGAAGCACATCCTCCTGTCTCTCTCACCAATGATAATGATAATTGGGATGCTATTAAGGCAGACCCAATCTTTGGAGAACAAGGATGGGTGGAAGTTCCACGTAACGTTTGATTTTTATTTGTTTGCTTTGTTTGATTTGTTTGGATTGATTTGGTTTTGACTGATACTCTATGTGGATTGATTTCTTGATATTGGTTTGAAGTTTGTTGTATAAAACACATATATATATACATTGAAATGTATATAGTCTTTGATTAGTTATCATGTTCATAAGTATAATTATTTCTTAATCTATATATTATATATTCCGTTGTATAGTTTATCAATGCAGGTACTGAAGCCCAAGAATGAGGGGGAGTGAGTTTTTGTTGATGACAAAGGGGGAGAAATATAAAATAGGGTATTTAGGCATAAATTAAGGGGGAGTTTATTAGTTTTAGAGGGAATTATTAGGATAGAAGTAATATTTTATAAACAAAGGTTGTCATCATCAAAAAGGGGGAGATTGTTAGTCCGTGAGATGATGGTTTTGATGACAACAACCTTAGAATAGATTATAAAATATAAATACTAACATTATAAGTTTAGATATATATGTATATGCACGATTTCATCGTGCAGGTACCAAGAATGAAGACTATATAGTATAGAGATTCAAGATATCGAGATAGAAGACTCATGAGTATCAAGATTGTCAAGAGTTCAAGATTTCAAGGTTAAGTATTTTTAGGAATTTTTGTTAAAACTCATAGAAAAGCGTTGGCATCTTAAAATCCAATTTATTCGTGGAATGAAATCCACTTCGAGCCTGTTAAAGGGATGGAACCCTAAGTAGGATGGAACCTACGAAAAATCTAGTGGAACATTGTTTTGTATCCGCTAACTCTGTATTCAAAATGATTTTTCAAAATTATATCCTGTTTTCAAAATGTTTTCAAAACTTTCCTTTTAAAAGATTCAAAACCCTCTATCCTAATTTTAAATAATTTTAGCATCAAAATTATCTTTAATTTCAAAGTCAAATTACTCCTGATTTTAAACTATCTTTTAATATAATATATTTAACTTTTAAATATTTATACTTAGATTTAAGTATAAAATTATATTTAAATTCTATATATATTATTCTCTATATTTACTTATGAATTTTAAATATAGTCAAGTATATTTATAAAGTTTAAAATATTTTTAATATAAAATAAAAGTTATTTTCAAAAGAAAATCAAATCATCGAAAAATCCTTTGGGACGTCGACATGCCCAAGTACCCCATGTCGACATGGTGTCAGTTGAGTTCAAAATTTAAATTTCGAAAGAAGTGTCTATTCGTCATAACTCTTCACCAATGGACATGACTGTTGTTCTTCTATAAATAGGGGTCAGTTTCAACGAATTTAAGATTAGATTTTCTGGTTTTTCACTCCTCTTCTTCTTCCACATTTCTTAATACATATTCTTATCATTACTGTTGAATATGCTATTATATGATTTTTGTTTGATGATAATAAACATATATATATTCGTTTAAATGTAATTGTTAATGTACTATTTTATTTTTCATAGATTAAATAAATATTTGCTGTATAAAAAGAAATAACACAGAATTTGAATTCAAACAGAAATTTTATTCAAATAAATATTTATTACAATCTTTGAAAAGTACAAAGTTCAAGCTCTCACTATATATATACAATTTCAATTATAGTATAATTTTGACTACATTACGATTCACATTTACATTTGACCTCGCTACATATCACTCATTCACTGAACTCGTATTTTATCTTCAACTTCACTCCAAATTGAATCCAACATCTAAGCAATCTGCAAAAATAAATATTGACGCAGTAAAATTGAAAAGGAAATATTTTTGCAGTATAAAACAAAATGTGGATTTTGAAAATAATATTTGTCTTGGTTATTTGGGTTGTTCGTCATCATTTAATTTTCAATTCATCATACATGAACAGCTTGTGACATACACAGTGTATCACTATATATGCCACAAGGTCGTGCACACCAATATATACACTTGATAAAATTACAAGGACAGGTGAGCACAGGTCAAACCCAAAATACTGGATTCAACTCAAGTGCAATAAAATAATGTCACAACTTTCAGCACAAGGTCAAATCCGAGCTTCAAGCTGGATTCAACTCAAGTGTAATTCGAAAAACAAATCAAAATGAAATCAAGTGGTCAAGACAGCTACATACAGTCTCAAGTGAAAGGTTAGACAGTCCATTCAGACCATCAAGCAAATGCATATCAAACAATGTCACGAAACTCAGCATGTACATGTGTGGCCAGTGAAACCCAAAGCTAACAGCAATACAAAGAAATCAACCAATGGCCAGATCCAAACAACACAAGTGCTCAAGGGCAGTTGTACCAAAACAAGCTCAACCGGACAGTACTATCTAACCAGAATCAAAGATGAAATCATGCACAACAACTAGTAGAGCAGGCTCGAATGACCAAGTGCACCAAAGATATGGCAATACAGCAACAAAGACTAAGGCACAGTACACACACAGTTTTAAATATATGAAGATAGTGTAGTCAAGGCAACATGAAATACAACAGACTCAAGTCTGCAACTCAACTTGAAGCCAATACACTAATACATATGATACACCAAGTACAAGGCACAGTGAACAGTAAGATGGCCAAGTGATAGCAGTGTGAAACCAAACCACAAAGGAAATGGAAAGTTCAAGTCACTGCTACCATGACTCAAGTACAATGCTACAGACTCAAACTCAACTACAACAGTGACAAACAGCATAAGCAAGTGAACTGCAAGTGTCAACCAAACAACTTAGTGTCGTCACCAAGAACAGCATATACAGGAATACTTCAACTACAAGTGATACTGAGTAAACATGACGGCCAGAGTTGTAACGACCCAGAATTTTGAACAATTTAAATTGAAATATTTAATTAATTTTAAATATTTGAATGATGGCTTGACTTGAATTTCAAATTTTCAGAATGAATTTGGCGATTAAATTATAGAATTTAATCTGTTGAAAGTTGAATAAAAATTTGAATCTTCAATTTTAAGCCGATTAAAAATATTTCAAAGGCTTGTAAAATCATACTGAAAATACTGAAGATAATAGAAGCTTCAGAATTGAATTTGAAAGTGAATTGTTCAGTTTTGAAATTTTATCGTTTGAATCGATATTTAAAAATAGCCGTCCGAGGCACAGTCTCGGATTTCGATGAAACCAGTTCCATTGGGTCCGTAATATTGAATTATTACCGGATTTCAAATTTCGTAATTTTCGGAGTTGTTATGTGAGCACACAGTAAGTAAACGCATTGAAATTGAATCGAATTCAATTTGAAATTAATATTTTATTTAGTCAACATACACAACGTTATCTTCCCTAAACTTACGCCTAGTATCGCGCCTGAAATCACGATATGAAATTGTGAAAGCACGATCTTTTCTCTGTTAAAGGCACGACGTTTCCTTTCTGTTGAATTCAGAGAGAGAGAAAAAAAACGAAAACAAATAAATGGTGGCCGCTCCTTTTTTTTTCTTCTCCCTCTTTCAATCGAAATCAAAATTGGCCGAAGCCTTCTTCAATCTCAAAATCGAAACGCAGTTCTATATATAAAAAAAAATGAGGGCGCACGCGTAGCGGGGTTGCGCAGGCGGCGATTGTCGTTGTAGTCACGAGGTCGTAGGTGAACATCGGCGGCGGCTCGATTTCGTTCGATGGTGGAAATGGGGGACGAAGTGGTTCGATCGATTGTGGAGCGTTAGGTAGCGGCGCTCGACAGCGAGGCTAAGGTTTGGTGCAGCGGTGGCAACGCGCGTGCGTAGGCGCTTGGCGATGTAGGGTGGCGCTCGAGCTCGTGGTCGAAGTCGCAGTCGAGGCAGTGGCTCGTAGGTTGTTCGATGTTGGCTTCAAACACTGGCAGTGAGGTATATTTGTTAACAATTTAATTTAAAAATTTGAATCTGATTTGAATTATATGTTTATAGGTTAGAAAATATAAACAATAAAAAATTTATCAAATGAAAATTTCTGTTTTTCAGTTAAAATATAGACGGAAATGGAATTTTTATACAGTGAAATTATACTACAATAAATATAGATAAGTAAAAAAAAAATTATAAAAGAAAATTTGTTAGAAATTTAATTTGTTAGGTGAAATGATTTATTAAAGGAAAATTTGTTAAAATAAAATTTTGGTTAAGTAAATAAATTGAACGATGATTTAAGTGTTCGATTTAATTCGAATATTAATGAATTGTATAATTATTTATACAAGGTATAGATCTGTGAAGAAAACAACCTGAAATGGAAATGGATTGCAAAATAAAAGCAAAGGTGAGAACTTCTCACTCAAAAAGGGTTTATTTAAATTTTAAATAGTTAAATTTAAAATTGTTTAGTTGTGTTGATTGAATGCTTGAATGATGATTGTTATATATACATACATACATACATACATATATATATATATATATATATATATATATATATATATATATTGGATGTGAATAGACCCTATACGCCGTTAGTAAGCGGAGGTTATTTATTAAACCCATATACCGCGATATTCCACCTTGAAGTGGAATTTGTATTATATTAGTATATAGCAATATATATATATATATATTGGCATATGTATATATTGCAGTTGATTGATTTTCCGCATTGTATAGCGGATGAGACCCTATTGCGCCGCCTATTAAGCAGATAATATTTTATAAATCCCATATACCGCGATATTCCGTCTTGAAGCGGAATTGGTATTGTGCTAATGTCTGTGGATGTAGGGAAACAGGTTGGAGGGATCCAACTGGATTCCTCACAAATATTTATTTGATTCAGATATTGTGATATTTGATTGATTATCATATTGATATATGATGTTTGAAAGTCGTGATTGACTATTTGATGTGTTGCATCATCAGATCCAATTTTGAAGTTTAAAAGTAACGATTTTGATCTTAAGGGATTTCTAAAGTGATTTTTGAAAGTATACGTTTATAAAATATTTTTGGAATTGATTCATCTTAAATAAATAAACGTTATAATTTTAATGTGTAAAAATTATGATTTTTGAGAAATACAGTTAAAAGTTGATTTTTGAAAATATGGGATTAATGATTTTATAAAATAGTTTAAACTGGGATTTCTGAATTTACTATAAAAAGTTTAAAAAAATAGGATTTATGAAATTTGATTATTTTATAAATCAAAATGATGAAATTATAAAGGAGTTTAAAGACGTTTTAAAAGAATAATATAAATTGATCCATATAAAAGATTTATAAATTGATATTTATAAATTAAAAATATTGGAATTGTAAAACGAGCTTTTATAAGTGTTAGAATGAACTGTGAATGAATTCCATAAATGAATGAAATTTATAGAATTATAAATGGTAAAGTTATAAATAGAATTTTATAAGCAGTAGGTTTATAAAATTTGTAAAGTTATTAAAGGAATAGATTTTGGATAAATAAATGAATCTTATAAGTTATAAGATTTATAAATTGGAAAGTTTCAAAGAACGTTTTCGCAAGCAAATAAATTATAAGTATTTAACTTATAATATGAACTTTTAGTATATCATTGAGATATGAAATTGAATAGATTAATAAAGGAAATTATAAAAGGAAGTTGTTATAAAATAAATAGAAATGGAATTTATAAACATTGTTTTATAAATCCGCAACGACTTATTTTGATAAGTAAATTGTTGTAACTCGTTAATGGAGTTATATTCACATTTTAGACAGTGAATAATCCTTTAAAATAAAATGAATAGAAATGATGAAATTGGTTAACAAGTATATTCACGTTTTTGAATAGTGAATAATATACTAAAGAAAATGTTTTGGGATGTGATGTTTTAAATAGAATTAAAACGATCTAACGATATTTTTAAAATGTGTTAAGATTCGAAACCATAGATTTCAACATTCATAGTTGAAATACATGTTTTCGAGAA
Source organism: Allium cepa (assembly GCA_030765085.1). Lineage (NCBI taxonomy): Eukaryota > Viridiplantae > Streptophyta > Magnoliopsida > Asparagales > Amaryllidaceae > Allium > Allium cepa. Next base: position 656,624,771 of record CM060938.1, on the reverse strand, counting down.
ATAAAAGGAAATGGTGGACTATAACACTGTTGTTATAGTAAATGATTTCCGAAAGGAAATGTTTTGTATAGTATTGGGATTTATATATCTATTTTAATTTCGAATCCCTATACTAGTGATTTTGGGTTGTCGTAACGATGTTTTACGCAACATTCGTTTTGGCCCAAATAAATATGTTTAAGAGAATGATTTCCTTAAAGAATGAAATATATACTTAATTTCGATTAGAGTATATTGAATATTTTCCAAGTGTAGAAAATAAAAGGACTTGTGAATTACTTATAAATAAATAAGTATGGAAATGTTTTCCAATATTAAGTGAATATTTTGAATTTATCTTTTTGAAGATAAATTGAAAATGAATATGAAAAATCGAATGGAAATCGTATATTCATAAATATTTTGGAATGTAAATTCACTATGGAATTTATAAATGAAAAGGGGGAATTTGTTTAAAAATAAATATTGATTTATTTTTGAAGTATTGAAAATATATATCTTGTAAAGATATTTTTGGAAAATAAATAATTTGGAAAATTATTTGGAATCTGGTAATGTTGGCATATCCATTGATGGTTCAATAACCGACTTTCAATATTTACCTTTGAATATGTATTTGTTGTGATTTGCTTGAATTTGAATGCCACACTTATTTTTTTTAAAATAAGCGCTCACTATTCGGGTTAACAGGGAAAGGACCTTGTGGTCGTATAACCCATTCCGAATATGTGATACGTCGTAATAGATAGCATTGATGACCGGTGTTGAAGACCGGATATTTTCGAAAACGAAAGGGTTTCTTGTCGATTGTCTCTGCACTGGCTGATCCCTGGTATAGAGATCTCCATATGTGATGGAAAATCCGGACGTGATTAGAGATTATCCGGATTGCAAGGACTTCTTTGTAAGTACCTTCGGTTCTGTTCGATCCCGAAACAGACTTGTATGGATAGTATGTCTGACATTACAAATTGAGATATAAAGCTGATTTCTTTCAAATATATTTCTGTTGGTGGCGGAGAATTTATTCTCTTAGCTTAACACCCTTCTCTGAGACGTACGAGCTCATAGGTTATGTAGTTGAAGGTTATCAGCAATATATTCCCAATTTGGTAATGTGACATGCTGAGTGTTGCTGTGAAATGATCATTGTGTTGATCATTTGTGATAAGATCATTTGTTTGATCGTTTATCTTTGTGATCATTTCTATGATCATTTGTTGACCCAAAGCACAACTTTTGTATAAAGCGTGGCTTTGTGGACGAGACTTCGTCGAGCCTCACACCCCGGAATGGTCAAAACAGGAAAGATGCGGCAAGGTTATGAGGGGTAGCTCCCTTTAAGGTATGTGCATTTCCTTCTGGAAAATGGTGGTATCATGGTATGGAGCCCAGATGCTTACTCATGTTGAAACACTTATTATTATGGTGTGATGTTGATTACGAGCGCTCGGTTAAAGGTCCCAAAGGACCGGGGGATGGCATACTCGTGTCAGTAGTTACCCAGTTAGGGGTAACCCGGCCTTGTGTTGGCAGAGATCCGGTTTGGTTCTCGGGGACGTCCTTCCAGAGGCGTTCTCATGTGGCAATGGGAAGTTCCTTGGCCTGACCATTTGTTGGAAATCCAAAGAAACAATACGAGACTTGTACGGTTTTAGTTGTAGAACCTGCCATTTAATATGGTAGCTATAGTAAGCATAATATAATGGTACCTATGCTGGCTAAGATTTATATTCTACTTTCGAAATGTTTTCTACACTATGCACTAGTAATAATATCAAATGTTTCTTTTAATGCGTATCAAGCATCTTTGACTAACATAAGAAGAAATCTCCTCCAAGTCTGCGTTTGCATTGTGTGTGTGGTGGGAGGTCTTATGGTAGTTACATTTTCAAAAACATTGCGAATCTATTTTCAAAATTATCCTGTTCTTGATTTTAAAGAAAAATAAACTGTTTTACTTCTCACACCAGTCTTGCCTAGCTTTGGGCTATGTGATGGGGGGTTCTCGCTTCGCGGTTTGGTGGCGAACGGGAGACTCTTGCCCCCACACGTCCTCTTTTAGGGGGTTGGTTAGGCGTAAGCTGAGACAGTCGAGAGGCTGGCCGTAAAAGCAAGTTTGGGATATCAGTGTAAGCCACGGTAGGGCTGGGATGGTTGAAAAGCCTATCGGTTGTGACCTCTCAATCGTTACATTTGGTATCAGAGCATATGGTTAAGCGACAACCATGGCTCTGTTGGGTATTACTCATTAGAGATAGAGTCAGTAGTACTCTAGAATGAGTTTGAGTGTAATAATAGATATGAGCGCGTATTTGTTAGTGAATATAAAATTGTTTTTGAATCGGGTAAATAAGATAATTTTGCCCAAAACTATTTTTTTTTTATAGAAAAGAAATGATTTTCTATGGTTGCATGATTGTTAGGAAGTAATAATATTAAATTATTATCATTATTATATGGAATTAAGTAAGAAATAAAATGTATAACCAAAGATTAGAGATAAATTCATTTAACAAATGAAATTTATAAATATGAAAAAAAATATATAAGGAAATGAATTCATATACAATTGGGATTTGTAAAATAAATTGTAAATAAATGAATTGGAAATGCATGATGAAATGAGATTTGATTGATCAAATTGAATAAAAATCAAAACTTGAAGAAAATAAAATAAAATGGATTGAATTCAAGTAAACTAACTTGATAAATTATGGAATTTGAATTGGTTAAAATTAAAGTTTATTCGTGAGCTAAATTTGAAGATAAATTTGAATTTATATATAAATTCAAGTAAGTAAAAGAAATAAATTGAAATTCCCTTTGTTAGTAATTAAGTAAATTCGAGAAGAATTGAATATGGAAATTGAAATTTAAAATGAATAAGTGAATGTACTAATTGAATTAAATTAGTGAATGGAATGAATTTGAAATGGTTTGAATGAAATTTGTTTGGTTAATAAAATAAACCAAATGAAAATATGAAATGCAAATTGAACTGGAGTGGAATTAAAATAAATTGAATTGGTATCAATTTAAAATTAGTTATAAACTAGAATGAATATCATTAAATTTGCATAGAAATAATTGTCGTTTGACACAAACAAGATTGTATAAAATTATACGAGTTAATGAAAGCAAATAAAATTGATTTTTGAATCAATTAAAATGGTATGAATTCGTTTTGCTTAGAAATGAATAGAATGAAGAAAATGAGTTGTAAACGACTTGATTTAATGGAAATGTCATGTGAATTAGTCGTAAGCGACTAAAGATGAATTGAAACCATATGAATTGCTAATGGAATTTATCTTGAATGTATTGCTAATGAAATCTATATATTTGTTATTGAAAATGAATGGAATGTTAATAGAGTTCTTATATTTGTCACTAACGTGGTTAAACTGAGTAAGTGCAGGTTTTGGAAGTCGTTTGGCCGTATTTTGGGTTGCGCAATAAGCTAATAATTAGCCGCTTTGCTTAAAAATGCTAATAAGGTACGCCTACGTAATAAAAATAGGAAATATGAACTGTTTTTCTGTTTTCCGACCGTGTGGGTCGATGTATACATATTTATATATATTGTAAAATTGCAAAAGCTCCTCCGTACAACGGAGACCCTGCCAAAATTTTCCGTGAATTTTGGGAGTTAGAATTTTTTTTGAAAATTGTTGGAAAATTTTAGTTAACGACAAATCGATTTCGAAATTTGCAAATTGAAATGAATTAGTGAATAAAACTAATTTAAAGTAGTAATATGAATTAGTAAATGAAAGTTAATCGTTAGAATTCAATATTTAGAGTTGAGGATTGAATTCGAATAGAATTTAAGTTATGAATTGAATTCAAATAGAATTGAAATTGTGAATTGAATTGAAATGTAAAATTGAATGAAAATGGATATGTAACTTCAATAGTGAAGTAAAAATGTATAAGAAGCATATATTAGAAATTTTGTAATAGAATTGGCAAAATGGTTGGAATGTTGGAATTGGATATTATGACTAGAAGGATATACAGGTGTATTAAAAAGAAATGGAATTGAGATTTTGATTTCAAAGATAAAATTGAATTGCTCGACAAAAAGGTACGTATTTCAATTTCAGCATGAAATTTGGTGATTTTCTTCTCCAGCCACTTGGCTTTCTCTTTTCTTTTTGATTCTGAGGGGCCGTGGTGCCATTTTGTAGTCGTACCGAGCTAGCCGTGCAAAGGAGACGCTTGCAAAAATTTTCAAAAATTTAGAGTGTTAGAAAAATTTTGAGAAAAATTTGAAAGTTTGAAATTTGAATTTAAATTTAAATTGTGAAATAAACAATGTTGTTTAGAACCTATAATTGAAGTTGGAAATTTAGTTGGAATGATAATGGGTCTTTAATAAAGAAAAGATTTGTTTTAGAAAGTTGATAAAACTATTTGGATTGTGAAAAAAAGATAGACGGGATAAGGGCATTCTTCTTAACTTGAAATTTCGGGACGAAATTCTTTTAACGGGGGAAGATTGTAACGTCCCAGAATTTTAAACAATTTAAATTGAAATATTTAATTAATTTTAAATATTTGAATGATGGCTTGACTTGAATTTCAAATTTTCAGAATGAATTTGGCGATTAAATTATAGAATTTAATCTGTTGAAAGTTGAATAAAAATTTGAATCTTCAATTTTAAGCCGATTAAAAATATTTCAAAGGCTTGTAAAATTCATATTGAAAATACTGAAGATAATAGAAGCTTCAGAATTGAATTTGAAAGTGAATTGTTCAGTTTTGAAATTTTATCGTTTGAATCGATATTTAAAAATAGCCGTCCGAGGCACAATCTCGGATTTCGATGAAACTAGTTCCATTGGGTCCGTAATATTGAATTATTACCGGATTTCAAATTTCGTATTTTTCGGAATTGTTATGTGAGCACACGGTGAGTAAACGCATTGAAATTGAATCGAATTCAATTTGAAATTAATATTTTATTTAGTCAACATACACAACGTTATCTTCCCTAAACTTACGCCTAGTATCGCGCCTGAAATCACGATATGAAATCGTAAAAGCACGATCTTTTCTCTGTTAAAGGCACGACGTTTCCTTTCTGTTGAATTAAGAGAGGAAAAAAAAACGAAAACAAATAAATGGTGGCCGCTCCTTTTTTTTTCTTCTCCCTCTTTCAATCGAAATCAAAATTGGCCGAAGCCTTCTTCAATCTCAAAATCGAAACGCAGTTCTATATATAAAAAAAAATGAGGGCGCACGCATAGGGGGGTTACGCAGGCGGCGATTGTCGTTGTAGTCACGAGGTCGTAGGAGAACATCGACGGCGGCTCGATTTCGTTCGATGGTGGAAATGGGGGACGAAGTGGTTCGATCGATTGTGGAGCGTGAGGTAGCGGCGCTCGATGGCAAGGCTAAGGTTTGGTGCAGCGGTGGCAACGCACGTGCGTAGGCGCTTGGCGATGTAGGGTGGCGCTCGAGCTCGTGGTCGAAGTCGCGGTCGAGGCAGTGGCTCGTATGTTGTTCGATGTTGGCTTCAAACACTGGCAGTGAGGTATATTTGTTAACAATTTAATTTAAAAATTTGAATCTGATTTGAATTATATGTTTATAGGTTAGAAAATATAAACAATAAAAAATTTATCAAATGAAAATTTCTGTTTTTCAGTTAAAATATAGACGGAAGTGGAATTTTTATACAGTGAAATTATACTACAATAAATATAGATAAGCAAAAAAAAAATTATAAAAGAAAATTTGTTAGAAATTTAATTTGTTAGGTGAAATGATTTATTAAAGGAAAATTTGTTAAAATAAAATTTTGGTTAAGTAAATAAATTGAACGATGATTTAAGTGTTCGATTTAATTCGAATATTAATGAATTGTATAATTATTTATACAAGGTATAGATCTGTGAAGAAAACAACCTGAAATGGAAATGGATTGCAAAATAAAAGCAAAGGTGAGAACTTCTCACTCAAAAAAGGTTTATTTAAATTTTAAATAGTTAAATTTAAAATTGTTTAGTTGTGTTGATTGAATGCTTGAATGATGATTGTTACACACACACACACACACACACACAGACACACATATATATATATATATATATATATATATTGGATGTGAATAGACCCTATACGCCGTTAGTAAGCGGAGGTTATTTATTAAACCCATATACCACGATATTCCAACTTGAAGTGGAATTGGTATTATATTAGTATATAGCAATATATATATATTGGCATATGTATATATTGCAGTTGATTGATTTCCCGTATTGTATAGCGGATGAGACCCTATTGCGCCACCTATTAAGCGGATAATATTTTATAAATCCCATATACCGCGATATTCCGTCTTGAAGCGGAATTGGTATTGTGCTAATGTCTGTGGATGCAGGGAAACAGGTTGGAGGGATCCAACTGGGTTCCTCACAAATATTTATTTGATTCAGATATTGTGATATTTGATTGATTATCATATTGATATATGATGTTTGAAAGTCGTGATTGACTATTTGATGTGTTGCATCATCGGATCCAATTTTGAAGTTTAAAAATAACGATTTTGATCTTAAGGGATTTCTAAAGTGATTTTTGAAAGTATACGTTTATAAAATATTTTTGGAATTGATTCGTCTTAAATAAATAAACGTTATAATTTTAATGTGTAAAAATTATGATTTTTGAGAAATACAGTTAAAAGTTGATTTTTGAAAATATGGGATTAATGATTTTATAAAATAGTTTAGACTGGGATTTCTGAATTTATTATAAAAAGTTTAAAAAAATAGGATTTATGAAATTTGATTATTTTATAAATCAAAATGATGAAATTATAAAGGAGTTTAAAGACGTTTTAAAAGAATAATATAAATTGATCCATATAAAAGATTTATAAATTGATATTTATAAATTAAAAATATTGGAATTGTAAAACGAGCTTTTATAAGTGTTAGAATGAATTGTGAATGAATTCCATAAATGAATGAAATTTATAGAATTATAAATGGTAAAGTTATAAATAGAATTTTATAAGCAGTAGGTTTATAAAATTTGTAAAGCTATTAAAGGAATAGATTTTGGATAAATAAATGAATCTTATAAGTTATAAGATTTATAAATTTGGAAAGTTTAAAAGAACGTTTTCGCAAACAAATAAATTATAAGTATTTAACTTATAATATGAACTTTTAGTATATCATTGAGATATGAAATTGAATAGATTAATAAAGGAAATTATAAAAGGAAGTTGTTATAAAATAAATAGAAATGGAATTTATAAACATTGTTTTATAAATCCGCAACGACTTATTTTGATAAGTAAATTGTTGTAACTCGTTAACGGAGTTATATTCACGTTTTAGACAGTGAATAATCCTTTAAAATAAAATGAATAGAAATGATGAAATTGGTTAACAAGTATATTCACGTTTTTGAATAGTGAATAATATACTAAAGAAAATGTTTTGGGATGTGATGTTTTAAATAGAATTAAAACGATCTAACGATATTTTTAAAATGTGTTAAGATTCAAAACCATAGATTTCAACATGCATAGTTGAAATAGACGTTTTCGAGAAATAAAAGGAAATGGTGGACTATAACACTGTTGTTATAGTAAATGATTTTCGAAAGGAAATGTTTTGTATAGTATTGGGATTTATATATCTATTTTAATTTCGAATCCCTATACTAGTGATTTTGGGTTGTCGTAACGATGTTTTACGCAACATTCGTTTTGGCCCAAATAAATATGTTTAAGAGAATGATTTCCTTAAAGAATGAAATATATACTTAATTTCGATTAGAGTATATTGAATATTTTCCAAGTGTAGAAAATAAAAAGACTTGTGAATTACTTATAAATAAATAAGTATGGAAATGTTTTCCAATATTAAGTGAATATTTTGAATTTATCTTTTTGAAGATAAATTGAAAATGAATATTAAAAATCGAATGGAAATCGTATATTCATAAATATTTTGGAATGTAAATTCACTATGGAATTTATAAATGAAAAGGGGGAATTTGTTTAAAAATAAATATTGATTTATTTTTGAAGTATTGAAAATATATATCTTGTAAAGATATTTTTGGAAAATAAATAATTTGGAAAATTATTTGGAATCTGGTGATGTTGACATATCCATTGATGGTTCAATAACCGACTATCAATATTTACCTTTGAATGGGTATTTGTTGTGATTTGCTTGAATTTGAATGCCACACTTATTTTTTTTAAAATAAGCGCTCACTATTCGGGTTAACCGGGAAAGGACCTTGGGGTCGTATAACCCATTCCGAATATGTGATACGTCGTAACAGATAGCATTGATGACCGGTGTTGAAGATCGGATATTTTCGAAAACGAAAGGGTTTCTTGTCGATTGTCTCTGCACTGGCTGATCCCCGGTATAGAGATCTCCATATGTGATGGGAAATCCGGACGTGATTAGAGATTATCCGGATTGCAAGGACTTCTTTGTAAGTACCTTCGGTTCTGTTCGATCCCGGAACAGACTTGTATGGATAGTATGTCTGACATTACAAATTGAGATATAAAGCTGATTTCTTTCAAATATATTTCTGTTGGTGGCGGAGAATTTATTCTCTTAGCTTAACACTCTTCTCTGAGACGTACGAGCTCAGAGGTTATGTAGTTGAAGGTTATCAGCAATATATTCCCAATTTGGTAATGTGACATGCTGAGTGTTGCTGTGAAATGATCATTGTGTTGATCATTTGTGATAAGATCATTTGTTGATCGTTTATCTTTGTGATCATTTCTATGATCATTTGTTGACCCAAAGCACAGCTTTTGTATAAAGCGTGACTTTGTGGACGAGACTTCGTCGAGCCTCACACCTCGGAATGGTCAAAACAGGAAAGATGCGGCAGGGTTATGAGGGGTAGCTCCCTTTAGGGTATGTGCATTTCCTTCTGGAAAAGGGTGGTATCATGGTATGGAGCCTAGATGCTTACTCATGTTGAAACACTTATTATTATGGTGTGATGTTGATTACGAGCGCTCGGTTAAATGTCCCAAAGGACCGGGGGATGGCATACTCGTGTCAGTAGTTACCCAGTTAGGGGTAACCCGACCTTGTGTTGGCAGAGATCCGGTTTGGTTCTCGGGGACGTCCTTCCAGAGGCGTTCTCATGTGGCAATGGGAAGTTCCTTGGCCTGACCATTTGTTGGAAATCCAAAGAAAAAATACGAGACTTGTACGGTTTTAGTTGTAGAACCTGCCATTTAATATGGTAGCTATAGTAAGCATAATATAATGGTACCTATGCTGGCTAAGATTTATATTCTACTTTCGAAATGTTTTCTACACTATGCACTAGTAATAATATCAAATGTTTCTTTTAATGCGTATCAAGCGTCTTTGACTAACATAAGAAGAAATCTCCTCCAAGTCTGCGTTTGCATTGTGTGTGTGGTGGGAGGTCTTATGGTAGTTACATTTTCAAAAACATTGTGAATCTATTTTCAAAATTATCCTGTTCTTGATTTTAAAGAAAAATAAACTGTTTTACTTCTCACACCAGTCACATGACTGACTCGGAGTTTATTGTTTTCCTTCCTAAACTCTGGGTGCCCACCAATTTCCACACGGGCAGTCAAGAGTAAAGGTTTATCAGGATATTCTGGAATTCAGGAGTTGCAGGAGGCAAGATGGATGGCATGGCGTATTCACTAGTATATAGTATCTCTTTTTTTTTCCGTTGTTTGTTATTATTGGTTGTTGTACACTCTGATGATGTAATGTAATGTAATAACTGATATAGTCCTTTGTTTAAAGATTATTCATTTATCTATTATATGTTGTTCCGCTGCGATTGTGAGATTCTGATATTGTTCCGTTCTATTTTATTTTCTCTCTATTTCCTATCTTCTTATCTCTTCTTCTGTCTCTTTCTTTTTTTCTAAAAAAACCCTAACTATTCGGTTTTTCGGCAACGAAAAATCGCAATCGTTACAAGAGTGTACATGAATTCAACTACAAGTGATACTGAGTAAACATGACGGCCAGAATGAACAAAAACAAAAATGAAACAGAGATATGCTACAGGATGATCAGCCACCGTATGTACAAAGAACTAGACAAGCTATAGTGGATGATAAAACTCCAATGCAGACAGTGAACAGCAAGTGGCCAAAGGAACAAGCCAGAGTAACTTCAACATCAAATCAAAAATGAATGAAACTACAATGAACACAATCAGTGACAACATCATAGAATATATGCGGTGTAAAACAAAGTCAAGGCCACATGAAGACCAACAGCAAGTAGATATGACCATCAAGCCGCAAGACAATCAAATTCAAATTTACAGATTTCAAACCAGAGTCAGTGCCGTGATGACCAAGGCAACAAGTTCGAACCAAGTCAGAGATCATTAAGCTATGGAAACCATAAATGAACAAGTCAAAAATCAACACCATGAGTGCCAAGTATCAATTTATACGAAATTGATAAAGTCAGAGATATCATCAACATCCAAACAAAATCTAAGGGCCGAAGCATAGTTTTGACAAAATCAAACAACTATCAGACGAACGAAAAACAAGGAGATCGAATCCATATAAAAACCCACAATCATCATCGGCAATATGTAATCGAGTTCAAGCATTCAACCAGAAAAGCAAAAGAGCAAAAATTACATACCGAAGCCTTCTCGAACTCGATCAAATTCGAAGCAGTCGAAGTAAATAAAAGAGACCATCGATTGACAGAAAAGGAACGCTGAATCGTCTATTCAATCGAGCACTTAAAGTTGGATTCTTCGAATTTCACAGAAGCCCTAATTTTTGAAGGAAGATGAATAAACGAGAAATGAGACTGCCATTATCACAAACACAAAGGAACGGGCCAAAAAAATATAAAAAAGGGGTCGACCTTTCTTTTGTTTTTGAGTTTATAATTATATAAGGCACTTAGTTTAAAAATTAGGGTTTTAATTTTAATTATTTTAAATTTGTATTTCTCTTTTAAACGGTTGTAATCCCTAGTCGTGTGACTAGGAGACAAACTACGTGGCGAATTTTGAGAATTCACAACTCATTGGCTGAGTTGTGGCAGAGTTTTGAGCGTAGAGTTAGGTTAGTCAGTAGCGGGTGTTGCGAGTTTACGTGTGTAAGCATGTGACTACCTAATTTCTAGTAGAAACCTTGGGGCAGCACGTAGGCAGGGTTTTGCCGAAGCTGGGTAAATTCTGTGTCGTTCTATTTCTGCATTTATTATTCTGCTATTATCTGTGCTGCTATAATTCTGATTTATCTGTGTTGAAATAATTTTATAAGCTTCCGCAATTAATTTGTATAATTATCAGCATCACCCTATTCACCCCCCTCTAGGGTGAAGTCGATCATACAAGTGGTATCAGAGCTAGGAATAGAAGTCAACTTTTGTTTTAAAATTTCTTTTTTCAAAAACCAATTTTTGTTTCTAAAAAAAAATTGAATTTTTTTAAAATGGATTCTTTTAATAATGCTTTTGCTGAGGGTTTATCCATAGTTAGACCACCAATGTTCAATGGTGAATACGCCTATTGAAAAAATAGAATGAAAATTTTTCTGAAAACCATTGACGCATGGAATATCGTTGAGACAGGTTATAGAGCACCAACTATAATTGTAGATAATTAGGAAATAGAGAAACCAAAGGATCAATGGACAGAATTAGAAAATAAATTATAAAATGCTAATGCTAAAGCTATGAATTCTATTATCTGTTCATTGGATCAATTTGAATTTAATCGTGTCTCACATTGTCTAACTGCGTAGGAAATATGGCATACACTATAAGTGACTCACGAAGGAACATCTTAAGTCAAAGACTCTCGCCTTGCCATGCTAAGCAGCGAATACGAGAACTTCACAATGGCGAAGGAAGAAAATTTCAAAGAGATGTATGGACGACTTTCCAATATCGTATACAAATCAAAAGCTCTTGGAAAATCATACACAGAGTTGGAGATAGTCCGAAAAATCCTCAGAATCCTTCCACGAAGTTTTGAAGCCGAAGTGACTGCCATTCAAGAATCAAAAGATTTAAAACAAATGAAATTTGAAGAACTCATCGGAAATCTCACCACCTATGAGCTAGAAATGAAATTCAAGGAAGAGTGTGAAGGAGGAGATACTTGAAAGAAATCAATAGAGCTCAAAGGAACGACCGAAAGTGATGATGATAACGATGATGATGAAGCAGCAGAATTAGAGCTGATAATAAAGAAATTCAAAAGGTGGTATTACAAATACGGAAATCCAGCTCAAAATCAAAAATTAAAAAGCAGAATAGCCAAAATACTAGAATATTCAGAAGAACAGAAGATCATCTATCATAAGTGCAACTAACCCGGACACACCAAGCCCAATTGTCCTCAAAATCGACGCGACTTTAAAAAGAAATCAAAAAGGAGAAGTTTTGCAGCCACGTGGAATACAAGTGATGAAGACAATCAAAGTACTAGCAGTGAGAGTGAGAAAGCAGATATGTACCTTCAAGGAAATATAACCAATAGTGACGATGTCGAGCCAAGCGAGATATCAAAACTCACTCACTCAGAATTACTTATATATTTTCACGAAGTAAATGGCTGTTTTGAATGACTTAGGGAGAAGTATGCCAAACTAGAATTACAAAAGGATACTTTGATGGAATTAAATAAACAACTTGACCAATTAGTTAAAACCTATCAAAGTAGGATCCCTAAGTGTGATAAGTGTTCAACATTTGAAGAAGAAATTAAAAAATAAGAAATTAATATAAAATCACTTGAAAATGAAATTCTGATTTTGAAAGAAAGTGAAAATACTAGGAGAGAGAATTCTATCAAAAAGTGCACACAATTGTTAAACGAAAATGAATCTCTCAAAATACAAGTCCAACAATTGTCAACGACTTTAGATAAATTTTCAAAAAGTGAAAAATCGTTGAATATGCTATTAGAAAAGCAAACTGTTAATACGGTTAGACAAGGACTTGGATATAATCAATCTGAAAATGTTGAAAGCAATATTAATCAAGTTAATTCTATGTGCACAATTTGTAGAAAATATGGACACAATCACAATAATTGTTGGTATAGACCCAAACATGTGAAAACTATACCGATTTGGGTTCCAAAAGGTACAAATATAAAATTCAAAGTTAAACAAATTTGGGTGCCGAGGGGAACATATATAAATAGTTTTGGGTCTCCACAAAATTATTTTTCTAAATATTCTGCCACTAACAACCATGGACCTATAAAAACAAATAGGTCACAAAAATCTTTTCCCGTGTAGGTGTGGTGGTAGGCTAAGGAACAACAATAGTGCTACTTGGATTCTGGCTGTTCCAAGGACACAACGAGTGACAAAGCAAAGTTCCTTAGCCTAGTATAAAGGCGACAGAAAATTACAATGGACAACAACGAAAAATATCGTAAAGGTAAAACAGGTAATGATATATTTATTTGAACAATATATTAAATGTGATAATCTGCACCGTAATCTAAGTCAAATCAGCCAATAATGAGATGATGAAATAATGATGATTTTGATTCGATCTTATTCAAAATTGTTGGCCAATTATATTCTTATGCCAAAAACACTATAAAAATCTCTATATTCTTTGAATTACTTCGTATATATTAGTTTGGATTAAAAATAGTGTTTTGTTGGATGATAATACATTTGGTTATAATACGGCTGACTCTATATTCACGGTTTTTGATTATCTACACTGTTCAAATTCAAGAGAACGTCATTTAAAAAGCTGTTAAAATTGAGTTTGAAATTTTTGGTGCACACTTCATGGTCTGGTCTATCAAATTAAATTAGTGATTATTTGGAGTGAAAGAGAAATTCAGATGCAGATTACACTGGTAATCTAGTTGATAGAAAACTTACTAGTTGAACGTGATTTTTGTTGAGACATTTAGTAACTGCATTGTTTTTTAAAGAAAATATCTGCATATTTTTCAATTCAAATAATTTCCAAATAGCAGAAATTTTCCTGATATAACCCCTTCGAGAAATCATTTTTGACCATGTTTCAGATCAGTCATTTTGAAAAATTGATTTCATAATTATTTTTAAATTTGATTTTAAATGACTATTTTGACTAATCTGACTCCCTAAAAATTATCAAAAAGTTAAATAGTGATTAAAAAAGTGATGAGTGTTGATATTTATCATATATTATGACTCGAGACGGTATAATTGGAAAATTTCTTTAGAACTTTAAACAAGAGTAATAAAACTTTTGTTGGTAAAAATTCCATGACCATCTCTATTTCTATCATATTTTTAACGACCATCACTCATCAAAATTCTATATAGTTTGTCAATATGTGGTACTTTAAACAGGAATCATTCGTTTTTTATTTAACATTTTTTAATAAAATAATAAAAAATTATAGTAGATAAAATAATAATAAAATAAAATAAAATCCAAATATTCACTCTCATTTAAAAGTTCTTATGGTTATGCATGGGTGAATTACTTGGAATTTGTTATGTGCTTCTATGCTTATATAAAAGTCCTCACGGTTATGCATGTATGGAACACATATCAAAATTGATTTTTAAAATAAACAAGTTGATTCGAATCCGATTTAAAAGTCCTCGCGGTTATGCGTGGTTAGAAGATACTTGAATTCATTTTTTTAAAAATAAAATTGCAATACTACTAATCTCATTTAAAAGTCCTAACGGTTATACATGGTTAGTAGATATTCAAATTCCTGATATAAATATACCACAAATAGACACAACTGTATGGTTTTATATGATGACATCATTCCCATCACTCTAAAAGTGGAATATGCGCCTAACAAAGTATTTATGATTTTTGTTTGATTTTTTATTGAAATTTAATATTTATATTCAATTGAGTTTTAATGTTGAATTAATATCGATCACTTTATCACTATTTTCTCTAACACTATTACTCTTTTAATGATAACAAAAGGGGGAGAGAAAAGTTAAGATTTTGTCAAATAAAATCAAGCAAAGGTCAAATATTTTCCATTTGCATCTAGGCTCATTTGCATATTATATGCATATATATGTAGGGGAGATTTGTGTAGAGAGGAAGCAATTAAATAAAAGGAGCAATTAGAGTATATCAATGATCAAATACATTTAACATATTCAAAATCTTAAATATATGTTTGTTATCATCAAAAGGGAGAGATTGTTGAATATGCGTTTATATGATTTTTGTTTGATGATACTAAACATATATATATATATATATATTCGTTTAAATGTATTTGTTAACGTACTATTTTATTTTTCATACATTAAATAAATATTTGCTGAATAAAAATAAATAACACAGAATTTGAATTCAGACAGAAATTTTATTCAAACAAATATTTATTACAATCTTTGAATAGTACAAAGTTCAAGCTCTCACTATATATATATATATATATATATATATATATATATATATATATAAAATTTCAATTACAGTATAATTTTGATTACATCACGATTCACATTAACATTTGACCTCACTACATATCACTCATTCACTCAACTCGTATTTTATCTTCAACTTCACTCCAAATTGAATCCAACATCTGAGCAATCCGCAAAAATAAATATTGATGCAGTAAAATTGAAAAGGAAATATTTTTGCAATATAAAACAAAATGTGGATTTTGAAAATAATATTTGCCTCAGTTATTTGGGTTGTTCGTCATCATTTAATTTTCAATTCATCATACACGAACAGCTTGTGACATACACAGTGTATGACTTTATATGCCACAAGGTCGTGCACACCAATATATACACTTGATAAAATTATAGGGACAGGTGAGCACAGGTCAAACCCAAAATACTGGATTCAACTCAAGTGCAATAAAATAATGTCACAACATTCAGCACAAGGTCAAATTCGAGCTACAAGCTGGATTCAACTCAGGTGTAATTCGAAAAACAAATCAAAATGAAATCAAGTGGTTAAGACAGCTACATACAGTCTCAAGTGAAAGGTTAGACAGTCCATTTAGACCATCAAGCAAATGCATATCAGACAATGTCACGAGACTCAGCATGTACATGTGTTGTCAGTGAAACCCAAAGCTAACAGCAATACAAAGAAATCAACCAATGGCCAGATCCAAACAACACAAGTGCTTAAGGGCAGTTGTACCAAAACAAGCTCAACTGGACATTACCATCTAACCGGATTCAAAGATGCAATCATGCACAACAACTAGTAGAGCAGGCTCGAATGACCAAGTGCACCAAAGATATGGAAACACAACAACAAAGACTAAGGCACAGTACACACACAGTTTTAAATATATGAAGATAGTGTAGTCCAGGCAAAATGAAATACAACAGACTCAAGTCTGCAACTCAACTTGAAGCCAATACACTAATACATATGATACACCAAGTACAAGGCACAGTGAACAGTAAGATGGCCAAGTGACAACAGTGTGAAACCAAACCTCAAAGAAAATGCAAAGTTCAAGTACTGCTACCATGGCTCAAGTACAATGCTACAGACTCAAACTCAACTACAACAGTGACAAACAACATAAGCAAGTGAACTGCAAGTGTCGACCAAACAATTCGGTGCCATCACAAAGAACAACATATATTGGAATACTTCAACTACAAGTGATACTGAGTAAACATGACGGCCAGAGTGTACATGAATTCAACTACAAGTGATACTGAGTAAACATGACGGCCAGAATGAACAAAAACAAAAATGAAACAGAGATATGCTACAGGATGATCAGCCACCATATGTACAAAGAACTGGGCAAGCAATAATGGATGGTAAACCTCCAATGTAGACCAGTGAACAACAAGTGGCCAAAGGAACAAGCCAGAGTAACTTCAACATCAAATCAAAAATGAATGAAACTACAATGAACACAATCAGTGACAACATCAGAGAATATATGCAGAGTAAAACAAAGTCAAGGCCACATGAAGACCAACAGCAAGTAGATATGACCATCAAGTCGCAAGATAATCAGATTCAAATTTACAGATTTCAAACCAGAGTCAGTGCCGTGATGACCAAGGCAACAAGTTCGAACCAAGTCAGAAATCATCAAGCCGTGGAAATTATAAATGAACAAGTCAAAAATCAATACCGTGAGTGCCAAGTATCAATTTATACGAAATTGATAAAGTCGGAGATATCATCAACATCCAAACAAAATCTAATGGCCGAAGCACAGTTTTGACAAAATCAAACAACTATTAGACGAACGAAAAATAAGGAGATCGAATACATATAAAAACCCACAATCATCATCGGCAATATGTAATCGAGTTCAATCATTCAACCAGAAAAGCAAAAGAGCAAAAATTACATACCGAAGCCTTCTCGAACTCGATCAAATTCGAAGTAGTCGAAGTAAATAAAAGAGACCAACGATTGACAGAAAAGGAATGCTGAATCGTCTATTCAATCGAGCATTTAAAGTCAGCTTCTTCGAATTTCACAGAAGCCCTAATTTTTGAAAGAAGAGGAACAAACGAGAAACGAGACTGCCATTATCACAAACACAAAGGAACGGGCCAAAAAAATATAAAAGAAAAAAGGGGTTGGCCTTTCTTTTGTTTCTGAGTTTATAATTATATAAGGCATTTAGTTTAAAAATTAGGGTTTTTAATTTTAATTGTTTTAAATTTTTATTTCTCTTTTAAACGGTTGTAATCACTAGTCGTGTGACTAGGGGACAAACTACGTGGCGTAGTTTGAGAATTCGCAACTTAGTGGCTGAGTTGTGGCAGGGTTTTGAGCGTAGAGTTAGGTTAGTTAGTAACGGGTGTCGCGAGTTTACGTGTGTAAGCGTGTGACTACTTAATTTCTAGTAGAAACCTTGGGAGCAGCACGTAGGCAGGGTTTTGCCGAAGCTGGGTAAATTCTGTGTCGTTCTATTTCTGCATTTATTATTCTACTATTATCTGTGCTGCTATAATTCTGATCTATCTGTGTTGAAATAATTTTATAATCTTCCGCAATTAATTTTTATAATTATCAGCATCACCATATTTACCCCCCTCTAGAGTGAAATCGATCCTACAATTACTCTGCCAAAATCAACGCTGAATCATACTCGATTACTTCTAGTTTGATTCTCTATCACTATCTCAACAAGGTTCTCAGTGCTATTCAGAGTTATAGACTTCTTTGTAATCAATTAAGCGAGGAAAGGTGTGATTGTGGCCTTGAAAATCAATCAAGTGAGAAAAAGTGTGATTGTAGCCTTGGTAAATCAATTGGGTAAATTTGTGGCCTGGAAATCAAGTATCTCTACCCAGAGGATTAAAATTCTGGAGGGTGTACCTCGTAGCCTTGAAATCGAGGGTGTAATTGTACAATTGCTTTTGAAAGAAAATCCGTGCTGTGTTGCGAGACTGGATGTAGGGTAACTCCGAACCAGTATAAAATCCGGTGTGTTCTTTCCTTTACTGCTTTTATTTTATTTCTGCATCTGTGTTTGTTTCTGTGATTATCCTTGTATCTGTAGATTGCATACATCTGTGTCTAAATTAATATAAACTCAAAAAGATTTAGTAATTCTTTATAAACACTATTCACCCCCCTCTAGTGTGAATCCTAGCCTTAAGATCCGTAATCCGCATTTCTAACAAACATTACTAAATATATAGGATATAGTTTCAATTATACAACTTATCAGAGTAATAAATTAATTTATTCTACAAGGTGTGCATACCGAACTAATACGCAATAAATCTACCGCTACACACTCTGATGAGAGAGACATCAGTATCCTTACCTGCAAACTCCATAAACAAGGTAAATGCGGAATAAAGTTGTGACGACCCGTCTCCTTGATCCTCAAAAATCAACACTAATACATCCATGGTATTCACGTGCCGTAAATCCAAGTGCCGGGGAGGTAGATTATCAAGGGTGTAAAAGAACATGAAGATAGAATATAACACAAAAATAGAATCTCACATCGCACTCAACATTTTAATTATACATAAATGATCAGAGTCAAATACAAATCCAGCGGGATAGTTATAACTGTCTATTCGTACATATGCTGGAAAATACATACTACATAACACAGTGGAAAATGGGTAGATATCTACATGAGGTACTTTGGCTTCATAACTCCAAAAGACTTCTCCAAAATGCTCCCCAATATGCTCCAAAATGCTCCTAAGGTATCCTGACTACACGGTTGTCCGAAAAATAGGGCATCCAGAGTTTAAAGGGGAAAACAAACTCCGATTCAGCCATGGGACTGGTGTGAGAACTCAAAGTACGATGCTTTGAAAACAAAAAAGTATCTCACAAAACCACGCCGCGCATGAACACGGAACGAGTTTTTACCTTATGATAACCAAAACCTTTTATTATGTAAAATTTTGGGATATTGTTTTTAATGGCATTCTTTGAAAATATTTGCAAATAAACTTATTAATCTTAGCCGAAATTGTTACCATTATTAAATTCCAGCATACTAGGTTCTACAAACAAAACCGCAAGTTCTTATTGGAGAATGGATTGCCATACAAATGACCAAGTGAAGGGAGTGCCTTCCGATGAGTACACCTCTAGATGGATGTCTCGAGGAACCATCACAAAACTCCTCTGCCAACACAAGACCGACATATCTCTATAACTAGATAGTACCGAATATGTCATCTCCCGGTCGTTACCGACCTTTATTCGAGAGCTCTCTTCGCATACATCAACATTAATTTACATCCCGAACGTCATAGCAGGAAGAAATACATCTAGAAGGGAATGATCATACCCTAATTGGGAATGACCCACTTAGCCTTGCCACATCTAACCCTGTTTCGGTCATTTCCGGTTGATGAGGCTTGAGGCAACGATTACTTTTTCACATAGAACATCTTCTTTCACTTTGAATGTCACATTGTCATTCCACATTCACACGACTGATTTCTATAAATGTATAACTTCCTGAGCTCGTATGTCTCGACAAAGGGTATCAAGTTAAGAGAATGTGTCTTCTCCGCCATCGGTTGATATACAACTATAGAGACCACTCATTGTGATTTAGAATGCAAGGTCAGACACTCATCCATACAAGTTCGTTCTGGGACTGAATGAAACCAAAGGTACTTTCCTGGGCCATTACTATGCGAGAAGTCCTTATGGTTCTGAGATTTTTCATAACGAAGAGACCACTGCTATAATATAGTGAATCGGGAGTTTATCCCCAATTAATCAACAAGTAGTCTCTCGTTATTATTCGTCTCAATATCTCTATCTTCAGACATCTTCAATCTTTGAACGCGTAAATTAGTTCGAAGTAGTTTTCGGATAGAAATCACCCAAATCCGACCCCGGTTCCTTCGAAATCCAATCATCGATAAAAATGATGTAATTAGGTGATTGTTTTTCGATTCGATTCATTTTACTTTACCAAAATATCTTCGAGAGATATATATTTTCAAAATATTCTTTTAGTGAATACGGAATCATTTAAACCTCTCTTTTCGAATATTTCTCAAATCATTTTTTTAAGAGTATCTTTTGAGAAAATGGGATTATAGAAATCGTTCTACTTTTATTCAAAATCAACTTCCGTATTCAACGAGTGCTATGGGGGGAATAACGGTGAGATCACATTTTAAATTCCATGAATAGGACAAGTTCCCTCTTCATATTTTAATAATGTGTATAAGAAGATTATTTCTATAAAATCCGAGTTTAGCATTCGGGCTTTCCTTTCGATATGTTTCACCCCTCGTCTAAAAAGAAAACTGGGCCCGGTAAGTTCAGGGCACTGGTTACTCCATCCCTAACCTTAGTTACACACCTTGTTTCCACTTATAGATCTTACAGACGGGACAAATGTACTAGTCGTTTTCACATACTCATTTTTCCTTTTTAAATCACTTAATTATTTGTTTAACCATCTTTGAAATAATGTTAAATTATTCAAATTTCTTTTAAATGCTTTATTATTTACTTAAAAACATTTACTAAGGATTTGGGAAATCATTGTTAATTTTCAACCTTTATTTCCAAAGTTATTGAAAATCGTTGCGAAAAATGTTGCAAATAGTGTGACAAAAAGTGCTTCAAAAGCTATATTCTTCAAAATGACGTTTATATCATTTAGAGAAACATATTTTCAACTTAAATCACTTTTAAAACATTTTAAAGATTTGTAGAATTTATTTCATATTTTTAAAATGATTACTTTATTAATTTCCAACTTTGGTCATTTAGGTAAAAAATAGATTTTTCTTGAAAATTGATTTTTCCATATTTCAAAATATACAAGATGAAATGTTGATTTTATTTTTTCATGTGAAAGGTTTGGATATAAGGATTCGGAAAATTATTTTGATCTTCATATCCAAACTTTACCGAGACATGTTTAAACACTTAGGAATCATTTCTAAAGCATATTCAAACGTTTTTCAAAGTTATAAATGATTCCATATCATATTTCATTTCTTTTGGAAAGTGATTTCCATGTGATTATTCGTCGTGTAAATCCGTGACTTGTTTCAATATATATATTCGGTATACAATTAATAAACAACCAAAACAATGTTTAAAACCATTTTAACATATTCTAACATATCATATGAACTTACAAATCAATTTAACAACTTTTTTATTGCAATGTCACATAATTTTCATTTATGTACATATTTGCTTACTAACTTTTGCAAATGACTTAAAGGTGGTTGCTTCCTTTTTCAAACACTTATCAAACATCATTATTAACATAAAAACACATTTATAACTTGCAAAGCATCATATAAACTTTTTCTACTTAATAATTTAGAGTTCTCACTTTGTTTGGTTTTGGCAAACGGAAAATCGGCTATAGCTTCGCTACTCGACGTTTTTTGCCTACGATTCCTTAAACGCTTAGACTTGGATGGCTCGACTTGGCTTGCGGAAGGCTCAAAGTGCTCAGCTTTGATTGATAGGGGAAGAGAGGGACGTGAGTAATGAGAGGGAGGAGGAGGAGTTTTGAAGTGGTTCGGACAGAGTTTTGTTGATATTTTCCTTTGTTTTATTTTTGAGAATATTTTGGCATTATTTAATAATGGAAAGAAGCCATTAAAGGATGTAAGAGAGCTTAAGAAAGTAGAGAAGAAGTTGTGCAAATGTGAAGAAGAAGTGGATGGGTATTTATAAAAAGTATTTGAAATTAAAATATATATTTGTGTTTTTACTTAGATAACCTTTCTTAAGAATTAAGTAAACTTATTTAATTCAATACTTACCATCCACATCACATCACACTTTTAAAATTCAAATACTTAAGAGTTAAAGTAAAGAATAAGAATGATTACTTTACTTTATGTCACATTTGATGTGACATGTGTTTTGTCTTTTTTAGTTTACTTTTGCTAATTACTTTCTAGAATTTCCTAAGTGTGATTATTAAAAGTAACCTTGTTTAGTTAATTGTTAAGTATCTTTATATGTTAACATATTTATTAAATTGTATATATAAAGGTGCAACAACGTTGCGACAGCTTTAAATCGATAAAACGTTGATTTTTGAAAAAATATTTTGCGGTCACACTTTGACATTTTAGTTAAACTATTTATTTATGTAAACCAAATTTAAAAATAAATTTGTATAATGTCATTTAAAAATATAAACACTCATAAAAAATTAAAATAATTTATTAAACCATTTAAACTTACTTTTCTGAAATCAGGATTTTGTCACTTTTGTCGATATAAGCAAATGTTACTATTTTTATATATATTTCTATTTCCAAATTCTATCTAATATTGTTTGAATCGTAAAATCTTTATATTTATATTTAAAATCACTTTAAATGTTATATTTTTAAGTGGTCAAATTCTGGGTCGTTACAAAAATAGTCGGCAGGAAAAAATACACCAGTACACGATACATAACAAACAATAAAAAGAAAAATGTTATGTTATTATTAGAGCTGCATCACTACCACTTGTGACCGCCTATGTGATCCTACCTAATTGAGTACCCAATTAGATACAATATCAAGCCAACGTAGTTCTCCATCCAAAAATAGGACTCATGGAGCCTACGATGCAATAATGAATATGCAATTTTCGAACTACATAGCATGCAAATGTAGGTTCGAAATTTGTCCACTTAGCTTAATCTTCACATTTAGATTTCCAATAATCTTTAAGAAAATTTTCTCTTTGGACTTTACTCCCGGATTCTTATTTCAAAACTTTTGAAATACGTATATGTATATCTTTTATATTCAAACTAATCTTTTACTTTGGGCTCTGGAAAAAAAATCATCTTTCTGAAATGATATCAATATTGAAACATACAAAACTATATGCTACCTGATCGGGAGGTTTCTAGCCATAACAAGGCAACTGGGTCCAGCCTTCCACAAATAAATATAGATATGTATATCCCTCTACAATGAGAGCAGATTATACTGAGGCTATAGAACATCTGCACCTGCCTAGCCCACATTTTTAGTTATGGGTTACCCGAATCTTTGGTAACATAACAAATCATTTTATATCCAAAAGTGACAAAATCATTTACACTAATAATTACAAATACTTTAAATCTATAACAATTTCTATTTCCAAATCCTTTCAAATATCATTTAAAAACTGTCGGGTTTAGTTTTCGAAAAATTTTCTGTTTTGTAAAACATTGTTATAAAACCATTCTTTATATAAATCACCTTTATTATATAATCGCTTAAAAATATTTATTCTCCAGTATTTCTATTTTCTTTCAGAAGAATCCATTTCATTTAAAACATAAAATATCTTTTATTTCCAAAATTTTGATAAATATCTTTTATTATAATTCCTGCTTAACCAATATTTTTATCGAACACCTTATAGTCAAACTATGAAATTCTAATCACAGGGTGTTCGTATTTAATCATTCTCAATTTATTGTTGACCGACCCGTGCATATAAAAAGGTAAACTGCTCATAAACTAGTTGAGCCTAATTCAAACAATCAATCAATGACATAAATACAACAGTAAATGATAATCAATACTTCATTCTATCAAATATTTATAACATTTTATTTCATTCTGGGTTAAAATGGTTTGATACTTATTTTGAAGCATTCGGGCTTTTCCTTCGACGTGTTCCGTCCCTCGTCCAAGTCTTCTTAGATCTCATAGACGAAACATGTATACTAGTCATTTACGCATACCCCATTGAGTACTTAGCTTCTAAATTTTAAAATACTTAATTAACTATCCAAATATAGTCAAACAAGGAAATCAAACCATTGTTTTAGCAAACTAAGTAAACAAGCATTCATCAAGAGTTTTGAAATAACACTTAACACTTAAAGCTCATAGCAATGATTTTAATGAATTTAAAGCAAGAAATAACTCACTTTGGATTCCACTCCATCAAACTTTAAGGTAAGGAGCTCTAGATCTAAACCATACTTCTTACCAATTTTGATAACTTTGTCACTACGGATTTGAGTATAGCTTTGCTACCATATCCCGAAACTTCTTGAAATCCGGCTATAACTCCGCTATCCTAGAAGTTGAGATGAAAAGAGCTGGAGATGGCTTTTAGGTGGGCGTGGCCTTGGATAGATGGATGGAACTTACTAGCTTGAACATGACTTAAATGGGGTATACTTTTTTGTCGACTATTTTTGCTGTAACTTTGCTATGCTTTTGGAATTTTAAGAGAGGCATGGAAGCCACTAAAGCTCTAAGAAATAATAAGGAGAAGCTTAGAAAAGGAAGAATAAGAATGAAAAGTGTGTGTAATTTTGTGAAAGAAGTGGTAGGTATTTATAGAAAAAAGTTTTGAATAAAATATTATTTTGTAAAAAGACCAAAATACCCTTTAATTATACTTTAAGAAAACTAATTTTTTCAACACTTAAAATCACATTTCAAATCGCTACTTTATATCTAAATCACTCAATTCATAAGGAAAATAAAGTAAAGATTTTATTTGATTTGATTTGACATGATTTTGTGCTTTTATGTTTATTTTTCTTAATGATTTTCTGGAAATTTCTAACCTTAATTAGAAAAAGTAAACTTAATTAGTTAATTATTAATACTTAACATATTTAAAAATATATACATGTATATGTACGTAAAGGTGCAACAACATTGCGACAACTTTTATTCGACAAAACGTTGATTTTCGACAAAATGTTTTACGGTCATATTTTGACATTTTAGTTAAACTATTTATTTATGTAAATAAAATTTAAAAATAAATTTGTATAATGTTATTTACTAGTATAAACATTCATAAATTAATTAAAATAATTAATTTAACCGTTGAAACTCACTTTTTTGAAATCAGGATTTTGTCACTTTTGTCGATATAAACAATTATTCTTATTTTTGTGTATATTTCTCTTTGCAAATCCAATCTAATATTTTTTAAATCATAAAATATTACATATTATATATATATATTTAAAATCACTTTAAATAGTATATTTTAAAGCGGTCAAATTCTGGGTCGTTACGTTACCTCTGTTGCCGCATACCACTATGGCCCAATATTTTACTTAGTACGGCTCGGATAGAGGCGACCAGCCTACGTCTCATACACGTCCATAGCATGGATCTTCCGCCTTGCTTTTCTGTGGACAACCTGAGACAGTTAGGTTTTCTCAAGAAATACCTTGTATGCCTCGTTATGGGTGTCGGACCAACCTCCACGTAGGCACTAGGGGACTTGAACCGAGCAAGTTGCCCTCTGCTTAAGGTCGCCATCGGTCGGACCGTCCAATCAATCGGTAACCAAACTTCCCTCACTTGTCCTTGATATGGTTCAACCTCGCCAGAAAAGTTCCTTAGTTGCATCCAACCATGTAAGCAAGCATCAAACTGCCTCTATATAAGAGAAGCTCTACATGTACTGCTCCTTAAAATGAATAGCATCAACAAGCGATGTTCACCTGACAAAAGCACCAACATACAGCAACCCTCTCATGTCCATTACTGCTACTCAACTACCTCCGCTAAAACCACCCTGGTTCCCATGTTGTTTGGCATACTGCAAACATGACCACTGCACGACCCACCAATTGTCTTCATCCCTACCATGCTAGCTATGTGACATCATAGCTGGCATGCACATCAACCATATACAACTATTAGTGGTCCAGAGCAGTTCCTAAGCTTATTTGGCACGATCTCAACCGTCCAACCATCGGCTTCAGTAACTATAAATAGATTAAGGCATGCATTTCTTACAAGGGTTAAACAACACTAACGTTCAAGGATTTTTGTACTCTAGTTACTATTTCTTGTAATTTAGGCTGTTGTAATAGAAGTAAAGCAATAAATAATTTCACATGATGGACATAGATCATCTTTGATTGAACCACTCTAAACTCTTATTTCTTTACTTTCTTTTTTATTATTGTCTCCTTGTTTTTCATTTTTTAACTAAGATATTAGTAATTGATCTTTTGCCAATATCGCCTCCTGATCACACTTTAGAGGTTGGCTAAATTTCTAGACAACATACTGGCTCCAGAAGGAGGACTTCCTCTTAAAAGCTCACAACTTTCATCACTTTTTCTCTTGGAAAAACCTAATATAGTTTGTTGCTATGGAACCGGCTCGTGGACCTAAGGGTAATAACTCCAATGATCATAAAACCAACGTAAATACCATCACTATGTTGTTTGCCCCATTTGTGGACTCAACAATGATGTGTGGTGCAATATGATGCAGCAACCAATGAATCTTTTTGCCTAGACTCGCGAAGTGGAGGGTTAGAGGACAAGGTTGGATGCCTAGACAATAATTAATTTTTCCTTGACGGCTCTACAAGTTGCATACAACCTCATGAGCATTGTTGAAGGCTTAGAAACGATAATGATGGAAATCCCAATCGAGGATGTCTGCGTTCACCATGGAAAAATTTGCACCACTCCAGTGCAAGACGATATACATGAAGTCCCAAAAACAAGAGCAAGTATTGCGTTGTCGATCCCCTTTGGACAAAAGACAGCCCGCTTTCCATTGGCTACGGATGGCAAATGGGGACCGCGAATTTCTTCCACTCCCGTCTCCAAAGGGAGGTGTTTTGCCCAGATCTTGAGAAAAGCACACTTATGCACCTAATTCACCATTAGTTGTCAAGGGCTAGTCTCCTACCCCAGTTAGTCATCGTCGCTCTCCTTCATTGTATTATCGCCATAAGTCCCTAAAACCAGATAGGCGACTAATAGATTCTCCCCGGCAAGGGGTCATCGTCTTTCGTGGAATGCGGAATCTGGCCTCTAAGAAGAAACAACCTCTATACGCCAGCAAAAGCGCAGGATTCAAACAAAAAACCTTAGCGGCGATGGAGCATCTGATGACAAAAACGGAGAACGCTTCTCTAAAGAAATCCTAAGCATTTATATCCACTGTAGGAATGTCTTGCCTCCCATGGATAAATATGATAGGAGTATTGACCCATTCGATCATATCATTACCTTCAACTTAATGACTCGAATTATCCAAATCTCTAACCATGTAAAATATATCATGTTTCCCTCCACCCTAACTAGGTCCACGTCTCACTAGTTCCTTCACTTGCAAGCCGATAGTATCCACTCCTAGGCCCTATTGTGTTCTGATTTTAAGGCCCACTTCTTCACATCAAAAAAAGAATAATGATCGTCGACGAGTTGGGCACCATAAGGTAGGCTCCAACTGATCACTTATATGTTAATCGTTTCAACAAAGAGTCAACATGAGCGAGGGGAGCAGATAAGAACAACTTAAGGCACCCACAGTATTTGTGTACCGATCATCTAAGAGTTTGAAAGACAAGCCGTTGGGGTAAAATGAAAAGAAAAGACAATAAGAAAGAATCCTAGAATCTAACAACGTAAGACAATCACATATAATAGTCAACATAAGATCACACATAGTCACTTTCGCAAAATACATCAGAGTTACACAGTTATAAATATCAGTCAGAGACTGTTATAACCGCTTGTCCCCACAAACGCAGACATAAAATATACATATACACATCAGAAAAATAAAATAGGTAGCTAGATAATAGTGAATCCACCTGCTCCATGCTCCTCTAAAAACCTAGACTACTTGGCTACTCATATAAATTTGAGTACCCAAGGTTTTAGGGTAAGAAATAAAACCCCCGGGTCAAACATGGATCTGGCGCGAGTAAACTCCAAACAACTGAATTATTAAGCTTATAAAACTCTTTTAAATCAAAGGTATCTCATAAGACCACATCATACATAAACACGGATGGATTTTTACCCTAGGATAACCAAAACCCTTTTTCATAGAAAATACAGTATATTATAATAATGTTTAGGGTTCAAAGTAAATTATTAATACACCTGAAATGCTTGCATCTCACGTTCTAATATATTTAAGCGCAACTAAGTCCATAAGGCACTTATTGGAAGTTGGGTTCCATCAATGACAAGGCTACTGGGATACGCCTATCATAGTACACCTCTAGATAAAATGTACCGAGGGCGTCACACGGGTCCCCTGCATGGCAAGACGAGCCTAATCCTTATTGAATAGTATCAAATATATCACCACCCCAGTTGTGATCAACAACCGTACTCGGGTCACTAGCATACAAAATCTTGAAAGGGAGAAGAGTATTTTAAAGTAGAAAAAAATATAATTTTTGTTTAATAAAATCATAAAGAATCCATTAAAGAGTTTTATAAATAAAGTGATGGAGTTTGGAAAATAAGAAATGAAAAGCGTTATCCTACCTTTTGACTAGGCGGTATACGAACAAACTCAATGAGTCAAAGTTCAAAATTATCAAAGCAAGATGTCCAGAGAGGTGACCACGAAGCCCAAAGCCAAAGTACAACCAATATCACGGGGTAGATATGTGTCCACTCCCATGAACCCAAGAATCGAGAAACCCCAAAGTTAGAGGTCGGTACCGACCCACCCCATGGGTCGGCATTGCCCCGTGTTCCTTAGCCCGATGGGGCCCACTTTCTTCCTACACTCTTTGCATGATGTCAAGATCCTATTCCAAGAGTTGTTCTGACGTTTCCATGCAACTCTTTATCCGTTTCCATAAACTCCTAAATTAGCAACTTCTTTCTTATACAACTTCATTATTTGGACTCCGGAACAAGCTATTATCGGTGTAAACAACCATGGAATCATGAAGCTAACCACAAGATGATCCAAAGGGAAGAGTTTAAGGTGACTAGATTGGCTATCTTAGGGTTCGATACCGACCCCTATCCTTGGAGTCGTACCGACCCGTACTTATTTGATGATGTTGTATCCTACTTTTGTGGAGAACTGGTCTATAACAAGGAAATGGTCTAAAGATCTTTTGTGTAAGATTTTTGGCTTCCTACCTCTATGAATATAGGGTAGAGCTAATTTTTCAGGATCTTTGGGCTCTTGCTCTCTTTTCTTTAATTTCTAGTAATCTTTATCGAAGTTATACCACCCCTAACAGAGTTATACCAATCCATAAGAACTCCTACTTGTAATTAACAATATAATAAAGGAAAACTTGAAGTGGACATTGGCAAGAGTGTGCTGAACCACTATAAATGTCTGTGCGCACTTTCTTACTAGTTTTTCATTTACTTTCTTCGCTTTTTATTCTCTACTTACTTTCCTTGGGTGTTTGTGTCATTTTTGGTTCAAACATTTGGTGCTTTCACCAAGGCACACTTGAACTTGTTGATTTAAAATTTCAAAAGGATTCTAAATGGTTTGACTATCAACTAAAAGGATTGTTGCTAGAGGAAATCAATAAGGGGGCAGCCAAGAGGCGTCCTCATGAGCTAACCCCACATCTATCTACATAACCAGGGATGAGATAGAAACTATGATGAATGGACTGCAAGAAAGAATGAGCGAATGCTAGTATGAGATGATGGAAAATTTCTTCATAAGGATGGGATAGATAGGAACAATAGGAGTTGTTGCAGATTAGAATCAAAGGCCATAAGCTTAAGAAAAGCAAATTCAAATCAAACTCATTCAAATCTCAATCTCCTTAATCGTTAAAGTAAAAGGTGAATAATGTTTACATCTCCAAATTTTTATGGTTTCGGTTTTAAGGCTAATTTCGAATGATTTTGCAATGTTTTACCATGTTTTTAAAAGATAAAATGTTATGCACACACACACACACATTGATGATTTATGTATGTTCATATAGATTTTATGACATGTTTTAAGAGGAAAACCCTATTAAATGACATCCATTAGCCTTTTGAATTTTTATGATGATCTAAAAAGTTATTTTAGAGATGTATTTCGATTTTCAGAATTTCTGCGGAATTGTTATGAATTTTCTAAGGAAGAAAAGGTTTATTTGGATTATAAAATTATATACGGGAAAAATAATTATAGTTTGGATTCAAAAATTTTATATGTTGAAGAGAACATATTATTTGATTTTCTGGAATTTTCCAGAATTTTTGAAGGTGTTTTAATAGTTATATAAAATTATTTAAGGTATGAGACTTAAATGTTTTATATAATTATAAAGGAGAAAGGGGCATTTTCAAAATTATTCAAATTTCCAAACATGGGCAGTCGACGACACTTTTGAATATAAAATTCTGGCAACTAATCAAATTTAGAAAAACAAGGCAGGTGGGCTACAAAAGAACTGTTTTAAAGTACAAATAAATAGTTTTTCTTCTATTTCAACCCTTTGGACAGAGCTTCCACCTTTATTCCAGACCTTCCGACAAAGTCGAAAGGTATCAAACCCTTCGGCTAGGTCAAACACCAATGCACATGGTATTAGGCAACTGGTACACAGGGAATTGGATGGAGTTGAAAGGTTTAGGGACGAAAGGTTATAGCTTTTGAAAGAGATGATGTTTTGTTTTAGTTTTAAAGAAAATACACATGATAGCTTTCGACAAAGAGCTTTCAAAGTTGTCAAATGGTTTAAAAGGAAAATGTTTCGATTGGTTTGCTTTCTTGTTTTAAATGAAAACTTTCGACAAGGTCGAAAGGTATAGCTTTCGACAAGGCCAAAAGCATAGTTGCCTCTTCTTAATTTTTCAACACAGAGAGAGTCAAAGGCTATCTTTTGTTTTCTAAAACTTTCCGCCTCTCTCCATTGATTTCAAAGGGTTGATTCTAACACCAACACTTCATTGTTTTCGAATGATTTCAAAAGGTTTTATAAAGGTTCAGAAGCAGTTGCTTTTGACTCCAACGTTTTTATGATCCTTTTGCATAATCCAAATGTTTTAAGTCGAAACGTTTGAAGGTTTCAAAGTAGTTAACTTTGAAGGGTTTCGAAAGGTTTCTACTGTTTTTAAATCGAACCCAATGTCTTCGAAAGGTTTTGATTTACATTACTTTCGAAAGGTAGTACCTTTCGATAGGGTCGAAAGGTATGGTTTTGCAATGTTTTCGAAAGGTTAACGTTTAAAGGATTCAAACGGTGGATGTTATATGTTTTAAAGCTTGTAGAAGGAAAGCTTTTAAAAGGTTTATAAGGAGTTACCTTCGATGATATCGAAAGGTTTATTAAACTATATGGAGGAGTTACCTTCAATACTTTCGTTTGAAAATGGTTTTGAAGGAGTTACCTTCTATGTTTTCGAAAGATTGTTTAAAGGTTATAAAAAAAGGTCGAATATAAGAAATAGGTAGATAACCTAAGTGTTTTAAGTTATAAAGGACATAACTTATTATAAAGGATAGACAATCCATATTGAACAACATCAACATTATTTTGATCAAAGTATATATAATATGGCAAAAAACAGCTTAGAGCTAAAGAATATTTTCCTTGTATATATATGATTTGATGGAATGAATCATTTTGAAAAGGTTTCAAGAAAAATTTAAAGAGCAATTAGCTCAGATATTGTACATCAGTTAGCTTAGGTATTTGAAGGGTAGTTAACCTAATAATAAATTCAGGCAGTCGATTCATTTTAAATTCAGACAGTCGGTCCATTTTAAGAGCAGTCGACCTAGAGGACAGTTAGTCCAGAAAGAGCGGTCAGCTTTGATATGAACAAATAGTTCATTTATTAGCATAATGGATCTTGCTAAATTTTTAAGGATAGTTAGTCCACCCATTTTTCCTGTTTTGGGCAGATAGCCCATTATCTAGCATAAAAGATACCGCTATTTTGGTATAACCAGTTTTAGGGCAGATGGTCCAGAAAAGAGCAGTTAGCTTAGAATTTAGGATAGATAGTTCAGATTTAGATGGATAGTTTATTTTATTTCCCGTTTTAGCATAATGGATATTGCTATATTATTAAAATCTGTTAATTATCAGTTTGGTTGTAGGAAAGGATTTAAAAAATATATGTTTTGAAAACACATTTTAGTGAGAGAAAACCCGTTCCACTAAGAGGCATGGTCTCACTAGTTATCAGTAAATTGAGATGTAACAGATATTATTAATACCATACCAGGCTTTAAGTCTAACTTGAAGTCTTTGTTTCCCCTTAAATTCTCGGGTGCTCAAAATTCGATTTGAGTAGGCCAGGGGTTTAGGTTTTAACAGATTTTAGCGAATAAAGAATCCGAAGATAAGCAGGTGGCTGACGGATAGCTAATTTAAGGATTCTATTTTAAAATTGTTTTCTTATGTACAATTATGTCTATATCCAAGAGGGCGCCTTCATATGTCGCTCTTGGTGTATTGTTGTAAATTATATTTGATTAATGCCTGAGATTATGTTTGGGATTTTTGTAACTTGGATAAAATATTTTTGAAACATAATCACTGAAACTATTCTATTTTTTTAAAATCTATGATTTTTTTCATAGTAAAGTGCTTCTGATGTAATGGATATCATTGCCACTGCCAGATTTTTTCACCAAAAGTTAATACTGTGGATGGCTGCAGCGTCCATAGCGCTTAGCTTTTGGCCTTTAGATATGGGATGTTACAAGAATCCTAACCTTAGTGTTCTTTTGAATGAAGATGACAAACTTACTAAGTGGTGAGATAAGCTATGAGGGGTGGATGGCCTAACTAGAGCTTGGAAGATGTGAGGAGTCCATTCACTCCAAACATTCGGTACACTAGGAAGCCGCCTAATTTCAAGTTACATATGCTGGAAACGTACGATGGGAAGACGAATCCAATGGTTTATTTGACGAGATACATTTGACACATGGAGGTGTTGGATGTGTCTGAAGAGGTTATGGGACATTATTTCCCTTTCTATTTGACAGGTTTGGTAGTCTTATGTTTAAGCAGCTGGACAATGTGTCCATCGACACATGGTCGAGTTGGTGAACAGGTTCGTGAAGCGGTTTCGGGTCCGTATTTCACAACCCAAAATGTAATGACCTTAACATGTATGAAGCAGAGGGTCGAAAAAACCCTTAGGAGTTTTCTAATAAGGTTCAATGCAGCGATCGCTATAGCTGATAAGCCATACCCTTCGATGGTTTTGATTGCGATAGTTTCAAGGATAGCTACAAAGATGGATTTTAAAGGGGCCTTTGGAATAGGATCCTCCCAAGGATCTCATTGAATTTTATCATGAGGCTGGGAGGTACTTACGTCGGGAGGATGCCAAGGCTGATCAAGAAGATATCATATTGTAGATGGCGGAGTACTGCCTGGAGAATGTTCCAACAAAGGCAAAGGAAAGAGAAAGATGGATGATGGCTTTGATGGATCAAAACGACAGTGGAGGGAATCGAAATTCTCTTCTTAAACGGATTTAACGAGACCCCAAAGAAGATCTATTTGGATACTAGGGGATGGATACCCTATTAGAAGCCGACGAGAAAATAAACTACAGAGCGTGAATGGGCATAACAAAAATGATTGCAGGCACCTATAGGATCTGATCATGGAACAGGTTGGAAATAAGCTACTTTAGCTAGGGCTGTCAATGGATATTCGAAAAATCCGATATCCATTCGCATCCGTATCTGAAAAGTGGATAAATATCTTATTCGAAAAAATAGATGCGGATGTGGATACGAAGACATTCACATTCGAAAATTATCTGTCCTGGTTTGCGAGATTATAGTTTAAATCATGTGTATTTTAGTTCAATGAAAAATAACCATTCATTGTTTTATTAAGTTAGAAGTTCATATTATATGCACTAAATGCGTATTAACTGCTCAAAATTATTTATTATCATCATATTTGTTTATTTTTAACAATTTCATAACCAATAGGATTGAAAAATAATTAGTTAAACACAAAAAATTCATTTATGTTTCTAGATTTATCGATTGTTCGCGGATATGATATTATCGGACATCCATCCATATCCGCGGATGCGAATATTCGATATCCGAAAATAGTTTCGCATATGGATACAAATATTGCACACTCAAAGCATCCATTGATATGCCTAATTATATCAATATGTAAGGAATCGAACTACACCGGTGGAACGAAAGCAGCCATCGACCGTAACAAAATGGAAATGGCCTTGGATCAAAGTTAAAGATAGTCATCTCTTGATCGGGATTGCTGGGAATCAGTTCTGGTTCTCGCACTTTATTTCCCCTTTTCAATAAACCGTGCAATAATACAATCTAGACACTTACTCGTGTATGGGATCCCGAATGGCCCCTAGGCACGCTCTGGGCTGGTTACTAGACTGTAATGCCTGGCAAGGCAATTACCTTGATGTTAGATTTTATGTTGTTTTTGATATTTGAATTTGATTATTGAAATCCACATTGAATGTGATGATTAATATTAATCTCTTTCAAGTCCCGTCTGGAAAGACGAGATCGGTATGCTAGGTAAAATTCCCCTCGCCAGAGCGCGAGGGGTTGGACTTGTATGATATTAATCGCTATAAAGGCCCATCCGAAGGGACTGGACCGGAGTGCGAGAAGTAAGCCCCCTTACTAGAGCGTGAGTGGTTGGGTTTACTTGTCATTGAGTCCCATCGTCAAAGAGCAAGCGGATTGGGCTCATCAAGAGTCCGAAGAGACCATGGACTTGATTGCGTTAAGTCCTAACCAAAGAGTTAGGACCGGAGTGTAGGAAGTAGGTCACTTCATCAGAGAGCAACTAGATAGGCTTACTTGTCGTTGAGTCCCTAGGCTCAGCAAGGGTCCCGATGGCCATGGATTTGATTATCAACCCCGAACTGCCGCAAATTTGATTATTGGTCTTGAACGGCCATGGATTTGATTATTGGCCCTGAATGTCCACTGATTTGATTACCACCTCAAAAGGCTATAACCTCGATTAATGATCCAGAGAGATCGTGGATTCAAGTATTAGCCCTAAACGGTCACGAATTTGATAACCAATCCAGAGAGATCACACATTAAACTAATATGAAATGATCCGAAGAGACTGAACTTTAAAACATATATTGATTTTAATAAAAGGATTTGAATGCCTTATAATTGGAATAGATTTGACAAATCTTGGGTGAACATAGGATGATTTTAATAAGATAACTCCGAACGAAATCAGAATTGTGATGATATATAGATAACACTTAGCCAGAGTCTAAAGTCGTTGGCTATGACATCTCTGGAACGATCCGTGATTGGCAAGAGGTCCAAGGGAACGAGATGATTTGCAATGGCTTAATCGGCTAATAGCTAGGAAATTCAATTATTAACATCTCATCGACACCAACATTTATTCTTGAGCAAAGCACATCTTCCATTCGCAAGGTGTGCTTTGAGGGCAAGTGTTAGCCTACCTTTCGACCACACTGTATAAGAACAAACTCAACGAGTCAAAGTTAAAAGTTACCAAGGCAAGATGCACGGAGAGGCGACGAGAAGCCCAAAAACTAAGTGCAACCAAGATCATGGGGGTAGGTATGTGTCCATTCTAAGAACCGGGAACCACTAAAGTGAGGGGTCGGTACCGACCCCACCCCATGTGTCGGCACCGACCCATGATCCTTGGGATGGCGGGGCCCACCTTCTGCCTACACCCTCTACACGATGTCAAGAGCCTATTCCAAGAGTTGTTCTAACATTTCCACACAACTCCCTATCAGTCTCCACGAACTCCTGAATCAGCAACTTCGTTCTTCTAAAACTCCATAATTTGGACTCTGAAACAAGCTATTATTTATGCAAACAACTACGGAATCACGAATCTGACCACAGGACGAGCCGAAGCGAAGAGTTTAAGATGACCAGATTGGCCATCTTAGGGTTCGGTATCGACCCCTATCCCTAGAGTCGTATCAACCTGTAGTTATTTGATGATATGACATCCTACTTTTGTAGAGAAATGGTCTATAGCAAGGAAAATGGTCATAAATTTTTTGCGCAAGATTTTAGGCCCCTTACCTCTAGGAGTATGGCTCATTTTTCAGGATCTTTAGGCTCTTGCTCTTTTTTTTTTTTTAATTTTTAGTTATCTCTATCAGAGTTATACTGACGCCTAACGAAGTTGTACTGATCCGTACGAACTCCTACCTATAAACAACAGTATAATAAAGGAAAAGTTGAAGTGGACGTAGGCCAAAGTGCACCAAACCATTATAAATCTCTGTGTGCACTTTCTTACTCGTTTTTCATTCACTTTCTTCACTTTTTATTCTTCACTTACTTTCCTTGGATGTTTGTTTCTATTTTTTCAAATAAATTGATAAATGAGTGCGAGAAAAATGGAAATTGTTTTATAAAAGGTGGATTAAACAAATTACTAAAATGCCCTTTAAGTACATACCCTCCATTTACATTTTGTTATATCATCACACCTCCTTCCTTCCTTCTTCCACATGCATTGTATCGCCGCTCGTTCTTTTATCCAACATGTAAACCCTTTCCTTGTACCATTATGTGTAGTATAATGTGACATTGCATCTTTTCCCTTTTATTTTTATTTTTAAATTTTTTGGAAAATGGTCACATCTCCTTTTCATTTACTTAAGTAAATATATATTTACTATATATGTGTATATATATATATATATATATATATATATATATATATATTAACCATAAGTATGTTATTTGTATATGTATCCTAGAGTGTAGACAACATTACCAACAATTTTTTGACGACGAAAAATCAAAAATTCGAAAAATGATTTTTGATCATATTTTCGGTTTTTCTTCGAACTAAATATTTTGTAAACAAATTATGAAAACCATTTCACCATTATTAGTTATTATTAAAATGGGATTTGATTGAGTTATAAAATTCATAAATTAATTATTTAAAAATATACATCAAATATTCATGTTTAAAGTAATTAAATTCTGGTTTGTTGCATTCTCCCCCTTAAAAGAAATTTGTTCCAAAATTAGCACACAAGAAGATAACTCAAATCAACTCAAAATGCCATATATTATATAATGTGAAACACATATGAAAGGTGCATACTATGCAACTATATCACAAGTAGTGCATATACAATCCATGCAACAAGCAAACAGCCATCCTAACATCAATTCAGGATAAGCTTCTCTCATACTATCCTCGATCTCCCAAGTAAATTCTCTAGAATCTTCACTCCTTTGAATCATAACCAATCTCGCTATCTTATTCCACAATCTCTTCTCATCTCAATCCACAACATGAACTGGATGTCCAAACACTGCCAAGTTTGGTTCCACCTCCAAATCCTCTTGCACAGATGGCTCCACAACCAGCAATGGGTTATGCATATTCTTCCTCGGATGGGGCACATGGAAAGCATTATGGACCCTCGATAACCTCTCTAGTAACTTAACTCTGTAAGTAAGCGGCTCAATCCTCTCAAGAATTTGAAAAGGTCTAACATACCTTGATGCCAACTTCCTAGCTCTCCTAAATTGAGCAACTCCCCTAATCGACGAAATCTTTACAAACATAAAGCCTCCAACTACAAATTCCAAATCCCTTCGCCTTCGATCGGCATAACACTTCTGTTATTCTTCGGCTTCTTTCATCCTCTTCTTGATCACTACAACCTTCTCTATAGCCTTCAGAATCATATTAGGTCCAAGTACTAGTCGATTCCCAGTCTTTACCAACATGATGATGACTTGCATGATCGTCCATAAAGAGCTTCATAGGGCACCATGCAAATGCTAGCTTGATAGCTATTATTGTAAGAGAATTCCACCACGTGCAAGTGATCTTCCCACAATCCTCCAAAGTCTTGGATGGATGCTCTCAACAGATCCTCTAAGATTCAGTTCACCATCTCATTTTGACCATCGATTCAAGGGAGGTTGGCAGTGCTCAGACTTAGCTTTAGGCCTAAAGCTACTTGTAACACCTCCCAAAACTAGCTGGTAAAGATGGGATCACAATCACTCACAATACTGACCACAACTCCATGCAATCGAGCGATCTCCCTCGTATAAATCTCTTCTAATGACGTTGTAATCCTCGTCGGCTTGATTGGAGTAAAATGAGCACTCTTAGTTAACTGATCCACAGTGACCCACAATCCTTCATTCCATTTCCTTAATCGAGGCAATCCATTAATAAAATCCATTGATATCTATTCCACTTCCAATTTGGGATCTCTAGGGGATGGAGTAGCATAGTAGTTTTTTGGTGATCACCCTTGATCTGTTGACAATCCAAACACCTTCTCACAAAGATGGAGATATCCCTATTCATTTCAGGGCATCAAAATACTCTCTTCATATCCTTGTACATCTTATTGACCCCATGATGGATACTCAACTTAGATTTGCGGCTTTCCATTAAAAATCCCTCTTTAATTCCTTGAATAAATTCAACAAGAAGACCATCTTCCCTTTGTTTGCTCATAATTCCTTCTAGAAGAGTTGAAGTAACTTCCAAAAAAGCCAAGATGGCATTCCTACAGCTACCATATTTTCTTTTTCTACATATATAGAATATCCAAGTCATAGGCCGCCAGAAATTTCAACCACCTCTGTTGCCTCAAGTTCAGATCCTTTAGAGTGAAAGGATACTTTAGGGACTTGTGATCCTTAAAGAGCTCGAACTTCTCACCCAATATGTAATGTCTCCACATCTTCAAAGAAAACATGAAAACTAACAATTCCAAATCATGCATTCAATAATTCTTCTCATAGGGCTTCAACTGCCTGCTGGCATACATAATAACCTTCCCGTGATGCATCCAAGCTGCCCCAACCCTGCTCACAAGCAGTGGTATACACCGTCAGTCCTCCACTTCCATCCAGAATGGCTAAAACTGAAGCGTTGGTCAACCTCCTCTTCTACTTTACAAAGGCTTCCTCACACTTTGGGTTACAAACAAACTACTTATCCTTTTCTGTTAACTTGGCTAGATCTGAGACGATCTTGGAGTAGTCCTAGATGAATCTCCTTTAGAATCCAGCCAGGCCTAAGAAACTTCGAACTTCAGTATGAGTCTGTAGTGTCTTCAGTTCTTGCACTGCCGGTACCTATGTTGAATCAATTAAGATAACATCTCCCGACACAATATGTATGTCCTAGGTAGCTTACTTCTAACTGCCAAAAGTGGCACTTGGAAAATTTTTTCTTAAGAACATATTTCGTTAATGTCTCTAACACGACTTCCAAGTAGTGTCGATGCTCTTCCTCGTTCTTGAAGTAGAAAAGGAAATCTTTCTATAAATACCAACACAAACTTATAGAGAACATCCCTAAAGATGCAATTCATAAGATCTATGAAATATGTGGGTGCATTGGTTAGCCCAAAAGGTATAACCAACCACTCAAAGAAAAAGTCTGGTCCTTTAAACATGGTTAGGGTATAACTATCCTCCACTACTCTTAGTTGGTGAAATCCAGTAGCCGGGTCCATATAGGAGAATAATCGAGCGCCGTGAATTTAGTTAAAAAGGTCATCTTTGTGGGATAGGGGATACTTATTCTGGCTGGTCTACTTATTTAACTACCGATAATCCACACAAAATTTTAAAGAACCATCCAACTTTGGGACAAAACAACAACTACTCCCTAACTAGACCGATCTGGTCTTACAAGTCCTCTTCACAACAAATCATTTCACGCATTTTTACGCATAAGTTGAAGAACATGGGTCTTACCAAGTGGTTTGATGTATTAGCTCCTCCCTATCTCTCGACATCGTTTTACGCATGGGTTGAACAACAAGATCACACCAGGAATTAAGTCAATATGAAACTCAATCTCCCGGTGTGGAGGTAGACTATTAGTTTCTTTGAAGACATTAGGAAATTATTTAACAATTTCTATGGACCCTAACTCTTCTTAGGATGATTCTATTGCATATAGGAAACTACTCGTACATTTGTTTGGATCATCACATGATACTTTAAAATGATTCTCTCTCTTATTTTGAAATACTGTCGACCTTTTAACACAGTCCAAAGCAGCTTTAATTTCTGACAGCCAATCCATACCCAGTAT
Source organism: Allium cepa (assembly GCA_030765085.1). Taxonomy (NCBI): domain Eukaryota; kingdom Viridiplantae; phylum Streptophyta; class Magnoliopsida; order Asparagales; family Amaryllidaceae; genus Allium; species Allium cepa. Next base: position 656,584,533 of record CM060938.1, on the reverse strand, counting down.
GACATCGAACCTCTTAAAATCTAGAACGAAAAGGTCATAAGGAAAAATGTAGGTGAGATAAGAAATCGATGTATCTTCACAAACCATGCAAAAATTAGTGGTACCTCCTAAAGGATTTGACACACTAATATGAGTTTATACAAATTTTGGGGAAATTTGTAATTTTTCTACCAATTCTAAAGAAATGGAACTAAGGGAAGCCCCAATATCAAAAAATACTCTAATAAAAATTCCTTTAATCATTAAAGTACCTTCAAGAACTCCCTTTACCTTTACATTTTCTGAAGTCGATGGCTCATCCTTGATAGTATACGCTTTGACCTACTGTCCCTTCTTCATAAGTGGGCAATCCTTCACCATTTGCCTTGGTTGATGACAGTTATAGCAAAGTGTCTTTTGAACCATTAGAGAGATGGGTACTCCTTGCTGCTTGAAAGCTTCAGAATTCTTATATTACACGGCCAGATGGCCCTTCTGCTTGCATCGATAGCTCTCAACATTCTTGAACCTATTTCTCTGGTCTCCTTTGCCTTCCCTTTTCCCCGCATCTTCTAGTTCGAGTTAAACTTTCTCTTATTTGGATTATTACTATTTCCACTGGGTGCTGCTGCTGGCTTCTTTTTCTCTAGAACCTCATATCTAAGAGCCATACCTACCAAATCCACAAAAGAAACCTTAAGATGGGCAGTCATCTGTTCCTTGAAACCTTTCCTCACTCCCATTACAAACATCTCATTCTCCTTCAGAGGAATATTAACTAACTCTGGTCCAAAATGAGATAGCTCATTAAACTTTGTCTCATACTCAGCCAACAACAAGTCTCCTTGCTTAAGGTCCAAGAAATTCCTAAACATTCGAGTTTTTCCAGCTACGGGCATGAACTGATCCTCAAATGCTTCCTTAAATATGGTAAAAAATCATTCTTCGGATCCGTTAAGGAGTCCTACCATGCTTCCACTCCATCCTGCAACTTCCAAGATGGTAAGAACGACTTCTACTTATCTGAAAGATCAAGACCCATGAAAATCTTCTTGTAAGATCAAAGCCAAGCTTGAATTTTGACAATGGATTTTGTTCCCTTGAACGACTTATCTCCTAAATTTGTATAATCCTTGCACGTGGTTGCAAAGTTCACCCAGGGCTGCACTGGTGCTGCCTCTTCAACAATTCCAACTCTTCGAACATTCGGAGCTCGATCATTGATGGTCATGGTGTTGCTAACTCCTCCACCTTGTCTTATCCTATTACTCATTTTTACTACCTGAATATAGTATGATAGCCCTCTAAAATACTTAGACGAGATAAATCTTGAGAAAAATGGTACTAATCAGACATATCAAAGCTGATCCAACTAACTCGATTATATATATACAAATGAAAATTATAAATATGCGATCTCGAAGACTGAACTCATTCTAGGGTATTACTAATCCTATCACAAATGAGTAGACCCCAACCAAAGCCTAGATGTTTGCTTAGCCTAAGCTCTCATACCACGTATGATAATCCGCCTTTCTTACTCCTAAAGACGACACTTAATACATCGATGGTATTTGTATGCCGATCATCTAAGAGTTTGAAAGTCAAGCAGTTGGGGTAAGGAAAAATAAGAAGAAAGAATTACAGAATCTAACAACTTAAGGCAATCACATATAATAGTCAACATAAGATCGTACATAGTCACTTCCACAATAATGCATCAAAGTCACATAATTACAAATATCAGCTAAGGGCAGTGATAAATGCCTGTCCCCACAAAAGCTGACCCAAAATATATACATACACAATGGAAAAAATAAAATAAGTGGCTAGATAATGGCGAAGCCACCTACTCCATCCTTCTCCAAAATGCATCCATAAAAACCTGGACTATTTGGCTACTCATACAAATTGACTACCTAAAAGTTTTAGGGAAGGAAAGAGAAACTCTGGGTCAGACACGAGTGTGGGTAAACTCCAAACAACTGAATTATTAAGCATATAAAACTCTTTTAAATCAAAGGTAGCTCTAAGACCATGCCGCATATAAACATGAACTGGCTTTTACCTTACGAACCAAAACCCATTTTCATAGAAAATCCAATGATGATATAATAATTCCTAAGGTTTAAAGTAAATTATGAATATAGCTGAAATGCTTGCATCTCACATTCCAACATATTTGGGCATAACTAAGTCTGTAAGGCACTTACTGGTAGTTGGGTTCCATCAATGACATGGCTACTAGGGTACTGCGTATCATAGTACACTTCTAGAGAAAATGTACCGAGGGCATTCCATGGACACCCTACATGGAAAGACCAACCTATCCCTTATTAGATAGTACCTATAACGATCCTGACTAGACCTTCGAAAATCGGCACCCATACTTCACTTGTACTCGAATGTCGCAGATTCAAACGTCGAATCTGGCTCGCCGGAGCTTATAACACATTAAGTATAATAACACAGCGGAAGAAAATGAATATCATATAATTCCAATGAATACAATATCCAATGATATACAACATTGATACAAATGATATCTATATCAGAGATACAAGATAACAGCGGAATATTGATAACAACGGAAGAGATAACTCAAATATGATCTTCGATGAAGAGTGAATCCAAAATCTGCAACTCCAAACCAAATATTCAAAGCCAAAGCTCTAAACTTCAAGCTCGAACCACCATCAAGCTGAACTGAACCAAACTCCATCCCAATGCGATTGCCAAAAACTAAAGGCTGGATGCTATCGACTCTATATCTACAAGCTGACTATTTGAAAACCCAACTCTAGACTGCCCGTGTGGAAAATTATGGGCACCCAGAGTTTAGGAAGGGAACAATAAACTCCAGGTCAGTCATGGGACTGGTATGAGCAAACAAAAACAATTTTATCTTCAAAGCAAACAACAAAAGATTTAAAGTTGAAATCCGCAATGCTTTTTGGAAAATGAAACTACCATAAGGCCTCCCACCGCACACACAATGTAAACACAGAATTGGAGGAGATTTCTCCTTATGATAGTCAAACATGCTTGATACGCAAATTCCTTTTGATATTATTATTAGTGCATAGTGCAGAAAACCTTTCGAAAATATAATATTAATCTTAGCTAGCGTACAACCATTATTGCATGCCTGCTATAGCTACCATGTTCAATAGCAGGTTACCACCACATTCCATGGCAGGTTATACAACTAAAACCGTACAGGGTTCGTATTGTTTTGTTTGGATTTCCAACAAATGGTCAGGCTAAGGAACTTCCTACTGGCACATGGGTATGCCTCTGGAGGGACGTCCCGAGAACCTACCCGACTCTCTGCCAACACAAGGCCGGGTTACCTCTGTAACTAGGTAACTACTAGTCGAGCATGCCATCTCCCGGTCGTTTGCGACCTTTATCCGAGGCACCTCTCAACCAACAACCATAAAGAAATCACAAAGTAATAGATTTGCAGTGACCACATGAGATAAGTATCTGGGCTCCATACCATGATTCCACCCTTTTCCGGAAGGGAATGACACACCCTAAAGGGCGCGACCCTCATAACCTTGCCGCATCTTTCCTGTTTCGACCATTTTCGGGGTGTGAGGTCCTGATGCAGTCTCGTCCACAAAGCTACACTTTTTCACAAAGCCATGCTTTGATCAACAAATGATACACATCAGCACTCAGCATGCCACACTACCAAATTGGGAGTATATCACTGATAACTATCAACTACATAACCTCTGAGCTCGTACATCTCAGAGAAGGGTGTTAAGCTAAGAGAATATATTCTCCGCCACCAAGCAGAAATGTATTTAATAGAGATCAGTTTTATATCTCAAAGTGTAATGTCAGACATACAACCATACACGTCTATTCCGGGTTCGAACAGAACCGAAGGACTTTGTCCAGTAAAGGAAGAGCCCTTGCAATCCGGGTATCCACAATTTCGATCGGACTTCCCATCACATATGGAGATCTCTATACCGGAGCAACTTTGTGCAGAGTCATTCGACAGATTATCCTATCATTCTTGAAGACACCCGGTCTTCACCACCATCTTCAATTGCAATCCATAATGTCGTATCACTATTCGGAATGGGTTATATGACACAAAGTCCTCTCCCGGCTAATCCGAATAGTGAGCGCAATATTTTAAAAACATATGGATATTGAGATTTTGGTTAAGTCACAACTTATTACCCAAAATCTTTCTTTTAAATGGTTAAACAAATTACCATTTTAATCTTTTAAACAAAAATATTCATTTCACAAAGTTCACTAATCTTTTACCAAGATTCGTTTACAATATTAAATAAAAGATCTATCTTTGAGATCCTCTTTTGTTTGAAAACAAAGTTTCACAAATATTTCACAAAGATTCCTTTATAGGTTTTGAAACAATTTCATTTCAAATCTCTTATACAAGGATATACTTTTAAGATCCTCTTCGATTTCAAAACAAGGTTCAACCATTTTTCACAAAGATTCATTCATAGCTTTCAAAACTATTTCAATTCCATTTCAAACTTGAAATCTTTTAACATAAATTAGAAATACTTTCTTAATATGAAAGCTATTTATTATTTGAAAACAAGTAGTTTTCGCTTTCGAAAAACCCGATTACATTTGCATGAGTTAAAGCCCGTTAAGTATAAAACTTTGTTTTAAATTAAAATTTCCAAAACAATACTTTTAAAATGGTTTAAACCCATATAAGCACATATATAACTTGTATAACATTTTTAAATTATAATTTCCAAACATAAAATTTAATTTCAAATTTTGAATTCAAATTCAAATCAAATTATTTAAATTTCAAAATTTTATCAACTTATTCAAAAAGCTTTTATCTTTGAAATCCCTTTTCAAAAGCTTTTCATATTTAACCCAATTCTATTTTCAAAACTATTTGAATTCAAAATTCAATTTTGAAACCATTTCAAAAATCTGTGACTTGATCAATTTCCTCATGCAATCCATATTTGTGTGTGTATAGTGTAGTCCAGGGGTTTTACACATAATAGTGCGACAACATCAATCAACACAGATTTAAACACAGCAAGATATTTGATAAGCGGTATAAATTATAACGCTTATCTTTTCATTCACGGATCACAGATATATATCACAGATAACAAATTACATTCATCCCAGATAAATAAATTACATCACAGATGAATAAATTATATTAAATACAGCTCAAATCAAAACAAAGTATCACATATCAGGGATATCAAACAATTCAATCATCCAATAGAATCCAAATATTCATAAGTAAATTTTTATTAATCAACTGATTAATTTAAATCTGATAAATTGCTTAAGAATAATTTACTAATCCTAGTTAATTAATATTAATTAATTAATTACAAATCAATTTAATTAATTATCCTTCATTTTATTAATTAACCTTTAATTAATAATCATACCTTAATCACCTTCATAAATTAATTAGCCTTTAATTCATTAATTATCCTAAAATAAATTACATTAATTAATTAATCACATTCATTAATTATTCTTTAAATTAATTAACCTTTAAACACTTGATTAATCAATCTTTAATCATAAGTTATGCATTCTTAATTGCTTTCATTAAGTAAATATTTTTAAGTAATTAATTATCCTTAAATTAATTATTCATTAATTACTTGATTAATCAAACTTAAATTATTAATTAATTTATCTTAATTACTTTTAATAAGTAATTTACTTCAAGTAATTAATTGCCTTTAATAAACAACTTAACTTTAAACTTTAAAAGTTAATTAACCATTAAAACATTCTTTATATTAATTAACTAACCTTTAACATTATAAAGTTTATACAAAATAAACTTTCAAAATAAAGTTTATATATATTTTAAAAAACATTTTAAAACTTAGATAACATTTAATATTGAAAGAAAATTGATTTAACAGAATTTATTTCCAAAAACTTGATTTTCCTTTAAAACTTAAAACTGTTTTGGCCAAACATCAGCAAACCCGAAAAAATCCCTTATCTACTCGAGTTTGAACCCGGGCAAAACCACGTTACAACTACTTCAAGGAAACCCATTGATTTCACGAGCTTGGACCTGATTTTCCACCCTTCTTCCCCAAACACCTCAAATCGTTGATACAACCAGATGCATGTATACGTGCACAAGCACGTTGACCACCTCTGATTGACGTCGAGGCCACCAGAACATCACCCACGATCATTAGAGTCGAATCGAACAGCCGAAAACACAAAATCACTGTTGATTCAAAATCGAGCCCATTTTTGAACTTCTTGGAGCCATACTCGTCCGAACAACCTTCCGCCTCGCCGCTATACACCACCAGAACCCACGCCATTTTGGCCGAAGATACTTCGATCCACCACAAACTCAACCCCCCAGGTGCGATCGCCTGAATCGCGATGTCGACGACGAAATTGCTTCGCGACTACCACTTACCAAACGCAGGGTTTAAACCCTAATTTGATCCAAATCTCCATCCATAATGATTTTAAAAAATTTCTTGCATTTTTCCTATGATCTACGATCATACTAGCACCTCCACGCCAAGTTTCAATCTTCGAAAGTTAGCCAATCACCAAAAAATCGTGAAAACCCATCCTCCGTTCATCCCACCAATACAACCTCAATTCGCCACTAAAAATATAGTTTTCATTTTGAAAATCATCATTTTCGAAAGGGTTTTAGATGATGTAATTCAATCTGGAAGACATGCAAATCGAAGTTTGGGTAAATCTTGAAGTTCACTGTATATTCTTCATTCAGACAAAACCATTTCTTTTTGTCTTTAAAATATATTTTTAAAATTTAGTTCTGATGATTTTGATCATATTTTGTATTTGCATTACTGTCTAAAAATGATTAGAGCAAATGGAATTGCATTTTGAATTGAATTGAAGCCTGTAATTCTGTTTTTTAATAGAGGCCTTATTCTCTGTTACCAGATATATCTACACAAGATATTCATGCATATAGGCACATTACACAACCATACAAGTATACTTTATCCATAACTTCCCAGATCAAATGCAAACCAACAAAATTCAAATAGATACAAGGTCAAATAAGTGAGTTTACTCACCTGAGATGAAGTTTGAACAGAGAAGAATAGGCTTTGAAATAGATTTGTATACTGAGAATTTGTTGATCCTTGAACCACTGGAGTTTGTGATTTTGATTGATGAATCCAGTTGAGTTGCTTTTGTTTTTGATTCGAATTTGCCTAGCTTGAACTGTTTGTTTTGGATTCAGATTTCCAGGCTTTGAAAACTTGACCACAGGCTTTTTTTTTTATTGGTTTTAAACTTTCTTTCAGGAATTTAGAGTTGACAGTGATTTTGGTTTCTTGTTTCAGTTTTCTAGATTTGAAAAGAATTTTGAATTCTTGTTTTCTCAGGTCTGAGAAAATTTTGAGAAAGATGAAAGCAGCCAGACCTATTTTTTCTTCTTTTGCATGTTACCAAAGATTTAATTCAAAAAAAAAAAATTTTCTTGCCACTTGTTAACTTGTGAACACTTGTTACTTTATGTTATTCCTTAACTTACACTTGCTAAAACAATACAAATTATGTTTTAGACCTTCCCTTAAATTTATTTAAAATTTTGTTTTAAACCTTGTTTTATTTTTACTAACTATACTTAGTCCAAGTATAGAATATAAAAGAAAGAATATTGATCTTTTCTTACATCTTATTTTATACTTTATAAAAGAAAATAAATTAAAACACAATCTATACATTTAATAAATAATCATACATATCATTTTCAAAGTATAACTTTTAAATCCAATTCATTTTCAATACATTTTGAATTTCCAAATCAAAATTTTATTTATAATCCAATTCTATTTAAAATATTGATTTTGAGTTTCCAAATTCATATTTAAAAGTAAATAAGTATATATCTTATTTAATTTGAAAAGTTCAAATAAATCCACAATTTAATCCAAAAATTTATATAAATTATCAATTTAATTTGACTCAAAAATCGGGATCATTACAGTACCGAATATATCACCACCCCGTTTGTGATCAACAACCGTACCCAGGTCACTAGCATACAAAATCTAGACAATATCGATCTAGATCGGGTGGTGACCATACCCTAATGGATACGACTTACCTAGACTTGTGGCATATCCCATGTTTTAGCCATTCCTGGTTATGAGGCTTAAGGCTATGATTTACCTAAATAATTAATTAATTAACCTTATCTTGATTGATAATTAATTAACCCTTAACTAACTAATAATAATTAAGATCTAATTACCTTTACTTAAATTAGTTAATTAATTAATCATCAATATTTACTTATTTAATAGGTAATAATTTGCTTTTTGTACTTATGGAATGATTTGAAAATACTTCCCAAAAATATTTAAGATGAAAACACTTTAGTTCGCAAATGTTTTCATTTTTACGAACTACATCCATATCGACTATTGCTATGGATATCATAACTTTAAACTTGTTATATATATCAAGTTGCTCTTAAACCCTTACCCTTTTACCATTGAACTACTTAAACCTTAGTGTAAAGTTTAGGAACAAAAAGGTAAAGTATTGAAAACTTGAAAAAACATTTTTCTAGAAAATTAAGTAAGTAAACTAGTTTTAAAACCAAATGATCTCAATGTTATAAACAACTTCAAGGACTAAATTTTCTTTAGCATGTGCATCTCTATACACGAACACAACATATATACAAATGTAAAAACTCTCATGAACAAGTACAGGTCATTCATTTTCAAACATTACTTAACATTTCAAATCTATAACCACACATTACATATAATTACACATATGCAAAGCACAACAACATACTTTTCAACCAACAATCACCATAATTATTGTCAACAAAAATAAAGTTTAAAACTTGCTTAAAAAAGTGAACTTTACTCACCAAAAGCTTATGAAACAAACCGAACTTCTACCACGTTTTGAATTTGACCTAGACCTTGGATTCTTTTAAGTAAATTAGAGACCTAAAGGTGACAAATGGGTTTGGCATGGGTGTGTGGTGCTCGGCCATGGATTGTAGAGGGTGATTTGGGCCTGCTTTTAAAGGAAGTGGAGTGGAAAGGGAAAAATATATTTTGAAAAGGGTTTTAAAAATATTTTAAAGTAGAAAAGATACCACTTCTGTTTTTGAAAATCATAAAGAAGCCATTAAAGAGTTCTAGAAAAAAGGTGACGGAGCTTGGAAAATAAGAAATGAAATGATAAATGAGAGAGAGAAAAATGAAAATTGTTTTTATAAAAAGTGGTGTTAACCATAAAACCCACTAAAGAACAAAGGTATGAAAGAAGATTAATAAAAATGGCAGACTCTACTAAAATTATAGGCATGGGTTTCGACAAAGATCATCAGAGAATGTTTCGAATGCTATAAGAGAGCTTTCGAAGGAGTCGTAAGCACCAGGCACCCTCATAAGTGACAAACAATGCAAAAAAAGTTTCGAAAAAGATTAAGAAGAAAGCGAGGCTACCCTTCCACTTTATTCAAACCTTTCGGTGCATATGGATTCACGAATATAGAGAAAAGCAAGGACGAGCTCGGAACCCCTTTCAAAGGAAATGAATAATAACCTTTCATATGCGCGCCAAACCTTTCGAAACCAAAAGTTTGGCCTTCATTCAAATTACTCAAAATAACCCTTTCAAAAGCATAGTCAAGCCTTTCGAACTGATCAAAGTCTATGACATCAGGAGAAGGTTCCGCAACAATTCACAAGCATGCATTCAGAAGTTACTTACCATGTCGGAATCATTAATACCTCAACACCTTCAAAACCCTAATAAACAACCTATCTACGGAGTCAGAAACTCTTATCTTTACTTCTTATAACTACAAAGCAACACGAAGAGAAAAGCGCATCTGTGGCCTTTTCGACGACATTGAAAGCGATTCGAAAAAAAACAGAGAGAAGGAACACTTAAAACTTAACAAGAACTAAAGGTGGACAAAGGACCCTTTTGTCAAGGTCGAAAGGTCTGGAATAATAAGATGAGAAGCAAAAGGATGAGTTAGAGAACTCGAAAGGAAAGCCTTTCGAGAGAATTGAAAGCAGACGAGGCCTTTCGACCATGTCGAAAGAAATAATGTGGAAGATAAAATGACCTTTCGACTGGGTCGAAAGTATTGGCACGAAAGGGGGCCTACCTGCATCTATAAATAAGACCCAAGGGGTCCGATTTTGGGGACCGGATTTTGGAATCCAAAGCTCATTTCTTTTACTTATACCTCTTTTCAACAACAAAATCTTTGTAACCCTAAATTGATTTGAGAAAAAAGCTCTCAAACTTGTAACTCATTTTGGATTAATGAAAAGGGAGGAATGTGCGGATTAATTAAGGATTACGATTATGAGGAAGATCATTACGATCATTAGCTAGACTAATGATCAATTGCACATGATGCTATCTTATTTTCTTAACTTCTTTCTATCTTTTGCAAAGCCATGGGATCAACTTGGATAGAATGCATGCGAAACACATTATCATCACGATAATCATAATATGATGACAAATAAAGATAACGATGTTTCGACATTGATAAGTTTAAAGAACTTACATATATCCAAGATGATCTTCTATGGAATACACCAAAAGAAGCTTGCTCCATTGTGAATTAGGTTTGTTTTAGAAGGATGAAATCCCTATGAAAGACATATAGTTCATGAATGACAAAATATCATTTAAGAATTGGTTCCTTCGAAACGAACATACATGTGATTACATCTTCAACCCTTTCGAAGGAGTTCTTCCATATGGAACGAAACCAATGATATCTAAAGCAGCTCCATCCATTGAAAGGAAAAGTAGACCTTCTGACATGATCGAAAGGGTTTAAGTGGACCTTTCAACTTGGTCGAAAGAGATGAATACTAAATATGAATAGCTATGTTCGACTAATTCAAAAGAGAGGTTTCGAATAAGATGCTTCCTCCTTCACCTTCATCTTGACGAGGTTAATTTGATCAATGTTTCACTAGCAGTACATCAATTATTCTTCGAAAGTAATTTGACCAAGTTAACTTGGTTGGAAGAGAGGTTTGGAAAGAAGTAATCTCTTTCGATCTTCCTTTAAATATCTTATTTTTCATTCACATAGCTTTAGGGATGTTGACAAGTTTTCTTGTTAACATGTTTACCGCTAGAAGAAGGGATCGAATCTACGATCTTGTCACTATCTTATAGACTAATTATGGATCGTTTGACTTGGCATAGAAAAATGAAATCTAAGTGACTTAGCAGAATGGACGAAGAAGCCATCCACACTACAGCCCTCGAAGAAAACATAAATCCAACCTTCAATTTGGAGGCGGTTGTTCCGGTGCAACCTTCAACATCAGCTCGGCAAGAGGATAACGCCACCAAAATCAAGCACATAGAATAGCAACTAAAAGAAATGCAAGAACTTCTCAAGATGGCATTATCTCAGAAATCCTCAAAAACAGCGAGGCCAACAAACGGAGACGAGATGGACTCACCAAGAAGGAATTTAAAGGCCCATTCAAACGAAAATAAGAGCAAGATCAATCTCACATCTTCAAAAAAGAAGGAGCGTCCTCAAATTAAAGTTGATCATCAAGGAAGGATGCCGGATAAATCACTTGAACAATCTAGTACCTCAACGTCTAAGGAATACCGTCAAAAGTAGAAAAATTATCATGACATGGAAGCCTATCTAAAGGACATAGTTGAGAAAGCAATTAAAGATGTACTGAAAATAATGGGGAAGTGGACCTTGGACGAAAACATGAATGACAACGAGCGAGTGCCGCCCTTCACAGATGAAGTTATGGCAACAACTGTTCCATCTTATGTGAAGATTCTGTCTACGAAATATCATGGAATCACAAATCTAGATGACCACTTAATGGAATTCAATAGCCAGATGGATCTATATAATGCATCAGGAGTTGTTCGATGAAGATTAGTTCCTTACTTTTCAAGGGGCTGCGGATAAATGGTATAGACAATACCGAGAAAGGACCATCTACTCACGGAAGCAATTTTCTTACAATTTCTCTACTCGGTTTTGCATATGCAAAGAACCAACCATTGACTACATGGTTCTGGCTAATCTAAAATAGAGGCAAGGGGAATCTTTGGGAGATTATCTTAAAAGATTCAATGTTGAAGCATTTTAGGCCAAGGACTTGAATGACTATGATAAGCTCATAGCGGTACACTCTGGGTTGATAGAAAATACTCCATTTTAAAAGCATCTTTTTGTTAATAGGTGCAAAGATTTGCAAGACTTCCACTTTCAAGATGACAAGTTCATTCGAATGGATGAGCTGTATCACGCAAAAAGAAAAGCAATGCCCAAAAAGGAAGGAGGAAGGTTTGGATTGGATCGAGGGCATAAAAGAGCGAGACGGGAAGAACTTATTGCTAATTCAATCGCTTCGAACAAGCCATTGTCTTACCTCTATGCTGTGGTAAAGGAAAGATTAATTTTCCAACTTCCTTCAAGGCTAAGAACCACCCAGAGCAAAGAAAAGGATACGACTACTATGCATACCACAAAGAAAAATGGCCATAAGACAGGCGAGTGCAGAGTCTTAGCAGGAATTATCCAAAAGCTGATTCACGAGGGTCATTTAAAAGAGTTCATTCAGGATAAGCAAAAAGCCCCATGAACGGGATATGGTCAATAAAAGCTCCTTAGTAATACTATTAATATTTTGGAAGAAGAAGACCCTTTGAGCTTAAGCCCATCGCTGAATAGGATCGATGTAATTCATGATGAGCTATATCTGGCGGGGACCATAAAAGAGGCAAGAAGTAGATATATTAAAAAGGCTAGAGAGGGTGTGTTCTCAGTCTAGGAAGAGCCCCCATTGAAGAATCCGCTACTCAATATCCCAATACCAAATCTTTTCATCACCCCTCAAGTGATGAAGAAGGGAGTTTATCATCCACACAACGATCCCTTGATGACCACAGCTTAAGTTGGACTATCCATCATGCCCAAAATTCTTGTGGATACAGGTAGTGCGGTCAATGTTATTTTTAAGCATGCTTTCGATCAGATGAACATCACCGAGGATAAGCTAGAACCCAGCATGGAACTAATCTTCGGATTCAACAACAAAGGGCCAACTTCGGTGGGACAAGTAAAACTGCTAGTGCAAATGGGGGTACCACCATTTTGCACAACTTTCGATACTCTTTTTGTGATCATCAACCAGCTATCCTACCATAATGCTTTCTTTGGAAGACCTGCGCTTGATGAAATATATGCATTTGTCTCACCAAAGTTCCCGATGTTGAAATTCTTGACAAAGAGAGGCTAGGGCACAGTATGAGGGGAGTCGTTCAGCTCTTGAGAAATGTATTTCGCTACAATCGATCAATATACAAGGGAGTCTTCTACTTACTTTGATACTGCCACTGTTTTTTCATCTTTCGGGTGATGGATTGTTACATCCAACATTCGAAGAAAAAATTAAAATTAATAAGTCTAACAAGCGCATAAATGAAAGTACATTTCTCTTGGAGGCAAAAGGAAGAGAGTCGATGCTAATTCCGTTGAAGAAAACCCAATCGTCACTGAATTTGTTTGTCGAGGAGAAATAGAAAGAATAAAACTCATAGAAGATCCTGAGAAGGCATGCACGGATTCAAATGATACCACTAAGGTAGTCAAAGTGGGAAAAGAATTGAATAGCAACTTGAAGAAAGATTTAATCCAATTTCTTAGGAACAATAAGGATGTATTTTCCTGGTCTCATTCAGATATGGAGGGAATTGATTCGTCGATCATGTGTCATGCGCTAAACATCAATCTGGAAGCAACCCCTATTAGACCGAAAAAGAGACAATTAGATAGAGTGTGTCTGATGTGTTGAAAGAAGAAGTTAAGAGACTCCTTGAAAATGGGTTTATTCAGGAAATCTACTACCCAAAATGGCTAGCAAACCCAATATTAGTGAAGAAATTGAATGGAAAGCGGAGGACATTCATTGATTATACAAGCGTAAATAAAGCTTGTCCAAAAGAATGTTTCCTACTATCGCGAATTGATCAGTTAGTTGATGCAACTAGTGGGCATAAATTATTATTTCTCATGGACGCATATTCAGGATATAATCAAATACCCATGTTTAAGTCGGATGAGAAACACACTAGCTCCGTTATTGAATGGGGAATCTACTGCTACAAAGCAATGCCTTTCGGGATAAAGAATGTAGGGGCTACTTATCAAAGGCTAGTCAATAGAATGTTTAAAGAAAAAATTGGCCGAAATATGGAGGTTTATGTGGATGACATGTTAGTGAAGTCTGGCAAGGCTAAGAATCATCTAGGGACCTTGAAGAGATGTTCAGGATATTACAGAAATATCAAATGAAATTGAACCCACAAAAATGCTCCTTTGGAGTCCATTCGGAGAAGTTTTTAGGCTACCTTATGAGTGCCCAAGGGATTGATGCTGATCCTGACCAAATTCAAGCTATTAAGGACATGGATTAACCCAAAACCAGTAAAGAGGTAATGAGTTTGAATGGAAGAGTAGCCGCTTTAAGCAGATTCATTTTCAAAGTGACTGATAAATGTATCCCTTTTTTGACATAATCAAGGAAAAGAAAAACTTTGAATGGGGTGAAGATTGTAGAAAAGCTTTTCAGGAGTTAAAAAGTCATTTGGAAAAGTCACCGATACTTTCTAGTCCAGAGAATGGAGAGATCTTGTACCTATACATGGCAGTTTCAAAACATGCGGTCAGTTCTATGTTGACTAGAGAAGGAAGTGGAGCTCTACTTCCAGTGTATTGTGTAAGCAGACGATTAAAAGATGCGCAAGTTCGGTACCCTGTGATAGAAAAGCTAGCCTATTGCTCACTCCTCACAGCACGAGAACTTAGAGCATACTTTCAAGCACATTCGATCCGGGTATTGACCAATTTCCCCTTGAAACAAGTTTTCAGTAAGACAAAAACTTCAGGTAGGTTGGTAAAGTGGGGAATTGAGCTTAGTCTGTATGATACTGAATTTTAGTCGCAAGCCAAAAGTCGCTATAAAAGGTCAAGCATTGGCGGATTTTATTAACAAATGTACGAATTTCATTAAGGAGCAATCAGAAAATGAAAAGGATCAGAAATCTATGTGGCAGTTATGCATCGATGATGCATCAAATGAACAAGGAGCTGGTGCAGTATATTTCATAATAACACTAGATGGACGCCGCTTGCATTATGCCATGAAATTAGGGTTTCCCACAACGAACAATGTGGCCGAATATGAAACGATGGTGGTAGGGTTAACATTGGTATTAGAACCCAAAATCCCACGGATTCAGATCCTTAGTGACTTCCAGCTAATGGTAAATGAAGTAAAGTAGATATATCAGACAAAATACTCCAAGTTATCCCTATAGGTAAAGAAAATACTAAAAATGCTTGCTTTGTTTAAATACTTTTCCGTACATCAAGTTCCAAGAGTAGAAAACTCATAAGCGATTCATTAGCAAAGTTAGCTAGCTCAAGGGAAGCCCCGAAAACACGGATTGTTCCAGTAAGATACCAAGAAACTCCAAGTACTAAAGAAGGAACATCCAGACAAGAAAAGGAACTGATAGTTCTGACAAGGTCTCGAGCTATGCTACAAGAGAAAGAAGGAAGAGAAATTAATAGAGAAGTATCAAATGAGAGAGCTAATCAATCAAGAACGAATGACCCGTCTGATAACACTTGGATATCACCCATCATCGAATATATTTTTGAAGGAACATTGCCGTTTGACAAGGGCGAAGCAAGTAAAATCAGGAGACAAGCTCCAACCTTCACAATAATGGATGGAATCCTTTACAAGAAGGGATATGCGCTACCTTACCTAAGATACATAAACCTGGAAGATGGGGTAAAGTTGTAAGTAGAAGCACATGAGGAATTCTATGGAGACCACATTAATGGGACAAAATTGGAAAAAAGGTAAAGAGATAGGGTTTTTTTAGCCTCAAAAGGTATTCCAAGCCATTGAATATGTGAGGAGATTCGAGAAATGGCAAAGGTATTCAAAAGTTTACCGATTACCACCAAGTCAATTAACCCTAGTTTTGAGTTCATGGTCCTTTGACATATGCGGAATTGATTTAATCGACCCATTGCCAATTTCTAAAGGAGGGGGGGATATGCCATAGTTGCCATGGACCACTTTACCAAATCGGTTGAAGCAGAACCACTCCTCAAGACCACCTCTGGAAATGTACTCGGATTTGTTATCAAAAATATTATAAATATATTTGGAATCCGCTATAATATTATCTCCGACAACAGAACACAATTCGAGAGTGAAGAATTCTCTTGGTTTTGCCATAAGAATGGAATTATTAAGAGCTTTTCCTCCATTGCGCACCCAAATGCAAATGGGGCAGTTGAGGCTGCAAATAGGACTGTAAAGACAATTTGAAAATGCGACTGAATAAAGCTAAATGAAAATGGGTAGAAGAGATGCCACTTGTATTATGGGCATGTCTAACATCTACCAAAACTGGTCATACTCCCTATTCATTGGCATATGGGTGTGAGGCAATGTTACTAATTGGGATTGAAATACCCTCACATCGAAGAACCGCATATGCATTCGATTTAAACCAAGAACTAAAAAGAGAATCACTGGATTTGATATATGAGTTGAGAGACTAAGTAGCAATTAGAACAGCAGAATATCAAAGAAGGATTTCAAAGTATAACAACTCAAAAGTAAGAACACGATTATTCCAAGAAGGAGATCAGGTACTCTAAAGAGTAATGGAAAACACATGAAATCCCGTGGATGGATTGTTGGAACCAAATTTGGAAGGTCGACCCTTAATCATTTGGAAAGTTATTCCCCCAGGAGCTTACAAGTTGTGCCGACTAGGCTGCAATATGGTTCATAGAATATGGAACGCAAAATATTTGAAACCATATTTTCCTACGATGAATGAATAAAGCATCTCTTTCTTCAGAATAAAAATCTGCATGGTTGGGAGTAGAGTTCTTCTTGCATTTGATCACTGCCTTTAGCGGTTAAAGCCTCTGTCCATGCAAAGTTGGCCAGGGAAGAGTACCTCCTGAAGGAAGAAGTGTAAGCCTTTATCTGCTCCATGCTATGGCCTAGTTAAAGCATCAAAAATCCCTTGGCTGCGCCTTTGGCTAGGTCAAGGCACCTCTTTGAGGGAGGAGTGTAAGACTTTATCTGCGCCATGCTATGGCCAGGGCAGGACACCTCCTAAAGGAAGGAGTGTAAGCCATTATCCGCGACATGCTATGGCCAGGTTAAAGCATCGACAAGCCCTTGGCTGCGCCTCTGATCAGGTCAAGGCATCTCTTGTAAGGAGGTTGGGTAAGTCCTTGGTTCTAGCTTGAGAATGAGCTAACCAAGAGCACTAGATAACAATGGATTAAGACGTCTAAGCCCAAGAAGCGTCTCATCAAATAATGGACTAAGATGTCCAAGCCTAAGAAGCGGCTCATCAAACAATGGACTAAGACATCCAAGCCCAAGAAGTGGCTCATCAAACAATGGACTAAGACGTCCAAGCCTAAGAAGCAACATATCTAAAAAGGACTAAGATGTCCAAGCCCAAGAAGCAACATATCAAACGATGGACTAAGACGTCCAAGCTCGAGAAGTAGCCAATCAAACTACAACTACATATGAGGCTTAAAGGGTTTACACATGTCGAAGAAGACAAAATCTAAGAAGCATAATAGAACTCCACTTATTAATACCTAAATATGGGTTTCGGGTCTCTCACTTTCGGACTTTATATTTTAATAATCTATCTAGGTTACGGGTATCTCACTTTCGGGCTTTATATTTTAATACCCGAATATGAGTTTCGGGTCTTTACTAATCACTTAAGGTCTTCCTCATCCTCGAATTTGGGTTTTGAGACTATTATCTGACTTCACTTATTAATGCTAGAATCTGGGCTTGGGATTTTTATTATGAAGATAATCTGAGACGACCCAACTTCCAAACTCCAGGAAGTCGCATCGCTAAGAAGAAAGAAAGGGATAGAAAAGAGAAAAGAAAGGAAAGAAAGAAATAGACAACATCAGAATCTCACAACGGAACGAATAAATTATATTATATCATATAAAACTTTACACAGTATCATATACATCAGAGTTAAACAGCTAATACAACACAAACTAGACAGTTATAAACATCTGTCTAGCAATTACAATTCAAGTATGTCAGAGAAAACAGATACAACTCAAACACAGCAGAACCACTACATATATCTACACGCTGAAGCCTCCTGCTCCATTATCTCCTCTAGAAACTCGTCAAAGCAATCCTGAATCACTTGACTACTCATACGTAATATGAGTACACAAGAGTTTAATAAAACAGAAAATAAACACTCAGGTCAGACAGGGGTCTGGTGTGAGTAAACGGGGATAAAAGTTGCTTAACTTTGAAAATCCTTTGAAAACAAAGGTATCACGTAAGACTTCCCACACATAAACATGGAAAAGTTTTTACCTTACGCTAACCAAAACATTTGATAGGAAATCTAGTGATATTATAATAGTGTCTAGGGTTTTCAAATAAATAAGAAATAGCCGAAATTGTTACATGATTAAATTCCAGCTACTAGCCATAAAAGTGGGTAATACAATCAAAACCGTAGGGTCTCGTAGGAAGAATGGGTTTCCAACAATGGCAGGGCTACTGGGGTACCGCCCGTCAGCCTAGATTACCGTACCGAGGAGCCACCTTAACTCCCCTGCAACACAAGGCCGGGACCATTCCTTACTGAACAGTCCCGAACAAGACCACCCCGCAGATTGTCCATCGCCAACTGCCACACAACCGAATATAAAGGGACCTCTAGACAGGGGTAAATCTTGCTCTCCGGTGGGAGCTACCCACGAAGCCTTGCTGCACCTCCCCTGTTTTAGCCATTCCCGGTTGATGAGGCTTGAGGCTACGATTACCTTTATATGACACATCAAACTTAGAATGCTCATCGTCCACCTGACGATGTTCTGAAAGCATTCAATCCATACAAGTTCGTTCCGGGTTCGAACGAAACCGAAGGCATTATCTCGTTACACTCGTTTTGGAATCACCCTCAGAGTTAACGATGATAACCCTTGCACTCTAAATCATCATCTCGAACCTATAAGTACTATTCCGTCAACTCATTACGGAATCACCCACAGAGTTATACTGACGTATAGCCCTTACACCTCGAGTCTTCATTTGCCCCACTTGGATTAACGACCTAACTTTAATTGGAATCGATGTGGTTTTCGGATATCCAAATATAGAAATCCGATCCCGGTCTCACCGAAACCAAACGCCATTTTAATGTCCAAGTTGTACTTAAGGGTTTTAAATAAATTAACTCATTTTATTGTTATCTTCTACACACAGATAGATAAACTTCGTATCACAATAGATAATCACATTCATATCATAAACAGATAATCTGTATCATCATCACAAACAGATAATCATCGCAACCAAATAATCCATCACAAACCATCATACTTAAACAATCATCCATGTCATACAGATACAACTAATCTCATTACTGAGATCACAACCATTCAACCAATAATATCCATAAGCAATGATTCATTAACCATCAATGATAATTAATTTAAAATGAATTAAATTAATTACAACTATCTCTAATTAATTTAATTTAATTTAAATTAATTACTCATTTAAATCCTGCTTAACATCCATTAATTAATTAACCCAGTTAATTAATTCACTTCCTAAGTATTCAACTTGATTAAACATCTTTGATTAATCATTCACCAATTAAAATAAGTTATTAGTCTTTAATTAATTTCATAAATTAATTAACCTTAATCATAAGTAATTAACATTTAATTACTCATTTATTAATTACTTATAATTAATACTATTTGTCCTTAATTAATTACAATTAATTAATCGCTTAATTTAATTATTACTTAATCAAACAATCCTTAATTACATCATTAATTATAATAATTAACTATCTCTAATATTTAAATAAATTACTTAATTAAACTTAATTACATTTAGTAATTAATCTAATTATTAATCACCTTGATTAATATTCAATTTAGTAATTAACTATCTTTAATTACTCATTAATCAAATTAATTATCCAATAATTAATTATCTTAATCAATTAATCTCTTGATTAATTACAAAAGTAATTATCCCAAATTACTTATTACATTTCAGTAATTACCATTCCTTACTTCTCTAAGTAATTCTGCTCCATTAATTACATTAAGTAATTACACTCTTAAAATCATTAGATGATTTACTTAAATTAATTAAACTAAATTAATTAACTTAAATAAATCACATATCAAAATTAATTACAATAAGTAATTAATTCCTTAATTACTTTAACAATTAATTGTACTTAACAAATTACCATTAATTATATTCAATTAATTAATCTAGTTAATTATAAAAATTAATTACATTAATTAATTATTACATTATCCTTAGATAATTATCACTATTTATTAATTATCAACATTTCAATAATTATATACTTAAGGAAATTTGAATTAGATTAGTTATTAACAAATCATTTCTAATTAAAAATTAATCTAAACCATTATTTAAAACCAAATAATTAAGTAAATTCTTAATTATCTTAATTATTTTCAAAATAATTTAATTACTTATCAAATGACTCATTTACATTCATAATATATTTAAACAGTACATTCCTAAAATTAAATTCAAATTCCATTTAAAAATTTAATATTTAAAATGTTTGACTATTTAAACATTAATCCAAATTTAAATAAATATAAACCTTAAAATAAAATGAATGTTAAAGAATATTACTTAAATATAAAAGAAAGATTTAAAATAAATTTACTTGATTAAATCAAATCAAGCTTTGAATATAGATTGATTATTTTAACTTTAATTTTAAATTAACACTTCATATCTTAATTCAAATATTAAAAGAAATAATTCTTCTAAGTTTAAACCTTATTTGAAATCAAATTTCATTTTCAAATTTACTTTTAATACATTTGAATCTGTTCATAATTTTTTTTTTTAAATTTACAAACTGTTTTGAAATCAAAACTGGTTTCCAAAGTAACTTGAAAACTGTTTTAACTTGATTTCAAAACAAATTTAAATCTTACTTAAAAACATTTAAACTTTTCAAAATTTTAAAACTTACAAAAACTGTTTGAATCAAAAATCTGGTTTTAAAGATAAACCTGAAACTGTTTTAATCTTGATTTAAAACTAAATTAAATCTTGATTAAATTTTAAAATTTTCATTTTAAAAAAAATTTGAATTCAAAATTCCATTTGAATTCAGTTTCAACTTCCACTAAAATCAAACTCCTGCACTAAAATTTGAATTTCATTCAAATTCAAAAACTGCAAAACAATCAGGTTTTAAACCTGTAATCATATACCCGAGCAACCCCTTAATTTACTTCGAGTTTCCATCCCACTTGCTTCGAGTCAAAAGCACAAAAACCCAAGGAATACCCGAGTCAAAATACCCTGCACACCCCAAATGTTCACCAGACTCCAAACATGTATGGTGCATATGCACCGTCACCTCGGCGAACTCCAGCCACTCCAACCTACTGCTACAAGTCACTGACCATCTCCTCATACGATCACGACCTCCCAAACCCCCACATCAACTTGAAATCAAAAATAGGAAAACAACTGCAGCCTGGAAAAAATCCATCTACATCATACCCCAAACCTGTCAACATCACATGAACTCGCCACCGACCATCATCAATCCTGAAACTCCAGCAAACCCTCCCTCTATGTCTCCTCTGCAACTTCCCAAAGCCTCAAATTACTCGAAGCAATAAAGAGAATGTGAATAAACTAAGAACTGCAACACTTAAGACTGGGTTTGATACCTGGAAAACCCCAATCCCCATCTCCTCCTCTCTCTGATCATCCATTGCCAAGAATTTCTTCCATTCTTACATCAAAACTCCACTACAGGAAGCATTTTAACCCCCAAAATTCACTAGCCTACAGATACTTTCAAAATTCCTGTTTCTGTTCAAAACTGAAATGCCTTTCCCCCCAATAGTTTATTTAAAACTGTAATATCAAACATGTATTCTAGTTATAAACTTGTTCTAATATTTTAAGATATTTGAGATTCATGATTATTAAAAATAAGGATAGTTACATTTGTTTTCAGAGGCACAGATTTTTAGTTAAACTAAATTTAACAAAAATCATAATTTATAAACCTAAATCTATGCTAAACAAACATATTTGGTTTACATAATAATTTCTAACTGAGATCTAATCATGTGGAAATGGATTTTTATCAAAAATCCTAGTTAGGAAAACAGAATTCATGTCTGTAGATAGCTAGCATCACACACATATGCATATTAATGAACACACACAGAACATCATCACATTATAATCAAGTAAACATGCTTGTTTCTATCAGTACTCATGCACAGATACTTTAGGCCTTTTTGCTTTATGAGGTATCTCATTTTAAATTAAAAACAGAGCAGATTTCATCAAGACAGTATTATTTTTTTTTTTTAAATGAGCATGTATTAGAACTTGAGATTTCTGAAAACTTGTTTAGCTTTACTTTTAAAAGTTAAGAACTGTTTTTAAAATTAGAAGCTGGCTCACATGATTTATGAAGATGCAGAGCACAAATAGATGCAGATTTCATTATTCCAGGACCCTGTTTTGAAACTGCATGCAGAAATCTGGCTTGCATTTTGATTACTGAAGTTGATCTTCATTTTGCAGTTGATACTTGAAGAAAAAGATTGCAGATTTGGGTTCTAATGTTGCAGATTTTAGATTGTAGATTTTAGATGTTTTTTTTGGTTTGTAGAAATTTTAAAACATGCATTGTTTTGGAATTTTGCTCAAATCTGATTCTTCAGATTCAAATGAGAATAAGGTTTGAACAAAGAAAAAGCATTTGTTGTATTTCTTATTTAAAAGAATAAATTTCAAGAATAAATTAGCTTGCCACTTGTTATGTTTATTATCTCAAATTTTTACAAGTGTCTATTTTATGGTTTAAGATTTTAACACATGTGCATTTCAATATTTAAAAGAAAATTCTAAATTTATAAATGTATTTAAATTTATCTAAAATCATTTCTAATTTATTTTAGTATGTTTCAATTATTTATTAACATTAGCCTTGAAAATAATTACATGTTTATTTATAAACTTCTTTATAAAACTATACATTTTAAATGTTTGCTTGAATATTTTTCAAAATAATATTCTTTCAAAACTAATTTTCAAAGAGAAGATTTTTAAAAGAAAAGGAAATGTTGAATTAAATTTTATTCAAGGTTTTAAATCAAATGTTATACTTTAACAAAAATGAACTAAATCTTATTTCAAAAGAAAAACATATTTTAAAACAAAACAAAACAAACTTTTATTATAAAACAAAATTTAAACTATATTTATTTTTATAAATAAAACAAATACTTACTTATATTTCTATGAAAATATAAGATAGATTTTTAAAATAAACTTCTGAAAAGTTTTCAATACTAATTTAAATCAATTTACAAATTGTACATTTATATATAATAAGTTGGAAAATATTCTTTATTTAATATAAATTTAAATAAAAATCAAAATTCCTATTTACAATGTATACACATATATACATTATAAATAAATATTTTTAAATCAGTTTAGAAAGATAATTTCATTACTTAAATATTTTTAACATTGAAAAGAATATCATTTAACAAACTAAATAATTATTAATTTTCAAAAGATAATTTCTGTTTGAATTAAATTATTAAATCAATGTTTCAATATTTTAAAACAATTATAAATGAAATTATTTAATAAATATTGCTTAAATTTCCGGGACATCACATTCCTCCCCCCCTTAAAAGAATTTCGTCCCCGAAATTTAAAAGCAAAGGTAACTTAATAATCCCATACAGATTTTAAAATTTAGAAGAGCAAACATATGCTATCAACCAAATACTAGCAACCATAGCAACCAATTCAAACCAACAATTCTAATTATCCAGACAAAATTATGGATAAGATTCCCTAGAGTTTCCCAGGTACAAACACCGGGACACTCGCCCTACAGAATCTAAACTAGCTACACCACTCAGATCTAGAGCTCCTATATATCTAGATCTACAAATCTAAACGGGATTCTGGACCTCAGACAAGTCCTGATCAACTTCCAATATCTCAGAATTACCGAGTCTAAAACCAGAGATAAACCATACACGTACTCCCTCAGAGATACGTGAAAACAAAACAAATCCCAACCATCTGAACTGGCAATTCAATCCTGTAGACCAAACACTTAATCCTTAAGAGAAGACAGAAAGATCCAATCTCTTATCTACAAATCTCTCCTGATGATCCTGGGCTGCCTCCAACTTTCTAGACCAAACAAATCTACCACACAAACTCTTCTACACAAATATCAGAAGACTTCAAACCTACCACTCCTATTCTGAAACAGAACAGGTGCACAAAACAATCAAGCCTCTAGGTCCAGAATAAATTTCCTATAGAAATCCTCTGATCCAAGACAAAACTCAAATTCCTAATGAATCGGGTGCTGCTTCTATTCTGGAATAGCTGCCACCATGCTTCCACTGCGCAACTTTGATTTAAGAATGATGTTGATGACACAAGTACAACTTGATCAACTCATCCCGGAAACACTGTTCATCAAATTCCATAAAATCTCAGTGACCTATCCGATTCGGTCATAAACATACAGCAAAAATTCAACCAGGAAAACTGGATCCAATAAATCCTACCAACTCAAATAGATTTCTCTTAAAGAACCTCCCACTAATCTGATCCACCGGTAAAACTCCAAGAACCAAGTCGAATCAGAACTCAAACTCTCGATGGATGCAAATCTTGATTCCTTCGAAGATATCTAGAAAATCTCAAACCACTTCGATAACTCAAACATCCTCTAGAGATGCTTCAATCCAAACAAAGGTCACTCAGAGAACCTTCGAACCATCGCAAGTCACTTTTGCGATTCCACTCAGTTCAGATTCCAAGAAATCGTTCTCACTTCAAAATCAGAACAGCTAAAACCTTCTAATCAAAGGAAGAACTAGTGGTCTACCTCTAAACCACTAACATCACTCCCAACTGAGCTTCCAAAAGAAATGGACAAACTCCACCATCTGCCCGGACTACTGACAGAAGAATCACAAAGATTTCCGAACCATCGAAGAAACAGGCCACTCACTGCTGCTACTGCTGCCAAAACTTCCTTATCCAAAAGCTCATCGAATCCCAAAGCTACACCAGCCACTTCACAATAGAGTCTTCAAAGACATATATCACTCAGGAAACTCGATCTTAAACCGAACACAAAACACTCTGCCAAACTGAGTCTCATACTCAAATATAGACAGAACTCCTTCCTAAGGTTGCCACGAGACCATTGCTGGCTCTAGAACTCCCAACTGATTCAAACTCAAGAAAATCCACTCACACGAGTGCAATCCAGCTTACAATCCAAAAATATACTACGAATCTTGAAAAGATTTCCTTCAGAGATTGGTGAAATCCTTCACACCAAACTGCCAAGCTACTCAAGATGCCCAATACTGCCCTAGTAGACCACTTCCAACTTCAAAACACTTGGACTCCAACCATTGGTAGTTGTGTTACACACACCACTATCCTATCTACCTTTATTACTTATATTGGAAAACCCGAACAGGTAACCCAATCAAATAGGTAGAAATATATATATATATATATATATATATATATATATATATGTATTCAAAATTACAAATACGCTCTCTCAAGAAGGACACCAACCCAGAGCATAGGTATTCGCTCAACCTAGTGCTCTGATACCACAATGTAACGACCCAACATCCAAACTCCAGGAAGTCGCATCGCTAAGAAGAAAGAAAGGGATAGAAAAGAGAAAAGAAAGGAAACAAAGAAACAGACAACATCAGAATCTCACAGCGGAACTAATAAATTATATTATATCACATAAAACTTTACACAGTATCATATACATCAGAGTTAAACAGCTAATACAACACAAACTAGACAGTTATAAACATCTGTCTAGCAATTACAACTCAAGTATGTCAGAGAAAACAGATACAACTCAAACACAGCGGAACCACTACATATATCTACACGCTGAAGCCTCCTGCTCCATTATCTCCTCCAGAAACTCGTCAAAGCAATCCTGAATCACTTGACTACTCATACGTAATATGAGTACCCAAGAGTTTAATAAAACAGAAAATAAACACTCAGGTCAGACAAGGGTCTGGTGTGAGTAAACGGGGATAAAAGTTGCTTAACTTTGAAAATCCTTTGAAAACAAAGGTATCACGTAAGACTTCCCACACATAAACATGGAAAAGTTTTTACCTTACGCTAACCAAAACATTTGATAGGAAATCCAGTGATATTATAATAGTGTCTAGGGTTTTCAAATAAATAAGAAATAGCCGAAATTGTTACATGATTAAATTCCAGCTACTAGCCACAAAAGTGGGCAATACAATCAAAACCATAGGGTCTCGTAGGAAGAATGGGTTTCCAACAATGGCAAGGCTACTGGGGTACCGCCCGTCACAGTACGTGGCCTAGATCACCGTACCGAGGAGCCATAATAACTCCCCTGCAACACAAGGTCGGGACCATTCCTTACTGAACAGTCCCGAACAAGACCACTCCGCAGATTGGCCGTCGCCAACTGCCACACAACCGAATATAAAGGGACCTCTAGACAGGGGCAAATCTTGCTCTCCGGTGGGAGCTACCCACGAAGCCTTGCTGCACCTCCCCTGTTTTAGCCATTCCCGGTTGATGAGGCTTGAGGCTACGATTACCTTTATATGACACATCAAACTTAGAATGCTCATCGTCCACCTGACGATGTTCTGAAAGCATTCAATCCATACAAGTTCCTTCCGGGTTCGAACGAAACCGAAGACATTATCTCGTTACACTCGTTTTGGAATCACCCTCAGAGTTAACGATGATAACCTTTGCACTCTAAATCACCATCTCGAACCTATAAGTACTATTCCGTCAACTTATTACGGAATCACCCACAGAGTTATACTGACGTATAGCCCTTACACCTCGAGTCTTCATTTGCCCCACTTGGATTAACGACCTAACTTTAATTGGAATCGATGTGGTTTTCGGATATCCAAATATAGAAATCCGATCCCGGTCTCACCGAAACCAAACGCCATTTTAATGTCCAAATTGTACTTAAGGGTTTTAAATAAATTAACTCATTTTATTGTTATCTTCTACACACAGATAGATAAACTTCATATCACAATAGATAATCACATTCATATCATAAACAGATAATCTATATCATCATCACAAACAGATAATCATCGCAACCAAATAATCCATCACAAACCATCATACTTAAACAATCATCCATGTCATACAGATACAACTAATCTCATTACTGAGATCACAACCATTCAACCAATAATATCCATAAGCAATGATTCATTAACCATCAATGATAACTAATTTAAAATGAATTGAATTAATTACAACTATCTCTAATTAATTTAATTTAAATTAAATTAATTACTCATTTAAATCCTGCTTAACATCCATTAATTAATAACCCAGTTAATTAATTCACTTCCTAAGTATTCAACTTGATTAAACATCTTTGATTAATCATTCACCAATTACAATAAGTTATTAGTCTTTAATTAATTTCATAAATTAATTAACCTTAATCATAAGTAATTAACATTTAATTACTCATTTATTAATTACTTATAATTAATACTATTTGTCCTTAATTAATTACAATTAATTAATCGCTTAATTTAATTATTACTTAATCAAACAATCCTTAATTACATCATTAATTATAATAATTAACTATCTCTAATATTTAAATAAATTACTTAATTACACTTAATTACATTTAGTAATTAATCTAATTATTAATCACCTTGATTAATATTCAATTTAGTAATTAACTATCTTTAATTACTCATTAATCAAATTAATTATCCAATAATTAATTATCTTAATCAATTAATCTCTTGATTAATTACAAAAGTAATTATCCCAAATTACTTATTACATTTCAGTAATTACCATTCCTTACTTCTCTAAGTAATTCTGCTCTATTAATTACATTAAGTAATTACACTCTTAAAATCATTAGATGATTTACTTAAATTAATTAAACTAAATTAATGAACTTAAATAAATCACATATCAAAATTAATTACAATAAGTAATTAATTCCTTAATTACTTTAACAATTAATTATACTTAACAAATTACCATTAATTATATTCAATTAATTAATCTAGTTAATTATAAAAATTAATTACATTAATTAATTATTAAATTATCCTTAGATAATTATCACTATTTATTAATTATCAACATTTCAATAATTATATACTTAAGGAAATTTGAATTAGATTAGTTATTAACAAATCATTTCTAATTAAAAATTAATCTAAACCATTATTTAAAACCAAATAATTAAGTAAATTCTTAATTATCTTAATTATTTTCAAAATAATTTAATTACTTATCAAATGACTCATTTACATTCATAATATATTTAAAAAGTACATTCCTAAAATTAAATTCAAATTCCATTTAAAAATTTAATATTTAAAATGTTTGACTATTTAAACATTAATCCAAATTTAAATAAATATAAACCTTAAAATAAAATGAATGTTAAAGAACAATACTTAAATATAAAAGAAAGATTTAAAATAAATTTACTTGATTAAAATAAACCAAGCTTTGAATATAGATTGATTATTTTAACTTTAATTTTAAATTAACACTTCATATCTTAATTCAAATATTAAAAGAAATAATTCTTCTAAATTTAAACCTTATTTGAAATCAAATTTCATTTTCAAATTTACTTTTAATACATTTGAATCTGTTCATATTTTTTTTTTAAATTTACAAACTGTTTTGAAATCAAAACTGGTTTCCAAAGTAACTTGAAAACTGTTTTAACTTGATTTCAAAACAAATTTAAATCTTACTTAAAAACATTTAAATCTGTTCAAAATTTAAAAACTTACAAAAACTGTTTGAATCAAAAATCTGGTTTTAAAGATAAACCTGAAACTGTTTTAATCTTGATTTAAAACTAAATTAAATCTTGATTAAATTTTAAAATTTTCATTTTAACAAAAACTTGAATTCAAAATTCCATTTGAATTCAGTTTCACCTTCCACTAAAATCAAACTCCTGCACTAAAATTTGAATTTCATTCAAATTCAAAAACTGCAAAACAATCGGGTTTTAAACCTGTAATCATATAACCGAGCAACCCCATAATTTACTTCGAGTTTCCATCCCACTTGCTTCGAGTCAAAAGCACAAAAACCCGAGGAATACCAGAGTCAAAATACCCTACACACCCCAAATGTTCACCAGACTCCAAACATGTATGGTGCATATGCACCGTCACCTCGGCGAACTCCAGCCACTCCAACCTACTGCTACAAGTCATTGACCATCTCCTCATACGATCACGACCTCCCAAACCACCACATCAACTTGAAATCAAAAATAGGAAAACAACTGCAGCCTGGAAAAAATCCATCTACATCATACCCCAAACCTGTCAACATCACATGAACTCGCCACCGACCATCATTAATCCTGAAACTCCGGCAAACCCTCCCTCTATGTCTCCTCTGCAACTTCCCAAAGCCTCAAATTACTCGTAGCAATAAAGAAAATGTGAATAAACTAAGAACTGCAACACTTAAGACTGGGTTTGATACCTGGAAAACCCCAATCCCCATCTCCTCCTCTCTCTGATCATCCATTGCCAAGAATTTCTTCCATTCTTACATCAAAACTCCACTACAGGAAGCATTTTAACCCCCAAAATTCACTAGCCTACAGATACTTTCAAAATTCCTATTTCTGTTCAAAACAGAAATGCCTTTCCCCCCAACAGTTTATTTAAAACTGTAATATTTGTTTTTAAAATTCCCAGTTTCAAACATGTATTCTAGTTATAAACTTGTTCTAATATTTTAAGATATTTGAGATTCATGATTATTAAAAATAAGGACAGTTACATTTGTTTTCAGAGGCACAGATTTTTAATTAAACTAAATTTAACAAAAATCATAATTTATAAACCTAAATCTATGCTAAACAAACATATTTGGTTTACATAATAATTTCTAACTGAGATCTAATCATGTGGAAATGGATTTTTATCAAAAATCCTAGTTAAGAAAACAGAATTCATGTCTGCAGATAGTTAGCATCACACACATATGCATATTAATGAACACACACAGAACATCATCACATTATAATCAAGCAAACATGCTTGTTTCTATCAGTACCCATGCACAGATACTTTAGGCCTTTTTGCTTTATGAGGTATCTCATTTTAAATTAAAAACAGAGCAGATTTCATCAAGACAGTATTGATTTTTTTTTAAACGAGCATGTATTAGAACTTGAGATTTCTGAAAACTTGTTTAGCTTTACTTTTAAAAGTTAAGAACTGTTTTTAAAATTAGAAGCTTACTCACATGATTTATGAAGATGCAGAGCACAAATAGATGCAGATTTCATTTTTCCAGGACCCTGTTTTGAAACTGCATGCAGAAATCTGGCTTGCATTTTGATTACTGAAGTTGATCTTCATTTTGCAGTTGATACTTGAAGAAAAAGATTGCAGATTTGGGTTCTAATGTTGCAGATTTTAGATTGTAGATTTTAGAAGTTTTTTTTTGGTTTGCAGAAATTTTAAAACATGCATTGTTTTGGAATTTTGCCCAAATCTGATTCTTCAGATTCAAATGAGAATAAGGTTTGAACAAAGAAAAAGCATTTGTTATATTTCTTATTTAAAAGAATAAATTTCAAGAATAAATTAGCTTGCCACTTGTTATGTTTATTATCTCAAATTTTTACAAGTGTCTATTTTATGGTTTAAGATTTTAACACATGTGCATTTCAATATTTAAAAGAAAATTCTAAATTTATAAATGTATTTAAATTTATCTAAAA
The DNA here is from genome assembly GCA_030765085.1 of Allium cepa. Lineage (NCBI taxonomy): Eukaryota > Viridiplantae > Streptophyta > Magnoliopsida > Asparagales > Amaryllidaceae > Allium > Allium cepa. The sequence continues at coordinate 656,553,510 of CM060938.1, read as the reverse complement.
TCATTTCTAATTTATTTTAGTATGTTTCAATTATTTATTAACATTAGCCTTGAAAATAATTACATGTTTATTTATAAACTTCTTTATAAAACTATACATTTTAAATGTTTGCTTGAATATTTTTCAAAATAATATTCTTTCAAAACTAATTTTCAAAAGAGAAGATTTTTAAAAGAAAAAGAAATGTTGAATTAAATTTTATTCAAGGTTTTAAATCAAATGTTATACTTTAACAAAAATGAACTAAATCTTAGTTCAAAAGAAAAACATATTTTAAAACAAAACAAAACAAACTTTTATTATAAAACAAAATTTAAACTATATTTATTTTTATAAATAAAACAAATACTTACTTATATTTCTATGAAAATATAAGATAGATTTTTAAAATAAACTTCTGAAAAGTTTTCAATACTAATTTAAATCAATTTACAAATTGTACATTTATATATAATAAGTTGGAAAATATTCTTTATTTAATATAAATTTAAATAAAAATCAAAATTCCTATTTACAATGTATACACATATATACATTATAAATAAATATTTTTAAATCAGTTTAGAAAGATAATTTTATTACTTAAATATTTTTAACATTGAAAAGAATATCATTTAACAAACTGAATAATTATTAATTTTCAAAAGAGAATTTCTGTTTGAATCAAATTATTAAATCAATGTTTCAATATTTTAAAACAATTATAAATGAATTTATTAAATAAATATTGCTTAAATTTTCGGGACATCACATAATCATTATGGATTTCTGATTATCCGACATATGCCCTAATCTCGGCTCGAGATTTTTATCATGAAGATAATTATTATGGATTTTCGATTGTCCACCACTAATACCCAAATTTGGGCTAGAGAATTCTATTTTGAAGACTATTTCTGCATCTTACTTATTAAAACTCAAATCTGGGTTCTGGACATCTTACTATTAACTTCTAAACTTCACTTGTTAATGCCCTAATCTGGATTTAGACTTCATAACTTTCTAATGCCTAAATTTGAATTTTGGTTCTTTTCTCATCAATTTTGGATTCCGTCTATCAACTCTCGAATCTGAGTTTTAAAGCGATAGTATTGAAACTATAATAGACATCTAAGTCTTCGACCAAAAGCTTCAAGCTGGTCTTCTTAATACCCAAATTAGGGTTACTAGTTTGCAACTTTAAACGACGCTCACTAACATCTGAATTTGGACTCCGGGATCATTCTTATCTCCAAGAGGAGTTTCAAATACACATTAAGATTTACGGATTACGAAGAGTTATTTCCAGATGATAGCTTATGACCTCCTATTTCTTGACATTAGCTGTCTCCAACAGGAAGTTCTTAGACTTCAAATATTATATGCATGGATAACTATTAATTACGGTCCTCGTATCCTTTATTAAATTGAGATTATTATTAACTAACCATTTAAATTTTGAATCACTGCTATGCCGACTTATCATAAAGCATATTTATTAGATAATGAGTAAGCAATGGAAAATGTCACTTGCTTTGAATTTTGCAGGAACACAAGGTTATTAAGAGCAAAGAAGTTGTGAAATTTTTATCCTAAAGAACAAAAGTTTCTTTCATACAAGGGAGGGGGAACAATGTTAATCATAAAACCCACTTAAGAATAAAAGTATGAAAGAAGATTAAAAAAAATGCTAGACTCTACTGAAATTACAAGCATGGGTTTCGATAAGGATCATGAAAGAATGTTTCGAAGGCATTAAGAGAGCTTTCAAAGGAGCCGCAAGCACCAGGCACCCTCACAAGTGATCAAAAGTGCAAAAAAAGCTTTCGAAAAAAATGAAAAGAAAGCAGGGTCACCCATCCGCTTCATTCAAACCTTTCAATGCATTGGATTCAGGAATATAGAGAAAATCTAGGACGAGCTCGGAACCCCTTTCGAAGGCAATGAATAATAACCTTTCATATGCGCACAAAACCTTTTGAAACCAAAGGTTTCTCCTTCATTCAAATTACTCAAAACAACCCTTTCAAAAGCATGGTCGAGCCTCTTGAACCAGTCGAAGCCTAAGACATTAGGAGAAGGTTCCATATCAATTCACAAGCATGCATTCAGAAGTTATTTTCCGCGTTGGAATCATCAATACTTCAACAACTTTGAAATCCTAATAAACAACCTATTGACAAAGTCAAAAGCTCTTATCTTTACTTCTTATGACCACAAAGCAATACAAAGAGAAAGCGCATCTATGGCCCTTTCAACGACGTCGAAAGCAATTTGGTAAAAAGCAGAGAGAAGCAACACTTAAAACTTAACAACACCGAAAGGTGGACAAAGGACCCTTTCAACAAGGTCGAAATGTCTGGAATAAGAAGATGATAAGCGAAGGATGAGTTAGAGAACTTGAAAGGAAAGCCTTTTGACAGCATTAAAAGCAGACAAGGCCTTTCGACCATGTTGAAAGAAATGATGCAGAAGGTAAAGTAAATTTTTGACTGGGTCGAAAATGTTGGTGCATAATGGGGTCGACCTGCATCTATAAATAAGACCCAAGGGGTCCATTGTTGGGGACCAAATTTTGGAATCCAAAGCTTATTTCTTTTACTTCTACTTCTTTTCAACAACAAAATCTTTGTAACCCTTAATTGATTTGGGGAAAAGCTCTCAAACTTGTAACTCATTTTGGATTAATGAAAAGGAAAAAATGCACGGATACATGAAGGATTACGATTATCAGTAAGATCATTACGATCATTAGCTATACTAATAATCAATTGCACATGATGCTATCTTAATTTCTTAACTTCTTTCTATTTTTTGTAAAGCCATGGGATCAACTTGGATAAAATGCATGTGAAACACATTATCATCGCGATAAGCGTAATATGATGACAAATAAAGATAATGATGTTTCGACATTGATAAGTATATAGAACTCACATATATCCAGGATGATCTTCTACTGAATACACCAAAAGAAGCTTGCTACATTGTGAATTAGATTTGTTTTGATAGGACAAAATCCCTTTCGACCCAGTCGAAAGGGATGTTATGAAAGTCATCTAGTTCATGAATGACAAGTTATCATTTTAGGATTGATTCCTTTGAAAGGAACATACATGTGATTACATCTTCAACCCTTTCGATGGAGTTCTTCCATAAGGAACGAAACCAATTATGTCGAAAGCAGCTCCATCTCATAAAAGGTAAAGCAGACCTTCCGACATAATCGAAAGGGTTTAAGTGGACCTTTCGACTTGGTAGAAAGAGATGAATATTAAATATGAATAGCTACATTTGACTAATTAGAAAGAGGGGTTTCGAATAAGATGCTTCCTCCTTTACCTTCATATTGACGAGGTTAATTTGATTAATGATTCACTAGTAATATATCAATTATTCTATGAAAGTCATTTGACCAAGTCAACTTGGTCGAAAGAGAAGTTTTGAAGGAAGTAATCTCTTTCGTTCTTCCTTCAAATATCTTATTTTCCATTCACATATCTTTGGAGAAGTTGACAAGTTTTCATGTTAACAACTGGATTAAGAAAGTTACTAAAATGTCCTTTAAGTACATGCCATCCTCTTTAAACATTAATCTACACAGCATGTATCATACAATTTAAACAATCCATATTACACAATCAAGGTTACTAAGGGCTACCAATGGATATCTGAAACATGTAAATCCACTCGCATCCGCATCTACAAGTTGAAAAAATATTTGATATCTAAAAGCAGACATAGACATGGATATGATGTTACCCACATCCGAAAAATATTTACCTGATTTTTTTTCAACATAATAATGAATATTATGTGTACTTCGGTAAAAATGGAAACTAACAATTGTATTGTTTTATTCTATTCCTGGCATAAATTAATTGTTGTACTCTATTTTTATTATCATAATACTTATTCGTATTTTATATTTATTTTTTGATATTATACTGGTTGGCAGATAAGCAAAAATCCAATATCCATCTGATACCCGTGGATACAGATATCTGATATTGTTCATGATGGAGTTTGGAAAATAAGAAATGAAATGATAAATTTGAGATAGATAAAAATGAAAATTATTTTTATAAAAAGTGGATTAAGAAAATTACTAAAATGCCCTTTAAATACATACCCTCCACTTACATTTTGCCACATCATCACACCTCCTCCCTTCCTTCTTCCACATGCAAGGTATCACCATCCTCTTTTATCGAACATGTAAACCCCTTCCTTGTACCATTATGCATAGTATAAAGTGACATTACATCTTTTCTCTTTTATTTTTATTTTTAAATTTTTTGGAATAAGGTCACATCTCCTTTTTATTTACTTAAGTAAATATATATTTATCATATATATCTTAACTGTACATATATTATTTACATATGTGTTTTTATATGTATCGTAGAGTAGAGATAATATCACCGACAACTTTTAGATGGTGAAAAGTTGAATTTCGGAAAACGACTTCCGGTCACATTTTCGATTTTTCTTCGAACCAAATATTTTTATAAACAAATTCTCAAAACCATTTCACCATCACTAGTTATTATTTAATGGGATTTGATTGAGTTATAAAATCTATAAATAAATTATTTAAAAAATATTTTAAATATTCATTTTAAATAATTAAATTCTAGGTCGTTGTAGTGGCCCTTTGTTCGAGGGTGTAGTATCGGTCCTATAGATGGAAGGAACAAAAAAAGTAACCTCTTCATCCTTATCTGACTTTCTTCAAATGATGAATGGCATTATGAGAGTGGAGGAAGCAGTCGTCTATAGTAGTGATGAAGAAAGCAGCCAGAGAAACAAGATTGGCCAAAGAAAGATAATTGCCCAAAGAATGGTCGAGAAGGAAGTAGCAAAAAGCGCTCTAAGGATGGTGCACACTTCAAACCCAAGTACACTAACTACGAAACCTTGAACCGCAATATGGAAACTATTTATATGATAGCACAAGACCGCATCCTATTTCAACGGTGCGCTCCCTCCCGGTCGTGGTAGAGGGAGAAGCCCAAGGGCAATGGTAAATACTGTGAGTTTCACCAGTCCAATGGCCACTCGACCGATGAGTGTTAGCACCTCAAAGATGAGACAAAGTGGTTGATCCATGAACAAGTGTCAGTTCTATATATAAGGAAGTTGATAGAACAACGTAATGCCTGTAAAAATCCATCCGCCCTACCCTAATGGGCAAATGACAAAAATGTAGCCATAGTCAATATTGAAATCATATTAATTTATGGCTGCCAGCATGTGGCCGAAAGCAACCGAGGGACTCATGCCCGATATAGGAGGTGCTCTCCTTCGAACATGTTTATTTAGTGGATCCCTATAGGTCCCTCGCATCAAGGAAGACTCCATTGACATCGCATTTACCACTGAAGACAAAAGAAGAGTTGGTTTCCTCCATTACGACCCCATGGTCATCTCGATCGGTGTGTCTAGCACACGGGTCCATTTGGTTTTCATCGATGGGGGCAACTACGTTAATGTGTTGTTTAAAGATGTTTTTGAAAAAAATGAAGCTTCCTACCTTTAACAATGCTTCTTGTGCATTATCCATTTATGGGTTTAGGGGCATTGGCATAATACCCTTGGGGGTTACCTCTCATGTAGTCACTCTTGGTGAGAAACCCTTAGCATCCAAGATCGAAGTTAAGTTCATTGTGGTAGACTATGCATCTGCATACAACATTCTAATTAGCAGGCTAGCCTTAGTAGACAAGGACGCACTAATGGCCTACCAGCATCCAACAAATAAATTCCCAACCGAGGGAGGGATAGGGTGTATCTGAGGCAACCAGTAAGCCTCTAGATATTATTACAGCATCCCCTTACAACAAGAAAAATTAAATTGTGCTCATGTTACAATCAGAATTAACAATTTTTAGTGGTGACATACCCGAGGGAATGTGTGAGCAGCTCACTACTCCTATTCGTGTCATGGTCACCAAAGTTATTGGAAGCAAACCATCTGCATTGATCACCACCTCTAACCAAGATAACACAGTCGAGGGGGACAATCTTTCCCTGGCCAGCCCAAGCAAGACCAGAGAATTTATAGCCACATGGTATGAACAAGTTTACCGCCACCAATATGTGAGAGTATAAGATACTACCATTCCTTACATTTAGGGTCGAGAACTCATCTGTGAGAGCCAGGGTAGCGACTGCCCATCGGTTGGAGCATGGACGTTCATCTTGACCGATCGTGTTATTGAATGTGTGATATATGCGTTAGTGCAGTATGACCTGAAAGAAAGCTTGGAGGATGACAATGATGGTTACCCCATGGTGGGCCAACTATGCCACTCAAGGCAGTACAATCGACAATGACGACCCTTGCAAGTTCGTCCAAATAAGCAAAGAGCTTAATCTGAAAGTAAGGTACAAGTTGGTATGTTTCTTGAAGGAGAGAAAATACCTATTTGCTTGGGGGTATGTCGGCATGACTAATGTTAGCCCAAAATTTGGTATAACACCCATGATGCCGAGTATGAAGAGTCTAAGCTCAATTTTAACACGTTTGATGACATGACTAAGCATGGCTTAGTTGGTGTTGATCAAATAGTGTTAAGAGATTAAGGTTAGGCTTAACATTCAAGGCCTGGTACAAGATGATATCGTTGAAGAGTGGATCCATGATGCTTATGGACTTTTGGAATGAGTAATTCGAAAGCCCAAATAGTCATTTGGAATAAGTTTTTCAAAAGCCTATATGTCCTTTCGGAATAAGACCGTTATCCGTCGTTTTAACCCAACTATATCAGAACTGATTAGACAAGTTAGATTCGACTGACAATCAAGGCCGGTAAGTCCAGAGTGATGATTATGGTGTGAACTAGGTTTTGAACCCAAAAGGATTTAAATGGAGTTAACACATTCAGATTAAGTCAGGATGACTCAAAATATAACCAAAGGCCTAGTTGTACAAGTTAAAGAAACATAAGAAGTTTGGCATAGAATTACGCTAACTATTTAAATTGATACCGATCCTAAATATTGGCCCGTGGCTCCTTCTAACCACTTACATTGCACTCCAATGCCTCTACTAAGCTCACCTATCAAGTTTGGTAACATTCCAAGCAACTTAGTCTAAGAAGTGAAGACTCATTTGATCCATTCAAATATCTACCCGCTTTTGGATCCGAGCAACTATAAAGTGGATATAGGCTTCATTAATGGCCAAACAAGTACAAAAATCTCTTGTCTCTTTACCTTTTCCTCTATTTACTTTTAGTTTTTCTATTTTATTTTCCTTGATAAACATGGATGGTGTATTCATGCTCAAACCAGGGTGCTGATCCATTTTTGAGTTAACATTTTGGTGCTTTCACTGAGAACAAAGGTAGATCTGGAAACTTGAAGCTTTAATCTGAGATTTAGGAAAAGTAAAGAGGCTTAACACTAGATCTAAAACTGGAGCAAGTCAACTAGAGCCTGGGGGAAGTCAAGAAGTATCCTTAAATTCTCACTAATCCAACTATGTAGCTAGAAAAGAAAGGAAAAGCTGATGAAGGAGATGCATGATGGATCCTTGACTAGGAAACAAGAGACGATGGAGGGATTCTTCCAAATAATGGAACAATAAGTTATTGCAGGAGCTGCAAGAATTTGAACCTTAAGAAATAATACAGGAGCTAGAGTTGGATTAGAACGAGATGGAACGTTGCCTCCAGGCCTAGAGAAACCAATACTTGGAGGCAACATGGGAGTCAACCTAGGAATCAACGCTGATGGTGTGATCGATATTGGAGCTGGCACCGAAAGGGACAACAATGGAGTGACTGTTGAAACTCTAGGAATTTGTGGTATGGGAGCTAATCCGAATACTAGAGTGTAACCAACAGAGGAATATGTGCCAGGGATACCCCGGAAGAGCGGAGGACACAATGAAACTAGGAGATTAAGTAGAACACTGGTGTGCAACCAATGGAGTACGTGCTGGATTTCCCCTGCCAAGGGGGGGGGGGCAGAATATCGCTTTTGGCCGAAGATTGGATCCTGAAATCGAATTGCTGAATTGGTAAGAAGATTGGTTAGAGGAGGATCCACAGATCAGGGTTTGGAAGATATAAGTGAAAACCTGTTTACTGCTAATATCTGAAACGCGAGAAATCCCCATGATTTTTAGCTTCCTGCACTGGAAATGTAGGATGGAAAGACTGATCCAATGATTCATCAGATGAGATATATCCAACATAATGAGGTATTAGGTGCTTTTGAGGAAGTAATAGGGCAGTGCTTCCCATTATACTTGACGGGCTTGGCGTCGATGTGGTTTGGACAGAATGGGTCCATTAACACGTGGATTGAGTTAGTTGGCAGATTTTTAAGACAATACCAAGTTCATGTCTCATAATCGAAGAATGTGATGACATTGGAAAATGTGAAACAAAGGCCTCAGGAGACCTTGAGAAGTTATGTGACAAGATTCAACGCGACAACGGCTGTGGTTGATAATTTAGACTCATTAGTGATTTTGATGGCAGCAGTGTCTAGAGTCGCAATTAAGACCGACTTCAGGGCTGCACTTAAGAAGGATCCACCAATGGATCTTGCAAAGTTTTACTACAAAGCTGAGAGATATTTATGTTAGAAGGATGTTGACATTGAAGATGAAGAAGAAGACACCGAAATTTATGTTGTGGATGGAAAGGGATCCTCTAGAGCAGGATTTAGAAAAGAAAAAGGGAAAAGAGAAGCTGATGATTATCCTAGAGAAACGAAATGAAAAAGAAGAGAGCCCAAATTCTCTTCCTACCCTGAGCTGACAAAACTATAAAAAGGATATTCCTAGACGCTAAGGGGCAAATTCCCTATGGAAGCCTCCGAGAAGTGAGCCCACTGATCGAGAGAAAGGATCTAGAAAGTTTTGCATCTTCCAGGAGCTGGCCGAACATGAAATGAATGAGAGCCGACATCTTCATGATCTGATAGAAGAACTGGTTCGAAATAACTAGCTGTCGTAGTATGTAAGGAATAGAGCTGCGATAGCACGGCTGGAGCAGCCACTACCCACAATAGATGCTTCAAGGAATGCCCAGGGATCTAGGCCAAGATAGATAATCCCACAACCGAGATGGATGGGAAACAAATCCGGCTGCTACTCTTTTCTTTGGTTATTTTTTGCACTTTTCTTTTCGTATATTAGCTATAAAAACAATAATGACCCCAGACTACTTAGACGTGTGCTAAACCTAGATTGTTCCTAGCCGTGATCTGAGTCGGATGTCTAGATGACTGCTTAGGATAATAATCTCAGACCGCTTGGACGTGCATAAAACGTAGATTGGTCCCTTGCCACGCTCTAAGTCGGATGTCTGGGATAAACATTTAGGATTTTTTCTTATTTAATTTCTGCTTGTTTTCTTTGATTTGAAATTTGAATTGTGTAAAATCCATATTTAATGTGGTGACTGATTTTGAATGCCATAGAGTACCGACTGGAGAGACAGGACCGAAGTGCAAGGTGCAAGTCCTCTTGTCGGAGAGCGAGTGGATGGACTTATATGATATCAAATGCCATAGAGTCCCAACCGGAGAGACGGGGCTGGAGTGTAAGAAGTAAGTCCCCTCACTGAAGAGTGAGCAGATGGGTTTACTTAATCCCTCTTAACTGAATAAGAAAATGATCCGGAGAGATCATCCCCCTGAATTGAAACAACAAACGATCTATAGAGATTGTCCCCTAAACTAAACATTAAATGATACGAAGAGATCGTGCATTAAAGTTAAACGGTCTGGAGAGATCGAACTTAAAATAGATTTGATTTTGTGGAAAGTGTTTGAATGCTTATAAATAGAATAAAATGGATAAATCCTAGATGAACACATGGTGATTTTATATATGATGTGATTTCGATATATGATGTGATTTCGATATATGATATTATAACTCTAAATTAAGTCCGAGTGGTAATGATGTAAATCCCGGATGAACATGGGATGATTAGAGATGCGTAATGTAATTAAAGACTAGTGATGTAATAACTACGAATGAAACCGGAATGATTGTGACGTATAGATTATAGTTAGGTAGGGTCTAAAGTCTTAGACTATAATAGGTTTGGAACGACTTGTGATTGACGAAAGAATCCAAAGGAACTGGACGGCTCTCAAAGGCTAAAGTAGCTGGAAAGCTCAGTAATCGAAGACTCATTATCAAAAATTATTCTGGAGCAAAGCACACCTTTCATTCAAAAGGCATACTTTGGGGGCAAGTGTTAACTTGATTTTTAACCGAATAGAATTCAAAAGGAGTTAACATATTCAGATTAAGTTAGAATGGCTCAAACTTGACCTGAAGGCCTAAAAATACAAGACAAAGAAACTAAGAAGTTTGGCCTAGAATTACACTAACTATTCGGATCGACACTAATTCGTTCCAATTGGATTGGTACTGATCGGAAATGTTGGCCCATGGTCCCTTTTAAACACTTGCTCTGCACTCCTATGCCTCTACTAAGCTCGCCTATCAAGTTTGGTAACATTCCGAGCAACCTAGTCCAAGAAGTGAAGACTCATTTGATCCATTCAAATATTTACCCGCTTTTGGATCGGAGCAACTTAAAATGAACCTACGGAAATCATACCTACTCAGATTGACTTGAAATTTGGAGGGGACACTTAGAACATAAAGGAAGTATCACAAAAAATGAAGTCATTTGGCAAAGCTAGTTTGGATCGGTACCGGTCTAAAGTTTGGATTGGATCAGACCTAACTTAATTAGACTCCACCACCTAAGATCCAGTGTGTAGGTCTTACACACCCTCTAGAAGTTACCTACAAAGTTTCATTTGATTCTGATAAGTATCGAGCAAGTTATGGATGGATCTACTCAAAATTGAGCTAGTTTGATAAATCAGGTCCGACCCACCTAGGATGGGCCTTACCCCATAAGATCTGATTTGGAGGCTTGTTTACTCATCTACATTACATGTATGAAGTTTCGTGTCATTTGGTGAATTATTAAGTGAGTTATGGATGGACCTTCTATGAATTGATGGATTGAATGATCTACAAAGATGGATGATCAAACTAAATCCAAACGACTTGACATTCAGACAAGGCACTCAATTATAGGATAGGAGGACAACCAAATTGAAAAGACTAAAAAATTGCACAAATTTTCAGAGGTACTGATCCGATCCAATCGAATCGGTACCGATCTGAAAAGTTAGCTTCAAACACCCCCAAACTTCTTGAGCGACCTCTGCATAATGGCTACATGATTTTGGTAAAGTGGCCCTGGCCTAACTGCTCTCTAACCCCTATAAATACCATCCTATCTGTGACAGTAAATGGGATCTGATCTCCGTTGAAGCTCTGTCATAATTTCTTCACTCTTCTTCTTCCATATAATAGTTACCGAGGGAAAATTGAGATCCTCCTTTTGTCTCTAAAAATGGTGGCTTGATCTAATCTAGGAAAGGAGAATTATATTGTAATCTAAACTCCTTTGTAATAACGGTTAATAAAAAAAGAATCTATAAAGTTGACGTGTGCTTCATTAACAGTTGAACCACTATAAAAATCTCCTGTTTCTTTACCTTTTCTATTATTTACCATTCCTTTGTCTATTTTATTTGCCTTGATAAACAATGCAATGCTTTTACGCTCAAACCATGGTGTTAATCCATTTTTTGGGTTAACAATTCTAGGGTCCAAAGATAAAGTATAGATGAAAATATGAAGCCATAGTTGAACAGAATTGAGAGATATGCAATGGAGAATGTACAAAGTAGGGAATAAGTTTAACATTGAAAAGGTATCGACTATAATCCCTCTTAATCATTGGGATCTCCCTATTTCAGCCAAAAGAGTGCAACTCAATGAAAAACAGTCAATATCTCAAGATCCAAAGGTCCAATGCATATGAAACTTTGGAAACTAGATGTGGGGATCCTAGGGATCCTACCTTGGGGATCGCACCTCAAAAGGATTAGGTAGGAGGGATCAGCCAGAATCAAGTAACAAAACTCACATTGCAGCAAAGATCGAGCAATAACTTATGTTCTACTAATCCAATTGGCATGAAACATGGAGGCTAACTATATTACAATATAGGAAAGCTTCCATAGGGATCAGACCACCAAATTCCTCCAACATAGAGATCAACTCCGATCCTTTTCCTAGGGAATTGGGCCATGCAACCCCTCTTATGGGTCCATATGTTCTGGAAATCCTTCTGTCGAATTTTCATGGAAATATTTCGCCATCTTCCTCTATAAATACAGGATTGATTGTTCATTTTCGAGACTTTTATGCTACTTGTTGCTATATAGTTGATTGTAACCAAGGATTTTCATCTGAACCCTATTGTACTCAGTTTACAAAGTGATTAATAAAGCTATCTATTCAAAGTGGATGTAGGAAAGCAACGCTGAACTATTATAAATCGTTATGTTCTTATTATTGCTTTAAATTTCTGTAATTTAATTACTTGTTTCCTCTATTTTCATTTGATACTCTTTGTTTATTTCTCTACAAAATCTCTATTATATGTTTGTGCCAATTTTCAGTGCAAACATTTTGGTGCTTTTACTGAGAAGAGGTGATTCTTAGCCATGTTTGGATCTTTTGTTACTACTGGATTGCATAAATCCCTCGAAAAGATTTGGAATTATCTTCAAGAAGCTTATTCATTCTATTCGGATTTGCAAAATTCTAAGGAAAACTATCAACTGTGGTTAGGAATACTAGACCAAGATCTCAAAACACAGGAGGAAACGAGAATGCTAACATCCAACCGGGAGTCGCAAGCTATCCACTAGTAGATATTAATGCTACCAATCCAGTTGATGTTCAGAATCTGACCGATTCATTACAAGAGTTGATTTCCAAAATCCGACGAGAGAGCTAGTGGATAGCCACTGACAGTTGAATTAGAATATTCAAGCCAATATTGATCTAATGAACCAACTCAGGCAGCAACAATGTAGGAAAGCTAAGAAAGAGCCAACCCCTTATTCTACATCAAAGAGTTCTAGTTCATCAGATGATTATCACAGACGTAGATATCACAGAATTGATGGATACCACGCAGAAGCTTCAGGACATCAGTAGGAAAACCAACCGGGGTTGCCGAGGTCAATCGGTACCAATCCTTATAGGGATCGGGGCCGATCCTCCTCTAAAGGAGGAAGCATGCCTCTTCATGTTGGAGCATGAGCTAGAGCTGCTGCATTGAATATGGATGCTGGAGTTCAGGTGTTACCTCCCCAAAATGACGATGAAGTGAATGTACGTGATATACATTGAGAGGATGTTTAAGCCGAGAAGGTGTGGAATGGCCCGTAAACATCAACCGAACCATTCATGTGAGGTGGAGCACGACTACTGCGTAGCTCTAACTATCCAAACACCGGACTTGCTGCCTATGGTTAGACAGTTAGTGAAGGAAAGCCAAGGCTTGACCAATGATGATTGGGATATCTCAAGAAGCCATACCACGTTTAGTGATAATATCTTACATGAAGAGTATCCAAGAGATTCAGCATGTCGTCGATGCCTGCATATGAGGAAAAAACTGACCCTATGCGACATATTATGAGATATAAACGACTGATGGGATTTTGCACGAGCCGATGATGCAACCAAATGCAGATGTTTTCCTATTACTCTCTCTAGCATAGCAACGATGTGGTTACAAGATTACACCCACGATTAGTCTCTAGATTTGATGATACTGCAACGAAGTTTGTGGAGCAATTCTGTATGCATGAAACTTGACCCAAAGATGTAATGTCCCTATCTAGCGTGATCTAGGCTCCAGGAGAATGGCTAAAAGATTATTTGGAAAGATTTCATATGGCCGTCATAGAAGTCAGTAATCCAAACGACCATTCAATATTGACGGCGGTAATAAAAGGGATTGATTCAGAATCGGACTTTGGCGATTGGTTAGCTGACAAACTACCCGCAACATTGTAATGTTTCTATGCAAAAGCAACTTAATATTTGAGGAAAGAAGAAGCTAGATGCTCTAGGACGAAGAATGTTATGGGACCAAGTGGAGAAGGAATGTAGAGTAACATTGCAGTGAAGCAGTCAAGGGAGAGTTCTAGAAAAGTTCAAGTAAAAGTCAAAAATAAACCGAATCAGAAAAAGAAAGGCGGTGATCGAAACTGTGAAATAAGAGGGATTCTGAAAGAGGAAAGCTTTGGATCCCAATGAATGATACCTACACACCACTAATTAAATCTCTAGAGAATGTTTATGTATCCACAGGCAATACCTTGTTGTATAGGAAGCAACCTGCGAAAGAATCGACGGAGAAACAGAAACAAACTGGAAAAATATTACCGATTCCATGAATGTTATCATCATAACACGAATGAGTGTAGGCATCTCCGGGATATTATCGAGAAACTGATTGGGGAAAGAAAATTACACCAGTCTGTTAAAGCACCGCAGGATGCCGGACAGGGGACATCTGACCCCAACTAAGGACAAGCACCGCAAAGGATCGAGGAGCCTGCATGGACTAGTGGAAGATTATTGTCCAATACAATAGTTAGAGGACAACATCCAACTGATAAGAGCTGGCATGAGATGAAGCATTATGCTATCACGATCAAGTATATGAATTTTGAATGTTGTTCGACTACAAAATACGGAGCTCTAGCAAAACAGCAGCGTACAATGGCAGATGACATTGTTTTCAGAAATAAAGATGTAGACAAGGTGGAGTACCGACGATCAAACCAGTAGTCATTTCGGCCATGATCAACCCCGCCTTAGTAAGAAGGATTTTGGTTGATTATGGAAGCTCCGTAAATATAATTTTCAAAAAGGCTTACGATCAGATGAGGATGGAAGCATAGGATCTGAAACTGTCTAAAGTCCACAGTCATGGCTTTAACGGTGCTACGACCGAGCTATCAGATACGTCAAATTGTCAGTGGAGTTGGGAGAAGGTGACCATAGGAGAGTGCGGATTTTTCCATTTGTTGCCTTGGATGTTGATTTTTCATACAATGCTTTTTTGGGCCGACCATCATTAGGCGAATTCCAATCAACTCTTGCCCCGTAGTGTTTGACATTGAATTTCCTAACTGATAATGGTGTTGGAGCTGTGCATAGTGATCTGGCGACCAGACGTGCCCGCTATGTGGCTGAATTGATCTACGCTCAATGGAAGGAGAAAGGTAAGGTTATGGATAAGTCTCTTTGCATCCAAATCACCAAGGATTGAAAACCAGCGCCTGGTTCTTCGCTCGGGCGCCATTCTCTGTTTTATAAAAACATAGATCTAAGGGATGATGAGGAGGAGCCTAAAGGGACCAAGGCTGTACCGGTTGAGCTGACTATTGACATCACGGTCAGCCACGATGGCCCGTCATGGGTTTCAATGATTATATTACAACTCAACCCCCCGATGATGAAAGAGCTTAATGGTTTTCTCTAAGTGAATCTTGACGTGTTCGCTTGGACTCACTCTAACATGTGTGAGATCTCACCCGCCATTGTGAGTCACGCATTAAATATCGACCCAAGGCATGTCCCGATGAAACAAAAAGGCAACATAGATCCGAAGAGATCTGCTGCCTTTAAACAGGATGTGGATAGACTCAAAGGCAAATGGGTTTATTCACGACGCTGATTACTCTAAATGGTTATCTAATCCTGTATTTGTGAGAAAGGAAAATGGAAAATGGCAGACAAGCGTTGATTACTTGGACTTAAATAAGGTATGCCCAAAAAATAGTTTTCCTCTTTCAAGGATCGACAAACTGGTAGACTCAACCGCATGACACGAATTCCTACCTTTTATGGATGCATATTCTTGATATAACCATATCCCGATGCACAATCCCGATCAACAGCACACCATCTTCATTGTCGATGATGGATTGTATTGTTGTATGGTAATTCCATTTGGATTGAAGAATGCTGGAGTGACCTATCAACGCCTCGTCAACAGAATGTTTAAAGATCAGATTGGAAAAATGATGGAGGAATACATGGATGATATGCTCGTGAATTCACGATGATCAAGTGACCACATTAGGGACCACAATAATGTTTGATATCCTCAGATATTACAATATGAAGATCAATCTTCTAAAGTGTTCATTTGGCTTTGCATCAGGAAAGTTATTGGGTTTCATCGTCATTGCTAGCAAAGTTGACGCTAATCCCGAGAAGATTTAACCAATTTGCAACATCCAAGTGCCAAAGACCATCAAGCAAGTACAGAGTCTAAATGGGAAGATTGCTACCCTAAGTCAGTTTATTTTAGAGCCACCGATAAATGCATTCCTTTCTTTTATTTGATTAAAAGAGGGAAAAGGAACTTTGAATGGATGCAGGTTGTGAAGACTCATTCTGAGCTTTGGTGAACCACTTAGAGAAGCCTACCATCATGTCAAAGTTGGTGGATAACGAAGACTTGTATATCTACTTTACCGTATTAGTACACATTATATGTGTCGCCTGCTTCACAAGAAGAATCAGATCTAGAGACCGGTCTATTATGTTAGTAAGTGATTAACAGGAGCTGAAAGGAATTATCTGAAGATAGAGAAATTAGCATATTGCTTGTTGATTGCTTTACGAATGCACCACTCCTACTTTCAAGCTCATCTCATCACTATCTGCACTGATCAGCCATTATGACAAGTCCTACAGCGACCTGAGACGTCTGGAAGGATACTCAAGTAGAACACTGAACTAAGTCAATTCGACATCAGTTATCTTCCTCAAAATCCATCCAGGGACCTGCACTGGCAGACTTTATAGAAGAATTCGCTGCACATGATGATCTCACATAGAGCGGTGGGGCTCCCACCATTCGGTGGAAAATGTATATGGATGGAGCATCGAATGATCATTGTTCTAGAGTCAAAATCATGTTAGTAACTCTGAAAGATTGATCAATTTGCTATGCTTCCAACGAACAACGAAGCTGAGTATGAAGCTCTGATTGTTGGATTCAAACTTGCCAGAGAACTGGGAATAAAATCTCATGAAATATTTTGCGACTCACGATTCGTAGTATACCAAGTAAGGGGAGATTACCAGCTAAAGGACAGCAACTCGCCTCGTACCATATCAAAGTCCAAGAGCTATTGACTGGCTATGAGTATTATGACAGCACGCACATTCCTCAGTGTTAAAACAAGAGCCCGACTCATTGGCAAAGTTTGCTAGCAATGAAGATGCACAATAGATGGCTTGGTTCCTGTTGAAGCACTAGATGCTCCGAGCATAAACCAAGTAGAAATCGACTAGGTACTAGAGATGGAGCCTAAGAAGGAGTCATGGATGACTCCAATTAAAGACTATTTGCTATAGGGAGTCCTTCTCGAATGGAGGAATGAAAATGACAAGTCCTTTACAAAGCTTCGCGGTATATCATTCAGAAGAGTCGTGTATAGAAAGGTTTTTTTCCATTCCCTTTCTCTGGTGTATCACTCATGATGAAGTAAAATGAGTCCTAAAGGAAGTTAATGAAGGGGAATGTGGTTGATCACACTTGGGAGCAAACCATAGTAAAGAAAATACTTTGTTATGGGTATTATTGGCCCACTTTCAAAGGAGATGCCGTCGATTACGCTAGGCGATGTGACGAGTGCTATATGTATGCAAATGTTCCGAGAGCTCCACCGATGAAAATCACATAAATGGTCGGTCCATGGTCGTTTTCCATATGGGGCGTAGATATTATCTGATCCTTACCGATCTCTACAGGTTGTGCGAAGTACGCCATAGTCGTAGTTGATTAGTTCAGTAAATGGGCCGAAGCGAAACCTATAGCCATGATCACAACAAAGAAAGTAATCAAATTTGTTATCCGAAACATCATTTTTCGTTTTGTCCTTCCGCAAACCATTGTAACTAATAATGGAACCCAGTTTGACAGGGCTGAATTCAAAGACTTCTGCCATTGACATCGTATCAAGAAGAGATTTGCGGTAGTTTGTCACCCTCATACAAATGGACAAGTTGAAAGCTGTAAACAAAATCATAAAGTCTATTCTAAAGAAGTGTTTGGAAAAGGCTAGAGGCAACTGGGTGGATGAACTCCCAACAACATTATAGGCTTACAAAACCACCCAAAAGTCCACGACTGGCCAAAATCCATTCGCCCTTACTTACGGCTCTGAAGCCGTTATTCTTGTTGAACTCGTAGTCCCTTCTCATCGAGTGACCTACTACAATTCCAGAATGAATAAAGATCTCCTCTTAGAATCTTTAGAATTTATAGATGAAAACCGCGAAGAAGCTGATTTGAGGACAGCTGCACATCGACACTGAGTCGCCCTATACTACAACACTAAAGTCCAATCTAGAACCTTTGAAATCGATGATCTCGTCTTGAAATAGGTTTTTCCTATCCTGTCGCACATGAATCCTACCTGGGAAGGACCATATATCATTGAACAGAGCTTTGGAGAGGAAACATTCAAGCTAGCGACTGTTGGTGGCGTCACACTCTCAAAAGTGCGGAATAGCGAGTATTTATGATACTATTTCACTTAGTTTATTCTTTTTCATTTAGCTGTATTCAATTTTTGAATTTTCTTTAGCATTTGATTTTCCAGATATGTAATGAGACAAATTTTGTCATTTCTTTCCATTTGATAAATAAAGTTTGAAATTTTCTTCATATTTGTGATTGTTGTAGCATTACATATTAGTTACGTCACCCGACTAACTAATATTGATATGGCTAAGCAGGTTCCCAGAGTTTGGAGCTAGTTGATTACATAAGTTCATGACTAAACGAAACGAAACAAGAATGGTCCGATCATTCATTTGATGATTCTTACTCACAACCTGATTGATGGAATTCCTAGCAAGGAATAGGTATGACCCGATCATCCGATAACCAAGTTAATTCTATCGAGTGATGGGACAGATATGAATCCAAAGTGATCGTGATACAATAGATCGCTCGCTAAGTTAAACCCCGGATTTAGGGGGAAATCAATTAATTAAGGCAAGTACGGTCCGACTATTTTCAAAATAACTCAAAGTCCCTAGAGTGTGGACTGGAGTATAAACACGAATTGGGCATGATCCAACTGCCTGCTTCTAACTCTTATCTCCATAGTGTGGATATGAGCATAAAAAAATAGATGAGTGTGGTTCGACCACTCACTACTTCACAAACTTCGGCTTGAAACCGATAGGAGGAGTATAAACTCGCCAAGGATGGAGTTCGACCATCCACTATCTAACTTTTCCAACCCAAGACTGGAGGCATGAGTATAATCACTCAAACTGCTAAATTCGATAGTGTAACATTAGGGCTCGAGCCTAGTATTTGATACAAATTAAGGCCATAACCACATTGAGGCCTTGAGTAAAAATTAATGGATGATTTTCTGAATTAAGGGGCAATAAATTACAAGTACATTGAATGGAAAAGTAATATCTCGACTACTTAGACAAAGTTCACATAATAGTTCAATATAAAACAAAGAACTTTTATCTGCATATTAAACTTGAATATTGTGGTAAAAGTTTATTCAAAAGCGAGGCCAAACCTGCACAGGCATGACTAACAAAAAGATAAAGGCAACTGTACAAGCTATGTACAAACTAAGCTGAAGTGACTGCTATTTTTTGCCCCTTTTCTCTTTTGGATTTTTTGGGAGTAGCGCTACCCGAGCTTCCTCCAATTCTTCTTTTTGATCCTTTACCACCCTTGGAAGGAGAGCTTTTAGAAGTTGGAGGGTTCTTCGGGAGCCGAACCACTTGGTAAAATGACTTGCAATGGGACGAGATTTGGATCGTCGATGTCCACATCAACGGTTTCACAATGTTATCCAATTCATCTGGCAGCGGATGGTCATCACTTTTTTATCATCAAGCGCTCCAGTAACTCGAGCATCGGGCCTTGGAATGTCGGTAGCCACTGGAATTTCAGTAAATGTCGATTGTTGCCTCACGGCGGCAGCGCTTCCTGAAGTTTGAATAGGACCCGGAAGACCTATAGATTCGTGGAGACAAGAAAATAAGCCCATGACTATTAGGCATGAGAAATGAAATCTCTTGAATAATGGAGAGTAAAGTAGGATACTTGTGTTCGGTTGACTTTTAGTTGCCACTGGATTTCTCCCCTCTAGAATTGGAGTCGGCACACTTGATTAATAACGGGGTCTGTCTGGATCATAGCTCAGATCATGTCCTTGGTCGAGTGAAATTGACGCTTTGACTGTTTGAATTGAAAGGTGACCTTTGGGATTGGATTCGAAGGACTTAATAATGTTTTTCCATTTGCCAAAGGGTGCCAGAATGTCAAAGTATTGGAGCCTTGCAGTAGCAAGGTCCAAAGGTTAATCCCCATGAAGAATCCCCCATACCAGTTTCTCTTTATCTAAATTAGCTTCACCGAGGGCATTCTTCTTCGTTTCAACAATATATTCCCTAGCTTCTGCGAGAGATTCAAGGTGACCCAACTCAGATCACGATGGATTAGGACTTTAGTATTGTATTCCACAATTAAAGGATCGAACATGTCCTTAATCTCATTTCGACCAACTTCATTGGCATCCTCCAACTTGGCCACAATATGCTTTCTAACTTCATTGCAGCCCACTTTCCTTGCCTCTTCCAATTTGAGAGAGTTTCTTGTTAAGTTTAGTTTTCGGTCCTCTGGCTTCGACGGCCTCTTCGCAATATCTTTGAGACTCCTCCTAGGCTTCGAGTTTTTCTTCCTTTTCTTTCTTAAGGAGTTCTTCGAGTTCCTTAATGCGGCGAGCTAGAATGCTTTTCTCTATTTGCAACATATCCTTTTTCCAGCATGCACACCGTTGTGGTTGAGGGCAACGTCATGCTCCTTTTTGAAAGCTATTTCCAGATGACTAACCACCTCGGATTTTTCTTTGGTACTCTTCTCTATTGTGGCTAGCTTCGCTGTCAACTTTGAGATCTTATCATCTTAAT
The DNA here is from genome assembly GCA_030765085.1 of Allium cepa. NCBI lineage: Eukaryota > Viridiplantae > Streptophyta > Magnoliopsida > Asparagales > Amaryllidaceae > Allium > Allium cepa. The sequence continues at coordinate 656,532,626 of CM060938.1, read as the reverse complement.
GTTTAATTATGTCTTTATCATGGATTGCCTCTGGTTTAAGGAGGTTAATTTCATGTCATCTCTCGATAGACACCTTAGAGATTTTTTTATGCAAATGCTAGAAAGCTTCGTAGTGCATAAAAACATCATTGATGCATGCAAGGGAACTTGCTTTTGCACTCCTTGGAATTGAATGGTTAGAAGGAAGGAACTTAAGCCCATCAAAGCATATTTTTTTAAAATTGACCTTAAGTTCGACTAATTTTTCTAACGTGGAGGCCTCAGGAGTTGCAGTAAACAAAGCTGGATCAGAAGTAATAATTGGGAGTCTGCTCGATCTACAAACGTGGGACTGCTTGGAACTAGAGGAACCTGAATAGTACTTAGGTGGCACAACAATTTGAGGAACAAAAGAAGTCTGAACATCACTATGTATAGGAAGATTGGGCTGAACTTCTTGATGAGAAGATTGAGATTAGGACTTATGTTTAGAAGATGAAGACTCCCTCGAACGACGACTTCTTTCCCGGCTGTCATCTCTCTCTCGACGCTTACCCGATTCTGGACCGCGACTGGATCCATACTGTGTTGAGGAGCTCCTTAAGCGATCGAAGGCATGAGATTGAGACATTACACCTGCAAACCAAACAAGAGTGTATAAGTAACCATCAGATAAAAGATAGACGAAAATCGTGCAGAGAAGTGTGCTTGATTGTCCGAGTGTCCCCCCGATGGATCAGTTACTGCAGCCTTGCTCATAGGAGTATTCTCCCTTTTGCTAATTGGGAGAAATGTCACCATTAGTCTTGGTGGGGGAGTTAAGCCCTCCAATATTGATGTTTTGGAAGGCATAAGTAATGATATCATCAAAGATTGGGTGGCTCGGGAATCCCTCCATCGAACTTTCTAAAAGTTGAGAAAAAGACTCTTCATCAACTGAGGCGATGATAAACTCGGGCTCTTTAGCAGTCTTTCTCCTTTGTAATTTATACACAGTCTTTTCTCCTCTCCTTATTGGCGTGTAAGATTATGTGCCTTGTGATGGTTTGACCATAAGCGCATTGCCCGAAACTACATCAGCACCGTCAGGCCTGTTGGCTTCATCACCTCTAATTTCACCCTCTTGGCGTCATCCTGAGCCCCCTCGACTGGAGGCACGACAGGGCTATTTATTCCACCTTCCTATTCCATAGCATTCCTTGCTGCTGCAGCACTTCTTGGAAGCCCAATGCTGCGACCTTATTCTAACTGCCAAAAAGGGATAACCATTCATTGGTTACCAGGGATCTAATGTCCCTGTCTCAATTAAGGTGGTGCAGATTGCAGAAACTTCCCTTAATAAACTATTGCCTTCTCGACGTGGATGGACACCTATAATTTTTCAAAGTATTAGTTAGTTCAGGATATGACTTGGGGTAAAAAGTGTTGAGAATAAAGTGAAGACAATACTTACGTCCTTCCAACCATTGCCTTGCGAACAACGAATGTAGAACTATTCATGTTTAAAGATGCTGATCTTTTTCCAAGCGCCAAGTTAACAGTTGGGCAAAGGCTCGAGAAAAGTGTAAGAAAGGCTTCCTGTTCGTCGTTTGAATTGTAAATAAGCCTGATGTCCTCAGAAGATGGCGGGTGGAACAGAACATCCGTGAACAGTAAGAAAGTGCCATGAAGAAAATCATAGCTGTTAGGATGTAGTTGAGCGGGAGCTATCCTAGGTAATTCAGCATCTCTCGGATAAAAGAATTAAAAGGCGGCACACAGCCGACCCAGCACATGAAGTTATTATATGCTGGGTATCGCTCTGGAGGCAAATGAGCCCTGTCATTCACTTAAGGGACTAGAATATCTCCAAATGGAATCTCATGTTTAGAGCATAGTCTATGGAGAGTGGCCTTGCCAATTCTGGAGGCTTGGGAATCCGTCGGGTTATCCAGAAATACAATGACTTCTATAGTGCCGAGGGCAGGACTTATGTCTTCCACCGGAAGGATAGGAGCATCTGAAAAAAGGTCGGCCACTGGGGGAAAACCTTCGGTTGCTTGGTTTGATGGTAAGGGGAAAGTCCGTTGGATAGAGTTGCCGAACTTGACTCCGCTCTTGGATTGCTATGTTGTGAAGGTTGTCCAAAAGTTATTGTGGCTAAACGCTTTGAACGTTTGGAGCCTATATCAACTAAACTTAGTAGATAATCGAGATTAGAAAATTTTACCTATCCCCTCATGCTAGTGTGGTGTAGTGTTGTGTAGTGCAAAGATAAACAGTTCAAAATTAAAAGCAAAAGTAAGTAAAGAGATTTTGAACTCCGACCAGAGTCACCATAATCGCTGACCATCTCAATTGACGTTTAGATTGATTGGTTGTGTAATCTTTAGAATCGACCATCGGCATATCGAAGTGGGAAGTCCATTATTAAAGTCCATATGTTAATATTTAGTTCATATTCTAAGTCCTAAGAGTTTGGTCATTCAATTTCGAGTTCGATATTGGATAGGCAAAATCTTGTTCTTCATTATCGTCATATGTTCAAGTTCATTGAAATGAGATCGGTTCTTATCATTCATGTAGGTGAAGATGTAATAGTTTTCAAGTTCAATTCAAAGCTTAGATTCGGCTAAGTACCATAGCCGATCCCTCAATCTAAAAATAACCGATCCCTATTCATACCGATCCCTTTATCTTATCATAACCGACCCCTCTCGCAAAGCATATAACCGATCCCTTTCAAACACAAAACCATTGATCCCTCTTTCAAGTGATCTTCCAACCAATCCCTATACCACGTGATTACTAAACCGATCCCTCCTCTTACATCCTTCAACATCGTTGCTAGCAGATCCCTCAGCACACCAGCAAACAACCGATCCCTTCACTTAACTATGCAACCGACCCCTTCCTCCTCAAACTTCAATATTGATCCCTCCATGCTTCATACACAATGCATGACTAATCCCTATGCTTCCTTTGTGCTTCATATTTTGCTTTCTCCTCCTTTACTACCTCGCTGAACCCTACATTGGCATCGTCCATCTCATCTTCTCCTAACTTAACCCACGATTAACACAAACAAAACCCATTACCTCATCACGAACCAAAGAAAATACATGGAACTTACCTAAATGTTTAGAGTACGATTTGCATGAAGGGGGATGTTGGATTTTGATTTGACTCGAAGATGGAGTGGTGGTCTGAGGCAAAAGAGAATGGCGAGTTTAAGGATGAAGGCGGTGTTGGCTTGTAAGAGAAGGGATCAGATATCAAGCTAAAGAGCGAGGTTTCAAAGGCGGGTTCAAAGAAAATGGGAAAAAGGGTTCGGTCGAGAAGAAAGTAAAGATAAATGAAAGTGAAATGAAATAAGGAAGGGAAGTTAAATGTTGGTTACTATGGAGATCAAGAGTTTGGCCCACTTTCTTGATTATGAAGTGAAAAATCGGCTAAGTCCTTTGAGTAATAGGGATCGGGTACGATCCCTACCCTAGGGAACAAAATTCCAATCCCTATTATATATATAAAAAAGAAAGGGAGGATCGACTAGAATAATGCCGATCCCTATGAACAAAAAAGAAAAAGGAAGGGATTGGCCCTATGTGTAAAAAAAAAGGAATAAAGAGAGAGAATAAAAGGGGTCGATTATAAACCTATGTGCATGCACATGGACATGATAATTATATAAAGCACATGTATATAAAATGCAAAGAAATTACATCTAGTTCAATGAAAATTGGCAACGGACCGTGATGGTAAAAATGCATCTGGGAGCCAACGACAAGAACGTGCACGTGTATAATCTAAAAGTTCAATTATTGAAATCGATAGAAATTGAATTCAAACCTGGAGCTTTCAAAAATGAGACCAGATAAGATATCCAAATCTTACTAATCTTGTAGAACCGGACATAGATATCAACCAACGAAAAATAATCCTAAATTTAAGCGATTGGAAATTAACCAAGCGTCGTGGCGATCAAACAAAGATACGACACTTTGGGAAAATAGTTTGACGAAAGGACAACGACTATTCATAAAAATAGATGGATTTCTTGTCAACGACTCTAACTTGATTTGATTCAAAGCACATCATGTTCAACACAAGACATACTTTAAGGAGAAAGTGTTATCCATCATTTTAATCCGGCTATATTCGAACTGATTGGACAAGTTAGATTCGACTGTTATCAAGGCTGGTAAATCCAGAGAGTTGATTATAGGATCCAAAGATCAAATACAGATGATAATATGAAGCCATGATCGAACGGAATTGAGAGATATGCAATGCAAAATGTCCAAAGTTTTAGTTCTTGAGATGATGGTTTTGATGACAACAACCTTAGAATAAGATTATAAAATATAAATACTAACATTATAGTTTATTTATATATATATATATATATATGTATATGCAGGATTTAACCGTGCAGGTACCAAGAATGAAGACTGTACAGTAAGAGATTCAAGATATCAAGATTGAAGACTCATGAGTATCAAGATTATCAAGAGTTCAAGATTTCAATAATATGTAATTTAATTAGGAATTTTGTTAAAACTCATAGAAAAGCACTGGCATCTTAAAATCCAATTTATTCGTGGAATGGAATCCACTACGAGCCCATGAAAGGGATGGAACCCTAAGTAAGATGGAACCTACGAAAAATCTAGTGGAACATTGTTTTGTTTCCGCTAACTTTTATTCAAAATGTTTTACAAAACTATATCTTGTTTTCAAAATGTTTTCAAAATGTTCCTTTTAAAAGAATCAAAAACATTTATCATAGTTTTAATACTTTTAGCCTCAAAATAATCTTTATTTTCAAAATCAAATTATCCTTAGTTTTAAATTGTCTTTTAATAATAATATATTTAATTTTCAATATTTATACTTAGATTTAAATATAAAATTATAGTAAAATTTTATATATACCAAAATTTTATTCTCTACATTTACTTATGTATTTTAACTATAGCTAAGTATATTTATAAAGGTTAAAATAGTTTTAATATAAGATAGAAGTTATTTTCAAAGAAAAACAAATGGGGACTGCTCCTTTTCTTCCTTTTTATAATTTCTTCCTTTTTAAGATAATTTCTTCCTTTTTAAGTTAATATAAGATAATTTCTTCCTTTTTATAATTTCTTCCTTTTTAAAATGGGGACCGCTCCTTTTCTTCTTCCCTTTCCCGCTGATCCGTCCCATCCATCTACTTCCCTTCAGCCTAGTCCTTCTTCTCCTATACTTGTACCTCCCTCTGCTCCACCCTTACTGCCTCTGCTAGACCATTCTTCTTCGTCTAAACTCCTCTCTATCAGTGGTACTCCTCAAATCGCTGCTGTTTCATCTTCGCCTACACCTCCTCATCTCTCAAATGCTTCCTTGCCAACTCTGTCTCAACCTAAACTTCCTTTAGCTTGGAACTCTCTCTTCAAAGAAAAACCAAATAATGCTGGCTCCTATGTGCCTCATGACATACAACTAGATTTCCGAGGAGATGCTATTGTTCCTCCTTCTGAAGTAGTCAAGGAAGGTAGTTCTATGTGGCGTGATTATCTTGTTGGTTTTTTCCTAGATAATCGTCTATCGTACTCAACTATTTTGTATTATCTTAAGCGAGCTTGGAAGCTTACTGGTTCCATTTCTGTAAAATCAGATGGTTTTCTGTTCTTGTTCAAGTTCAGTAATGATGAAGATAGGAAAAGAATTTATGAATCACACCCTGTAGTGATGAGGAATAAGTTATTCATAGTAAAGCTATGGGATGAAAATATAGGCAATAGCTGTAGTAGCATAAAAGCAGTACCGGTTTGGATTGAAATATCTAATATTCCACTGTATGCATGGCCTCCTTTGGGTATAAATTGGTTAACTGCTAGGGTTGGAAAGCTTCTTTGTATGGATGCATCAACTGAAAAATTTGAGCGTATCTCTTTTGCCAAATGTTTAGTTGAAGTATCTCCAAACAATGAACTACCGAATAACTTCTCAGTGATGTCGCTTGATGGAACTGAACAAATTGTGAAAGTAGAATACTTGTGGAAACCAGAAATTTGCACCGTTTGCCAAGAGTTTGGGCATTTGGTCAAAAACTATAAGAAGTATGAAGCGGATGAAAATGTTGAACAATGTGTAATTACTGAACAACAGAGAACTAGTGACGATAAAAAGAATAAGATGAAGAAGGGGAAAACAAACGATAAACAAGAAAAAGTGAAGCAAGTTTGGCAAAAGGTAAACAAGAATAAGGAAAAAAGAAGAATTTTGAGTGAAGATGTGGGAGCAAATGTTTTGAAGATGCAAGGTGAAAAGGTGACTTCTGAGAATGATGGAAATGAGAAAATAAAAATTGGGCATAATGAGCTGCATAAAACTTCAAGTGATGATCAAGCTTGTGCGGTTACCACACAAAATAAGTTCCATTTGTTGCATACTGTTGTGGATAAGGAAGACTTACTGGAAATACTTGATGTAGAGGAAGGGGAAATTACAAATGAAGACTTTAGTGCAGAACCTTGTTTTGTTGTTTCCACTAACAACACTACTGCCGCTGATGGAAAAGAAAATGAAAACAAAGATCTGACTACAACTGATGAAGACCAAAATATGCTTTTAAATGATACAAACAATTCAGGAAATTGCCTTGTATATGGTAAAGGAAAATCTGATGTGCATGCTCCTATGGATACTCTTGTATCAGACATGGACAAAGACTGGTGCAAAAATTTTGAGCAACAAGTTACACAACTAATTACCACAATGCATGAATCATCTGAAAATGTACACCCTCCTGACTCAACTCACTACAACTTTACTTTTGAGTTGCCAGGATGGCCAGCATGTATCTCCATCTCCCAATCTTCAACTGTTCCTCCAATTGACACTACCACCATCCAATCTATCTCCCAACCACCCTCCCCTCGATCTCAGTCACGTAGGAAAATAGAAACTAGATCTCTTTCAGCAAAGAGAAGAAACAACACTTCTTTTCCTCAATAATTATTTATGTATCAAAAAATTGCATCATGGAATCTTAGAGGAGCACACAGTAATTTGAAACTTGATCAGGTAAAAAGAACTATCTCTGAGTACAACATTTGTCTCTTTGGTCTGCTTGAAACAAAGCTAAATTTAACTTTATCAATAAAAGCTACTTCTTACATCAATCCATCCTGGTCCTTTCACCATAATCTTGACAGTGCCTCTTATGGTAGGATTCTAGTTATCTATGATCCTACTATCTTGACTCTTACTCCCCTCCTATCTTCTAGACAGTACATCCACTTTCATGTTCTTGAAGCCCAAACCCAATCCTCCTACTACACTACTTTTGTATATGCTGACAATTCGGTCAACTCGAGGAATGCTTTCTTTAAGTCCTTGCCACCATTAAGATAATCTTCTCATCCCTGGATTGTGATGGGTGATTTTAACTCCTGCTATGAATATAGTGACAAATTTGGTGGAACTCCTCTAACTCCTATTGATCTTGATCCTCTCAACCTTGCTGTTTTTGAATCTGATTTGATCATAGTTAACAAGTCTGGAGCTAAGTTTTCATGGAATAATAGAACCCGAAGTGGTACTCGTACCTTCACAACTATTGATCACACTTTCTGTAATATCCAAGCTATCACCCACTGGCCTTCTCTTTCTGTTTTCCTCCCTCAACCTATTATGTCTGATCACTCCCCTTTAATCTTAACTCTTGGTCTCCATTTTAAAAAGGAAAAGAGAAGTTTTAAATTTTTTAATGCTTGGGTCAAACATGAATTCTTTCTTGTTTTAGTTTCTAAAATCAACTCTGAATTTTCTTATTTTGGTAATCCAATGTATAAGTTTTGCAGGAAGCTAAAAAGAATTAAGTAGGAGATTAAATTGTGGGCTTCCTCCACTTTTGGTTCTAGTTGCCTACTGTCAACAACACTAAAGGATAAGCTGAAGAAACAACAAGATTATATGATGGAGCATCCCCTTGATGTTCAGGCTGCTGAAGAAGAAAGTAAACTATTCAAGGAGGTTAATAATACCCTGTACATGGAGGCTAGTATGAAGAGACAACAACTGCATAAAAGATGGATTGCTGAAGGAGATAAAAACACTAAGTTCTATCATGATTTTTTAAAGGTTAAGCATGCCATAGAGAATATATATAGTATTTTTGATGAACATGGTACTTATTTTTCCACTGCAGAAACTGTTGATAAAGCTTTCATTGACTACTTCTCTAAACTGCTTGGTAACACTGATGGTTTCATCCCCGATCTTGACCTCATATCCTCTCTTGCTCTTCCCAGCATTTCTTTTCTGGAAGCAGCATCCCTTATTAAACCAGTCACTGATGAGGAAATTAAGACAACTCTTTTCTCCATGAATCAACAATCTTCAGGAGGTCCTGATGGCCTAAATGTGATCTTCTTTATCTCTACATGGAGTGTGCTAGGTAGTGAGTTCTGTAGAGCTATACACAATATTTTCAACAAATGCAAGTTACTGGGTGAAGTCAATTGCACAAATATTGCTCTTATCCCCAAAGTTAATCCACCATCTAGTGTCTCCTCTTTCAGACCTATATCATGCTGTAATGTTATTTACAAATGTATCTCTAAAATTCTTGCCACTCGTTTAGTCAAAATTCTGCCCTCTGTAGTCTCAAGTAATCAAGCTGCATTCATACCTTCTAGGAGTATTCTTGATAATCTACTCCTTGCATAGGAATTACTGAAAGGTTATTGCAGAAGTAAGGTGCCCCATACTGCAGCAATTAAAATTGATATATCTAAGGCTTATGACTCTATCTACTGGGTTTCAATAGTTAGGGTTATGGCTGAGATGGGTTTTCCTAAAATCTTTGTATCTTGGATATATGCATGCATCTCCACTCCCTCTTTCTTTGTTTTTTTAAATGGTAGACCTATGGGTAACTTCAGAAGTAGTAAAGGTATAAGACAAGGTGATCCAATATATTCCTATTTATTCTTGCTAGTTATGGAAGTATTTACTGTTATTCTTCGAGCTAGATATACTTACAAGATAATTAAGTTCCATCCAAAGTGTTCTCAACATCACATTACATCAATCATGTTTGATGATGATGTAATGTTGTTTACAAAACCTGAGTTACCTTCCTTAAATGGAATATCTGAGGCATTGCAAGAATTTTATAGTATGGCTGGTCTAAAAATAAATCAAGACAAATCTTCTTTGTTGGTTTCTGGAGTCAGTGAAGTTCAAGCTACTACTCTTCAACACCATATTGGTTTCTCTTCCATGGACACAAATATGAAGTACCTTGGTCTTCCATTAATTTCAAAAAGAATTACTAAAGTTGACTGTCTTCCTCTTTACAACAAGATCACTTCGGTTATGACTGCTTGGGAAAATAGGAACTTGACACAGAGTGGTAGATTAGTGCTAATTATATCTACTGTTTTTTCCTCACTTGTCTACTGGGCTCGTTCTATGATTCTTCCTGTCAGACTTGTGCAACTTGTTAGGTCAGCTATAAACAGATTTTTTTGGATTGGAAGTATTCATAATAGGAAGCCGATGCCTTGTTCCTTTTCAAAATTTGAAACATCTAAGAAAATGGGTGGTCTTGGGGTTATTGATGTCAGGAAGTGGAACATTGCAGCAATAAGTAAACACTTTGATGATCTCATCAACAAGAGAGACAGCTTATGGGTTAACTGGACATGGCATTACAATATAAAGAATAAGTATTTTTGGTGTATGGCTAATCCTCTGAATAGCAATTGGATCTGGAGAAACATTTTGAAACTGAGACATGTTTTCCTTCCCATGATCCTTTATACTGTGAATGCTAACTCTCCTGTCAGTTTCTAGCACGATCCTTGGGTAAGTAAAGGTCTTATTTTGTCCAAATTATGTGACTATAATCAGTTTATGCAGTTAGGAATTCACTTAGATGCAAAAGCAAATGATTTTATACATGAAGGCAAAATTGTGCTACCATACAATAGCAATCAAATTATTAGGCAACCGTGGAGTGACATGCAGCTTAAATTCTTCCCTGCTAGTCAATATGTTACTGTTGTTTGGGATATGAAGCCACATACTATTAATGGAGTTTATAATTATCTCTCTGTTTCTGCTCCATTGCCTGCATCTAAATGGTTCGCTATGATCTGGTCTAGTGATTCTCAACCTAAAGATAATTTGATGCTATGGAAAGTTATAAATCAAGCCTTGCTTACTAGAAGTGTTCTGAACAAATTTGGTATGGGATGTTCTTCTACATGCCTGTTTGTGACCAGTATGATGAGTCTCCTCAACATATTTTTTTTGATTGTCCAACACTTCTTTACCTTTTGGATAGAATTAGTTTGAAAACTGGAATTAATCTTCTTATTACAAACTCTGGGATGTTTGGAATGTTTTCTTCAAAGCCTCTCGAATGAATAATGAAGGAGGTAGAATCCTTGTTGTTTGCATGAAAATTTATATGTCTGTCATATGGAGAGAAAGAAATGCAATATTTTTTTGAAAAGCAAAGAAAGAATGTGGAAGAGCTTTGGAATGAAGTTAAGTATGGTACATATTGTCAACTAAAGAACTGCCATACTGCTTACACACTTGATAAGCTGCTAGTTTGGGCTTGATTCCTTTTGTATTTCTTTTGTTTTCCTTTTTTATTTTTTCTCTATGCCTTTTCTGTACCATTTATTGTTTTGCAATAAATCTAGTAGGGCAGTTAACCCCGCTGGCTTTGCCAAAAAAATCACCAAAATTTCCTTTGGCATGTCGACATACTCAAGTACCCCATGCCGACAAGGTAGCAGTTGATTTCAAAATTTGAATTTCAAAAGAAGTGTCTATTCGTCATATCCCTTCACGAATAGACATGGCTGTTGTTCTACTATAAATACGGGTGGTTTTGAACGAATTTACAATAATATTTTTATGATTTTCACTCCTCTTCTTCTTCCACATTTCTTTATACATATTCTTTATACATATTCTTACCATTACTCTGCCGTAATCAACATTGAATCTAACTAGATCATTTCTGGTTTGATTCTCTATCACTATCTCAATAAGATCTCAGTGCTATTCAGAGTTATAGACTTCTTTGTAATCAATTAAGCGATAAAAGTTATGATTATAGCCTTGGAAATCAATCAAGCAAGAAAAGGTGTGATTGTGGCCTTGGAAATCAATCAAGTTAGAAAAGGTGTGATTGTAGCCTAGGAAATCAAATTGGTGAACTTGTTGCCCCTAAAATCAAGTATCTCTACCCAAAGGATTGTGAATCTGGAGTGGTGTACCTCGTGTCCTTGAAATCGAGGGTGTAATTGTACAATTGCTTTTGAAATGAAATCCGTACTTGCGTGCGGGACTGGATGTAGGGTAACTCCGAACCAGTATAAAATCCGGTGTGTTCTTTCCTTTATTGTTTTTACTTTATTTCTGCATCTATGTTTGATTCTGTGATCATATCCATGTCTGAATATTTCATATATGTAACAGCCCTAGTTTTTAGATATTTATTTTATTATTAATTATTTAATTTTAAAAATGTATTTATATAAATTGTGTTTAAAAATACAGTTTAATTATTTAAATTAGAGATATATTTTATAAAATTTTATATGTCAATAAACTTAAATAATAACTGTAAAATTTTAAGCTAGGTTTGAACCGTTAAATTTCGCGTTTGAAAGACGCGTGATTTATAGGGTAAAAGTGACGTTATAAAACGTGTGTTTTCAAATTGTTATTTTTGTGTAAATTTTTGATATTTTAGACTACGTCTGTTTAACGTAGTGTAAAAATAATATTTTCAAAATTTTTTGAAGAAAATTTTTGGTCAGTGGTTTTAAGACGGACGTTGGTTCGTTTTAAAGGACCGTTGTTTTAAAAATTTAATTTTGGCATACGTTCTATCTTATCTATCTACATAAAAAAAAAAATTTTTTTTAACGTTAGCATTTATCAAACATCAAACTAAATCAGGGGAAAGCTTAACAAAAATGCATCACAACATTTAAAAATTTAAAACGTGTAAACATTGCATTTGTATTCATTCTCTGGAAATCTTTTGCAAAGTGTTCACGTTCATTTCAAAACTGGAAAGTGCATGCATTCATGGCCAGGCTAATCAACGCATATACATATGAATTTAAGAAACCCTGGTATAAATGTTCGAAATGTAAATATACAGAGAAAAAAAAAAACTGAAACATATCAACCCCTTAATTCAGCTTTCTATTTTAAGAGCTTCCCATTTCTCTCTTTAGCCTCGGCATCATCAAGATTTTAAAGCATAAATCACGCATGCATTAATCCAATTGTGTAACTGCCAAAATCTTAAATCACGCAAGTTTGATTGAGAAGTAACGTGTATATTAACCTTTAAATTCTCACAAATCAAGCGACTGACCAATTGGAACAAATGAATTATCAAAAGCCTTGAAGCTTTGAGATAGATCAGAAATTCATTTTTCTGAATATTGCCCATCTCTGTTTGCTCATAAACAAATCATACCTATATAAACACCACCCCAAAACCCATCAGATTCTTCCACAGTTCGACTATCTCCCTGACTTCATCTTTCAGATTAGATTGGAAAGCATCATCAGGTAATGATCTTGATTCTTCTCCTTCTCCAGCTTCTTGTTTTCCTTTTATGATGCCTTGCTCGGCCATCTCCCCACCTTTTGCCTGTGATATAGGATGGTAGTTGAGTAGATAGTGATGCTAAATAGAAGTAAGGGTAGATGCTTTGTTCAAGATCAATGAGTTGAAAGGGTTAATGGGTTCAGACTTTTGAATAGATTGTCACTGCATGATTGGATTTTTGGTTGCTAGTTGCTGTCATTTGCTCGACTTGCTTGGGTTTTTAAACTGATGAGAAACAGATTTTACCCAATGTTGTTCTAAAATTTATAAAAAAAAAAAAACAGATGCTTTCAAATTCTTTGATTGCAGATGTTGTTGGAAATTTGTTTCTTTTTGTTTGTTTTAAACTGTAAGAACAGATGCTACCCAGTGTCTAATTTAAAAATTGATAAGAACAAATGTTATGAGAAATTTGTTTGTTTGAAAATTTGACAAGAACAGATACTACTTGGTTCTGTTCTAATTCTAATAAGAACAGATACTATTTGATTTTTGTGTTTAAACTGTTAAGAACAAATGATATCAATTTTTGATTTAAACTGATAAGACAGCTGCACCAAGTTTTGTTTTAAATTGATAAGTTGGTAAGTGCAGATGCTACTAAAATATTTTGTTTAACTTAGTAGTTGAAGTGCATAATTGTTCTTGTAATAAAGATATGTACTGAGTATTGCATGCCTCATGTTGCTCCAGTCTTCATTTCCATTTTGTTTGCCTATTTGTATTGCATTTTCTTGGCATTGACTTGTATTCAGTCACATTGCACTGTCCATGCATGATGATCCTCACTTTGCACTTTGAATTGTTGTATGCATTTGAGTTCACCCTCATTCGAATTGTTGCAGTCTTGTACAGGTATTAATAGCTTGTCCCTTATAACCTGGTTGCATTATTGATCCATTTTTTTTTGACAGTCTGCATTAGTTGGTTTATTTGAGTTGGGTATTTTCACTTGAATTGGTCTTGTGGCAGTTTGCATGTCAAGTTGCACACTACTGTCTTATATTACTTTGATAAAATGTGAAATGTTACATGTTGCTTCGTACCATGCTTTAGTTGTCTGCATCCCATATCTCTGCTCTTACAATATGAACAGACCCTTGAAACCATATGTTATCTTGTTGTTTGAATCATAGCTTGATGTTATATATGTATGTAGATAGTGTGTCTGCTTGTCTGCATTGAGGTTGTATTCATATATACCTGCTACTGTTGCATTTTTTGCTTCACTTGAGTTTTGTAACTGTAGCCTATTGGGTTCATTTTGAAACTTTGTATTTTCAAAATTTTTGATATGTTCAGTCTTCATATCCATTCCAGTTTACATTATCTAATATGTTTCAGTTTCATATCTATATTGCATCCATGATGTTGCACTTTGGTCTGGTCATTGTTTTCCTGGGTGTTGAAGTCTTCATCTCCATTTTATGTACTGTTAGTACTTCATCCCTGTTGTGCATGTCTGCATATTTAGTAATACATGCCTGCATATTTAGTTAGTATCAGCCTGGGTAGAAATGGGGAACAACTAGGTA